>BNCR01000001.1:37718816-38918816 GCA_014656515.1 Oryzias celebensis | reverse complement strand
GGGGGATGGCCCCCTCTCGGCTCCTCTCTCTTTGTGTGGGGTGGGGGGTGTGGGGCCTGGAGGGTCGGCTTCCGGGCGGTGGGGCCTCTGCCCTGGGGAGACTTGGGCCCAATGCTGGGGGGGGCGGGGGGACAGTTGTTTCACCATCGGGGGTCAGTCTGGTAGCTGTCCCCGACCTCCCCTCCTTCCTCGTACAAACACTTATTAGGTTGGAGGGGGGTGTGCTTGCGGAATACTTCGAGGGGCCGAGCCACTTGGCAGTGGTCCCCCCTCTCCGCACAGTTTCGCCCCCTTCTCTTGGTTTTAAATGCACCTTAGACACGTAGGACCCTTGGTGGGGGGGTGCTGGGACATCACTGCCAGCAAGCAGGAGATGTCCTCCTAGTGCTCAACCCTCCAATTTTAACTGCACCGTAGACATTTAGGGCTCCTTGGCGAGAGGGTGATTGGACATCCCTGTAAGCAATCAGGAGATGTCCCCAGTGCCCTGCTCGCCAATTTTAACTGCACCCTTTATGACACACACCCTTCAACCACAAGAAACACACCTCAACATACACACACAAATACATTACACAAGGAAGATGGGAATACTGATCTTCTGTCCCCTACCCCATCCCCGGTGGGGGGAACAGGGCCTTCAGCGGTGGCGGCCTTGTCTCTTGGGTGTCGGCCTCCTGGGCCCGGCGGCCCCCTCCCCACGCAGGGAGAGGGATCCCTCAGTCCTCTGGCAAGTCCATGAGCGGGGGATCATATTCCATCTGAGCCGGGAGGGTGTCTGTGTCCTTGTGGTGCGGGTTCTGGTCCTTACCCTCGGGTGACGGGCCCCTTCTAAGTCACAACATAGGAGAGCCTGGTCAGGCTACGTACTCCTTCGGGGACCCCCACTTCTATTGGTCATCCCTCCTCTAGGTGGGGGTAGCCGACCCCTGCTGTGCTCTCTTCTGGATCTCCGCAACTGCCTGGAGCTTCGGAGCGGGTCTCCCTTGGGGGGTCCTGGCTCGTACCTGGGGCTGGGGTGGGGGGATGCTCAGAACTCCTGGGTGGTGGTGGGCGGCTTGTCTGGGGTGGTGGGGCTCTCGGGGGTGGGGCCCCGCGCTGGACCGCCCGGCGCGGTGGGGGGGCTGCTCTCCTGACTGGGCTGGGCCCTGCGCTCTGCGCTTCCGTACCTCACTGCGCTCGGGTGTTGGGGGCCCATGTGGTGGTCCTGCGGGCCCTGGTCTGGGTGCTTGGCCGGACTACCTGGCGGGCGGATCACCTCCATTGACCCCACAGTATGGGTGCGGGGGCGGGCCCTGGTCGGCACTGCTGCCTCGGCGGGGGTCTTGGTGTGGGGATGTCTGGGAGCTCTCCCTCCTTTTTTTCTTTCCATTCCTTCATCCACTTCAGCTTAACATAACATTCACCTGAGCACAGGCGTCAGCTCACATTTGCACCTTCAAATAGTGTGCGTGTCAGAATGTAATGCTTTACATGTGTGGGTTGGTATGCACAAGTGTGCGTGTAAACTGGTTGTGGACAAGTTTGTGAACACTCTTGGAGCCGGCAGGTATGTTTGTAACAGCTGAGTGTGTGGACAGGCCCCGCCCATTTTAGACCAACACTCACTATTGTAATGGGTATAAGCTTCAGCATTTTGTTGCCTGCAGACTTGCAATTCTACTTTCTCCTTCCATTGGTCATCCTCTGGAATCTATACCACCCCCACCCCCCCCACCCCCCTCTTTTCCCCCTTTCTTTTTCCGTCCGGTCCAACAAAAAGAACACAAACAAAATTAATATTAATAAAGTTTCGTTGAAATTACAAAAGGGGCTTATACCAACATACATTTTGTGTTCCCAATGATTTATAACCCCCGATTGTAAGAGTAAAATCTGTCTAATGCAAGAGGCTCTCAGCTCATATCTGTTTGCTCAGCTGTTGGACAGGACAAGTTTAAAAAAAAAAAAAAAAAAAAAAAAAAAAAAAAAAAAAAAAAAAAAGAAATTCTTTTTTTTTTTTTTGTGGTTCTTTTCTTGTAGTAAAACTCTCAGGATGACTTATTTTTAAAAAGCATGAAAAGTTGACGACCACAGAAGTTAAAAGTTGAACTTCTGGTCTAAGGATTCAGAGGATTGGACTGATTGTGACTTGCAAAATATGAACTTCAACATGTCTGTATGTGATAAACTGCATTGTCCTCCAGGTGGTTCCACCACCGAAGGCTCTCTGATGAAGGACCCATCCATCAATCAATCATTGAACCAGGACTTTCTTGCTTGTAAGAGTAGAGCGCTAACCACTGCGCCACAGCCTGTAATGAAATGCACACTTAAACCCTTCAAGTTATTCAACCTGTCAAATTAATTGTTCTTCAAAAAACATTTCTATGACTCAAATTTTCCCTTCAGGACACCTGATGATGTCCTCAGCTTAAGTTAAATGTGTGGAAGTGTAGTGTCCTGCATGCAAATGAGTGCGGCAATGACACCATAAAGTCATTTATCCATTAAAAAAAAAAAAAAAAAAAAAAAAAAAAAAAAAAAAAAGAATGGTGAGAGTCCCACCAGACTCTGAAGTCTTTCTAGTAAAATCAGGCTATTGATCTACTGTATCAAATGCAGCACTAAGATCCAGTAGCACCAACACAGTAAGCTTCTGTGAGTCAAAATTAATTCTAAGATCAGTTAAAATCTTTAAAAGCACTGTCTCAGTGCGGTGCTTTGTACCACAACCAGAATATTTTTCTGAAATGTCTTTCTCATTCAAAAAGTCATGTAGTTCAGTAGAAGCTATTTTTTTCAATAATTTTGCTTTAAAATTGAAGGTTGGATACAGGTCTATAAATATCTAAAACCTTCAGATCAAAATTGTTATTCCTCAGAAGGGGTCTCACCACTGCTATTTTACATGCAGCAGGGAAAATACCTGTCTGAAGAGAGAATTTACAATATTTAATAGCTCCAACTCAAAGAATCCATAAGATATTTTTAAAAGTGATGTTGGGATAGGATCAAAAAGGCAGGTTGTTGGATTAAGTTGGGAAAAGACTTGTCCAAGCATCAACCAGAACAAAACTCTTCAGTGTTTCCTCAGGTAAAAACAGTGCTAGTGATCCATTGGAATAACTGTTGCATAGAGATAAAAGGTTAAATCTTATAGCACTTATTTTGTCTCCAAAGTGGTCTAAAAAGTTTTCACATGGCCCTTGTGAGTGTGGCAGGACATACCTGTTAAGATCTCTGTTTATCAAAGAATCAAACTTCAAACTTTATTTATTTGTACAGCGCCTTTCCTTCTTGTGAAAACCCAAGGCGCTTTACATAAAAATAAATAAATAAATAAAATAAAAATATAATAAGATAAAAATAATAATAAAAATATAATAATACAATAATAAAAAAAAAATACAATTACAATCACAACCACCCTTCCCTCCCCAGCTCCTCCCTCATCCACCCAGCCCCCACAATACATGACACCCCCCACAGGTAAACTGAACAAAGACTAAAAACTGCGGCTCTAAGGAAAAAGTCTGGCTCTGTATTGCGGTGCAGAAACTGTGTTACGGGGATCCGTTTATTCCAAGGTCCAGCCCAACCACAGGGGTCATCAACGCAGTGCCCACCCAACACAGGGCAGACCAGAGCCCCTCAACAAAGAGGTACCCCAGCTGCCCCAATGAGAAAGAGCACCGCAGCACCAACTCACTCATAGGCAGGAGGACCCCGGAACAGCGGATTGCCGTGAGGAAACACTGGAGTACAAGAATAAATGAATAAAAAGTATTTTAAAAAATGATAATAATAAAATAATAATAATAATAATAATAAAAATAAAAATAAATAAATAAGGTTAGTATATTAAAACAATAATTGTGTACATAAATTAACTATAAAATTATTCAAATAAGAGTTAATAATTACATTTTTTTTAAAAAGAGGAGAAGATCAAATTAAATAATTCTAAAAATCATAAAAAAGCTAAATTTAAAAGGTGGGTCTTGAGCCTCTTCTTAAAAACCTCTATGGTCTCTGCGGCCCTGAGGCTCTCCGGCAGGCTGTTCCAGAGGCGAGGACCATAATGGTGGAATTAGTGGTGGAATGAATTCTCCCCATAGGTTATGGTCCTCACCTTAGGGACAACCAAGAGGCCGGTGCCATAGGACCTCAAGGTCCGCGAGGGTTCATATCTTAAAATCAAGTCACTTAAATAAGAAGGCCCAAGACCATTAAAACATTTATAAACCATTAAGAGAACTTTAAAATCAGGTAAACAAAATGTGTGGAGATTATTTTCATTAGAAAGATCCTCTCTAATACAAAGGATCTTTTACAGTTCAGTATTGGTCTTTAAACAAGGTACCACGATGCTCAAACTTTAATAAAAAAAAATTTTTTTCAGTCCATTAATTCCACCAGTCTTTTTGGGAGGGGGTGGGTTTAGCCTCCAATGTTTCCAGGAAACACCCTGGTCCTCTCCTTGTCTGGTTTGATTGACAGACTGACTAAATCTGCTGAAAAAGCTCATTATGAAATAAATAAGTCATTCTGAAAAACAGCAATATATATATATATATATATATATATATATATATATATATAATCTGCTAAAAACAAAAAAAGCATAGATGTTCTTATGAAATAACAAGCAGATTTTAAAGCAAACTGAAATATAATTAATAATATTATGGCTAACTTAAAATCTGTACAGGTTTTACACAATTTCATGATCTCTTATTACATTTATGAGAAATGTATTGGTTCAATGTCTGATTGCACAAGGTCAAAGTTATATATTTAATTATGAACAGTTTGGGGATCTATAAATATGGGGCTCAGTGTCTTGCCCAAATACACTGTAACACATGGATAGGCAAGGCGAAATTGAACTTGCAATCCTCCGATTGCAGGTTGACCACCCTACGGTTGCACCACAGCTGCCACAAAGACGTACAGTCTTTAGAGTAAATTTTTTCATGCACATTTTTACTGGCATTTACCTGTTGCTGTGGGCAACAGTTGCAGTGAATATTTATACTGTACTGAGACACGGGCACGTCATAAGTGTTCTTTATGTATTTTAATCCCTCCCAAATCCTGCAGACTGTGAAGGGAGACAGTTAGTGTTGTCCGTAAGATAAGTGTGCGCTCCTTCAGTGCAGTCTGACTGCTAGAAACAAGGAAATTAGTCAGACAGAGCATAGTTTGTGTGGACATCCTCCAAACATCCTATGATAAATGAGTATCCTGTGCACACTCCCTGCATGTGACATTCACGATCAGTAAGAGGCCAGTACTTCCACCTTACTAATGACCAGATTGGGGTGTGAGGTCACTGTAAGACAGCATCACACGTACATCATAAGTGCCTGTAACTTACATTAACCTTACAAATACTTTATGATATACTTACCACAGGCACGACAATGGTATGTTCCATTTTCATAACATCCCTTGACGTGTCCATATGAGCCTCAAGGGAACTGAAAGACACATTTTTGTGTTGACAGGTCAACACCCTCATACAGGTGCATGTGTCTAGGGCAGGTAGATGCTGTAGATGCTGATTAGGTGAATTGAATCAGCGCAGTTTCTGACTGACTGAACACACCTGATCCAGGTGAGCAGCAAATAACTGAAGCAGGGTTAGCTACAAACCAAGCAGGGCGGTAGCCCTTGAGGAACAAGGTTGGAGACACCTGGTCTAAGGCCTTACTTAACAGCCGGAAGGCTGCTCCACAGCACACGGCAGCAGCAAGTCTTTAATCATAATAATGATAATTACTGTCTCCTGAAATTATTGTCTTTGCGTAGTGGAGCAATATGGGTGATTTTCTTTGCGTGAAAAAGCTTTTGCTACAAAGGTTATGTTTGTATAAGGCTCCGATTACAACAGCGTCTTGGGCTGGACAGCTTGGCAAGTGATGCAGGAAAATTCATTACATAATGGAAGTGTGCCAGCATCCTGAGACAGCTGACATTAAAAAAAAATCTTTAAGTGAGGGATTTGGTTTCCTCTGCTTGACTCTGACAGGCTGACCTGTAGACTATCTAGATAAATATGGATCCACCTCAGACACAGCAGAGGGCTCTTTCTTTCTCTCTTTTCTTGTGTGATATGCCAGATTTTTTTCTTAATAACTGGGATGCTGGTGAATAGACTGAAAATGCTCTTAAGGTTGAGTCACGTCCAGGAAGAACAAAACTTGTGGTTTTCTGTTCGCATGAAGTGGAGCTGATCCACATTCTGGTGGGTAAAAATAATGAGAGGCTGACCGGGACAGAGTGTGCGGTGAATCTACAGAGGTGAGGAAGGGAGGGAGACGAGGGATGCAGGAAAAGAGCCAAGGAGAGTATAAAAGGCAGGAGCAGAAAGAAAAGGACACAGGGGATAAATGGGCCACACACTCACTGTGATGTAAGGAGTGAAGATGTTGAATGAAACAGAAGCAGCCACAACTGAGAGCGCAGTGTTGTTTCTGGAAACATTAAAAAACATTTTCACGTGGAAAAATCATCTAGGACAATAGATGAATACATTTTATTTGAAGCACTTTTTCCCCTTCATTTGATTTCCTCAAGGTATCAGCAAAATCAGTAAGTATTTCCCATGAATTGATTACTGATTACCCAGGCGGTGACCAAGACATTGGAGGCCCCCAAGTCGCTGAGTTTAAGTACCTTAAAAGTATGCTTTGATAAATGGAGCACATTTACAGGACTCAATGACACAACAATAAAGAAGCTGAGCACCCCAATATAGAGACACTGAAGAACCACAAATGAACATGAAAGAGTTGTGTAACAATTTTTACAAAGACCAGACATAACCAAAATGAGAAAGAAATGAAAGTTTTGATAGAATAAAGCAACCTCAAATAAAAAGAACAACTTCAAAGAGTTGCAGAAACAACTGACAAGAGGGAACTGAAGCGAAGATTTTACATTTACAAAGATGAGTCTCGAAACATTAACTCAAAACCTGTAAGAAGAGAAAAAAACATACAATGCATTCATTCAGAATAATTTAATCTGAAAGGCTTAAATATCTGCAAGAAAAGTTTCTGATTTTTGTTTTGTTTTTTGTTATTTCTATGTAATCTTGACAGGGTGTTCTTAAGAAGCACAACGGTTTTTTTGGACAGCTCAGATGGGTTAAATGAAGACATCTTCTGCAGATGCATGGGGAGGGGGGGCACATTCACACTGAACTGGCCGGCAGAGGTGGACTTGTTGTCACGGTCAAACATCTGATGTGTACATGAATCCTTCCCCGTCGCTGAGCCATAAGCTAACTGAACTGCTTCCCTTCAGAGGGAGGCCGGCCTCCACATAGTTTCCACTCACTCATTCACTCACTTCTACAAAAACAATTAAAGAGCATGTTTTTAGGGGTGTACTAAGTGGTCATGATGTCTTCTTGCCTTAGCCTGCTGTCTGATCTCTGCTGGGCTCTAATCAGAGGGACCACGGAGTCAGATCCCTGACTGGTAAGGAAACAAACAACTCTGCCCTCATGCAATGGAGGCCACTAGTTTGGATGGAAATTCAGGAAAATTGGCTGGATTCCAGAATGTGAGCAGAAAACATGTTAATACACACTTGTCTTTTTGTCTTTCAAACTGAAGTCACAAGGAAGAATTTCTCTAACTGCAAATCATGCAGATGTGACGGCAAAGAGGGTCTTTATTTGTTGCACTGCACCGTGGCCTTGTTAAGAATCAGTTGCACCATAAAGTGCCCACTCCCTCACAAATACCTGCACCCATTAGGAACACATTATGAAGCAATGTGTGTTCATTCTTTCCAAACAGGGGTGATGCACTTGTCTGGTATGGCTGTGTTCGGAGGGCGGCCTTGGCCAAACTGCTTCTCTTAGGAGAAAAAAAGGCAGCTCTGCTATTAGTTACCATGCCTCTGTGGCTCTGGTGGACAGAACCTCAGAGGCCACAGCACGGCCAGATAGAAATGTTGAAAAATGAAATGCAGAAGCAACCGTCAGCCACATGCAGACATGAACCTCAACGCATGCAGACACGCGAAGCTGGGAGGCCACTCTGTTAGCGTGTCTGCGTTTCCCTTCTTTCCTGAACTTGTGCGGGTTAGCCAAGGTGCAATGCTGCCATGTGTTCTCCTATTTTATCACACATTAATAAGCATTCAGGCCATGCAATCACACAGGTGTTGAACCCTGCTAACCTCCTCTGAATGGCGTTCCTGCATCCATTTATTTTGCGTTTTGATTGACAGATGTTTTATTCCCACGTAGAAATGAAGAGCTACACCGCCCACAAGTATTTGTCTGTTTCAGCTAACCATTCTTTTGCATGAACAGTGAATCATTGAAATGTGTTTTCATTTGTCTCACACCTTTGAGTTTGCTGTCCCATGCAAACATCAGTCATCGAGAGTGCTCTGCTGCTTCTCTTCATCTTCTCACCTTCTTGCATGTGTGTCTTTGGAGCGCATCCTTTATGGATCACATAAGTGAAACTCTCCGGAGAGCCATACTCATAGACGATTTGCAGATGTCCTCATTTCAAAGCTGTGCCGTTAACCGTACTGACACATTAGGCTTCTCTGCTATGCACTACCAAACAGTGTGTGACCACATAACCAGGCAGCTCAGGGGAAAATGCAGATCAAAACCAGATGCCTTCACTCCCACATAGACACACTATACCATTCTGTCTTTCCATCTTTCTCATATGGAAACACACTCTCTCACACAAGTGTAATACTGAACAGTGGTACTTCTTTCCATTTTTGTTTCTCTTGAGTGCATACTTGGTAAACTTCTGCTTGCTTTTTTCATTTCCAGGGTCAGCTTAAATCCTGTGTTGCTTTTGAAGCCACAAATATTTGATCAGTCAAGAATCTCAATTGCGTGAGATTTCTAAAGGCAATAAGACAGCTGAAGTTTTTTTTCTGTGAGAATATCAGACTTGTGTGCGTCGAAGTGTGCACTTTTTTCCCATAGTGGCTAACAACTGCACTGTAAATAACCCATGCTTTTATGTCTGAAAGTATTGTTCGGTCTGTGAGATGAGCAGCTACGGAAAGTGTTTGAGATTGCCTGCTGTGAGCTAATTAACCATAGACACTAATTACACGGCAGACAGCATGTTGAAAGCTTCAAAAACGCTTGTGAAAACACACAAAAAGTTAAATGCTCTGAAATAAAGAGACCACACTAAAGAGGAGCCAAGGTTTGTCTCGGAAGCATGAAGCCATTTAAAAATGGGAAACCTGACCTGAAGGCTATTGGCAGGTTTGGAAAATAGGCTGAGCTACATTTCAAATGACAATAGAACTGTTTGAATGTAAGTTTCTTCATAATACAAAAGTGTAATTGTCTTTTCAAACAAATCCAGTTTATGTAACAAACTGAGGAGTCAGAGTGGAGTTTCCGAACGTGCACTGGATCTTGGAATACTTCTCTGAAAGATGCTGTTGGCCCTAAAAAGAAATGCCAACAAAGATATCACAAAAATGTCAATTTGTAAACGTGTCACAGGACAAATGTGTCTTCTGCAGCTTCATAGGGACAAAGCTGCTTCTTAACATGCGCTCATCCTCTCAGTGCTCGGCCACATGAACAACGTCACTTGGCAGAACTCAGTGCAGAAAAGTGTTTTAACAGCTGCCTGTGGCTGTGTGCACTTACAACCCCACATGTAGACGAACACACACAGCTTCAACACACCCAATGCCCTGCCAAAGTGTCCCAGTTTACACAGCAGAGAGCAGAGATTACAACCCCCACCGGCAGACATATGAAAATGACTGTGTGAAAGTGGAGGCTTAGGAGAAGTCTAGTAATGCAATGTAACGACACACAAGCTTTCCTGCTGGAGTTACGTCTACTGTTCTTGAAAAGCTTTCCATAAAGCCACTGTGGGAACATGTTCCCATTCACTTAGAATGATTATTTTTGGAGGCGGACTGACATTGAGCAGTAGAGACACTGACAGGTTAAATGAGTTTCAGTGATCCTACAGATACTAGGCTGGGCTGATCTCAGGGCTTTCAGTGGGACAGTTGAGTTCCTCACCCCATCCAATAACTGTCTTATTGTTCTATTTAGGAAAAGACGTTCTGCAAATTGCTCATGCCATTTATATGGCTTTTGAAGGGCTTCTTACAAACCTACACCTCTGTCTGTTAGACAGGAAACCATCATCACCATTAATTGCGGTCAGGCAGAAGGGATCCTGCAGAACCCGCTGGTTTGAAAAAACATCTTGAAAAATCGCTTGTGTTGCTCTGCTGGATTCCTGATAGCATTAGTTTTATATTGTGGGGGATGATGCAGCCTGTGGTTTTCAGATGTTTATTAATTTATTTGAGTATTTTTGCAGTGTTCTGCCATGTTGACAGAAGAATATGTGTTCATTGAACTGACAATAAAGTGTATCTGTCTGTCTTGACAATTATGCTTTACTAGTTCATTTCCTGCCAACATGGTGCAGTGTGATTTTATCAACATCATCGTTGCTGTTCTAACCAGCTGACAAACACCAGAACTGAAATGCACTGAAGTTATATATACATGTTACCTGAACAAAAGTTTCTCTGGAGACAAATGTCATGACAACCTCTTCTTTTACTTTTGACTCAATTGTGCTTTAAATTTTAGCATAAAATAGATTTCTAGCTTTAGTCATTCAGGAAACTTTAATTCATTCCAGGAAAGAACACCTTTAGGGTAATAGCAGATGTTACTGGAACCAACAACCTCCCAATTTGTAGAGGACACAAAAAGAAAGTGAGAATTAAAACCCTCCTGAGCTATTAAATCGAATTACAATTTTCAGGAACTTAATGCTGGCTTTGGATAAAAGCCAATAAAAATGGATAGAAAAGGAAATCCTGGAACTTTACGTAAAATGGATTGAGCTCTTTAATCTTCTATCATCACTGCTAAATGTTTTAAAAGCCTGAATTTGGTATGAATGTTATTGTTCAGTTCAGTCCTGCAACTACATAAAATATGAAGGCTTTTTATTTTTAGACATCGGTTTCTCTCATGTCTTCACTAAAAATGCATTTTTGTTATGGTTGGCTTTTAAAAGCTTATAAAAGGTATCAATTAAAATTAAATGAATTTGAAAACTGCGGACATCTCTGCTGCAGTTTTTAGGTCCGACATTAACAACTTGAAGAGACATTCCTGCTGCAGCCTGCATCTATCTGCATTGCTTGTGAGTTACTTGGAATGAATCAAACCTGACACAAATGTAGAACTCCGTCTGCTGTTAAGCAGAGTTGCAATCTGTGTATGTTCTCAGGTTCCTACCTTCTTTAGGCATTCTTGTCTGTCAATATCTGTCTTGCACCAATGTAAGTCTGGAGAAAATTCTGGTTAATGTCATAGCAGCCATCTTATGAGAGAAACATCTGATTACAGAGAAGTCTCACTCTTTTTATTGGCACTCCAGAGGATGTGGGGACCATTGTCCTACACAACGATCACAGATGAAAAAGGCTTTTTGCAGCTACAGACACTTATAAAATAGGAGAAAGCCATCTTGTTTTGTGTGCTCCATAAATCTGTGAAGTGATACATTCAAAAAGAAGCAGCACAAAGTCAAACACTTAACTAAGAAAAAAACTACTCTGTGTCGTATCAAAAGGTCAGGGTTTGAGGCTAGGTTTTGTGTTGCTTCTGTTGTTTTTTGTGTTGTTTTTTCAGATTGTTGGATAATACACTTTCATTGCCAGTGTGACTAGTAAATGTCATCAACTTATGGCTACAGATAAAACTCTTTTTATAGGTATTGCAAAGTGATCATGGCGCTGTGCTTCTATAACTAAGTAAAGTAGGTAAAGTAGTTTTCCAACAAGATCTTGCAAATGCTTTAGTTGATAATAGATTTTCAAAATCCTGAGAATAGCTTGGCTTGCAGTTTACAGTGAAATGTATTGTGAGTCTAAGTTTAAGGATTCAGAATTTGTTGACACTGTTCTCTTTGCATTATATTTTTGAGAATCTGTAAATATTTGATCCTTCAATCTTAGTATTGTTTTCATTCTTAATCCAGAGCACTTCAATACTCAAGAGACAAGGCAAGTTTAGTTGTTTAGCACATTTTGTGTACAAACATTGTGCTGTACACAAAACAGTAAAAGGAACAGTAAAGGTGTGATCATTAAAATAAAAAAAGTAAAGAGAATGAATTTAATGTCAGCTTGAAGTCACAGTGTGGATGTAAACTTTTGAATGCAAACTAATCAAATGCAGCTGAGAACAGGTGGGTCTTTAACCTGGATTTAAATTTTAAACACTGAGTGTTTCAGCTGATCTGGAAGTCTGTTCCATATCTGTGGAGCAAAGAAGCTGAATGCAGCGGCTTCATGTTTGGTTCTGACTCTAGGAACATGTTAAAAGACCACATCCAGATGACAAAGAGGTCTTCATACTGGGCCAGATCAATCATGCATTTTGGTGCAAAGCCATTCAAAGCTTTATAAACCAGCAACAGAACTTTAACGTCTGTCTTCAGGCAGACAGACAGCCAATGTAATGGCCTTAGAACTTGATCGATGTGGTCTTCTGCAAACTTCTGACTAATTTTTTTTTTGGTAGTCCTGTGAAAACACTGTTATAGTAGTCAAGTTGACTAAAGATGAAAGCATGAACTAGTTTTTCCAGGTCCTGCTTAGACATCAAGACATCTTTAATCCTTGAAATATTTTTGACATGATCAAAGGCTGATTTTGTGACTGCCTTCATGTTTTTATCAAGATGTATGTCTGTGTCCATCACTACACCCAAGTTTCTGACCCGGTTGGTGGTTTTTAGTTGAATAGAATGAAGCTCTGCAGCGGCCTCCAGCCGTTTCTCTTTAGCCCCAAAGACAATTACTTCAGTTTTGTTTTTATTTAACTGAAGTAAGTTGTGACACATCCAGTCATTAATGTCCTCAATGCGTTTACCAAGAGTCTGTACAGGGCCTCGGTCTCTCTATGTCCTTTTATCTGTGTGTCTTTTGTGTAGTTATGGAAATTAATGTTATTTTTCTTTATAATCAGGGTGATTTTTTTATGACCAAAATCAGGGATTTGTGCACAAGAGGTTTATAGTGTGTGAATAAAATAAGATACTTTACTTTAGGTGCTGGATTAAAAAATACCACAGATTTTATTTGTTAAGCAAGCAAAGAGTTCAAGATAATGTCTTTATCTTGTTATCTATAACGTGTTGAAGCACAGTGAGTATTAACCTTTAAACTGCAAGAGGAAGTTAGATTTGCAGGATTTCTTGTTGAAGAAACTCAGAAAGTTGACTTGTTTTCCATGTTTGCACAGGTAATGCACACAAGAATTTTTGTGTACAAGATGAGGACATTGCCCTTTCTGTGTACATACAAGTAAAGGTGTGAGCACAAAGTAAAAAACGTCTTGCACAAAAGAAAACATTAAAAAATATATATTTTTAAAAAGAAGACAAGGTAAATACTTTTGCCTGCAATTGTAAAGGATTGTCAGCAAAAAAGGATTTTTTTCTCTGTTTGTCCGCACAAGTTATGCATCTTAGCACACTTAAAGTATAGTTTGTGTACAAAATTAAAAATGTATTTCTCGTAGTTCCATATTTCATCTTTGTTGGTTATGCTGCATCATAAAACAATAACAAAACTACATTTTGCTAGTGGTTTATCTCAACGACAGCTTTTTCTAAAAACAATCAGCAGACTAAAGCTGAACCTGAGTTGCTTCCCTACCCCTACAGCTTCTCCCTATCTCTACCTTTAGCCCTCCAAGTGTCTTCAAATTCAGACATCACCACCGCTTGATAACATCATTAGTAGTCACCGGTTATTTACGTTACATTAGCTGCCAGTGCATGAAAACTGCATAACAACATCGGTCTTATAACTGAAAAGTCACAGGAACAACAAAAACTCAGTACCTACATTTGAATGTATATTTCTGTGCTTCAGAGCACACCCATGTGAAGAAATGCTTTTCTCCTCCGCGGCACAACCATGATGCAGGTCACCCTACCAGCAGAGGGATGGCCAGCCCTATGTCTTCATGGACTCTACAGCTTCCCAATAGGAGCCCCTATAGGAGCAAATGGCAAAGCAAGTTCATTTGTACAAAGACAATTCAAAGTGCTTACATAAAACATTCAAAGAGACAATAAAAAGAAATAGTGAAGATGAATGTATAACTTTATTGTCACTGTGCACTGCACAACGACATTGAGTGAAATAAATAAATAATAATCGAGCCTAAAACCAAACAGACACGCACATCCATACATCCAGCCAATACATGGCTACAAAAAAACTAAAGTTTCAAATTTGCATCAGAAAGGCATTCCAGTATTTAAAACTGTGACAGCTTTTGGATAAAAAACAATTTTTAATCTCTTGTCGTTGTTTTAATTGTTCTGTATCTTCTGCCTGAGGGCAACAGTGTAAACAGAGAATGTCCAGGGTGGGAGGAATCACATGTTTCCAGCTTTTCTGACCCTGTGGGAACTGTATAGTTAAAACTGTATAGTTCTTCCAGAGATGGAAGAGGGCAACCAATGATCTTCTGGGCAGTTGAGGTGACCCTCTGGAGTGCTGTCCTGTCCGCTGCTGTGCAGCAGGAAAACCAGGCACAAACACAGCGTGTTAAAATGCTCTTAATGGAGAAGCGGCAGAAAACCAGCAGTTTCTCTCTCGACCAGGTTGATCTTCTTAAAAAGTTTTCTGCTGGGAAGAACTGAATTTAAAACAAGGATAGATAAACAGTGTGGATGTAAACTAATGCAACTGAGAACAGGTGGGTCTTTAACCTGGATTTAAAAACACTGAGTGTTTCAGCTGATCTAAGGCTTCCTTTGGGAAAGTATCCAGAGGGGTAAGCGGTTCAGCCTAACATTTAATTTAAAATGCAAAATCACAGCTGCTGAGAGTTTGTTTTAAAGAACTTGTAAAATTTCAATTATTCAGATGAAGTCCAAATGAAGTTTTTGCATACACTGAATACAAGTATGTTTTTGCTCCAATTTGTAATGAGATGAACTCAGAGATCTCTCATTTCTCTCAAATATTGCTCACAAATCTGCCTAAATCTTTGACAGTGAGAACATCTCCTTCACCTCACAGGTGTGCCATATTAAGATGACATGGCATTATTAGACAGCATGATTACTGCACAGGTGTGCCGTATTGGGGGTAGTCTTGGGACTCAGAAAACCAGTCAGTGTCTGCTGTGACCACCATTTTTCTCATGCAGTGCAACACATCTCCTTGGCTCAGAGTTGGTCAGGTTAGTTGAGAAGATGATTTAAAACAAACAGAGATAAACAGTGCAGATGTTAGTTTGAACACAAACTAACCAAATGCAGCTGAGAACAGGTGAGTCTTTAACCTGGATTTAAATACAATGAATATATAATACATTAAAGTAAATACATAATAGTATATTTATAGTATATAATCCTGTGGAATGTTGGTCCATTCCTCTTCAGTGGCTGTGTGAAGTTGCTGGATATTGGCAGGAACTGGAACATAAACGGAGATCCAGAGCATCCCAAACACGAGTGATATGTCTGGTGAATATGCTGACCATGCAAAAACTGGGATGTTTTCAGCTTCCATGAATTGCATACAGATCCTTGCAACATGTGGCCGTGCATTATCATGCTGCAGCGTGAGGCAATGTTCTTGTGATGTGATGTCCAAAATGCCATCGGTAAAAGGCACCTGTGTCCTCCGTCCGTAACATACGCCTGCTCATACCATATCCCCATCGCCACAATGGGCCACTCGACAACCTGATCCACTCCATGCGACAGGGATGGCATTGCACTGCATACTGTTGTTCAGTGTTTCAGCAACTGTGTTTTCCTACATGTTTGTTTTTTTGTGGAACATTTGAAGACTGGTTGGAGACTTCCTAGTGCAGCCTTTTAAGTAGGACTCTTTCTGTGTGATTCTCGGGTTTCCTTAACTGTTTCTTCAGCTACCAATTTAGAATTGTGAGGCAGAGGCCTGCTTCAGTGTTCTCTAAGTAGCAGCTACACTGTAGTCAACAACGTGTAAAGCCACCATGTAGCCAAGTTAATGAATGTTTTTCAACAGCTGCTTTGCATGTTCTCAACTATTGCAAAAAAGAAACCGGTAATGACCCTAGAAGCCTTAAAAGAGACTGCTGTGGTCAACAAGTTTCTGGTTCAAACTCTGGGGTCCTTGTATGAGATGTTTTTTTTTTTTTTTTTAACTCACTTGCATTGATGAAAAACGTGCTTGCTAGCCTAAGCCATGGTAACATTTACCAAAATGCCACAGCACAGCGGCCTAACTGCCAGTTTTTTCGCAAATTCCGCAAGTGGTCGCACAGTAATCGGGTGGTGGCAGTCGCACTTTTGCATGCTGCGCGGCAGCCACCGAGGTTTTGAGAAAAAGTTGAAATTCAACAGCGACTGGACGATTTTTTTTACATCCGTCGGCCAACAACCTGGCACATTTGGAGGTTGTGCAATGGGAGTCCAGTGGCAGAAATGTTCCGTCTAATTTTTCGTGTGCCTGCGCATAAACACAAGCTCCTCGAGCACACCGACAACCACTGTGAGCAGCCCACTCCCCGCCCCCCGTGCTGCACTTGTGACTGAGGCTGTCCTTTTGCGAGGTACTCACGTAAATCAGGTGTGCAGAAGTCATGTCATATTTGCATCTGAAAAAGGAAGGATGAGAATGTTTGAGCATTAATATGAACATGTGAAAATCAGGAAATAAAGGACGGTTCTCAACTGACTGCAAGTCCATTCCCATCATTCATGTTAATGATCTGTTTGTTTCGTTTGTGAACGCCACATATCTAATGAATTTGAGTTTGTAACTTTGTTTTTGATGTAAACAGTATAGTTGTGCATGTAATGGACACCCGTGCCCGGAGACATTTGCACAGTGGCCAGTCAGAGCTGCTGCTGTCTGGTTGGCGATCCGGCTGTGACCACACAGCTGTCGCCTGTCATCCTGCCTGACTGACAGCTGCTGGACTGCCACTGACTGCATTCATGACCACGCCAACAATTTTCTGACAAATCAGGCAGCGGTAGCATCTTTTGAACTAATCGTGACATAACAGTTCTGTCCGAATTACACAGACTCATTTTAGGCCAGCCGGATGATTTCTAAAACACCATTTCCTTGACCCATGAGCACTAAAAACCCGGTAATGGCTGGTAAGTGATGACCTGTTTATGTAAAGCTCCAGTGCAACCATGAAGTAACATTCCTGGGAGAGGCCTGGTTTAATTTTGGACGTTTGTAAGCAAGCTGATTGAATGTGAACAGATGAGAGACGTTGTATCCTGCCATGCATGTTTTATTTGTCACAGTGTTATTTCATGCTCCTGACTGGAGTAATCTTTCAAAAGTTCTTTGATGTCTTAAACTTGCATTCTCAAGGACTGTTATGGCTGGGTAGCAAAAGCCACTGTGAGGAAAAACTCTCTGGGTAAACACAGTGAATCACAACCACACATTCAAGACCAAGAACCCCCCTGGCGTGTCACCAAAACAATGTCCTGGGGTCACCCCAGGAAGAGATAAGGGTTTGGATTTTTAAGATTTTTAGCATCAGTTTGAATTCTTAAAAGGAAATCTGTCCATTTATCAGCTTAGTCCGATAACTATGGCCATGAGCATCTGTTTAGACTGAGTGAATGAATTTGTTTTGACCAGTGTGTTCCATATGCGGGGAAAGCTCAGGAATTTAAACCTTTTCAACAAAAATGTGGCCTCAATTATGTCTGCCTGATTTAGTCAGCCATGTTGCGTGAGTCACGGGCGTTGGACTTTTCTTAATCCGGCTTCCTATTGTTTTCATCTCAGATTTCCTCTGTCAGTGTTAAATATGGCAGACAATAAATCTGCAACAGGCCATTTCAAAATAAGCTTGTTTCCCACCGACAGACTCATCACGAGAATATGGAGACTTTTAGGGTTCCACTCGCTGGTCATGGTTAGCTGGTCAACCACAAACCGTAAGACTGCTAAACTATTTGTGAAATTCATTCCAACTGCAAACAGATTGGGTGTTGACAATATGGGAATGTCTACTTTATGAAGCCTAAAGAGTTTTCAACGAATGCTTTTTAAACATGCTGTGCTTACATCAAGAGAAGACTAAGTACTTTATACTTCCTTACAGCTGTGGATTTTTTTGGAAAATCAAGATGCTTAGATTCCATCCTGATTAGAGTAGATTATCACAACGTAAGGAATATAACTCTAATCTCTGGTGTCACTCAGAGTATTCTGAACAGAGAAAATAATGGCTGAAGTGAAGCTGCCATAGCAAACTGGAGGTTTGTTGTATCAGTAGGTCATACATTTGGGCAGGTGGGCATGAGATGTTGCCGTTCCATCAAAGACCACTAAAGGCAGAAGAGATTGCAGAAGCAGTTCTCTTTTAAACTCCCATGTTCAACAGTCAGATTATGTACTCAAAATACACACTTTTACTGTTTGGCAGCAGGATCTTTATGAAGGGTTTTTTTTGTCCTATTATGTTGAGGATGATTGTTTTGTTATCAACCATTTAGATTTTATTCGATGCCCTCCCCTCCTATGAGGTCTCCTGTCAGAGTCACTGCTGCAATCTATGTCTTAAGCTCCTATGTCTGAGCATCTTTGAGCTTTCCCTGTTTTGGTTTTGTTCGTTCTGGACCTTTGCTAATTCATTGACCTGTGTCATGCGCTTCTGGGTTTCATTGTTGGACAAATCATCACATTTGGTTTTAATTCTACCCATCGTTGCTATCTGTATAGGATCACTGCACTTTAGATTTCAGCGGGGATACTGTGACTAGGAACATTACGGAGCCCGTGACCTGATACAGGTAAAAAAATTGAGTTCGTTCTCACAAATTAGCATTTCATTATCACGAAAAAGTAATTAGTTCCCACAAAATTGTAATTTGTTCCCACGGAATAATCAAATCGTTCCATCGAAATATTACTTTGTTAATTGAGTAAAGTATTTAAATAAAGAATATCCTGAAAGCTGACTTTTTCAAAAACTCAATTAAAAAGAAATACTTACAACAAAAACAGACAATGTGTCATATTGATAAAATGAATGAATGAATAAATATGAATTTAAAAAGAATAGATCTTTTATTTTTCAAAACATTAAAACAGCATTCACAGATCCGACATAATCATGAGAAAAAAACATTAAAAGAACTTGTAACAAAAATCAGACATTTGGTAAACAATCTACTAAAAGATTGATTTTTTTTTCATTTAATAAACAAAAATAATTCCTCCCACAACTTTTTAAAAAAATGATCTAATAATGACTGGAAAATATAAATAAATATGAGAACCTTTTAGTCCTACAAGGACATCTGCTCCAGCATAAAACAGGATAAAAAAAAGACATGGCTGACATCTACAGATCTAACTAAGCTGAAATATTTAGATAAGAACAAAATATCACAACAAAAATCATAAAAACTAACATCCTCTTGCATGTGATGGCACTCTGAATCTCCAGCGTAGTCCATTTTGTCACGTGCTGCAGCCTGATTTTATGGAACACAGAAACAGTAAGACATAAAAATGGTGGTTGTCCATCCTGAACTCAATGATCTGTTTCTTGAAAAAAAAAAAAAAACTTCTGAACCAATTTCAGCTCAAAAAATAGAGCGCTGTTTGTTGCATCTGAAGGCTGAAAAATCAAAAGGCACGGTTGGGATTCTCCGTTGACTATAGCTGGTTGTGGATGTAGCCTAGCTAAAGTGGACCTCTCCAACATGGTGGTGCCGTGGCTTCACTCCGTAGCCTGGAATGAGGCTTCCATTCATACCTAATGTCTATGGTGAAAACCTGTCTGACCAACTTGCTTGTACATATAGCATGCGCAAGAACTGAAGAGGACGAAGTAACATTTTGACAAGAATTAATTAATTAATCAGTGAGAACAATTAAATTTTTTGTGGGAACGCATTATTATTTTGAGGGAACGAAATAGTTGTTTTTTTTTTACCCATGTCAGGTCACAAGCTCCATAGAACACTGATGGCTTCTGGGTAATGTTTTCCATGAGTTACATTGTAGGCATGTTATCAGAAAAGAAAACAGTTTTTTTTGTCATTGGTCTTATTGGTGGCTTCCTGCTCCTGTAAGAATTTGATCCTGTCCCATCCCAGTCCCGTGATTACTGGCAGAGATGTCTCCCATCTTAGGGGAATCTTTTGAGGCCAAGGATTCCCAAAAAAATGCCATCCTCTAAACCGGACCAACAGACTTTTCCAGCCTCAATACAATCTAAAAGAAGAAAGGTTTCCTTGTATATAGAACTAAAGAAACAACCAAAACATGACGTTCAGAAAATGTTGACTTCTTTCACATTTTTTCCAGCCTCAGCCTGTTGATAAAACCAGTGAACTCATCACTTAGAAATTCAGAGAATTTAATCTGCACTAAATGTGTGATTCTATTTGAACGCACGTTTAGATTTGCATTTTAATTTCCTACACTTATAATAATCAGACCTGAGTAGTGGACTAACTGAGTCTCCTTTCATACTTTCTCATGCCTTGTTTTCCATCATCCAGCCTCATGTGATCATGGCAGTTCTAATTCTTTTCCTGCATCCTGTCTGGCCTGCTGCTTTAACCACAACAATTACTCAAAGTGTGGTTGGGAATCTGCTAAAAAAAAAAGCTTTGAGAACAAAAAAATAAATAAAAAACACGACAGGGGTGTATTTACAGAAAATCTGCTGTTTTCAGTTTGAAATATCATCAGTACAGAAGGTGCTGAATCTCAAATTTTCCGTTAGAAGCAAAAATTGGAAAGTAGACATGGAAAATTGACTGCTTTTTTTCCTCTGACTTCACACCTGATTTATTTGAAATATTCCTGGAAAGTTTTGCCCCTGGTTTAACCTATACCTACCCACACAAAGGCTGGACTTCAGGCTCATAAGCTCTCTTTCTCAAACACAATGTAAACAATTCAAAACTGAGGCTGAGGCTGCAGACATATTTTTTAGGGATCTCTTTCTGCAAACAAACTGAACTAGAGTCCAAATAAAGCCGAATCCTCACAAAGACAGAAAGCTACAGGCTGTTCAAGAACACAAAAAAGATTGTTAGTTTAGTATCCTGGGCAATTCTATGAATTGTTAAAAACACTGTTAGAGAGAAAAGGGAGAAAATCCAGTAAAAAAACCCACATACATTAAGATAGTAACAAAGTATTCTGTAAGTTTGAGTTTTCCTATAAAAACATACCGAAATGTAAAAACATTTTCCTCAATTATGTTTGTCTGATTTACTCGGCCATGCTGTGTGAGTCACAGGCATTGGACTTTTCTTAATCCAGAAAAATCACATCTATTGTTTGAATCTACGTATCAGTCTGGCAAGAACTCAGGTATTTGCTAAACAGAAACACAAATGAAATGAAATGCTTAGGTTTTTGCAAACATGAACTGCAGAACAGTATGGAATGTATTATTAAGACACTAGATTGTAAACTCTATTTCAAAATGCATTTCTCAAGCAGAAAAGCAAAACAATTTTTACATTTGTTAAAAAAAATGTGTTTTTAAAAGAGTCATTTAGAAAATAAAAACCCATTTTTACAATCACTTTCTTACCTTCCTGAGACAACACTTGTCTCATATATTTACCCTCTGAGGTTTTTTCTTTGCTCTAAATATTTGCCCGTGAATCTGTGAGTTACCATTTTCAGGTGAGAAAAGTTATGAAAATATTTCCGGTTTGATCATAAAAGACTCCTACAACACTGAAAGGTGGTGACCTGAAACGAGAGAGCAGTAATAAGTTTGACATGAAATTGTGACGTTGGCTTTCTTTGCAGGTTTAAAGATGGTTCTTGTAGTTTTGGGGCAGAAATCAGTGACTGAATATTTCAAAGCATTTTCTTTCCTAATCCATCTCAGGTTTTTTCCAGCTTCTCAGTCGCACGAGTAAAGCTCGGGAGGGAGAGAAGGTTTCTTTGATGCTCATCCAAATCTGACACCATTCCTCTGCTCTTATCAACGGTGTATTTTACCAAGGAATTTATTCTTTTTGCCATGTAAAAGTAAAAAAAATAAGTAAAGTAGGTTTGCTTTTGTAGACAAACTATTATTTGGTGTGTGAAATTGTGACAATGGTTAGTTAAAACCTCTGATGTTTTCTTTGTTGTATTTTAACAAAATCGAATTTACTGAGGTTTGTTTTCACTCTCTGCACATTATGTCTGAACATATCTGACAAATGAGTGAAACAGAAAATCAGATTTCAATAGAGGGGTTTTTTCTCTTTTTGATAAGTTTAGAATTAAAATAAAGCTCTCTACTGAGATGCTGTGTGCATTAAACTAAATAAAATTGTCTGACTTCTGTGATGAGATGGCACATGAATATCTAATGACTTAAAATGTTCCACCTGCAAGTGTTTGCATGTGAATAAGCAGCTTATTAAGGTATAAATACATAATTAGTTGCATGCTTCACTGTTGCAGAAGGGAGGAACTGGCCGCATTTGGGTGTTAACTTTTCTTTGTTGGTTTCCTGTCAGTGCTGCCAGTGCAGGAAACATTTCCATGTTATCAGAAGGTTGGTTTTAACCCTCTAACTGTTTAAAACTAAAATGTAAAAAAAATGGGCATTTATTCCTAGGCATCTGATTGGTGAAGCTCAGCAGTTTTCCCTGAGAGGCTCCAGTGCTTCATTGTCCTGATGGATAAGTCGATTCCTGAACACCATGACCTCATTCCATGCCCAGGAGGAGATGCCAACAAAAAGGCAGGATACTGCAAATGTGTCTTGCTAGGTTTGATGTTAGGGAATCTAGTTTTGGGTGACTGTCAGTACAAGAATATGTCAAATGTTTTGCTCAATTGTGTGGTTTTCCAGTTTCCCTTTTTTGTTTCTGGACAGTGTAAAGCCTGAGTGATGTGGACTGCAGTGAGAGGAAACACACATGACTTTGGAGCTGTTAAACACCATCGATTGTGCCGATGTGTTTGGCTCTAAGTTAAAAGTTTCAATCCAATGTGGAGTCCTGCAGCTCAACAGGTCACTCCACAGCAGCACAGATGAATGAAAAGTGAGGTGAGTGCTGTGGGCTTGGAGCGCAGCATTGATGCCTTTGGCCTGCAGGACTGGGTCACCGATCTGCTGTGCCAACTCCTAGGGGTCTGAACCTGTTGGGTGGCTCCGTGACGTCCCTACACAACAGCACGTGCAGCACAGACACATGATGGAAGCCAAAGCACCTTTCAGAGTGAAAAGCTCACGTCAGGCTCAGGTTTACAGATCTCTGAGCCTACAAAAAGCTGATATCCTTTAAAAATTATTTCTGCAGTCCAAGTCCGTATGTCAGTAGAAATGCATATGAACCTATGATCACCACCTGTGCTTTTATGCATGTTTATTCTGAGGTCTGGCTTCTTGGAGTGGGGTCTACTTGACAGGTCAAACCTCTCAGAAACATAATTTTTTTTGGAGAAAATTCCTTAATATTTTAGGAATTAAGGAATTTATTTGATGCTCATCCAAATCTGACACCATACCTTGATGTTAGCATACATTAGCTGTGGCATCGACCACTGATCTACATGAAAATGAAATAGAGGTACATACAGGCCCAAATATAAATTAAAGCCGCAAGCAACGTGTGTTTTGGTTTGGTTTGAGTATTTTTAAATCAATCTATCTGCCTGCCTGCATGCATGCATGCATATATATATATATATATATATATATATATATATATATATATATATATATATATATGGCTCCATAAGTGATTTTCGACCCATTGATTTTTTTAAGGTTTCACTCGCCGTCTTGGGATGTGGGTGTGTGTTTGTGTGTGTGTGTGTGTGTGTCCTTCATTTTGCCAAAAATTCATTTTCAAGTTTCCCTTAGGTGTGTGCAGATTTTGGTGACTTTTCGTGCATGTGGCGGAGATCAAATTTTGACTCAAAGGTGCAGACATTTTACAACTGGGAAAACAAAATGGTCTCTCCAGTCAGGGACTGCTACTGTGGGCCATAATAATCCCAACAATGCAGCTGGTTATCTGTGCATAAAAAACCACATTTCACAAATCATTTTAGATTTTTGCCATTTGGATTTGTGGTTTTGTTTACCTGCCCTTGAGGATGTAAACACAAATCACTGAAACAAAACAACCAGCAAGGAAGTTGGCTGAAGGAGAAGAGGAAACTGTGACAGGAAGTACAAATGTGTGAACACTGTTTTATTTTTTTTCCTGGAATGTCAGATTGATGTTGGTGGAAATAGGTCTGCTTGGCCAAATCTACCAGCTTCAGTACTCTGCCATCCATTGTGGGAACTTTGTTTGAACTTATTTAAACCCGAGCTGGACTTCTTTTAAGCTTACAGAAAACGTTAAACAACAAACTAGCAGATTATTTCAAAGTTAAAATGTTCATTTGACATTTTTGCTTTCATAGTTTTGGCATAAATGATTTTTCAGCTACTGCACAGACAAATTTCCAAGCAGAAACAGGAGCAAGGCCATCTCTGATGTTCTGCCTTACTGTGTCACATCTACCAACCCAAGTGAAGCTGAATGCCAACTTTTTTCTGGTTCAATCACCCCATTTACAGTTCAAATGTTTAAATAACAGTCACCCATATCTACTGGACCCAAAATTTAACAAAATTCAGTAGTGTGTTGTGTGCTGCAGTCATCACAGCCAGGGAGGCGGGCCAGCTTTGTTTCTATTAAACAGTATGCGATTTAGGTCTGAAGGCAAATCAGCTCAACCAACCCACAGAGCACAAAAAACAGACCAGACAAGGATGCAACAAAGGTTATGTGACAGCCACTCCAACCAAACACTTC
Organism: Oryzias celebensis; assembly: GCA_014656515.1. Taxonomy (NCBI): domain Eukaryota; kingdom Metazoa; phylum Chordata; class Actinopteri; order Beloniformes; family Adrianichthyidae; genus Oryzias; species Oryzias celebensis. The sequence continues at coordinate 38,893,984 of BNCR01000001.1, read as the reverse complement.
TGCTCTAAGAAGTTTGAATTCATGTTTGCAAAGTCTAAAATATGTTTCTTATCTTTCTGTACAAGAACAAATGTCTTGTTTCCTGCCAAGTTCGATTCAGCCTCAGTGTCACCAAGCATAACTGAACATTCTCCTCCTCTTTTAACCTAAATAAACTTTGCAAGTTAAGTGCTATTTTCTTCCTCTTCTGCTGGTGTCATTCCACATCATTCCATAATGATACATATGTCTCAATAAATCAAGTTGTTTTTTAATCTCCAGTTATCAGTTTGATTGAGTGAAATGAAGCTCAACCGGCTTGCTCTTATCCTAAGGCACAAAAACAAGGTCAAGTCCAGGAGGTTGAATAAAGAAAGGGGTGAGAAGTACATCATGATGCTGTTAACAGCTTCTGGCTTTTGATTAAACTGAACTATGAATTATTCTGATAACCACCAGAGACAATTCTATAGTTTCATTTAAAATGTTCTAATATTTGCAGGCAAACCTCTCAGAAAAAAAGTTTTTAAACAAATCAACAGTTTTTTTTTAATCAAATGAGGCATCAACTTTAATAATGTGCTAACAACGCCAGGAATGTGAGGCTATGCTAAACTCTCTGCTTAACCTTTCCCCAAAAGAAGGAAACTGCCTCTTTTGAAGCAAAGACTTGTTATGAAAATCATGAGACATGCTGCCTGCATGAGAAGTTTGCAGCACACAGCAGTAGTGGAAAAAGCTGCCCTTGTTTTTCAGATAGAAATAGGAAATCAACTTGTGACCTTAAACAGCAGAGGGAAAGAAAATAAAGAGGAGGATGGGATGAGTAACACAAATAAACATAGCAACAACTGTTGTAACATGGCAATGTGATTTCAGATGTTAGAAAATCAGCTTTTCTACTGCTCTGTTTCATCCCATGATGACTGTTGTGATGACAGACCAATGAAAGCAGGTCTGATCGAGGAAAAATGGCTTCTATTTCCATGTTGAGGATGGTACTGGTAACACTCTGGGCTTATTTATCTCCACTTGTCTTCATAATGTGCTGTAATGAAGTCAGTTGGTGGAAAAAAAACAAAAGCAACAGATGTGGAATGGAATGCAAACAAGTTTATTTCGATTATAACATTTCAAAAAAAAAAGAAAAGAGAGCAAAAAAAGGGTTAACACCCAAAACAAAAGACATTATAACAGAACAAAATGTATGCACATATATTATATATAAATTAATATTTATTTAACTATGCATATTCGATAAATGAAAAGAAGTAAAAACGTATATAAACTCGCCTAATATTCTGCATCAAAATGAATTACATTATGAAGCAAGCAGCTTCTTTGATTATATATGTGATTTGGAAATGTTTCCAATGCCATAACTAACCCCTTCAAATGAATAAAATTTATTGATTGATAGGTTAAGTTTTTTTCAAGCAATATCAGCAATAAAATAAAAAATAAAGTAAAAAGACAATTAAAACACATCAATACAACATATCCATTTAAGATTTTATTCATAAACTAATTCATAAATAAATGAAGGAAATGGTTCTTGAGATTAAAAAACTCTGGATAACTTGTGTGATGTCAGTTACTTTGCATAATGGGATTTTGGTGTGACTGAAGCAAATTTGAATCAAATCATATTTGAAAAAAAGAATCAACCTCCAGTGATGCAGGATGCAGGGAGGGGAAGGGTATGGTGTGAGCAGCAGCAACAGAGAAGGGAGTGATCCGTTTACACAGACATTGTTGTTAGATTGGACAGTTTCTCGCTCAAATAAGGTGGTACTTAGCTCAAACTGGGTCGTTATTTTCCCATATGTAAATTTGAGCTCTTAACAGAACTTATTGAAAAATAACTGCAACAAAAGTATTGAAAGTAGCAATCTCTGGTATTGATACTTCACCTTGTAATCAAATACTTTGAATACTCAGATTGACACGCCCTGATTACACTTGACTTGTAATTTATTTCATCGAAAGTACTTGAGTTCAAATCCAGCATCTGTTATTCATCCTCATGTGCAACTTTGATATCTCCTTGATTACTTTTTTTGCTAAATTACAAAACAAATTTGCGTCCTCAGGGCACTGGGCACTTAGGAGGAAGACAGGCGCTAAATTAGCTAAATTAAATGCACATTACTTTTTTAATTTAATATAAGTTTTAATCAAAAACATCAGGACAATTCTCTAGATTTTGGACGTCATTAAAATGTCTTTTCTTTATGGGCATAATTTTAATTTTAGTAATACATAGTTGACACAAATACATTTGGTCAAAGCAGAAGAAAAAGAACAAATATGGCAAATCCACTGTGTTTGCCCTACAGTCAAACTTACAGTAATTTTCACAAGAGAAAAATACCAAGTGCTGTTGACCATCCGCTTGGCCTTTGCAGCCAGCTTTAAGATATCCTTGGGCTTAGCCCTTTTATTCATACATACATTTAAACATAACAGCGTTTTTGATGCCCATATATGACACAACAAAACTACCTTTAGGTCACACGGTTTTGAATGGTTTTTGGATGAGTGGTATTTACACCATAAAACACTGCTTTAAAGCCCGTCTTGGGACAACAGAAGACAGCGTAAATTATGTGCAACTTTTAAAACATGCGTTAATGAGAATTGTGCTTTTCATGGCTGAAACACCATTCTTTATGTCGCTTTTCCTGGAGATTTTTGATACCTTTTGCTTGCCTTAGAGCTGGTCATGCTCAGTAATTTCGAGAATTTTCCAGGATCTCTCCATCTGATGGCCCCACAGGGCTTTGACACGTCTCCTCATTTTGTTCACATGGAGTTCACCTGGTGGAGCTTACCCCGGCTGGCAGCCTTAAATCTGGATTTAAAAAAACTGTCTTTTTCTGTTCCTAAACAGCTCTTCAAGTTGTTTTGTTGCTTTATTAAATTTATTATGAACAACAATATAAAATTATGCACTCAATGATCCCAACTAATGTAAAAATTGTGGTTTTATTCAAAGAATAATATCTATGTATTTTTTATATGTTTTCCAGATAAAATGTACAAAATGTACATTATACATAAACCAACTATTTACCATTCAAGTTCTAACCATATATATTTTACTTTTCCTGTGTAACAAATTCAAAGCAAAAAGACAAAATAACACTGTAACCACGACACAAAAAAACTCTTTGTTCAATTAAACAATGATTGATGATTAACTATTTGACAATGCATCACTCTAACTGTATTAAATCTGCATATTTTTTTATTTTAATCACAAACAACACAATCACTGCAGTGATTCAATTCACCTATATTTTTCCTCACCTGTTTTTATCCACCTCACCTCACCTCCATTTTTGTTGTTCTGCAGTCTCAGGTATGAATTACTTATTTTGGATGTAAATAAAATTACAGTTATTATGATCACAATGATTGGCCAATAGTGGAAACTCAGATCCAGGAGCAACGGTGCGGTTTCAGGTCAGTGGACCATCTCTACATGCGCACCACACTACAATCTCATTAGAGTGCTGGAGGGTCTGTGGGCTCATCCAGTTCATATGTGTTCTGTGGATTTGGAGAAGGCATTTGACTGCGTTCCCCGTGGTGTCCTGTGGAGAGTTCTCTGTGAGTTTGGGGTTCAGAGACCCTTACTGAGGGTTGTCTAGACTCTATGACTGGAGCAAAACCTTAGTTTCTATAGTCAGCAGCACGTCGGGCCTGTTCTTTGGTCGAGCTGCACTTTATCAACGGTTCTGTTAATAATCTTTATGGAGATACATTCTCTACAAAGTGACATGAGAGAGTCTGGTATGAATGCAACAGGATTTCCTCTGCTCCTTGTAGAGGATGTTGTTCTGTTTGCGTCATTGAGCCAAATGGCTGAAATGAGTTCGTTCCACAGAGTGGCTACCTGGGCGCTCTCTCGTGCTACATTCACGCAGGGCACAGAAAAGCGTGTCCAAGCTACTGCTTCCAATGCAAAGTCTGAGTAAATAGAGGTATCTGCGCATTTCTTTTATGCATTCTTTTAACTGTATTCACGCATTCTGTTTGCAGGCTCTACTTACAAAATGCATGACAATTAAATGCAACCTGAAAGTTGAACCAGTTGAACTTTGACCAACCAGGGACTTGGGTTTAGTAGTGATTTATGGGTGTAGGCCCTTTTAAAACACGGAAGTACCAGCTGTTTGAACATGACGGAGAAATTAATAATTGTACTTTGTTCCTAGCTGGGATTATATGACACCAAGTAAATGACACCAAGTCTTTTGTATATTAGAATAGAGCTGTGAAAGAAGAAGCCTGGAGCAAGTTTCACAAGATTTTCACCCCTTTGACATTTCACACCAAGCCTCTTCCAAAAGTACAGACTTGTGTGAACACCATATGCTAAAAGTGCAAACAAAAATCTGCATTCAACGTGTTCTTGAATGTGACTTACAAGCTCGGTGTATACAAAGCATTAGAGATGGCTTGAGAAGCTCGGTCATCTGCAGAGAACTGCATCGAGAGGGGCCAGTTGAGCTGGCTAGCATCTGGCATGCATGCGTCTAGGCTGCCTCCCTGGGGAGGTGTTAGGGACATGTCCCACTGGACGGAGAACCCAGGGAAGAATCCGGATAAGCTGGATACTATGTCTTACATCTTGCCTGGGGACGCCTTGGGATTCCCGGAGAGTGGTGGGAAGTGGCCGGGGAGAGGAAAGTCTGGGCATCTTTGCTTAGACTGCTGCCAGGACCTGGTCCTGGATGAGCAAAGGATCGATGGATGATCACTAAAGATGACTAAAATAAAAACAATTAATTAAAATTACCCAATTTAAAAAGAGCTGTGCTTGACTTTGGCTTTGTAACAAATGTCATTAGATCCATCAGAAAACTTTTAAGTGAATCTTTAATGTTGTGGTCCGTTCCTCCCCTCTTTTTTAAGTAAACAAGAAATATGTGCATCTCACCTTCAAGACATAATTGTGTTACAAACAGCCAGGCCACATATTCAATGTATTTAACAGCGGGAGCCGACAGAAGGAAGCTTGTTGACTCAAACTCCCAGTAGCTTTGACTTGACACTTTGTTTATAGATGTGATTAAGTACCTTCATCAGATGTCTGGACCATTGACCATTTGGAGTTAGATGAGTACCTACTCGATTTATAAATGCATGAGTCAACAGCCAAATGACTTTTTAACTTTAGTGGAGTGTATTTGCTTTTTGAAGTGTGTTAAAATCATCACCACAGCAGTAAGAATGTGCCTGGACTCTGATCCGATCTGAACTGATTTATTACAAGTGAGCAGTGAGTCAGATTTTCCTTCGTGTATCAGAGATCTGCAGGGCTACTTCTGTTGGAGGGTGGTCCTGTGTGTGGTACAAAATCTAAAAACTGTTTTACAACATTCAACCAAACATATCATTGTTCTGTATAAACCGGACTTCAGTGACGTACATCTGCTTGATTAAAACAAAACAAAGGAAATGTTCCCCAACACTGATGTGAAGAATGAAAACAGTTTAAAGACCATCTGAATAATACAGGTCAGAATGACCAGCAGGACGGTAATGACGCTCAGAGCTCAGCTGCAATGGCCAGAACCAGTCTAGCCAGTGAGGTGTGTGCCGCGGGTCTAATCCTTTCAAAGGCCCTGCTCTTCATTGGCAGTTGTCAAGCCTCAGGGTAAGCAACTGAATCAATATATACTTGGGGTCAAGTTCATCCAGACTCCTCTGAACAGTCACCAAAGGCAAATGTGTCCATCAAGAAAACGCGGGAGAAACAGGCTGGATAATATTACAGAGAAGCTTTTAGGAGTTGTGGGAAGAAAACAACACCCTACATCAGGCAGAACTATGCCGCCAACATGCAGACACCATCTAATATGGTTGTTTGGAAATATTAAAACTGGCCAGTCAAATTATTTTTATCCAACAGAGAATCTGAGTCTCATTGGAAAGTGTCAGTCGTGAACAAAACAAACATTGAAACAGCCAGAAAGTGATAACAATATATCGTGAGCGTTCTCTATCATGAGCGTTCACTATCAAGAGCTTTCACTATCATGAGCGTTCACTATCAAGAGCTTTCACTGTCGTGAGCGTTCTCTATCGTGAGCGCCTGAGCGTTCACTATCAAGAGCTTTCACTATCTTGAGCGTTCACTATCGTCAGCTTTCACTATCGTGAGCGTTCACTATCATGAGCGTTCACTATCATGAGCGTTCACTATCGTGAGTGTTCACTATCGTGAGCATTCTCTATCGTGAGCGCCTGGGCGTTCACTATTGTGAGCGTTCACTATCATGAGCGCCTGGGCGTTCACTATCGTGAGCGTTCTCTATCGTGCGCTTTCACTATCGTGAGCGTTCACTATCGTCAGCTTTCACTATCGTGAGCGTTCACTATCGTCAGCTTTCACTATCGTGAGCGTTCTCTATCGTGAGCGTTCACTATCGTGAGCATTCTCTTTCGTGAGCGCCTGGGCGTTCACTATCGTGAGCGTTCACTATCGTGAGCGTTCACTATCATGACCGTTCACTATCGTGAGTGTTCACTATCATGAGCATTCACTATCGTGAGTGTTCACTATCATGAGCGTTCACTATCATGAGCGTTCACTATCGTGAGTGTTCACTATCGTGAGCATTCTCTATCGTGAGCGCCTGGGCGTTCACTATCGTGAGCGTTCACTATCGTGAGCGCTCACTATCGTGAGTGTTCACTATCGTGAGCATTCTCTATCGTGAGCGCCTGGGCATTCACTATCAAGAGCTTTCTCTATCGTGAGCGCCTGGGCGTTCACTATCAAGAGCTTTCACTATCGTGAGCATTCACTATCGTGAGCGTTCACTATCATGAGCGCTCACTATCATCAGCTTTCACTATCGTGAGCGCTCACTATCGTCAGCTTTCACTATCGTGAGCGTTCACTATTGTCAGCTTTCACTATCGTGAGCGTTCACTATCGTGAGCGTTCACTATCGTCAGCTTTCACTATCGTGAGTGTTCACTATCATGAGCGTTCACTATCGTGAGCGTTCACCATCGTGAGTGTTCACTATCATGAGCTTTCACTATCATGACCGTTCACTATCGTGAGTGTTCACTATCGTGAGCTTTCACTATCGTGAGTGTTCACTATCATGAGCGTTCACTATCGTGAGTGTTCACTATCGTCAGCTTTCACTATCGTGAGCGTTCACTATCGTCAGCTTTCACTATCATGACCGTTCACTATCGTGAGCGTTCACTATCGTCAGCTTTCACTATCGTGAGCGTTCACTATCGTCAGCTTTCACTATCGTGAGCGTTCACTATCGTGAGCATTCTCTTTCGTGAGCGCCTGGGCGTTCACTATCGTGAGCGTTCACTATCGTGAGCGTTCACTATCATGACCGTTCACTATCGTGAGTGTTCACTATCGTGAGCTTTCACTATCGTGAGTGTTCACTATCATGAGCATTCACTATCGTGAGTGTTCACTATCGTGAGCGTTCACTATCATGAGCGTTCACTATCGTGAGTGTTCACTATCGTGAGCATTCTCTATCGTGAGCGCCTGGGCGTTCACTATCGTGAGCGTTCACTATCGTGAGCGCTCACTATCGTGAGTGTTCACTATCGTGAGCATTCTCTATCGTGAGCGCCTGGGCATTCACTATCAAGAGCTTTCTCTATCGTGAGCGCCTGGGCGTTCACTATCAAGAGCTTTCACTATCGTGAGCATTCACTATCGTGAGCGTTCACTATCATGAGCGCTCACTATCATCAGCTTTCACTATCGTGAGCGCTCACTATTGTCAGCTTTCACTATCGTGAGCGTTCACTATCGTGAGCGTTCACTATCGTCAGCTTTCACTATCGTGAGTGTTCACTATCATGAGCGTTCACTATCGTGAGCGTTCACTATCGTGAGCGTTCACCATCGTGAGTGTTCACTATCATGAGCTTTCACTATCATGACCGTTCACTATCGTGAGTGTTCACTATCGTGAGCTTTCACTATCGTGAGTGTTCACTATCATGAGCGTTCACTATCGTGAGTGTTCACTATCATGAGCGTTCACTATTGTGAGCGTTCACTATCGTGAGTGTTCACTATCGTCAGCTTTCACTGTCGTGGGCGTTCACTATCGTGAGCGTTCACTATCGGGAGCGTTCTCTATCGTGAGCGTTCACTATCATGAGCGTTCACTATCGTGAGCGTTCTCTATCGTGAGCTTTCACTATCGTGAGCGTTCACTATCGTCAGCTTTCACTATCGTGAGCGTTCACTATCGTCAGCTTTCACTATCGTGAGCGTTCTCTATCGTGAGCGTTCACTATCGTGAGCATTCTCTATCGTGAGCGCCTGGGCGTTCACTATCGTGAGCGTTCACTATCGTGAGCGTTCACTATCATGACCGTTCACTATCGTGAGTGTTCACTATCGTGAGCTTTCACTATCGTGAGTGTTCACTATCATGAGCATTCACTATCGTGAGTGTTCACTATCGTGAGCGTTCACTATCATGAGCGTTCACTATCGTGAGTGTTCACTATCGTGAGCATTCTCTATCGTGAGTGTTTACTATCGTGAGCTTTCTCTATCGTGAGCGCCTGGGCGTTCACTATCAAGAGCTTTCACTATCGTGAGCATTCACTATCGTGAGCGTTCACTATCATGAGCGCTCACTATCATCAGCTTTCACTATCGTGAGCGCTCACTATCGTCAGCTTTCACTATCGTGAGCGTTCACTATCGTCAGCTTTCACTATCGTGAGCGTTCACTATCGTGAGCGTTCACTATCGTCAGCTTTCACTATCGTGAGTGTTCACTATCATGAGCGTTCACTATCGTGAGCGTTCACCATCGTGAGTGTTCACTATCATGAGCTTTCACTATCATGAGCATTCACTATCATGACCGTTCACTATCATGAGCGTTCACTATCATGAGCGTTCACTATCGTGAGTGTTCACTATCATGAGCGTTCACTATTGTGAGCGTTCACTATCGTGAGTGTTCACTATCGTCAGCTTTCACTATCGTGAGTGTTCACTATCGTCAGCTTTCACTATCGTGAGCGTTCACTATCGTCAGCTTTCACTATCGTGAGCATTCACTATCGTCAGCTTTCACTATCGTGAGCGTTCACTATCGTGAGCGTTCACTGTTAAGCAAAATGCAGTTAATACTCATGGTGTGAAATGAAACATCAAAGTACACTGAGGTACGTCAAGCAGCCTTGCAATGATTGTTCTGTTTTCTTCTTTTGTTCTGTGTTGTTTCAGATATGAAGTCAGTGTGTAAAAAGATATTTTTTTAAATCAACCAGACCCACTATTCACAGTCTGCTTTCCTGTTTCAGCTTGTCTTAGCTCATTGGTTGTAAGCTTTTGTTTTATTTATTTATTTTTTTTGTGTTGTCTCTTACTGAAACAATTTAAAAGTGTTGTTTTACAGTTTTACAGAAAACATTTGGTTGTCTCCTTACTTTCTAGTGTACTTTTTATGCAGGTGTGTGTCCTTGGTCAGTGTACTCATGTATCTTTGTGTGCCTTAGAAGTGTTCTTAATTCCACATGTAATCCCCTCAATATTTTGTCAGTCTAATGTGACCATTTTGCAGGAAACACTGAGTATCTGTGCGAACAGATCTGTTTTGTTTTGTACATCGTGCAAATCAAGAGTGCAGCAGACTCTGTTCTCCACACTTTTAAACATGGAATTGAAGTGTAGAGACAAAATATTTCAAGGAATTTGGATCTGTCCAGTTTTGTGTGCATGAACGAAACATTCATCCAGTTCGAATACAACAAAACTCTGAATAAAAACTGCTCAGAAATACCTGCTGAGGCGATTTTTTTAAGAACAAGAGTTGGAGGAGATCTGATGCACTCTAGTCAGTGTTTCAATCAAATGCTTTTTTACATTTTGTGAGGAACGCGCTGGATTTATTTTTGTCTCAGTGTGATACACTACAGCAGAGGCTGACTTCATTTGCAGACATTTTTGCTAAGCCAAGACCAGCTAATATCAAGATACTGAGTGCAGCTAAAATTGAAACCTGAATGATTTTTTTGTCTGTTAGTGTGCTATACTGACTGAATCTCTGGGGTATTGCAGAAGGCACTGCCGCTATTTTGTGACTAAATTGACTCAGTAAAATGTGACTGCTGTCCATTTAAAAGTAAAGATCAGGAAGCATCTTAAGTTTTTGAGCTAAAAGAGCTGCCGTGACCTCAGGATGCTCAATCCTTTGGCAGCTTCTGACATTCCTGTGCAACTGTTTGCTAATGAGGTGCACAGCTGTGACCTGCACAGGAGGAAAAACATTAAATAACTGAACGTGGCATGCCAGAAGACCCAAAACATTTCACCTGTAAGTATTTTATTTCCTATGATCTCATAGTCAGAGTGAGACTCAATTTGCTCTTTCAAAGCCTTTCTCCGCGTAATAGATCATAGTCTGTGCTTCTTTTATGACTTCCTTTCGTCTGTCTCAGACATGGCAGAAACCTAGCCAAAAATCAGTCCTTTGTTTGGCAGTTCTTCACAGACAGAACATTTATGTGGACTGTAATTTTTCCAATATTACCTTCATTAAAACACAGCGAATAAGAATTTCGTACAAACAGCATTTTCTGATTAAAGTAACCTGACAAAAGGTTATAACTTAACAGAGGCATTTTCTTGTCATTGAAATGGGTTCACAGTTTATAAAAAGCAACTTATACATATATTTCTGATGGCTAATACAAACTGCAAATCACCAGAAAGAACCTATTATATACTAAGTATAGTGTATAGTATAAAATAGCTACTATTACTCGCAATGATTACAAGCTAAATTATTATGTAATTAAATGTGGATTAATAAACATTACAGCCATCTCCTCAAAGTCCCTAGTCAATGAGTTACCTAATGATGACAAACTTAGCCTACTAGCCCTAACAAAAACTTGGCTACAACAGGATGACTATGTTAGGCTGAATGAAGCAACACCCCCCACCCCTCACCCCCACCCCAAGTTATAATAACAACTAGAAATCCAGGATTCCTGGGAAAGAAGGTGGGTTAGCAGTAATATTACAGTCTAGCTTACTTCCTAACACTAAGGTCAAATACATTTATAATTCATTTGAAAACATCATATTGTCTATAAATCCCCCAAAGAGAAAGAATCAAACTGTTTTAGGACAAAACTGTTTTATTGATAATTATTTATCACTCTCCCTACTCTGAATTTTTAACTGAGTTTGCTGACCTTTTATCGACTGTTGTTTTAGATTCTGATAAAATAATAATAATAGTAGGGGAATTTAATATTCATGTTGATGACTCTAGTGCAGGTGTCTCCAACCCTGTTCCTCCAGGGCTACCTTGTTTTTTGCAGCTAACCTTGTTTCAGTAGATGCTGATTAGCTGGACTGAATCAGCGCAGTTTCTGATTGACTGAACACGCCTGATCCAGGTGAGCAGCAAATACTGAAGCAGGGTTAGTTGCAAAGCAAGCAGGGCGGTATCCCTTGAGGAACAGTGAATGCTGCATTCACACAATTGTGATTCTCCTACTTTATTCCATATGTTTTTTGGCAAGTAAAAACTCCTTCATACTTTCAGCGATTTCAACAATCGTGGTTTCAAAACGTTGTTCGGGACATTACTGCTTGTACTTTTGGTTTTCATATATTTTATAGTTTTCTAGGTTTAACACATTTTACGTGATTTACTTAGCCCCATTGAAAATGAATTGGAAATTTTTCAAATCCTTCAAAAAACTTTTGAAACGTATGCAATCTTAGTATCAAAATGTTCAGCTCATAAGGACATTCATGCTTGTTCTATTGGTATTCATACAGTTTACGGATTTTAACAATTTCTCAATTTTTATGTTTTTTTTTCTCAAAAAATGCTTCAAATTCTTTGTCCATATTTGAAACTCGTGCAAGATTGGTATCAAAATGTGCAGTACGTCTCATGATTGTTCTTTTGGTATTCATACTTTTTCCGCATTTTAAAAAAATTGCGCAATGATCACGATTTTTTGTCAAATAATTCTTTAAATTGTTTGTTCACTTTCAAAAACCTACACAATATTGGTATCAAAACGTTCAGCACATTCAGGATATTCATGCTAGTACTAAAACATTTAAGTTGAGCTGACACTTTAGCAACCTGCTAGTCTGTTTTGGCTAATTTGCCATATATTGAGGTTTTTTGGGCTATGGTAGAGTTAAGCTAGTATTTAGCAACATGCTAGCTTTTTAAGCTAATTTAGCATCTACTGAGGTTATTAGGGCTAACTCTGAGTTAAGTTAATACTTTACCAACATACTAACGTTCTTGGTTAACTTGGCATGTACTGGGGTTTTTTGGGCTAATTCTGAGTCAGGCAATATTTTAGCAAATTGCTAACTTTTTCACTAATTTGGCACCTACTAAAGTTTTTTTGGGCTAATTCTGAGCTAAGCTAATATTTTATCAACATGCTAACTTTTTTTTCACTAATTTGGCATATACTGAGGTTTTTTGGAATAATCTTGAGTTCATTGTGCACTTTTAGCAATTTCTGCAACTTTAAGTTCTAAAGTAACGTTACCATTATGCAAATTGCAAAATTTTTTGCACACAGCTTTAGCATTTTTATCGACCACATTCAGTAAACAGATTTCATGCTAGCATTATCACAGGTAATCCAACTTTTCTAGTTTCATCTACTTCTCCTCTCCTTCTCTCCACTATTTGTTATCATTTTCTTTTTAATTTCCTATGCCTGTCCTGTTCTTTGCCCCCAGTTGTCCCCTCAGTTACATCTGGTTGAAGCCCATCTGCTACAGTATTGAAACATATGGTTGTAGAGTAGATGAGCTAATTCTTATTTAACAGTCATACTTAGGTATGTCAAGATCTGATCATGTGATCGGAAATCGGACCAAGTCACGTGGCTGATGACTCGATCGGTATTAGATGTTGTCTCCCGATCAGTGTTGTTTTTTTATTTCATTATTATTATGACTAGCACTTTATGTTTGAAGCTTATTACTCCGCCCAAATACTTCACTACAAGTCTGCATGTCGTGAATATTTCATGACATTTCATTGACGGAAAGCGCAGCAGAATACTGCACTAGTTCAAGCAGGAAGCTAACAAAAATAGTTCAGTATAGCTAGTGAGATGTTCACAGATTCAGACTTCCAAGATCACTAACTCTTTTAAAAGCGTTTTAAATTGACAACAAGTATCGATATTGGCTTGTATTAACTCAAAAAACAACCTACAAATGAATTTTATCTGAAAAAAGTATATACATTTTTTTTTTACTTTTTTAATGTTAAGCTCTCAGTGCTGCTGGCTAACAGCGCTAAGTGCTAGTTCCATGATTTAACCCTTTCAGATCAGAGTCCTTCTTTGATTTGCCTTTTATTTCACTGACAGAACCACAGTTATGAAAATTAACTACTGTGGTATTGTCTTAAGACTTTAACCTCTTGAGAGGTTAAAAATGAATCCTGTAATCTTAAAAATAAAGAAATAAATAACAAAAGGTTCCAATGATATCAGCTTATTATAAACACTCATCCTATTTACTGCTACAGCAAAGTCATCTTTAAATGTTAATCATATTAAATGAAGACATGAATCACATACGGTTAAAAATGTTCATAGGTTCCAAATGTATTAAAACTAAAGTCTCTAAACTTTCTCACTAAATAGTCTTTTTTTCATAGGTAATAGTTACATTATTTTTGCTTTAGTGTTAAAGTTGCTCCACAGAAGTGCTCTCTTTAAGCATTAAATGATAAAAGAAGGTTCATGAAATAAAAATGTGGGACAACCTAAATCTGTGTATTAAATGTGTTCATTTTTTTTAAATGTTTTGAAAAAGTATCGGACTCTGTATCGGAATCTTTGGGCACAAAAAAAAAAACTCTTGTAATATTGTCAGAACTGGGCTAGGTTCCCTCTTTCATGTGAACATCCCTGAGGTTTCTTTTTTCCAGTAATCAGGGTTTTTTTAGGTGTTTTTCTTCATCAAGAATGAGGGTCTAAGTGCAGAGATTTCCATAGTCTGTCCAGTGTAGTTAGGTTAACTCTTGTTTATAGTTTATGACAGATTATATGTTTTGTGCAATTACCAGTGTGAAGCCCATATAGACAACTGTGTTGTGATATTGGGCTCTATAAATAAAATTGAGTTGAAATAAAGTGAATTAAGTATAGTCACATTTTTATCATATTTGAGAGTTATGACATAGCTGATGTATTCTTTGACATTGTCAAACTGTTGTTGTGTTTGCAGATAGAGTAAAGCAGGCCGCCTGTAATAAGGCCTTTGCTGTGAGTTTTTGCGTCATGGGGCAGGTTGGAAGCACTTTAAGGACAGGAAACCAAACTGTCAAAACTGCTGTGGCTCTACAGTTCTCTCATGTTGCAGGTCAAACCTCAGCTTTGGTCAAAAATAGATGTAAGGCTATGTAACAGGAGCAAAGCTTTGAAAAAAATTGGGGTTTGGGGTGAACACTGGAACATTTGACTTAAGTCTGGAGGTAGCGCCACTGATTAAGCATGGTTAAATTGTATTTGGGTGGTCACAGCATGATCAACTAGAAGAGATTCAGATTAAAACAAACTGTGTGGATTTTTATGTGACAAATGTTTGTTTTTCTGCCCTGAGAAACTCTGTGGGAATTCATCAATTGTTTTGTATTTTCATGTTGGTTCTGGTTTTTGTCAAATACAAAAACAATGTTTAAATTTAATCTGTTATAAAAGGATGGATTTCCATGCGTTTCTCATGTGGTGTGGTAGTTAGCACTGCAGCATCCTTGTGTGGAGGTTCTCTGTTTCTTCCCCAGCTCTATTTGTGCTTCTGTGTGGAGTTTACATCGAGGCCCTATGGATGGGAACTAGTGTAACAACTTCCAGTTGTTTTTGCATCCCTGTGATAAAAACAACAAGCACTAGATGGTAGTATGGGCCTCATTTGCATTTGTGTTTGACAATTATTGTTTGATTTTTTTTTTTTTTGGTTTTGTCTTTTATTATTCTGAGGTCATGTGAGCTCAAATCTTCAAACATTTGAACTGGAAAGTAATGTGAATGCTTTATCTGAAATGTGAAGTCAAGTATCACAAGCTTGAATTTAGGCTTTACCTCAAGAGGCTCAACTTAAACTAACTTGTAAGCAAATATTTCAGTTTTCTCTTTTACAAACACTGTTAGAATACTGAACTGCTTCCTACTCTTGTCTTCTCACAGTAAAGCTGGACTGGAGCAGACATGGTAAAGCCTTCCTCCTGATCACGACCACAGTGTTACTAGAGTCTGTCACAACTGTCCCATTGCAGGTCCGTCCGTCCGTCCGTCCATCCATACATACATACCAGGCAGAGTTTTCAAAATTTGTGCTTTAGCAGAAGTTGCTTTAATTTTACATAATAATAATGAGGAAAACATCAATTTGAATTTCACAAATTAATTAAGACTAAAAACAGTAAATTAAAAAAAGAAAAGCACTTAGGTGCTGAGAAACAATCTATTCATCCATCCATTTTCCACCACTAATTCAAAGCAGAACAGCAGTTCAAGCACATTCCCATACTTCATTTACTTCAATTAATTTAAATTAATGTGTAAATTAGTATTTTCAGATAACAAAGCAATTACAGTCTGTCGGTGAACCAAAAAGCTTTCACTGATGTCTAAAATAAATTTGTAATGACTGATACTTTGCTCATATATTACAAGTGTGTTTAGTAAAAATCCATGTTCAATATCCCTTATTTTACCTTTTGTTTTCTTAAATAAAATATTTTACTTTCTTTATCCTGCCATGAAATAATATCAGTGAAAAGTTAATGTTCCATCTGTGCCAAGCATCACAGCTGCTTTGGGGAACAACATCTATGTTGAAAGCGCTGATGGATTCTTTGTGTTGTAAAGTCAAAGCGAAAGTATGCCGGTAAGATTTAGTTTTAAAAAGGTTCACTGTTACCTTTTTAAGAGGGATCTAAGAATTGAACATTTAATTGATCCATTGATTTCTATTCCTACAATCATACCTGTCTGAGGCAAAATTGAATCAAATCGACCTAAAATGAGATGACTTGATAATCGAATCATAATTGAAAAAAAACTATTTGGATTGAGATGTGTAGGTTTACTGTAACGTAAAAACAACCAAGTGTCAGTCCAATTTGTGGAAACACTTTGAATTTACCAAAGATGTGACCATACAGTGTGGTAGAATGTTCTAGTCATGTTCCATTGGATTATTTTGATGTGGAAAAAAGCAGTGAGCTGAAATGTATCAAACTAAATGGATAGGATTTACCATTTATTCTTCTTTACTTGTTTGTTTGTACACATATTTAATTAAACTTGATTATCTTGCAGGAAATACAAGGAGTCTAGAAATCATCACCTGCACTGTTCAGTACCTGATATTTATCTCTGAGTCACACTGGTTGAAGTTTTGGATAAAGATGTCCTGAATCATTTTAGGTCAGAGGATGGGATTGAATCGTCAACCACCAGTGTACAGTAGAATCGAATCGTTGTACCCCTGCGTTTATACAGTCATCTGCAATCATCTGCCAGATATTGGCAGATGATTGCATACCCATCCAACAAACAATCTTTTGTCTAATACGGGGGTGGGGGGTGGGGGGGGTATTGTATGTGTTTTATCAATTTTTTTCTTCTTGCATGTGTGTGTGTGTTTGTGTGTGTATGTCTTGCCTTTTTCTAAGACTAGAAAATATTTGTTTTTATGAAATGCACTTTGTGTTCCATCAGTAGGTAAAGTGTTCTACAAATAAAGTATAGTTTGATCTCTTGAATGAGGATTTATTGAGGAGAAAATAACTAAATGAAAATAGAACATAGAAGATAAGAAAGAATTCAGCTTTTTCCTCTTAAATCAACTTAAGTAAAAGACTGTAAAAGCTACTCTTAAGCTGCATTCACACCAGCTGCGTCAACTCGCGTTTAAGCGGCAACTTTCAATGAAAAGTCAAAGCAAACACACGTCAACCCGAATTTCTGGATTTTGCGTTCAGGTTACCAGTACTCACTTACATTCCTGCATCGCTATGCAAGTTTCTAAGTCCAGTCCCAGGCTCTAAGTACAAAACGGGTGATCAATGCTAAGTCATATATGTTTTCCTATATGGTTGGGAAAAACCAATGGAGCCCATTGCCCCCATTTCATCTAAAAAAGAATAGTATCATCACAGAGGAGACCAGCCATCAGAAGGAAGCGTAAAATGTGTTTTTACTGTCAGTTTGAGGCTCTAAGTCAGTTTGGGTGGCGATAGGCAGCAGATTGCAAGATTTAGCAAGGCAACCTCTTCGCAACCCCAGTTATACAGAAGCAAAAACTGCATTCGCACCGAACGCAATTTGTGCATCGAGGCGGCCGGTTTCAATGTTAGAACAGTGGTACAGACGCAGTGCAAATTGAGGGTCAAGCGCGGCGTGTCAGTCTTGCAGTGGTGCGATTTGAGCAGCGTGACACAATTCGAGCAGCAGAGCAAGCCAGAGTTCAAATATCTGAACTTTAGCAAGGCCACCACGTCCCATCTACCAATCAGAAAACTAATCATTGGACGTGACATGTTTAGTGACTTGATCAGCTCATAGGATCAGCTGTGCCAACCCTGAGAGCAGGGAAATGGAGCAGCAGTAGCATTTGAGGGAGCAACTTGAACTTTATTATATTTCTCTTATTTTCACAGAAACAATAAAAAAGAGTCTTCTAATTTAATGTTGTTTTAATTTTTTTCCCCCTCTTAGTTTAGTGCAGGACAGTAAATCAACAAACTGGATCACAGAGAGAGACGAAAACATTGGAGAAGCGGCTGTCATTCAGCTGCAGCTCCTGTAAAAGTATTGTAAATCGCTAGGGAAAGTGGCATAACAAACCATCAAAAATGCAGTTTTTTGCTCAAGCAGCCAATTTGCTGCACAGCAGATGAGAGGCAACCGACACAGTTAAGGCCAGAGCAGGCTTCAGGTCAGTTTGACCCTACTCTAGGGTCAAACTGACCCTACCCCTACTGGAAGCCTGCTTTGACCCTAGCCCCTATGGACTTTCAACAGCTCCTCTTAAATAAATTACTGTTTGTTTTCTGACCACAATTCAATATCTCTTTCTTCTGACTTTGACAGTTAAAAAGTGCAATCTGTTGACAGCACAATACCTTAAAATCTGGTCACAATTAATTAACGTATGAAAATGCATTCCTGTTACTTTCCTCCTTGGAAATGTAGTTTAACAAAAAATGAATTACCAACTCCTTACAGTCACTTTGCAACCTCTGAGCTACTGCAGAGAGTAAGAATGGCGCTGCCCCTTCTAAGAATAGAAGGTGATGTGACTCTTCGCTTTCACCTCTGGAAGCCAGAATTATGAAAAGTTTTTCGTACACTGGCGTCAGCAGGCAGCATGGCAAACTGCCATCTCACTTTAGAAAAAGCAGTTATCACAATAAAAAGGCAGCAGGGAAATATAGGGTAAGACTGAGATGATGGGTAAAAACAGATGCTAACAGATCAGTTAGCTGTTTAGTAAACATTGAGATCAAACCGTCTTGTTCTGTTTGAGGGTAAATACCTCTATGTGGCTGCGCAGCAAAAACAAAGTAATGGCTCAATGCTGGGGGGTGCTAGGGGATGGTTGTGTCCCTGAACTACTCTCCTTACTCAAACAACCACTTGTTAGGGCAATGGGGGGAGGAGCTGTCAGCCTGTGATGCACCTTGGGAGTGGAACTACTTGGCAGTGCTCACCCTCACAGTAGTTGTCACAAAGATTCGGGCCTCTCTGCTCTCGAGTTTAATTGCACCTTACACGTGTAGGACCCTTGGTGGGGGTGGGGGTGGGGGTGGTTGCTTGAACATCACTAGCAGCAAGCAGGAGATGTCCTCTCTGTGCCCTACCCGACAATTTTAACTGCACTTCTTATTACACGCACCCTTTACCCCACTACAATATACACTCCAACACACACTCACATACCCCTTACCACACTCAGGGGAGACCCCCACTGCCCTAGGGTGTCCTCCTTTTGGGCAGGAGTGGATGGGCCCTGCCTTGCTCTCTCCTTGACCTCCCGTCGGGTAGGTGGGTGGTTACCTGGAGCATATAACAGGTCTCTCTTCAGGGACCTGAGTCGTGCCTGAGGTTAGGATGGGGGGATGCTCAGAACTCTCAAATGGTAGTGGGCTGCTTGCCTGGGGGTGAGGGGGCTCTCCGATTGTGAAGCCATGTGCTGGCCCCCCTGGCGCGATCAGACGGCTATGCTTCTGGCTGAGCTGGAGCATTCTCCGTTCTCCTGTGCCTCCCCAATTTCTGGCATTGGGGTCCCCTGTGGCGGTCCTGCTGGCCCTGGTGACTGGTCGACGGACAATCTCTTTCTGATATATTGCGTGGGTGTATGAGGAGTCTTGGTTAATACTGCTGCTTCGGTGGGGGTCTTGGTGTGGGATAACTGGGCACTCTCCCTCTTTTTGTATTCCATCATTCACCACAGTAGAACACAAACACTCACCTGAGCACAAGTGTCAACTTACCTTTTCACAAATAGTATGCATGAGACAATGAAATGCTTTACATGTGTCGGTTTGTATGTATGAGTATGTGCATGTGACCTGTATTTGTGTTGTGTACGTGTTGACATGATTGTTTTTTGAGCAAACTGGTGTGTGCAACAGTTGAGTGTGTGTGTGGACAGGCCTCGCCCCTTTAAAGATAAATCTCCAGCTTTATGACCCTCCCACACACACACACACACACACAATTATGTAATCGTCGTCCAACTTCCTAAACTCCCCTTTTTCATCTTTTACTATCTCTGCTTTCTTCTGTATCCATCCCCCATCTCTAACATCCCAATCTCTTCTTCTTCTCTCTTATGACTGTGCGCTTCAATCAGCTCTGTGACTGTCATCTGAAACCACAACATCATCACTTCTGACCAGAGGCAGAATGTCGCTCTCAAGACACTTATGGTCAAAGCAGAAAAGCACAGTGACACCTTTTGGCCACAGTTGTACAGACAAAGTAGCAGAACTGACACTGTATGCTCAAGCCCCAATTAAGTTAGCAAACAGTTGTGGCGAAACAAATTCCTGCTGAAAGTAGTTTGGTTACACAAATCTCTGAAGATGTATTTACACAACAATGTTGTGTTTCGTTATCCCGCATGGCTGCTTACTCATTTAAATACTGTCTAAAGGGGAAATTATGAATTAACTGAAAAAAGATTGTGAGTGAATTTATATAAATATATTTACACACACACCGTACGGACATCTGTTGTCGTACTTCTCTGTCCCCATTGTCGTCTTTTAAGCTTTCTTTTGATTCTGATCCATGTATAAAATCAGAGGAAGCAGCAGTGAGCAAGTTCTGCTGCAGAGAGAATCAGCACCATTAGGAGACTTGAATTCCTTTCGTTTTTCTATAAATACCCTGCACATTTCCTTTCTGCGATTCCCATTAAGTCAGTGGAAAGTTTGCTGGCATTACACAGTACTAAGGGCCCCTCGCTCCTTTAGCAGTTTCTTAAGGGGGACACATTAGCGTTGCAATGCTGGGCAGGCTGCCATGTGGGGAGAATAATTAGCCCTAACATGCATCCTTAGAGGTTAAAGAGCTATATAGGAAAAAAATAAAGACAAAAAGTTTAGTTTAGATGCTGCCTGTGGGGTTTACAAACTTCCTCTGACCAGGCAGGAACACAGTAATGAATCCTTGTTCAACCCTTTAATGTCCACTTTAGCAGCAGTGATGTTGTGTCCTTTAAAGGCTGTAAGGTATATGTCGTCATGGCGCTGTTTTCGGGATGGCGGTGTTATCTTCTTTTTCTGTAACCCTGTTTTAAATCAGAAGCAGAGGATTAAAGTTCTTTTTTCCTGCTCAGCACATCACTGTTAACTGTTATTGTTTCTTGGAGTGCCCTAATCCGTCAGTGCTGATTACATTTGGGGTCATGTGTTCTTTAATGAAATCTGCATTTTCTTGAAACACAGCTGTAGAAGCACAGCTTCTACCTGTGCTTAACTGTGCTTTACAGAAAAGTTAAAACTGCATGTTACTACTGCCTCTGTCAATCATGTGAGCTGCTACTTTAGAACATGGGCATTTTGTAGTCAGACAAAAGGAAATGATCACCACCTCAGTCAACTTTTGCTAATGTGTTAAAGAGAAGATAGTGTTCCTTACGCTTCCTTCTTTATCTGTTTTGTTATTTACAGATTCAGTTATGTTGGATCAAGTTTTCTCTTTAAACAGGGAAAGATGCTACAAGACAAATTCTCCCCATTCTTCACACTCCTACAGTCAGTTATCCACAGTGTGTTTAAGATTGGTGCTGTTCATAAGTTACAAACGCCACCAGGAATGGTGTTTAGTCCAACCTGACAAGTTGATCAAAGACACTTTTAAAAAGCACTCAGAGAAAATTCACCTAAAAGCGTCCTGTTAGGGCACAGATCTTATGTAATAAGGTTGAGTAAACAGATTTATGTGGAATGAGAGCCAAGAAATTTTAAGTCTTCATCCACTGAAAGCCAGCAGAGTGGCCTTTCAGTTAAATGGTCTTTTCTGGAATTCTGTGTAGTGTCAAAGCTGTCCTCTTCAGACCAATGTGCAGAATTAAATGGTAAACCCAAACAAGAAAAAGTCATATATTAAATGACATTTGTCAACACACAAACTCCGGAACAGTTTGTCAGATCAACCTGTTATGACCAAATGGATTGTCATTGAGATCCAAGAAAACCTCAAGGAGAGATGAAGAGACGGTCAGTGAGCTAAGAAAATATTTTTTAAAAACCTTGGCTATATCTGCCATTTAAGAAATAGCAAATATTGCACATTGTGTTTTGGTGCTACATGATCTACTACCAAGTTTTAAAATAGTTTAAGCATTTATAAAATGAGACGAAGCTTATGTTTCTCTTATTTCTCTTTCCTTAAATTCATTTAAAGATAACACAGCAACAGAAAAATGAAAAAAAAATTTAAGAGGGGGCATTTAAATTTTACTTTGAGATTAAGCCTTTATATAGAATGTTAAATGTATTTTCATTCGACGGTAATCTTTTTTTCTTTGCTGATACTTGTTGTCATAAAACTACATTAAGATTGTTTTCAGAAGTGTATATCCAATCCAGTGGCCTCAAAGGTTTTCAGAGGAGGCTACTGACAGGAAAGTAGGAGGCAACCACCCGAGTGCCGAAGGCGTGAGCTATCACTGTTGAAAAGTATAATACCCCCCAACCTGTTTTCCTGTACCTACTTCTCTATTGCACAACTTCAAACACTTTGGAGGTCACACCCCTTAAAGACCATTGTTTGTGTGGTAAAGTTAGGCTACTTGTAACACAATCACTGTTACGAGTAGTGTTTAATTTTTCTTTTGAAGTTGAGATAAAAAAAGTTTCTCTTATCTTTTTGACAGCAGTGTAAGCCTCCCTGTAAACACACACACCCTGGAAGATTCATTGTCCAAGATACGTAAAGAGCGACGCCATTTTGGAATGGGATAAAAGCAATGCGACTCTTCCTGAAAGTTAGAGATGCATGAAGAAATATGCATTTGCAGTATTTTCCATCTTTGGAACACAGATGTGTGAGCAGATATTCTCAAACACTACATCAAGTCCAAATCCTGCACCTGCCTCACAAATGGAAGCTTGCAGTCCTGCATGAAGTTTCATCTGACATGTGGAAAAGCTGTCCAGTGACGTCCAAAAACAGAAGTCACATTAAACCGGCAAGAACACGATCCTGTCATAGACACATATTTAGTTATAAAGAGCCTGTTTTTTTAAAAATAGGTCTTATTTTTTTCAGTATTTCCAGTGACACTTAGGGATATGATAGAGTTTTAATACTACTTCCCTTTGCTACAGTGCAGACGTACACTTCTTTACTCTCTCTTCTGCTTTTAATTTCTGCTGATAATTTTTCCTTTTTAATCACGGCAGCAATAACTTCTGATTACTTTTAAACTATCGGGACATATTTTTTACTCAAAACAAAAGGATTTTTTTATAGCATTTCTTTGGAATATTTTATCTTAAGCGCTACGTGTGCGTGGCCTACACACAGCTGAAGCTTGATATACGGTGCAGCAGCTAACTCAAGACTAATTGGCAACAGGATGCCTTCCCTCTCCACAAAAGATTACCAAGACCTTCTCAAGAAGATAATGGTGCCGGAAACAAAGGTTCACCACATTGAAGTGAATGTAGAGATAAATGACTTTATGGAAACAACACTATTTTGCCACTACCTCAACTCAGCATGGAAGAGAAAGTTAACACGCAGCTAAAAGGTACAGATACCATGAGAACGAAAGAAACAGCATCTGAGCACAACAACAAATCATCAAGAACCATCTTGGAACCATCTTGGTGCAAAGACAAAATATAAATCATACAGCTCGAGATTTGGAGGACATTGGAGGACAGACTCGACACTGAAGTCTTTGATGAAGCCGACTGGCCTCTTCTACGAAACAGAGGACCTGTTCTACTCCTGTTCATAAGAGGACAAGGGAGAAGCCAACCATGAACGAAACGGTAAAACTGCAAGACAGATTTGCTCCACTGTTAGATGACCCCAGAACTCTACCCAATGACCATCCACTGGAAGTACTGGGAAGCAGCATGATGAGGACTCATAACCTGTCAAAAGGTAAACAGTCAGAAAGACATCTGAAGGCTCGGCCCGAGACTTTGATTGTTGGTGATTCCACTGCAAAAGATGTTCAGTGGGTCTGCAGCAGGAACACTAAAGTCCTGTGCTTTTCTATGGACATGGTCAGTGGCATGCAGGAGAGAATCCTGAAAACGGTGGCCATGTATCCAACAGTACAACGTATTGTAATACACACAGGGTCAAATGATGTGTCCAAGCAAAAATCTGAAGTCCTAAATTAAGACTTCAGTGGACTGATAAGAAGTGTGAGCTTTCCGAATGCAGCTGTTTTCATCAGTGGTCCCATCCCAACTATTCAAGGAGGAGAGGAAAGATTCAGCCAGCTGTTGGTACTAAGCAGACTGTGGCTTTCTCTGGCATGATCTGACAACGGACTTAACTTTATTAACAACTTTCACATTTTCTGGAAACGCAGAGATCTTTTTAAAGCAAATGGACTCAGTTTGAACAAGTCAGTACACTTGCACTGAAAGCTAAAGAAGAGAATGCACAGAAATGCACTGAAATCTTTGTTTTCATTCTATAATTCTGGACTTACTTCTCTACGAAGGTTTAAACTTTGACTGTTTAAACAAGAGAGAAAAGTGAGAAAATGTTCATGTCTGAAAAAATGTACAGAAGTGAGGGGTTTTGCAACCTTAAGACAATAAGGACTTTAAAAAAATAAAGATGACAACTAGAGATCTCCCAATCAGGATTTTATGGGCCCAGTCCGATTCCTAGTCATTTGATTTCCCAATCCAATGCTTTTGTAAATCATTTAAAAAATGAACAAATTTAATAAAAAGATACAGGTTGTCCCACATTTTTATTTCATCAACCTTCTTTTATTTTTTAACACTTAAACAGAGCACTTCTGTGGAATAACTTGAACAACCTCTAAAATTAGAACAACTTTTACCTAGGAAAACAATTAACATTTATCTACCTAATATAAGTGTCATGTGACAAAGTGTAGTGAGTATAGCTTTAATATCTTTAGAAGTATTCAACATTTTTAACCAAATGTGAATCATATCTTCATGAAAGAATCTTACAAATACTTACTCTGTTTTAGCATGACTATCATGATGAGTATTCATGATTGGCTGATATCATTAGAGGATTTTGTTATTTATTTATTTTCAAGATTATGGTATTTTTTTCTAACTTCTTAAGACTTTAACGTCTTAAGACATCCCATTTTGTTTTTTTTAATCTAAGCAGTCAATTTTATTAAGTAGGATTCTGTCAGAGAAATGAAAAGGTGTATCAAAGAACAGCTCGGTTCTTAAGGGGTTAAATCACGGAGCTAGCGCTTAGCATAGTTAGCAGCTGCTGTGCAGCTGTCTTTCTGCCGGCAGCACAGAAAACTTTAAACATTAAAAAAAGAAGCCAAACCCCTATCTTTTTTCAGTTGAAATTCATTTGTAGGTTGTTGTTTGCGTTGAGAAAGACCAATAGAGAAACTTGTCAGTTTAAGTCTTTTTTAAAAGAGTTATTGATCCCAGAAGTCTGAATCTTTGAACATCTTGCTAGCTTGTCTGAACTGTTTTGTTAGCTTCCTGCTTGATTTAGTGTCAAATTCTGCTGTGCTTTACGGCAATAAAATGTTGTGATCTGTTCATGAAATGCAGACTTTTAGTGAAGTATTTGTCCAGAATAATAAGCTTAAAATATAAAGCGCTGATCATAATAGTAATAAATTAAATACCAGAAACGATTCTGAGACAACATCTAATTCTGATCAAATCATCAACCATGGGATCGGGCCAGATTTCCAGTGAGTCATTCTCTCTCCAGGTTGTGCTGAAGGGGAAAATAAACAGTTAATCATGATGCTCAATATATATTTTTAGCCAACTTGGTCATTTTGATAGTAGGCTAATATAGCTAACATGTACTTACAGCCTGTGTTGCCTTTATTTAAGGCTTTTCATCTTTTGCGGCTTCAGACCGGTTTGTTTCTCGTTTTTTGGGGCAATATAGCTCTTGAACATTTAGGGTTGCCAACCCCTTGATGGGAGAAGTTATCAAAAGATTTTGACCTCTGGAATAAGAATCCTGAATTTAAAAAAGAGAGCAAACACCTTTAGTACTACCAGCTACAAATTTAAACTCCTCCTAGGGACTTTGATCTATCACCTCCTAACTCATCAAAAATTATTGGGAAAATAATTGGGAAAACATGTTGGTTTTAGAAGTTGTAGATTTTTAACGACGTTAGTATGGCGAGCTCCTCTACAAGCTCCTCCAGGCTCACACTCTCAAGGTTCTCTTTGAATTTTAGATTTGCTAAAATGTAAAAAAGAAGCTTTGCTTCAGGATAGAGGCAAAGTTGACTAAAGCAGGCTTCGACAAGTTGAGGTCAAATTTAGTTATTGAGAGATGATCAGCGTTTGAATTTACTAGCTTTAAACATGATGCATTGTGGTTGTCTTGTTTTTTGATTGAGTTGGAAAACAACATTGTGAAAGCCAAAAATGAGTCAATCAGTCACAGTCTGAAGTGCATAATCACTGAACATGAACAAGGGACCTTACTTTCTCATTAAAAGCTAGAAGTTTGTAAACTCTCCTAGTGTTCTGGAAACTTTTAGTGCAACTGGAATAATAATTCCTAAATTATAATAATTCCTTTCAAACCTTCCACCTTTGCAAACGGAGGCATCTCAACAGCATGACTATCACTCATGAATTGGACATGGAATGAAGGTTTTTGGCTCTTCAGATCCCAGTTTGCTCAGGGGACGATGTTTGTAAAGCAGATTCCTGTAGTTGCAGCACAGTTGTGCGTGCAGCTGTAGATCGCTGACCACAGACTGCCCGGTCAGACAGAACCGGCTGGTGAATGAAGCAGCTACTGCTGCTTTTAATGAGCTTCTGCTGCTGTCGAGCTTCAGTCTGATAAAACCATCATGGTTTTTTGATGACCAACTACATGCATGCAAACTGGCAAAGAGAGAGGGGTTTGTGTGGCCCTGCAAATTAGGCCCTTTCATGGATGACATTTGGCTGACTCAAGCGCTGTGAGACTCGAAAGTTGAGTTACTAAAATTTCTTTTGTCAAGGATTTCTTCATCAAGTGTGGCACTGGGACTAATTCATTTCTTTCCAGAGAGACTATGTGCAACCAGCTTACTTGATGTAGACCATGTTTTGGGATCCGGAAGATATTAAACCTAAAAGGAAAATATGACATCATCAGACATTTCATTGCTTTGTTTGTTCTCTGACATGTTTTTCAGTGCAGAAGCCTGAATGCTGTGTGCTGGGCCAGCCTCTGTTCTATTTGACAGAGTTCATTTTTGGTTAAGCAGTTTTTGTTTGCTTGAATGACTTCAGTTGTTTTTGCCACTGTGTGTTTTGTTGAATGTTTTTCTTCTCGTGCCATGTTTTGTGGTTTTTGTATGACGAAAGTTCGCTCCGTACAGCTTTTTCCGGAACGGGGTGAGTACAGGCGGCCAACAGGACCTTGAGTTTCCACCGCATAACAACAACGTTTCAATTTGTCTAATCGGAGCTATTTAGGCTAAGTAAACTATCACTCTTCAGGATTTCGTCTGAAGCCGCAGCCCAGTCATGCAGACTTCTTATTCAAACCATTTGTGTGCGGTCGAGAGTGGGAGGGAGGAGGGCGGCCAGTGAGGATGACAGGGGGATTGGATAACTCAAGGAGAAAGTCTGGGATGCAGAAAGTGAGAGGTCTTGGCAAGAGACTTGAAACCACACGCAGCTTGCGTGATTGTGGTGCTCTCACAACATTCTCTGCTTCCCCCCTTCCTCCCTCTGTCTGCAGAAGCACCTGCAGGGGTTGACTTTCTGACCTTAGACTTCTCCTGCAGACGCTCTTACGTCATCTCAGCAGAGCAGCTGAACAAGGACGACTTTTTTTATTGGCTAACCTCCAATATAATATTCTGTTTGCATGACTATGTAGACCAACACCTTGCAGCTTCAAGAGTGTTTGGATGCATATTTAGTGGTCATTGCAATTCATGATCTAGAACAACAAATATTTACTTCCCTGCTGCTAATTTGACTCATCGTTTTTCCCAGGATGGAAATCTTGCAAGAAAAACAAAACACAAGCAACAGTTAGCTGCTCAAACGTCATATCTTGAAGAAACATTTTTTTCAAAATTGAAAATGATCACACTTTTCATGTCTTTGTTAGAAAAGAAAAAAATGGGTTAATCTGTGGGTTTTATTTTGAAAGAACTTGTTGAAAGCAATTTTAGATGCTTCCTGTGGCATCTAACTTTCTCAAATTGTCTTCATTCATTGTAAAATATGAACTAAGAAGAAACAAACATTTAAAATAATTGTACACCTGACAACTGGGTGTTTCTTCTGAACAAAAGCAACACTTACACTTCCAATGGGGACTGGGCAGAAGTAGAAAGTAACACCAGGATGTTCTTAGAACAAAATCCGTCCATGTTTTTTTCACGGTAAACAATTGAACTTTCCAACAAATAATGAAACTCTGATGGCTGTTTTTTTCCCAGTTGATAACTGATGTTGAAATGACGTGTCAACATCAAAGTTGAAAGCTGAAATTGAGGTCAAAAACAAGTTTAATGTGCAAATCAAGATGATGGTCGCCACCATTACCTGACACTAGCAGCCGGGTGAGCTCAAGGTCATTAAAAAATTCCATATCTGCATTTAGATCTCCCAACACAAATGTTTGTTACTATATTAACACATTTGATTTAGATAAAAATACTTTCCAAAATGTTCCAACAAATGATTTTTTTGAGTATATATATCCCAATAAACCATTAATTGTATGTTTTAATCTCTGTTCTTAGTCTGATTAAATTTATTGGCCTAAATTAAAAATTCCCATGACATCAAAAAGGGGTAAATGTCCTGATGTCAAATTGACATTAAAGTTTTGATATCATTTTGATTTGCACATTCAACTTGTTTCTGACCTCATTTTGATGTCGAGCTTTGTTGTTAATACGTCATTTCAATGTCAGTTGTCCACTGGGCACATCGGGGATATTTCTAGACTCAGCGCCGTGACTGCTGGGATATGCAGCAACGTTGAATCATATGATCCATTCTAATTCAGTTTTAAAGTTTGAACATCAAATATAATTTTAAGCCACATGCTAAGACTCAATGAAGCCTAAATTAATTTAATTAAGCTTAAATCCTGCAGCATGGAAGAGGCATGGAAGGCAATTTGAGAATAAATTGACGTCAGCTTGAAGTTTAACATTTACCCATCGAATTGATATCAAATGAACATAAACTATGCTACTCAGCATTCTTCATTTTGCTTTTTTTTTATGTCAGATTGAATTTCTACTGTTCGTGTATGTCCCACATTAAAACAAAAGTTAAAATAACTATGTCCACTAATTGGATCAAATATTGACTCAGTTTTGATGTCAAGCCAACATCAAGGTGCCCACTGGGTTGATTCATGTACTGGTGGTACATTTTATAAATTCCTGACTTTGGAAGTGTTAGTATTTAAGGTAGAAACTTTTAAGTTTCACATTTAAGGTGTGATCAACCGTCAGTGGGGTTACTGGCTTCATCCCATCAAGACTGTTCATAATGCGTGTCTGCAGAGGTTTTATTGTGTGAAAATTAAGTTCTTCCTTGAAACCCACACAACAGAAATGTTTATAATAAAAACAGTTTCCTTTTAAACAAAGGGTAAAGCAGCCGTGCTGAAGCAACACACAAAAATAAGTAAAACAAGTATACTGTTCATGTTGCTTCATGGCTGTTCTACCAAATGAAGCTTTTAAGTACAAATCCCTGAAGGTGCCTATATGATGGTGTGAATAGCCGCACAATCACCAGCACTTGCTTTTATTCGTGAGGTCATGGCATTGCCTCCCAAACCTAATTTCTCTACCTTGGTTTCCTGCATCTATTCAGGATCATAACTGGCTTCATAAAACTTACAAACAGAGACATGGGAGCCAAAGGCTAAAACCAGCCAGCAAGTTTTAATGGTACAGGTTTATAATGAAACACTCCTTAAGCCTCTTTTCCAAAGAGCTGACGTCATCCACTGAACACATTACTATAATAAAAGCTATTCGGACCTATCAGCGAGGGGCGGCAGGCGCTGTGTGCCTGAATGCTTTTAACTGCTCTACAACAGCTGTTAGCAGGATCAGCTGCAGCGTTGTGGTTGCTCATGTGGATGAATGCAATGCAGTGGCGTTTGAAGATGCAAATGTTTGGAGGTCGTCGATTCTCCATTCACTGCCTTACAAGTGCTTTTGACACTCGTGGGTTGAGTTGTTGTCAGTGAAGGAGCCATGATGTGTGTGTCCATCAGGAAACACACAACCCTTGTTCATATCTTCAAACGCCACTTATTACTTTAACGCATTCCTGCAGATCTGAACATCAAACCTTGATTTTTCTCTGACGACATTACAACTTCCAAGAGGGTATTGCAGGTAATGGTGCATTCAGTTGGTCCCTGTTGTTCAATGTTGGTCAAAGACCATTGCCTTCACCTGTTGCTGTCCTCACAAACGAATGATTTATTGAGAGAAAAATCCAAACATTTCCATGTGTGCTTAGCAACAATCTGATCAACAGTCTCACCTGGCGGGCCATTCTCATCATTCTTACTCTGCCTCACCAGTCAGCTTACACCACTGATATCACCTCCTGCGCAAAGGCAGGTCCCCACTTGCAGCGTTGCATTCCACAGCAACAGCTGACCAGCCAGGAGAGTCACAGAAAGTGAGTTTCCAGTGAATCCTAGTTTTACAATTACACCCTGATGAATTATGTGAAAGGCACGCGATGCTGCAGCAGCTGCGGACCATCCCTCACCCTTAATCTAGCATCATTCTTAACTCGTCATTGGATTTGACTAAACACTCTCAGGAGGGCGTCGTGCGAAGGCGAGGCCCCTGTTTGTCAGTTTCTATGTTTTATCACTGCCCAGCAGACCGGACACACGGAAAACCCAAATGACTTAATGCATCACAGAAGCTTAAAGAGTGCCGGCTGCTGCGTGCGTGGATGCTGAGATTGGAGTAAACACGGAGCACCATCTGCAGCTCTTCTGACAGCATCTAACATGAGGCCTCTGCACCAGCTGCAGCATGCCATCTGACCGCTGCTGCATGGATCGGCGGCTGTCGCCATCTCCTGGTAAAAAGGGGGAGAGGAGAGCAGCTTAGAAAACATCTGATCTGGGTTTATGATCTGTGAAAAATTACATTTCAGATTTACAAAGACTATTTTGTTTTTGCCAGTAGTGTTTAAACATATTTAAATTCAAGAAATTGTTTTTTAACGTTTTGTATTTTTCCACCAGAATACTCATCTTCCCCAAAGCTAAATCCTTCAACTTTTGTCAAATGTCAACTTTTGGTGGCCAAATATTTGGATAAACAAAAAATACAGAAATCCCAATTTAAAAAGTTGGTTTAGACTGATTTCATGCAGTTTGTATTTCTGGTCATTTTCATGCTTTCAGTATGTTGAATATAAGTGGAAATTTTGACATTATAGAAAAAAACAACACGAAGTAAAAAAAAAGAGTTTCCAAGCAGCTCACTGTGAGTTCTTGAATAACATAAGTGTTGAGCATTTTACATTTGAAACATAAACTCCTGTTGGATATTTTGTCTTTTTGTATAATGGTGCAGAAAATAGGTATTGGTTAAATAACAAGATTTATCTTCAATATTTGGTACTTTAACCCTGGTTGTCAAAGGTTTCCTGTAGGTATTAATCAGGTTTGAACTCACTGTAGCTGCTCTTTTGGTCTTCTCTTCCTGGTCTTATCAAATGGAATTTTTTCTCTCCTCCCGTGTCTTCCCATCTGAGCCTATACCTCTTGAGCATCCTTCTGTCCTTTTCACTCTAATTCTTTTTTTTTTAACTTGTCCTGTCCAACAGCTGAGCAAACAGATGAGAGCTGAAGGCCTGAAGAACAGCATTTGCCGTCTCTTGGCTGCTCAGCCACTCTTGACCTGTGGTTTACACAATCTGTCCCCCATCACGTGTTTGTATTGCTCTCTTGCATGCTTTCTTTTCATTTTTTACACCTTTTATGATGAGGGCGGGGTGCTCTTCTTTGCAAACACTGTCTACCTATCTAAAGATGCGGTGCAGGTTTCAGTAGCTCTCATTAATGCATAGCCTGTTCCTGTGTACGACTGCTGTAAACCTATTTAATTTCCCCTCATAGGATGAATAAGGTCTATTTATTCTAATCTTTCTTCCATGCTGATCTTATATAGAGCTGTGATGTTTTGGGGCTGTTGCTGGGCAACAACTTCCTGTACAGTTTCTTTACTGTATTGAATTCCAGAGACTGAACAGAACACTCCAGAACCTTGAAACGATTTTTACAAAGCCGCTCCTTTATCATTTAGGTAATGTGTTGTGGATTAATGTCATGCTGAAAGATCCAGACATGATTCATCGTCAATGTTCTCACTGATGGAAGTTTTTGACCAAAATCTCATCATACACGCTTCCATTCGGCCTTTGCTTCGTGCAGATCATTCAGGTCGTTGAGCAGTTCCCCCTGCAGTTCTGGGCAGTTTACAGTGTTGTCCCTGGTGTCCTTTGACAGCTCCTTGGTGTTGGTGGATATACAGATAACAAGTGGGGGATAGAAGAGCCTATTCAATAAGAAGGAACAGATACATTCTTTTAAAAAATCAAACAATGTGATTACCTGGATTATTATTTTAAAAGTAAAGAGTTACTAAGTTTGCTTTCAAGTGCAACTTTCCAGCAACATTAAAATCTTTCTGTTGCTTATTTGAGAGGTTCTTCTTCTAAAAGCCCAAGTTCTTAAGTGTATCTGCTGAAAATCTTCATCAACAAGTCAAAGTGAAAGTCTCGTTTATTTATCAGATTACGAACACGTTGTGTTTGTGTGACATCTGTGACGGACGGAGGTATGCGCCTCAGGAAGCAGAGTCAGCTCAAGCAGAAGTGTCAAACAGCTTCTCGATCATCTCCTCCACCTCTTCTGGTCGGTACTTGTGGTACTTCTCAGGGTTCTTGGTGAAAGAAATGTTGGTACATCTGGAAAACAGTTAATAGGAAAAGCTGCTGTGGCTCACATCCAGTATATTATGCTTGGACCACAATCCAGCTTTTTCCTTTACAGTTTTAAATCAAGTATGATCGAGCAGAATAACTGAAGTGGAATGCTACGTTCACACCGGGCTCAGAAGCATGTGTTCAAGCTACCACTTACAAAAAGAGTTGAAGTAAATGTGCATATATGAGCATTTCGGGCTTCCCCGTTCAAAACTGCATCACTACACATGTTTTTAAGTCCAGATTTAGACCACTTTGACATTTCGCACCAAGCCTCTTCCAACTGTGAGTACATGTTCTGGTAGTGGGTAGAGACAGACCATGGTGACTTAAGACTGGTTCCTACATTTGATGAAAAGGACCCAGAAACATTCTTTACGTTATTTGAGCGTCTGGCAGAGACTCGAGGTTGGTCTGAGGAAAATCGTTTGTTGATGTTGCAATATGTTTTAACCGGTAAGGCGAAGAGGGCGTTCTTCGCTCTCAGTGTGGCTGAGGGTTCCAGGTTTTCTGCTGTCAAATCCGCTGAGCTGAGGGCTTATGAGCTGGTACCAGAGGCTTACAGGTGTTCCCGAAGCTATAAGCATGGGGATCAGACTCATTTGGAGTTGATGTGGGAGCTGGCATTTCGATTCCTGGTGTCTTTCTGCTGGTGTAAACTCGCTAAGGGAGCTAGTTCTTTTGGAACAATTCAAGGCTTTGATCTCTGCTAGTGTCTCCAATTATGCTGGTGCTCGCGGGGTTAAGTCTGTGGCTGCGGCACTGGCTGATGACTATTATTTAACCCATTCTTCAGGTGCCGGAGCTCAACCCAGTCCCGTTGGTGTTTGCTTGGATGAATCACCCAACATGGGTCGTGGAGGTAGGCGGTTTTCACAGGACACTGGTGTATGTAATCATTGCCACCGGTGTGGTGGTTCCTGCCCTGTTTCTTCTCCTCCTGCACAGGTGCAGGTACTTTGAAATCAGCCGATTGGATATAAAGATCCACCTTAGGAGCTCCCGGAGAGACTCTTCTTCTGGGGCTTCCTGCCACAGCCAGGTCCATTGCTGCAGCTCTGTGTCCTCTCTGCTCCCCTGCATACATTCATCAGTTTGGCTTCTTTTTGTTTTTGCTCCATTTGCAGAAATACACCAGCATTCCCAGACACTCAAGCAACAGCACACCTTCAGGATTTCTGCTTGTTTGAATGTTTATTCCTCTTTAAAATCATTAAAAGAACGTAAATGATTCTGTCTCTTATTTGTTACGATTCAGAGTCAGTCGTAACACTAGTGTGAACACAATATGTTAAATGCACATTATTAGGCACGTTTTTGATCGTGCCACACAAACCTGGTGTGAACGCAGCATAACACTGACAGAGATGAGACTGTTGTAATGTGTCCCTCACCTCTGCAGAAAGGCTCTGTAAGCATCAGACACCACTTTCTTTTGAGCTTTCCGGATGAAGTTCCGTTGATCTTTGTCTGGGATGGCCCAACCCTTCTGGATCTTACACAGCTCCTCCAAACCATCATTGAAACCCTGAGAGACACTCTGGTCAGAGCTTCAGCTCAAAGCTCCTTTTGTTCTGCATTACTTTAAATACCTTACCTTGAACTTATCTTTAATCACTTGCCGCTCTTTATCTTTCAGCTGAAGGTGGAGAAAATATTCAAGGGTTTATAGAGTTTACATGGTGAGTGTTCACATAAAAAACATCAAAGATTTTACCCCTGCAAT
This sequence comes from Oryzias celebensis, assembly GCA_014656515.1. NCBI lineage: Eukaryota > Metazoa > Chordata > Actinopteri > Beloniformes > Adrianichthyidae > Oryzias > Oryzias celebensis. The sequence goes on along the minus strand of BNCR01000001.1, from coordinate 38,859,526 downwards.
GTGTTGGTTACACATTAAACTTTTCTGAGTGAACCAAAGCAACTGCTTATATAAAAATACCTAAGAACAACTTCACCAAGAGTTTTCAGCTGAACCTACTTAACTTGTTTAGCCCAATTCAACTGAAGCTGATCTAGTCCTTAAGTGCTAACCAAGCCACATGTTCCGTCTGTTTGAAGCCAAGCAAGAAATATCTGCTGCAGTTCCTCATATAACCACTGGGAACTAGTTTCTATAGAGCAGAAAGAGCAATTTCTAATTGATTCCTCCATTAAGTTTAACTTCAAAGCCAAAATAAATGTAAGTGCATCCTAAATACATTTTCTTTTCAAGTTTAATGCTTTATTTTCAATATATGAAAACCTTGGAAGCAGCCGTTTTAATTTCATTAGAGCTACACTTCACACATAATTAGGGACATCCGTGGGCGGACGTCACAAAATCCTTTTCTTTGTCCCACCCAGTCACCCATTTTGGACTGTTGTTGAGGTGCAATGCGCCTGTCCCAAATCACTGCCAAAATGCAAGAAAAACATCTAAATAAGGCAACATGGCCAATATCAACTACCTTTTTGGTAGAACAAATTTTAAGGCTTAAATCTTAATACAGAGATGCTTCTGAAACTACTAAAGGATCAAAGTAAAAAGTACTTTGTTTGAAAAACATAGAACTGTGACTAAACAGTTTTATGTCAGTTAAACTATTTTAACTCTGATCTACTTTAGCAAACAGCAAACGGGGCATGCATGTAAATGAATGATCTCCACTCATACCCATCAGAACTCTGGCTACAGTATTTTGGATCACCTGCTGGCTTTTCAGAGCAGTTGTAAAACAGTCTGATAACGAAGTATCACAGCAGTCTAATGCGAGAGCTGATTTCTGTCCCTCTGAGACGGGATCTTACTGATTTGAGGTGGATACAATAGCCAGCTGTAGATGTTTGATTAATGTGGGAGTTTAAAGACCAGTCCACATTACGGCTCCCCTCTACCCCTCTAAGCCTCGGCTTTGCCATGACCTTCTTTTGACTGGTGTCCCTGCTGCCCTTCAAGCTTTCAGCACACCAGGACTGCAGAGTAGATGAAGCCATCCAGTGCAGTTGCATTGTGACCGAGGGAGATCCTGACATACCCCTAACCCTTCCCACACCCACAAAAAAGAAGGGTCAATCTTTTACACCTGCCTTAACAGAGTGGACTATTTGGGTGAATTATCATGGTGTAAATTCACCTTCACTAACCAGGAAACATTGGACATTTCATTAGGTGACTGCCTCAAGCTAGCTGCCTCAGCATTGCATTTGAAAATCCCGTCACCAGTGGTGTCTGACCTTCATGCCGGGCTGCAGGACGGGCATGTTGCGGTCCGTCAAGTGCTCTGTGACTTTCAGCCAGCTGCAGCAGACAGAGACGTGTTCGTTCAGAGCCAGCAGAAGGCAGGTTACTGAAATCTTGACGACAGGTGAGCTTTGAGTTTACCTGCGCTGGTAGAACTCGATCTGCTGTTGTATCAGCTCTTTGTAGGAGGCCTCGGCTCTCTTCTGAGTCACAGTGACCAGTTGGATCAGCTCGGACCTGCAGGTTGGTGACAGATTTCACAGATAAAGTTTACTCAAAGGAAAAGTCTGCACTGATTGAACTGTAAAAGAGGCACCAACTTCTCCAGAGACTTGAGGATGTAATTATAGTTGTTATGAAGGAAAATGGCACTCAGGGCTGAATCCTCGTAAACTTTGGATTTACTGAGTAGGTTTAACTGAAGGTTTCCCAAAACTTTACCTGAAAGAGCACAGAGAATGGTGATTGTTTAAGGTGCAGCTCATTTTACCATGATGAGTCAATCCCGGAACTCACAGATATAGGAGCTGAGGAGCCGTTTGTTGAAGTCAGAGGAATAGCTAGTTGCAGATGAACTCTCTGGAAACAAACACACGACATCTCAAAAGTTCACCCTGAATCACTGATGAAAACATGCACATCTGTAAACACATCAACTACAGACTCAAGGATGAGCTTCAAGGAACTTCACAGACAGGAAGTAATCAGGTCAGGACGAATGGGGCCTACATCCAGACTCGGGCTTACCTCGGGGGTCTAAAGGTATATTGTAAGTGTCCCCCAGCACTAAAAAGACCAGGCAAAGCAACAGAGAAGAGACAAAAAAAGAGGCACAAGTGCAAAAAGGTTACAAGAGGTTTGTTATTGCAGAGTAAGCCAACAGTTATCAGTCAGACAATGAAGGGGAAATGAAGAGACTAAGAAGAGGAAGTCGGAGGGAAGGTTTACAGGTGAAAGCATGCAGGAAAAAGTCAGGCTTTGCAGCACATTTGAGTCAGGGAGCTGAGAACAACCAAACAGTTAAAAACCAGGAGAGCCGATATTAGGAACTGATTCTTCCTGAGGAGGGGCTGCAATGAACCTCTGAGGCAGTTTACCTGAATTTGCTGAATGCATGCGGAGGGAACTGTGTTTGCTAAAACATGGGAACATTTCGAGCAAGGGTGTCAAAATCTAGGTCTTGAGGGGGTTCTACAGGTTTTCCAACCAACCTGCCATTGAAGCTCCTTATTATAAACACACCTGATCCAGGTAATCAACAGCTGATAAAGCAGGATTTTTGGAAAACCAGCAGTACGCCGGCCCTCAAGGTCTGGATTTGGACACCTCTGAGTTAAGAGTGACAGGATCTTCTGCACAATCACTGGACTTAATGGGTGCAACGGATCAGGGCTGATCCGTGATCCGTACAGATCAGTAGCCACGATTTGGAACACACGTGTACCGTGGACCCCCACCCCCCACCCCCCACCCGTATGCATCACTTAAATTAATAGTTTGGGAGTACTTTGTTTTACTACTCAACTATAATGATGATGGCTTGATGCGTTCACACCAAATGTGATTCTGGCATCAGATTTGCATCTGCTAGATTTGTTTTGACATATGACAAATTTGAAGCTGGACGCTTGTCCAAAGGTGCGCTGCGTGTGGGAGGAGCTACTGTCAAAAGTTTTTTCTCAACAAGACCTCAACTTCTACAAGAAGTTGTAGAAAACCACTCTTGAAACCAATGGTAAGCCACTTGCACAAGTGTCCGTCAAATGTGGCAAATACCAAGAAGCCGTTCTGTCCCCACTGCTGTTCTGCAAAGGTCTGAACCCCTTCAGCCAAATAATCAACAAGACTGGTTATGAATATAAACTCAAGAATGGGGCAACAGTCAGTCACCTTCTCCACATGGATGAAATCAAGATATACCCTAGGAGGGAGCGCAACACTGACTCCCTGATCCACACCACCAGGATCTACAGTACTGACTTTGGGATGTCATTTGGCCTTGAGAAATGGTGACAAAGAAAGGCAGTAGTCCACACTGAAGGAGTATAATAAGCTGGCCAAAGGAAGCGATACAGACCATGGATGTTAAGAAATGAAAGGTCTTCATCCTACATGGAGAGTCCCATTCCAAATCCAGCACTCTAAGACTGTATGCTAGCTGCAAGGAAGGAGGCAGGGGACTAGTGGGCGTAAAAGCCACTATCCAGCATGACACATCCAAAATGCATGAATACATCAAGCTAGAGAGCTCATCCAGAGGAGTCATGGGAGAAAATTATGCGATCAGATGAGACCAAAATAGAACTTTTTGGTCTTAATTTCACTCGTTGGGTTTGGAGGAAAAAGAGTGATGAGTACCATCCTTACTATGAAGCATGGGGGTGGTAGTATTATGCTATGAGGGTGACTACACTGTATTAAGGAGACGATGACCGGGGCCGTGCATTGTAAAATTTTGGGGAACAACCTCTTTTCCTCAGTTAGAACATTGAAGATGGGTCGTGGCTGGGTCTTCCATTATGACAATGGCCCGAAGGACAAAAGCCAGGATAACCAAGGAGTGGCTCTGTATATCAATGCTGTATATCAAAGCTCTGGAGTGGCCTAGCCAGTGTCCAGACCTAAACCCATTTAGAAAAGCTTTGGAGGGAGCTAGAACTCTGTGTTTCTCAGCAACAGCCCAGAAACCTGACTGATCTAGAGAAGATCTGTGTGGAGGAGTGGGCCAAAATCCTTCCTGCTGTGAGTGCAAACCTGGTGAAAAACCACAGCAAACATTTAACCTGTGGAGTTGCAAACAAAGACTACTGTACCAAATATTAATATTAATATATATCTATCTCTCTCTCTATCTATATATCTATAGATCTATAGATATATAGATCTATAGATATCTATAGATAGATATAGATTAGATGGATAGATTTAGATTTTTTAATGTGTTTTGAGATTTCAGACAGGCGGAAGGTTGGAGATCAGCAGAACTCCACAAAGGAGAGCAAACCTTGAGAGGCCAGCATGGCTCCTGCCGTCTCGTGGAAGTCTAGCAGCTGTTGCAGGAACAGAATGGCCTGAACAAAAATAAAAAGCTCAGATAAACAGCAAATAACCAAAGGTTGCAGAGAGCAAACGGAGCTTACATTGCTGGTGAGCTCATGCACTGTTCCATCTTTGGGCATGTTGTACTCTTTATCAGGATCGTTCTATAGTTAGTGATGAAAACACACAGTAAATGACCAGCAACCAATAAACAAGGAATAGCTGAAGTGGGAGCTTCATGCCTTAATACTGTCTGCAAACTCTTCCAGTGCCTTGGCTCCAATCGTCTCCATGGACGTGATAAGCGTTGGCAGTTTGTTCTTGGTGCTCGCTGCCGTTCCCTGCACGTCAAATAAAGTACGATCACCAAAAAAACAACGAAAAAAACAACTTCCTCCAGCAATGAGAAGCCACAAACCCAACCTGAAGTGTGGAGTCAAAGTCGGATTTATTCATCTTCAGATGTCGGAGGATGGGGAAGATGGTGAGCACCGCAGAGTAGTCGTGGCGCAGGATGGCCCTGCGAGCTGCAGACACAATGTTGTCTCCTTCCAGCATCAGGTTGTCCAGTGCTTCCTGTGAACAGACATGATGAAACTGACCCTGCAAACAGGATGTGCTTTGGGGCCAATATCCTGTTTTTAATTAATAAAGTCCTTCAAGCTTTTCTAAGACCAGCTATGGTGCAGCTGATAAGTATGAATAAACACTCAGATCTGTGTGTTCCGGTGAACAGATGACATCGGATCAATAATGGTTTAATTTAAGAAATGGAGAAGGAAAACAGAGTGACTACTACTGGAAACACAACCCTCACACAGAGAATGCCCTCAAGAAAAGAAAATACTGGATGGTGAAACGTGTCTTGTTGACCTGAAGAGTCAGAGGAAAATAAGCAGCAAAAATTGATGCGTTTCATTTCTTTGCTTTTTGTTTGTTATTTTGGGTTTGATTCACTCAGAACATTTTTTTCTTGACTGTGGAGTCACATTACTGCAGATTGTTTGTCATTCTCCAAATGACAAACACCGGAACCTCAAAGTGGATGTTCTGCAGAAGTTGTTCAACAGCAGCAGCACCTGCTTAAACCCAATATGATGTCTTTCTGTATTACTGATGATATACTTGTGCCCACTGATTACAGGTCAACAAAAGGGACTGTTTAAAACTATTGTGTCTCTAACCCCTAAAACCAAAATCTATCTAGATCTGGAAAAGCCTCAATGAAAGCATCCTTGTTTGACTCCTCTGACCTGAATGAGGGAGTCGAAGGTCTTCTTCTGATGGTGTTCGGGGATGATCTCCGTCAACAGGGCGTACTCGCTCTGAGCCAGCTTCACAAAGGCACTGATACAGTGGATGTAGGAGTCGATCTCGATGTCAAGAACATCGTCTTTCCCTAAGAGTTACATGACGAGAGCTCCTGTCAGCTGACAAAACACAAACATCTTCTACAAGACAAGATCTCAACAAAAACTGCACTTCAGCTGCCGACCACAGCCCAGAGTTTAACGTCTTCATTTATAAGTACTTGATTGGTAAAAGAAGAAGCTGAGCTGAGGTTGGCTCTCTGATCAACCTCTTTTCTTCTGTAGTTATCACTCACCTGAGGCAGCCCCATGCTTCTCAGTCAGGGCGTCAGAGGTGTATTTGACCCGTGGGTCATGATCGTAACCTGGTGGGTGGGGCGGGGCAGCAGGAAGACTAGTCAAAACAAGGTCATGACTAGGCTAAAAGGGGGAGAGGGGACAAACCTGACCCTGGAGCAGCTGAGCCGACCACCACCAAGCACCAGAGAGAAAAGCAGGGCATACCCACCCAAGATGAGTGAAATATAAACTGGTTCTGAACCGGTCTGCATGTTAAACTGTGGGACAAAAACCAGCTTCAAATGTCACAACAGCTTTGGATTTACTGCAGCTTTTGACAGATTTCCTGATGGGAAAATGGGAACTTCTGACACCAGTTTTTCAGCTGGATGGTAGTTGAAGTAGAAAATGAATTTCTTTGCCTGATGACTTAACGACCCATATTTATTTTAAGATTCATGCCAACTTTCAGGAGACTTGATTTTACATGTTCATGAATTAATGTGTGAATTAACCAATCTAAAAATAAATCATTTTTTTTTATTAGTTAAAGAGGTTACATTGGGACACTTGTGCCAATTTTTACTTGATCTGCAATATATCAAACCTGTTAATTTATTTACGGGTAGAATACCATTGTTAATCAGTAATGTTATTTAAAACATGTTTTTTTGTGGGGACAAGAGACAAAGTAGAGATTGAATTGTATTTGAATAATTTAACTTCAAATTTTTAGGATAAATAAATACATTGATCTAATTTTGCAATTTTTACAACCTAAGTTCAAAATTAAAGTCGAATTTAGGAAGTCAAATTTAAACTATAAGAAAAGGAAGTTACACATGTCATTTAAACAACTTTAAATGAGGTTTGTTTTAAAAATGTTTTTTGCTTAGATACAGCGGAGAAAAACAATGCGTCAGTCACAGATTCCTCAGGTTGTCCCACTCAAAAATCTGAGTTTGGTCTGTGATAGAAACACTTCACCTGTGAGAAACAGAATCTAAAAAACGAATCCAGGAAATCACATTGTTCCATTTTTAAAGATTTTTTTGTTAAATGGTGCAGAAAATAAGGATTTATCTACAAAGTAAGAACTCTGTCCTTCACAGACCTGTTCCACTTCTTTCCTGCAATTATTGTCACCCATTTGAAATGGTTATCTGTTTAAAAAACACCTGTCCAGACCCATAAACAGTTAGACTGTAATCTCTCCACCGACACCAAAGAGCTGTCAAAGGACACCAGGGACAACACTGTGAACAGCCCAGAACTACACAGAAGAACTGGTCAACGACCTGACTGATCCTATGAATTATAGGGTGAATGGAGTAATGTATGGTGAGATTTTAGTCAAAAACCTCCTTCCATCAGTGAGAGCTTTGAGGGTGAAACATGTATGGATCTACCGGCATGACAACGATCCAGAACACATCACCCAGGAAAGTTGGGAGTGTCAAGGTAAAAAGCATTTCAAGATTGAAGATCCACAAGAAATCTTTGACCTCTGTCACTGAAACCGGGTTACAATACAAAGTATCAAGGTAAGATTTTGTTACGGACTGCATAGATATTTTCTGCTCTATTATACAATTAAATTATTTAGAAATCAAATAAAGTGATTTCCTGGGTTCTACTTTACTTTCACAGTTGAAGTGTTACTATGATGAACATATCAGACATAGACATTTTTTATCAGACAAAAAAACCTCAGACTTTTCAGACAGACAACGTGGAGAATCTTCGGCTGACAACATCTGTATGAGTGTTAGCTGTGTCCCGTCATCTGTCCAATGATTTGAAGCTGTGCAGTCTAAAAGCTGCTGTGATTGCTGATGTTGGGAGTTTGTGTTTGACTGAGACCAGCAGGAAAAAGAAACAGAGAAGACCAAGGTGCTTTACCTTCCAAAGGAGTGAGGTTAGAACCCCCCTTTTTCCCATCCAGCCCATGCTGTGAGTACTGTTTCAGAAGGTTCTGAGCCTTGCGAATGGTCCCTGGTCCCATAAACACAGAGAAAGAGTCCAAAGGAGGGGAGTGGGGCCAGCAAGGTCCAGACAACCAAGAATCACAAGAAGGAAGAGGAAGAAGAAAGAGTAGATCTAGCAAACGAGTGATGAAAGGCAGATACCACATCCCTCCACCAATCAGGCAGCCAGCAGAGGTTGTTTATGGGGTGGGGGAAAGGGAGCGCCACCAGCACCACAAACAAACAACCAAATAATAGCACTACAGGACAGCTGTGCTGAAACACACAGTCCCAGGGTCATGTAAGAAAACACACAGGTTAGGTCACAGTTCAAACAATTAACATGAACATAAGCAGATTATCCTCAGAAAACATTACAACATGACACGGCTTCAGCTCATTGGTGGGTTAGTAAGCAAGTGGCACATTTAGAGCTGCGCTCCGTGATTATTCTTACCTTCATACAAAGAAATGCAAATGACAAAGCTCAGCACGTTAGCAGCACAAACTGGCTTTGTCACTCATGGAGATAACGGGAACATGAGCTACTTGACAAAGTCAGCAACTAATTCCCCTCATGTGTCTTTGATGTTCAGCAAACAGTCTAACTTAGCTGAAGAGTCAAGAGGCCCATCACAAAAACATGAAACGTGCAGCGATTCAGAGAAGCTAAAGAATCGCTGCACAACCAAAAGAAAACAGCTTCTGATTGTTTTCCACTGCAATTAAAATGCCAACAACAGACTTTTCCGGCACAGAAACTGTGACAAAAACAAGGTGGAAGTCAGGACAAAAACACAATCAAGACCTTCTGCCGTCCAATCCTGCCTGATCAGTCAAGGAAACAAATGATGCCATTCTCCTGATGACAATTAAAGACCCACTTCAATCAAAACGGTGCTTTTAACATGTTCTTGTAGCATTTTTCTCAGCATAATGGAAGACATGTTTAAAAGAATTTAAGATCAAAGCTGTGCTTCTGAGTATTTGTTGTTCAAATCATGTTGGATGAAGAAGCCGATAAAAACCTGCGGTTTGAAAAAGTTCAGGTTTGTGAAGCAACTACTCCACTCAAGTCCTGATGCACTTCGTTTCCCTCGTCTGAGCTGGCATTTGGCTCTGCTCTGTACGGCTGGATAGCTCCAATATCGACGGTTTTTGCTGTGCTAATGTTAGCGTGGGGTTATAAGGAGCTGTAAGCTAAAGGGAGAGAGTGTAAACTAAGGAATGCTGGGATAAACGTCGGGTTTCTTCCATGCTAACAGTCACCTACAACCCAGAGGTGAATTTCTAATGAGCTCCTGCTGCTCTGCAGAAACTATGCTGTAGAAGCAAACAAAGGTTTTAGATCGTTGCCAAAAACTGCAGAAAAATAATTAAAAGACCACTGGGAAGGATGTCTGCTGTGTAATGCTGCACTCAGCAGCAGGTCCCTTTTCTCACTGAAATTCTGCAGTTTTAGTTTGAGGCTCCAGCACAGCATTAGAGACTAAAGGTGAGCTTAAGTGCACAGCACAAGGCTGCTTCCAGACTCACACCGGAAGTTGTGAGTAAAATCTGTCGATCTCCAGCTGAGCCATCCAATAATTCTTAACACATTTGTGTTTGCTTATTTGAACAAAGCAAGGGTTAGCTGTTGATAGATGAAGATTTCCACCGATAACACAAACCTGTAGCGGTGTACGGTGGTTCTACACACACAGAGAAGCTCCTTAGCCTTTAGTTTCACAGCAGCAGAAACTTTATACTTTATTCGTCTTCTGTTACTCCGGTCACTTCAAAGGTTCAGAGCATTCAATCAACCACAATCACTTCATAAATACAACACAAATTTATACTATTTTCTTTTGTATCATTAAACAAACAAAAAATAGTTTGAAAAAATAAAGTTCAAAGTCTTGATTTTCCTAGAAATTAAATGACTTAAACCAGAAAATGTGTAACTACTACAGGTATTTCGTAAAAGAATCAAAGCATCAATAAGTAACGTTTATCACAGGCTAGACGGCTCTTTGAATTCAAAAATCTCAATAACAGAGCAGATGAATCGATTACAGGACTGCTGCTACAGCTGCCATGAAACTAGAGGTCTGCTCCCTGAACACAAGCAGCCGCATTCAAGCTCAGCACAAAGGAAGATCTGCTGCTTCAGAGATGAGGAGCCACTGCGCCAACATCTCTTGTAACCACAGCAACCATTGGACATGAGCACAGAGCACAACAGTGAAAGCAATGTATTTACCTGGGATGTAGACTGTCATCACAGCACAGGAGTTGTGAAAGAGGAGAGGATGGTTAGAACAGACAGTGAAGGGGTGAGGATGTGTGCAGCAAACAGCTCAATCAAGGTGGCTGGGTGAAAGTCAGCACCAAGTGAAGGAAAAGTGCTCACATTGTGCAGTCATTCAAAGCCTAACATCTGACAGAATCCTAGTTTTATGTGGATTTAAAGGGTATTTTCTCTGTTTAGTGACTGTAGGCAGACAATGCCAGAAAAACGGTTGTGTGTTGCTGACCTGGTCTCTTGGGAACTTTTTTGGTGGGCGTGTCCTTGCGTTTGGTTTGGACAGCAGGCGAGTAGGGGACCCCAGAGGAGGCGCTGTTCTTACGGAAATGCTCTTTCAAGCCTTTGATGGAGCGATCCAGCTGGTTGGATCTGATCTGGAAGTAAACGTTCATAAAATCTGAGGAAGACAAAAACAAAGAAGACACTTCATGAACACTCCATCTCTTAAAAAATTCTCAGGGGTTTAGAAGAGTTAAGGGTAGGGTAGTTAGTACACCAAATGGTTCCTGAGCACGGCTGTGTCTACAGCTCACCGCTTTCCACTCCCTCAGGAAACGAGTCAACTGAGGAGAACTCATTTCACATACCTGGGTGCATAACAACTAATGAGACCTTAACTTTAACTTTAAATATGTGCGGCCAGCAACAAAATCCAGCCGTGGATGCACTTATATACGTGTGGGCAATGCAGCAACGTGCATCTTAGCCGCACGTATTACATGTGGCCAAAAAGAAATTTCCATCCGTTTTTGCGTTGGTTGCACATAAATACGTGTGAATAACATCAGCCATGTTCAACAAAAGTCTGGAAAAAAGATGATTTGGGCAAAACAATGACGAACTGAGAACCATACCCTGGTTGCGTCCAAACTCCACCAACCACCCAGTGATGCAGATGATGTCCTGGAGTACAGCTTCAGGAAGGTGTTCCAGCACCACTTCCTCCTGCACCTCCAGCTCCTCGTCCATGCTGATGGTATCCAGGATGAGGATGGGGGGAACGGGTTTACTGTAGCGGGTCAGGAGGCTGCGGAACTCGGCTTCAAGAAGCTCTTTACCTTTTTCAAAGCGCGCTTTCTGCAGAACATCAGCGCTTTGTTACTTTACAATGACTCAGGCTAAAAACATGCTAATATCTACCGTAAAGATAGTATTTAAAGAAAACATGCAATCTTTTTCATTTATTCTTCTTTGTAAGTAAATAATGAGGAAGAACAGACAGACAAAAGCTGATACTGTACCACTGTGTTGAGTTCAGGGCTGTCAGGGTTGTTGTCTTGAAAGTACTCCACTGCTTTCTGAATCTTTGCAATGCAGGCGAGGTACTCATCCAGTCTGCCTGCAGGTCTGGGACAGAGCACGCACATTTTCACAGCTGTCTCATTTCTTTAAATTTGCTTCAGGAGCAGGAGGTGCTGCTCACCCCTCGCGAATAATCCTGTCAGTGTCTTTAGCCACATGGTAGTAACTGATGACGTGGTCCATGCAGGACAGAGTCTTGTCAACGTTCTCCTGCAGCCGCTGCAGATTCTCCGTCTGTTTGTGGACTGGGATGATGGAGTTCTCCAGCTGCATCAGGCGGCTCTCAAACGAAGACAGGATGGAAACCTTTCAAGGCAGAAACAACACAAAAAATGATTAACATGTCGATTTGCCTGAGGATGTAGACGGAAGTGCTTGGTTTATCTCAAAGATGAGAATCACTTCTTAGCAATGCCTGCAGGATAATTTGATTCATTTTTAAAAGTCCAAGTATAAAGTTTCAGATTGTGTCTAAGGCTTCATTTAAAAACCAGCTAAATTTGGGAAACAAAACAAAAAATACTATTTTGTAAATCCTAAAAATATTTTTTGGTTGGTTCTTTTTGCATCCTTTGTATTCTGTTTTAATAACAAAAACTAAAAACTGTTTTCCGAACTATATCAACACTTTTAGAGTGAAAATTTGATAGATAAGCTTATGTTTAATCAAGTTGCGATGACTGGAAACCTCATTTGTTTTGTGATTCTGTTCATCAATTCAAAACAATTCAATATTTTTTTTGCAGGGACGCTGCACTTTTACTTTGAAAGATACGTTTAAATCTGCTGCAGTTCAGCTCGTGCCTTTGTTTTGAAAGTCAAAGTAAGCCGCATAGTGCAGGACATTGTAGTAGTTCTTTCGTTTGGCTGTAAAGGCAGACAGCTAAAGCTCCTGTAGGCTCAGGGGTCCGAGTGAAAGCACTTGTTTCACATGTCTGCAGCCAGCAGAACGTAACATGAAGCCGCCGTACCATCCCTTTGGTCAGCTGATCGCTCTTCTCCAGGTTTTCTCGGATGAACGACAGCGTCTCTTGTTCCTGTAACATAGCAGACACCCAGGAGCCCATTTCTCATGATATTTTATCATTATATTGAAACGCATTGAAAGTCGTATACGTTTACATTCTTTAAAGCTGAAAAAGCGAATAAAGCTCTGCGGGAAACCGCTCCTTCCGCCTCTGACCTGCTTCAGTTTTTCCTCGATCTCCCGCTTCCTGGCGGACGCATCCTCGATGGGAATCATCCTGGAGCTGATGCCCATCAAAGCACGGGCCTCGAGCGGAGTAAATGCAGTTAAGCGACCCGTTCCAACATTACAACATGAAAAACAAACCACCATTCAATTCTACTGTTGTTTTCAGCAGAGAACAGGAGGGCGTGTCAAACCGAACGGTCACTTCTGGTATTTTCAAAATAATCCATTCGATCCGAATCGAAGGATAAAATGAGCACACCTATATGCAACAAACATTTGAAGGAAAACTGTGTCCAATAAATATAGAAACTCGATCTATTAGGATTAGTTGACTATTTATTCAGTGTCATTTATAGGATAATTGCTTTTAACTTGAAGGCTTGTTCGTCAGTGTTTCCGGTAAGGTGTGTTCATTTCTTTCACATCCGAGTTCATCCAAGGCGGAACGTTTATTCAATCAAATATCACGCCGGTTTTTACAGAAGGGATCGTTAAGCGTTGTCGGTGCGTATGCTTATAACATTTTCATATGATAAATACATTTAAATAATCTAAGTCAATATGTTGTGGCTTAAAACATCACGGCCTGACCAATGGCAGACCAACCGCTAGACGTCGCTGTTGCGCTTAATATACACTTAAAGTAAAGACGCGTAACTCAAAACAGACGAATTTAGCGATAAATCCATTAAAACATCAAACTCATCAAAAGCTGGTTTAATGAAATGTTTCCCACAAACATCTTTTACCCATCTTGAATTGGTAAAACATTCCGGAGGGCTATTTTTGCAGTCATTGTGATAGCAGCTTCAAGAACACTACAAATAAACAAAAAGAACCTCCCCCAGAGACTGGGATAGATGTCATCCTCCAATTTTAAAGTCATGTCATAAGAAGGACTGTGAAAAACTGGAATTGAGTTGAGGATTCAGGGTTCCACTTGAGGGTTGGTGGTTCCTGACTTTGGCCGTGACTGCAGTCCCTGCTCCTTCAGTGGATTCTACACTTTCAAGAGTGTGTCCGATACTGGCGTTTTAAAAAGAAAGACCTCACACTTTTGAGGAAAATGTTACAAATGTATTTGCACAAAAATGCTATACATGCTGTCTTTACTTACATATTTACAAATGACTTGGAATACTTTGGAGTAAGCTCTGCAAAGGAAAGATGTTTTTACAACCATCCTCAAAGCCTTTAACGTTTCCAGAAGTAACTGGAAGAACTAAAAACTAGAGACAACCAAAAAGGGTTAACACACTCCACTACACACAAATTGAAAGTTTCCCCATGAACATCGCCCACCTGTAGCAGCGGTTTAACGCGGTTTATTGCTGGGGGTTTAACCTCTTGGAAAAAACAGACAATGGCAGACATGTTAAAAGAAAACCTGCAAACCCATGTAGGGCTGAATTAAAATGTTTCTGAGTCCTTTTGGTAAAAGAATCTATCACAGCATTAGGTAGAATGCATGGGTTTTTAATCGCAGGCTGCAGTCTATGACTCCTCTTCTTTTGACAGCGTCTGAGGAGACAACAGATTGGGCCATTTTAGACACAAATATGATGAAAAGACTCGCTTACATTTGTATTTTCCTCAGATATGAGTTCACCTGCTTAAGGAACTGTCGACCAAAATAGTTGGTTGCCATGTTCTTTAGGTTGGTTTTTCCTCCTACTTTGCACCGCACATACCCATAAAGGTTGGCCCCTTGCAACACTACAGCCATGATCACCACAGGCTGAGTGGAAGACAGGAAAACAGCAGTTTTATTATTTAACAGGTTAAAGAAAAGAACAAATGAAACTCTTACCATCCATTTAATCTTGAAAGAAAACAGCGTGCTAAAGGCAAATAGGACCCAGATGATTGGGCAAATTATCAGTCCAAGCCAGAAGATTTGAGAATCTGAATTTGACACTTGCTGTTTCCCAGAGCCCTGAAGGAAACAGGATATTCTCACAGTGAGGATATTTGTGAATAACATGAGTCCTGCTGACAGGAAACAACTGCATTTATCAACATCATACAGTTTAAGAGGTCACTGCTACTGAAGGTCAAAGACCCAAGAGCTCAAAACCTCCTACAGCAGAATGAAGAGCAACAACCCACCTTCCTCGATTCAAACACCCACTGGCTTCGACCATCATCGTCCACCTGGTTCCACCACCGCAGACCAACCATTAACCTCCCAGTGATGTTCTGAAAAAGAAGACAAAACTCAGAAATGCTCGTCTCTTCCCCTCAGCTGTGCTGTCTTTTTGTCCAGCCTGTCAAACACAGCGTTGTCTAAGATTATAGAAGATTCTAGATTCCAAAGCTAGTTTTGTTTCAGCCCAACTTGGAAAAGTGAATTGGAACTAGATTATAAATTGATCTAAGTAATAAGAGATCACAATATTTCCATCAAGAGTAAGAAACGAAAGTAGCCGTACCCGTTTTTCAAAGGTCGCAACATAACATAGCAGTATCTTTTCTCTCACTTGTCCTAAAGAAAGCTATCCGAACCAACCAGATGTTTTTTGCATTTGTGTAGCAGCTCAGAGTCTGTTCCAACTGTTCCTCTGATAAGCATGTCAGCTGCTGTAATGCTGCTCTCCAGGGCGATCACTCTCGTTTCTCCTGACATTCCTGTGCTGGTGATGAATTCCAGAGTGAGTGGCTGTGCGTGCAAAACACACATTTGTACAGAAACATGACAGTAGACATGAAACCTAGAAATTCTTCTGGGAACTGCATCATACAGTAAAACCTCTTTCAGGTTTGAAACCAAAACTTGCAGCACACAGCCAACAATCTCTAGAAAGCTTTGAACAACTTTCACTAAATGTAATCGGAAGAAAAAGCGACTTTTTTTAAAATTTACAAATGAATTTTTGAAACACAGATCCTCTCATTTGATAGGGTTGGAGCGCCCTGCACTCTGTTCTGCATTTTACAGCATAGAAAGAGGTCGCTGATGGAACTGTTCAAAACACCACACCTCTAAAGGTGGTGTGTGTGTGGGGGGGATCCTAAAAGATAAAACTACATTTCCTTAATGACTCCTATGACATGGCTGTAAATAAACTGAAAAGGTTTGAAGAATCCTGTTGGAGGTTGAAAGGCCTCTTGTATCTCTATATTGTTATGCTGCATTACACACATTCTGGTCCAAATGAAATGGTCTGAACTGGATAAGAAAACAAAGACCTGGAATATTTGGATTTAAACTATTGTAACAATGTAGCTTGGTTGTGAACGTACACTGACGTGTACTGAGTCAATCTGATAACATGGTACAAATTACCATGGTACGATAAATTATACGAAAAATAGGAGACCAATCAATCATACTATCATACTCAAATACGTTTTATTAGGTAATTTAATCAATGTAGTGTAAACCAACAAGAAAGAAATGCAGTCTTATTTTATGCTGGGAATGAGCTACAAATCCATTCTGGAAAGTCTAACATTGCTTTTCTGAGAGACATTTCAAATCCTACTCTGATTATCTCTTGATCAATTTCCAAAGTCTTCCCAGTTAGCCAAGCTCTGGGTTGTGGGCTGGACCGTTTGGCATGGAAGTAAGCCTACCTGCCCCCCCATTCCCCATCAACCCTTTGTTTACACACTCTCCTGCTCGCTTACAGCCCCTCACAACTCCTTCCAAGAATTAAATGCAACAAAAATGGTCAGCAATATGGGAGCTATCCAGCCATACAGTTTCATCCAGATTCCAGCTCAGACAAGGAAAACAAAGACGTACATGAATTTATTTGTCTGCAAGTGGATGCATCAGAATGGAGCGGAGCAGGGAACTTGTGGCCCACAGATTGTTGCTACATCACTGCTACGAACTTTTTCCAATCGATTTTTTTGTGTCTGTTCTTGATTCACAGTGATTTGAATAAAGAAATACTCAGAAATGCAATGTTAAGCTTAATTTTCTTTATACATTCCTCTATTATGAGAAAATGCTACAAAACACGTCAAAAGTACTACTTTCATTGGATTGGGTCTTTAAACTGGATATTTAGAACCAGGTTATTTTACTGACCAGAGCACATCTGATTTATTTACCCAGCTCTACAGAACGATTTAATGTCATTATTAAGATTTTACTGTCACAAATTTTAGTTTTTTACATACAATTTTACCGCTTTAGGGCCATAAAATTAACATTTTGTTTTTATCATTTAAAAATGTACTGGTCACAAATTAGCATTTTATTCATATTATTTAACTATTTTGTGGCAAACATCTATTTTTTTGTAATTTGTATCCCGATAAACAAAACAAAACCAGCTTAGTTAAATATATATACACAATATAAACCTGGAAATGTGTCTCAGATTTTTGATGGGTTTGTTTACACGGTAAGTTACATTTTTTACTCCCATTTACTCTGAGTTTTGCTTTTATTGTAAAACAATGTTTTGGATGTATTGTTTCTGTTCTCAATAAGTTAAAATTCCACTTGGAACCAGAGAGTGATTGGAACATTTTTTTCCAACCAGCAGGTCCAAATTCTCCTCTAAAGCTGCCCTGCCCAAAGGTTCCCCGCTAACCTCTACAGTTTCTCTGCAGTTTCCTGGACAGCTGCATGGCATGAAAATACAAACAGCATATTTTCTTCTCCGAGTATTAACATGGTATGTTCCAGTCAGATTAAACCAAGAAATCAGTTTTTCGGACATTCCTCAAACAGAGAACTGCATGATGAAGGCAGTTCATTCTAGCCAGTTTTTTTCCAGCAAAGTACACTGCTTTCCACCAAAGTGGGGCCAGCTGAAGACGTGGGTGATTAACAATGCAGATATTGCAATGCTGTCTATAGAGTAAGAATCAGACAATATGAACCCCCTGAAAGTTGAAAAAGCTCATGGGGAATCTGAATATTGTCATCTAGAAAAAATGTTGATTTTTCCTTTATGCGCAACAGTTCTAAACAATGTTTCAGAATTTGTTTGAGAATTGTCAATACAGTAAAAAGCAAACCTTCACTGTCCAGAAGTCGCATGACAGGAGGAGGATGATGGTGACCATGCAGGCGATGAAGCTGTTGCTGATTAACTCACAGAGCAGATAGACAAAGATGGCGATGACTCTGAAGAAGAGGTGGAAGAAAGACGCCACTGGGTGCCTGGAAATGCATCATAACACAGGCATTTACACAGTACAGTAATACTTCATAGCATCTTTACTGCCTTATTTACTGACCAAGATTTCAAGAATATAACTAAATATTAGAAATACTTTAGCTCTCAAGTATTCTTTGACATCATACAAAGTGTTTGCTTTCATTCTGATTTTTGTTTGGATGATTTTAAAACGGCTCTGCGACAGACTGGCGACCTGTCCAGGGTATACCCTGCCTTCTCCTACGAGTAGGCTCCGACATCCCAGTGACCCCGAAAAGAAAACAAACTGCTTTAAAAATGGATGGATGATTTTAAAACTCTCAAATATTTGGGATCATCAGATCTAAATATGAGATAAATAAAAATTATTTTCTAACATTATCAATGACAATTGCTATCACAGCAATGATTGGTTTGATAATTCATTTGAAGCTGGACACAAATGTCCACACAATCCTTCAATGCAAATGTCATCTCTGAAACCTGCTTCCACAGAAATAATGAATACATCTGAATCTTAACTCTGTAATTAAAGGGAACCAAGCAGCTTCACCTGCTACAGGCTGGGTTGATTTAGAGTTGATTAATGTAAAGAAATGCCCTCATTATAGAACTAATGAAAGTATCTTTTTAATCTATTTTCAAATGATGCTCAGGACTAAACAATAATAAGTAGCTCTGGGGTAAAGGATTATTAGTGACAATCTCCCAGTCATTTCAACCAACTGCAACTCTCTGAACAGCTAATTGTTTGCATTTAATTGTAGACAAAATAGAACATTTTATTTAAAAATCTTGTCATGCTTTGTACAAGAAATGTTGTTTAGTCACACAATATAGAAAGCAAAAAAGCCTAAATATATCTTATGAAAGTCAAAGGATGTGCAAAAAAAGATGGTCTTTTACAAGGAAAATAATGAACTATCAGTCTTGAATGGTGAAGACTTTCATTCATTCATTCAGGTGATGTTATTTTGAAATTGAGTCATGGCATCTGGACTAAAGTCTTCTTCCTTGAAACATTTCACCACTCATCCAAATGGTTTCATCAGTCTGAGTGCTGCTGCGTTAAGTCCCACATAATCCCTTCAGGTGGGTCACCAACATCCCTTTGATTAAATAGCATCTTTAAGGGGAAAAAAGAAGGGAAATCAGAGAGTAGTAAATGTTAAAGGCCTCTCTCTCCTCTTGTAACCTCCTGGCTCCATTGTTGGGTGTGGTCATGCCTGAATTTTGGTCTTCTTTGGGACTAATAAAAGGGCAGCATGGTAAATAGGAGGCACTTTGTGTCTGAGGCTGAGAAAAATGTGATTCAAACCAGAAATCTGGATTTATCCAGAACCTACCTAACACCCGTCTTCTTTGACTTTCTCCCCGAGTCCTCTTCGGCGTCGAACAGAGACACTTCTTCATCGTTTGTATCCTGAAAAATCAATGAGGAAGAGGCTCAAACTCCAAAATTGAAAGCCACTTCAACCAAAGGTTTAAGGAGATTCAATAAGAATGTTGATCAGAAAATACTAAAAAAACTCTCCTTAGTCCTTTTTCTAGAGACTGAAGTCCTCTATACCGTCTAAGCATAGAGTTCAAAACAATAAATGCTCAAAACATTTATTAGCATTTAAGGGATCAGGTAGGTGTTTTTATTGTACCCAACTTCTTAGAGAGCATCTTTTAACAAACTGCTGTGTTTTTTTGTTTGTTTTTTTTACACTTACCGGTACTTTTCATTCAGCAATTTCAAAATAATTCATATTCCCAAACTTTTTCAATTGAAACATTTACTTTGGATCAAACATCACACAGACAAACATCATCCTTTACAGAAAATGATATTTAAACAGTCCTGAAGACTCTTCCACAACCACGGGTCTCATGTTTGCTGCACTTCAAACAAAACCAGGTTTTTAATTATTCTTAGTAGGTTATCTTATTCTGAGCTAAATGATGGTTTACAGGTACGATAGTTTCACGATTCCTCTCTAAATCAATATATTGGATTGAACATGTGCTATGATCAGAGCTGCCACGATTCATTTAACAACATGATTCATTTGTTGTTGCTGATACAATTCATAGTCAATATTGTTTCATTTTGAACGGACCTGGATCCCTGACCTCAAATAAATCCAGGACATCTTCATCCAAAACTTCAACAGTTTCTCAGAGATAAATACCTGGTACTGAACAGCTGCAGTTTTCCAGATTCCTTGTATTTCTCACAAGATAATCAAGTGTAAATTAAATATGATAAACAGTAAACAAGAATGAATGTCAAAGCCCTTCACGTTTTAGTTTGATAAAGTTGAGTCCATTGTTGTTTTTCCACATCAGAATAATCCAAAGGAACATTATTAGAACATTCTCTCACACGACTTGTGTTTCAACACATTGGACTGGAATGATGGTTGATCAGTTTTTGCTGCATCACACATGCTGTCCGCTGTGATGGACTTCATCATAGTAAAATAATCATAGTAAAATAAACCTGCCATGTCTCAATCCAAATAGTATTTATCAAGATTGATTTATTTCATTTTCAAATGATTGTATAATGTAATCGATCGATTCGATGAAGAACTTCACCTCAGACATATTGATCTGGTTGGATTATAGAAATAAAAATCGACTCATCGATCAATTGTGACATCTCTAGTATGACAGTGTTTACCAGATGTTGGTGTGTCCTTCATTTCTCCTTCAGAACTCTTTGCGTTGAAGCTGAGTTTTAATTAGCTTTTATTCAAAACAGTTTAACATGTGCTGTACATGACACATGATCTCTGACACGCAAATTCACACATGTAGGTGCAGTTTCACTGACGAGTCAGACAAGAACCGACAGCATTACTGCCAGCAGCCCGGAATGTTGTAGCTAATATTTATTTTCCTCTTCATAAAACAAACGTCTCAGAAAACACTGCATGCTTTGCTGTTTACATTTGCAAAAATTCAGTCTTGTAAAATGGAAGGCAAAATTAGCGCTGTTGGCTAACATTCAGCATGATGAAAACCAACATTTAAAACAAACAACAACAAAAGATGCAGTCCCGTGCACATCAGAACGTGTGATTACAGACAGAGATCAGAAGCTCATCACAGTTCGCTGGAGAGCTTTAGCATGCTAACGCTGGCAGCGACATTAGCTAGCAGTGTTAGCTCGGGAACGCTTCATGGCTATCTGTCTGCCTTCCAGGTATTAGTCTGCCCCAACTGTTTCACTAATGTTAACTAAAGCATCTAATATGAGACACTTACCCCGGTTAGCATCGTTAACTGTGAACGCGCTCTTCCTGGTTACATACTCTGTTCCACGTCACCGCTCACGAAGGTCAGCTGACCAAAGCCTGCAATGACGTAACTGTGACGTTTCCGTTCAACATCTGTGGAACCGATGAGCTCATGGCGCATGCGCAGTTACCACGTTGTTAGACTGTCTTTTTCTACAGTTCTGTCAATGAGCTGAAACTGAAGTGAAGACGTGATAGATCCAGATGGGAAAGGTAAAGAAATGAGTGAGAGTTACACAGAGATGCTCATGTTTATTCATTGTCAGAGTTGGGTAAGTTACTTCTATTTGATTTCTAAATGAATGGAATCATCAGGATTCTGGTGACTGAAGCTGGATGAGGAATGTTCAAAGGCACTCAGAGGAAGTCAGACACTTCCAAAAGTCCATCTGGTCGTTTCAGATTCTTCATGCTACCTTTAGAAATGAGTACCACAAAACAATTCACATCATCTTTGTACATCTCCATGTGAACAAATCAGTGGAAGCGGAATCCAAACCTAAAGCAATGAAATAAGTACCAGCTAGAAGTGAAATAATCAACCTTTCTTTGGGAAATACTCAGCGGTGAAGCAATCAAACCAGTATTTACCTCCTTCCAGGAAATCCCATCATCACGAGAAAATGCGCAAATCATTTTAACAGAAAAAAAAAAACCCTAAAACATCCAGTAAATTTTTTGTTGTTAAATGTTTTGTTTTGATACTATTTCAAAGGCCAAATTTACCCACACCCTCCTTAGTAAACAACTCTATTTGTTAGTAAGATATCTTACTATTGAGAAAAAATTAAATGAAAGAAAAAATATCTATTTAGTTTCTTTAAAGAGTTCTGAGCATCCTCCCTGCATGTGGGAGGGTCATTGTGGGCTCAAAGCATTCTCAAAAGCTTGATGAATGGTAACTTCTTGCATCACGCCCTGCATCACATGATGATACTTGATACAAATAGAAAAAAAACGTGATAACATTTTACACAGTAACAAATATAGATGACGGACTGAAAAAAAGCAGCACCCTAACAACATTGATCCAAGTTGCTCCTGCCAATGTGACGGTGCAATGCATACTCCTCAACACTAGGTGGTAGTACGCACCTCTACACACAGTTACTAAACTTTATATAATGACTTATATAAAGTTTAGTGAAATCTAGATTTAATATCCTCAGAGCCATTGAACTTTTCTGGACAAATATGATCCATATTTGTATAAAAAACATTTAAAAAAAACAACCAAAGTTACTTTTTCCAAAAATCTTTGTTGTAATACAATGACATGACTAAGATAAATCAAATCTGAATGTTTGGTTACTGTCACCGGAGTATTTTCAGAGCTAATAATTTTTCATGATTAATTATGATTCCTATTTTTAAATAAAACATAGTAAAAAGAAGTGACACTTTCAATACCTTTCTAGTTTAGTAACTTTAGATTCAATATCTTCAGAGCTTTTGACCATTTTTGACCAAATATGGCCCACATTCATAACAAATCCTTAAAATTAAACCAAGTCAATTTCTGCTATAATCTCAATACGGTCATGATTGTCTCGTACAGAAAATAATTTGTAATTCAATGTGTTGAGGTGCATACTCCCACCTAGTGTTGAGGAGTATGTACTGCACCGTCACTTTGCCAGGGTGACCTGGATCAATGTTGTTAGGATGCTGCTGCTTATGTCTGAGGAGAGGAACAACCAGTCACTAAAGTGTCCCCGCCTTGTCTGGCCTGATTGACAGACAGACTCATTCTGCTGAAAAAGCTCATTATGAAATAAATAAGTCATTCTGAAAAAACAGCAACGTGAAATAAAAAACATGCTACTTTGAAAAATTCTGATTTTAAGATCAAAGTTTCGGGAAAAAAAAAACATATAATTACAGTCATATTCAACGTGATAAAAAAATATACTTTTAAAATGCTGTTATAAAATGATGAGCAGATTTTAAAGCTGAATGAAATATATTTAATAATATTATGGCTAATTTAGTATCCGTGTGCAGGTTTTTTCACATTTTATTGATCTTTTAATATATTAATGAGATATTTATTGGTTGAGTGTCTAATCATACAGGACCAGATTTTTTTATTTTATTTTGAACAGTTTGGGGCTCCATATTTGTTAGAACTATCTGTACATAATGTAGATTCTAAATTCTATTGTCATCCATTTGCAGGATCTACAATCAGTGCCTGAAACGTGATAATGTCCATGCTATGTTTTTCGTAACGAAGCAAAAGCTTTGCACGCTAAAGAGAGTTCTTAGATTCTTACCATTATTGTGTTAGAATGATGTGGCTTGCTCTGAACCTGTGCAGTTTGCTGTTTTGCTTATTCTGAAGGCCTGTGTCTGCGAGGCTGGCAACACACATCAGAGATAACAAGCTAAAACTGCGTAGCTGATGTGTGTTTGCTTAGCTTCCATCTCCAGGTACAGCTTTAGGTTTTTGTGTTCTTTCACACCCCTCCTTCAGAGCTGCATCTGACTGTAACTAGGACATTCCCAGACCTTAATAAAATGCAAGAGAAAAGTGGGTTCAGAGGCGGCTGGAGCAGCACCTCCTTCTGTCTCTCTTTGCAAGTGAAAAAGAGCCAAACTGTCTCTGTCTCCTTTGTTGTGCAGAACGTTTCAGGTTATTTGAACCTAACAAAAGGCTCCACAAAAGCAAGATGTTCCGTTAACAAGTAGAGGTTGATCTCTGGGTGTTGGGGGGGCGAGAGTAAGAGCTCCTCTGTTGGTGAATAATGGAAGTGTAATCCTGTTGACATGAGGAGTTCATGTTTTCAGATCAACCTCCAGCTCTTCAACTTCAGTTAAAGTGTTGTTTTCACACACACACACACAAAGAACAAAAGAACAAACTGAAAAATTCCCTCTGCCTTCAAAGTTGTATTTTGGTTAGAGAACTAGAATTTCAATGCCTAAGTCCTGTAAGTTGTCACTGTCGGGAGTGTGAGAAATGTATCCTTTGCATTTGACCCATTGCCCGTGGGAGTGGTGAGCTGCCGTCACAGCCGAGCTCAGGGACCACTTAGTGTTGAATCCCCAGTCCAACTCCTGGAGCTGAATTTAAAGCAGGCAGTTGCATCATCGGATGCATCTGCTTTCAGATGTTAATGTACTAAAGTCCCAGTAACTTAAACTGTCTGCTGAATGAAAAAGCAATCGTTTTTAGTTTGATGTTCACTTTTTATGGATCATGTTCATTAGTCTTACAGAGCTAGAGATTTTCTGGACTATGTTTAGTTTCCGGCTTCTTTCCCACTGCGGGGCTGCTGCATGTTAACACACCACAAGCATCCAATGACATCAACATGATGATAAGATCCAAACAGAAAACTCATTATTTCCACAGTTGAATTAATATACGAGTAAAAAAAAGTCTGCTGTGGGCATGTTACACGTGCCAAACCAACAAGTCTACATTTTTTCTTCTTTCTCTTTGAATATTGTCAGTTAAGTTGCTTTGGTTTTGGCAAAATCAGCACCAGTCATAGGTGAAGAGGGAGGAGAGGGGCTTTTCAGTGGTAAAGGTTCCCCAGAAGCCACTAAGGAGATGATGTTCTCCTTCTTGGGCAGCCAGAACGCTGGATATAGAGGCTCCAGGAATTTTGCCTTAAACTCATGCAGGAGTGTCATGGTTTCATCCACTCCATAGAAAGCCAGCCGGCCTTGTGTGTAGTCCAAATAAACCCCAATGCGGGTAAACCTCTCCACATCCAGTGGGGTCTCCACGTTGAAGTGCCAGGCAGAAAAGGTCCGACCGTTCCACTGGATGCACCAGGAGAAGTCATTTCCTGTGATGCAGCTGCTGCTCTCGTTGCCCTTCCGCTCAATACTCTTATAGGTCAGGCCGATGTGCGTGCCCTCACCACTGATGTCTGCCTCAAAGTAGTGGCGGTTCAGGTAGAAGCTCTCTGCAGCCAAAACCTGCCGACAGTGCTTGAATCGATCCGGTAAGTCGGGGTAAGGATGCTGCCAGGGGGTGGTGTTGGTCACCTTCTTGTTCTCCTCAGTCAGGCGGAGGAATGTGTGAGCCGTGTCAGGATCAAAACTCACTGGAGAGATAACTGTGGAGGATTTTCCAAGAACAAAGTTAACACTTGAATCCTCAGCAAACATGTTTTGAACTTTAACTAAATGAAACACCAACAAAGATTTGTCATTTTCTACTAAAAAAACAGATTTAAAGGTGTAGGAAACTCACCTGGAAATTCACAGTTTAAGATTAGGACCACAAAACAAGTTTTTCTGCATTTTAGTGTGGAATAAAACCCTCACTTCATTTTTTTCTCTTAAAGTCATTCAAATCTATGAAGAACTGATTTAAAGTTGTTTGAGGATTGTCTGTTACTTTTTGCAGGAACGGCAGTTGAGGAGCTGTGCCTTTGTAAATTATTTTGTGTGTTGCCTCTCTTTCACCAAAGCTTTAAGTAACTAATAACTCTGGTAAACAGGATATTCTAAACTAGGTATACAATTTTAGTTAGTTGTCTCAGACAATTTTGAAGATTGACTCTTTTATTCATTGCATGACATTTTGCTGGTTTTCTATAGTATCTACTTGTGACTTGGAGAATGTATAAAGAACAAGTACAATAGTCTATGCAACACAACACTCGGATTCTTGTTTGCATGTTTTTGTTGTGTTTTTGCTGCTCTTGAGATGATTTATCTGGAAAAGTAAGGTGCCATTCAATCAAGATGTGTAAACTTGTGTAAAGTGTGTAAAGGGAGACATTCATTCAAGTGTTTTTCTGTTAAAATGGTTCACAAAAGTTCAAATAATTTCAACAAAATAGAGGTTTAAAGCAGCAAATGTTTAGCAGCCATATCCAGATCACACAAACTGCTGCTGCAAAACTTTCAGCAGGAACGTGGAAAGGAAACCACCTTTTCGCCTCCTCCTCACTGCAGTGTCTGCCTGTCCATTTTTACTTGTAAAGTTTTGTTTGAGATCTCCTGATTGGGTTGCTCCGTCTGTTTTTTCCTGATTCCTGAGACTCAGGTCAGTGTCTCCTGGCCGTACCAAGGACGACAACACCAGGGGATCACTTGTCGTTTTGGGACACATTTAAATCTCACCCTAAATCCTTCTTATCTCTAATTTTAACACCTCGTTAACACAGTTGACTTTAAAAATGTTTCCAAGTGACTTTCTTATTCATAGTTTTAATTCTTCAGGAAACTCACATGCTTCCCTTTATACTTATGTATTTGGATGTTTTTAAAATGCTTTATGAATGAATGGTGGTTGAAACAGAGTCTCCTTGATCATTTTTCTCTTCAAGATTCTCGTTAAATGCTTATATCCTGTAGATTTGGAAAAGTTTTAAAGGACTCAGACAACATAACACTTACATTTGAGGAAGTCAGCGCGAGTCTTCGGGTCAGGCATGGACATGCTTTGCTGAGTTGCAACAATTGTCTTCACAGTTGTCTGAATAACCATTTCCTCTAAAAGAAAATATAAAAGCCACATTAAAGTTTCGGTACTGAATGCAAACTCACATCCTTGGGAACCAGGGCGCCAGTGTGTAACCACATTTGCATCACAGTTATGAGGCAGCTGTTCAGCTTCAATGAGACACATTTGAACTCCAAGTCCTTCACATGTTGGCGCATGCCCAGGCACAGAGAGAAGAATCTAAAGAACTAAACCTTGCAACAAGAATCAACATGGTATCACAGCATCGTTCATCCGCATGTGCTCACCGTCATTACACGTGTCTTTGATTTTTTTAATGTACGAAGACTCCAGCATGTCACAGATCTTCTTTGTAGAGTCAACGATCACACGGCTGAAGATCTTCAGACTGTCCATCAGCCCAATGTAGACCCCCGGCAGAGAGTAATCAGGGGCTTCCTTCTTCCAGTCTGCATACTCCTGTAACACAACAGCAGCCACTCAGAGTTTGACATCTTTTTCGACACGTGGTGCTCCACAATTCATGACTTTTGACGACACAAATGTGGCATGCTGTACTACATTTTTTAGAACTTTCTGAATCTTGAACAAAATAAAGTATTTGGGAAAACAATGACTATTCCAGACGTCTGTCTAATCCAGGGGTGTCAAACTCTAGTCCTCGAGGGCCGGTGTCCTACATGTTTTCCAACCAACCTGCTGTTGAAGCATTTTATTGGCTAAACACACCTGGTCCAGGTAATCAGCAGCACATTTAGCAGGATTTCTGGAAAACCAGCAGAAAGGCTGCTGGCTGGCCCTCGAGGACTTGAGTTTGACACCTCTGGTCTAATCAGAATTATACTTGAGAAAACAACGGCTAGCTTTTTTGCAATGAAATGTCTTTGAAGTGGAGAAAATGTTTTTAAGGTTGCGAGAGATGTCTGTGTTTGTTCAGCCTTCCCAAAGAAGAGCCCGCTCATCACAAATGGTTGCAGTTTATCTTCGGGAGCGCACGACAGACCGGCCAGCAACGTTTTGTCTGTGACCACTCTACAGATGACTGTTTTGTTCACCTTGGCCTGAATCAAAGTGTCCAGGAGACTGATCCTCAGAGCTGGCGCCATTCCTACAGTCAAACCTGATGATGATGCCAGACCCGTAAGGAAATCATACAACTAGCTAAAATTATGCAGTATAAGCGTATAATGCACAAACTAAAGCTACATTTCCACAGATAGACACTGTTGTATTATTTTAACTGTTGGACACTTTCTGCAGACGTCTTTGGGGTCGCCGTTGTACTTCGTGCATTTCAAATTCTGGATGGGACTGTAGGCTAAGAGTGTAAGGCTCCACAACATGCACATCCATCTTTAAAAAAGTTCTGTGTTGTTTGTGTTCATGAGCGGACCCGCGGAGACACGCCGCCGAGCCAGGCTCTAGGTTTAATTCATGATTTAAGTGTCACTCACAAGGAGCGAAAGGCGGAGCCTCAGAGATTGAGGCGTTATACTTTGGGTGTGAAAAAGAGTCCACAAAAAAAACTCTAATTTCATCAATCGTTTGTTCTTTAGTGCGCCAAAGGTAATATATGATCGTATTCATGGATATTTTTTACTATGAAAGGCTTAAGAAAAACATGGTAGAGGCCCTTTGATATTTGATTGCATGTTTGTTTTCCGAAATGAATCTACTTATGTGTTTGTTAGTTACTATGTAGTGCAGCAAAGCCCATCTTCTTGATTCTCAACATACTTGCAGGAAGTCCACGTCATTTTTGTGCCTGGACAGTTTTTCCATCTGCTCCTGAGCCTTCTTCAGCTCCTTGCACCGTTGCTCCAGATGCACCCGGATTCCGTCGGCCTGCAGAAGCGCCTGCTTCTCCCCGCCCTCCAGGAACTCCTTCAGCTCCCTCTTTGCTTTCTCCACCATTGCTTCCAGCTCCCTAAACTGCGTCTCAATCACTTCTTGCACTTCCGTCACGGAGTGCTGTGGAAAACAGCAAGCAGAGAATGCAGCAGTGCCGTGTGCAGACAGATGAAGCGTTCCTTTTGTTACCCCATAACCACCTGGTAAACTGCTGTTTTAATGACACCTGTGAGAGTCAGCAAACCTCAGGGGATTAAGCCTGAAGGCTTGTCCAGACAAAAATAGCTACTTGCTTGTGTTTTATCTTTTATGGAATGCTGTGAATCATTTCAATTACTCAAGTTTTGTTTACCTGAATAGAAACCGTGTTGACCTGGAGTTTGTTGATGGCATTCTCCGCTGTCGCCATTGTCTGGACAATATCTGCCTGCTTCTCCTTCAGTTCTTTCTGTGGAAATAACAGGAAAAAGAAGATTTGGACAGGTCTCCACACAGAAATCTTTAATGCTAAAAAGCCTAAAGCCTGCAACATGTTGAAGGACACGTGCAAACATCTGAAGCACTGCATGACAAAAAATAAGGTAACTTCTGTCTTAATTCCTCTCGCAAGTCCAGGAGACCCCAGAGTTTGAAAGCTTCTTTCAGTCTACAACAAAGAAACACAGTTCCTGTGCCAGTGTGTAAATGTAATGTTAGAGATTTTCTGATGCAAATTCACTTTTTATAGACTTAGAATAGAAGGACAGGAACACTGAAGGTCTCCTTCTACTGGCTCTTAAAAATGAGGTTTGGATTTTTATTTTGCCTAAAAAAAACATACCAAAGCAGACAGCAAAGACACTGTCGCATTTTGACACATATTAAGATAAAAAAAAAGAAAACGTCAGTTAAAATATTGAACTAGTGATGCTTTTTGAAGTGCTCATCTACAAGAAAAATCAAGTCACAGAGGAAGAACTGAAGACACCTTTCTGCCGTTTCCTCTTTTCAGGCTTTAAGCTAGCAGCTAGCGCAACTTTTTGATGTATAGTAGAATTTTATGTCCTTGAAACAAAAGATATCATTTTTTGTTCAGAATTGCTTTTAAACATTTTTCCTCTTTTGCCTTTCTTTCTTAATTTTTATTTTAGGTGGGTGGGGGGGACACGAACAAATCCTAAAATGCATCCATGAGAGGGAACTATTCAGAAATTCTCTGTGCCTGTGCGCAGACAGATAGATTATTTGATAGATAGATGGAAAGGGTTTTTCAGGATAGTTGTCAGACGTAAAACCAAAAAAGACTTTAACAGACATGTGGGTGAAGGAAACAGAACACACTGATGTCACAGAAGCTCAAAGATCTGAGTTACTTTCTAAAAGAGGAACGTAAACTTAAAGAGTTGGAGCCATGTCAGCCTTTTTCAGGTCACTCTGAACATATTACAGGAATATTTAAAGAATAATTTTAGGATTTTATGTCATGCTAGGCCCTTATTTCCTGTCTTACAATTGGACCTTCACTTCACTTAATTTTTCAAGTAATTAGATATTAAAAATGTTTTATCCTGAAATTGACAAGACAGGGTCTTCCTGTAAGAAAGTAAGACAATTTACTTCAATATAATGAAAAGAACACGAGGGCAGAATGTGAGGTTAGTGCACTTGCCTCTATCCGTCCTCGAGCCTCCTTCACCGGCAGGATGTTGTGGCCCTTGTGGTCTTCCGATACACAGTCTTTACAGATGCAGCAGGTGTCCGCTGAGCAGAAACTGTCCAGGGGCAACTTGTGGCTTTCACAGGTGCGCCTCTCGATGTCTCTGAGTGGTTCCAGAAGCCGGTGGTTCTGAAACTTTGGGTTCTCCAGGTGAGGTCGGAGGTGGTTCTCGCAGTAGGAAACAAGGCAGGTGAGGCAGGACTTGACAGCCCTGCAAGGACTTTCAATGCAAGAATCGCAAACCACATCGTCAGGGCCCAAAGGTTCCTCCTCTGTCTGAGGTTCCTTCTCCTGCTTTTCCTCATTAGGGTTCTGGGGATCCTCAGACTCTTTCAGGTCCTCGTGGATCTTAGGTTCCTCTGACGCTTTGGGCTCCTGGCTTTGCTTGTCATCGCTTCTGATCTCAGGTACTTGTGCAGTCTTGTTCAAATTAGCAGGTCCAACTTTGACAGGACTCAGTTTTGGTTCAGGTGTCACAGGAGATTCTGTATTTGTGTCTCCACAAGCTGCTGGCTGCTGTTTGGAGATAGTTGTTACCTTTTCTGTGTCTGCCATGCTGCCAGCTTTTCTCTGCCTCCACTTTCTTATGCTCTCTGCTTCAAACTGGCTGAGCAGCTTTGTTCAGCCAGCAGTTCCTGGATCACAGCGACGAGCCTGAGAGGCCACACCTTCATGTCAGCAACCACGTAGTTTCAGTCTCTATACCAGGGGTGTCAAACTCAAATTCTTGAGGGCCGGCCTTTCCAGAAATACTGCTGAATTTGCTGCTGATTACCTGGATCAGGTGTGTTTAGCCAATAAAAAGCTTCAATGGAAGGTTGGTTGGAAAACACGTAGAACATATTGGAAAAACACTGGCCCTCAATCCCTAGTTTGACACCCCTGCACTTACAAGACAGAGACACCCACTCACGACTGCCAGCTTCTTTTTTCACAGAAGACGGGTGGGGCTCGGAGAGCAAACACACAAAAGAGTGAAGCTTTCTGCAAACCCTGTCTCTACTGATTGTCTGTGCCAGATGGTGAAATTCTTGACTTTGGTCTGCATTCTTCCTTTGCAGCACCACAAAGATCCAAAACCCTGAAAGCAGTGTCAGAGCAGATACTGCCACCAAGTGGTAGTAAGATTTTTTAGACTATTTAACAGTCAATGCCTCAGACACTACAGGAACTTCATGAGCGTACATTCAGCCTGTGGTGTTCACACCATTGACTCACCCACACAAAATGCCTTACCTCCAGCTCCAGCTAACTAAAGCCATATGGGCGGAGCCAGTCGACAGTGATGGATCCAAGTCATCCCAGTAAACGTTTCTATGGCAACTACTGCCAATCATGAGTAAGCATGTTTGAACTCCACACCCCTTCATCCATCTATCTTATATCTATCTATCTATCTATCTATCTATCTATCTATCTATCTGATTAGCAAGAAGAAAACATTTTCAGAGCAAGAATGGTTATTCAATGGTTATACAAATAGAATGACTAGGTGATAGATGTCTATAGATGTGTATTGGATTTCGGCTTCTTGGAGCCAGTGGGGGGGGGGGGGGGGGGGGGGGGGGGGGGGGGGGGGTTTCCACCAGTCCAGTCCTCTAAATACAGTGAATGGTTGACGCTTCGCAAGGAACTACAGGTAGGAGCTTCGTCTATTACTTGCGCTTGTCCGCCACCCACAGTTGGAAGAGGATTAGTGCTAAATGTCAAAGCAGGGCAAATCTGGTGAATCTTTCTTCAGACTTTTTCTTTCAAAACTCAATTCCAGTATAAGAAAGACTTGATGTTATAGAATTGCGGCAGGGAACAAACCGTAATAAGTTCTCCTTTGTGGTCACAATTCAACCGGTTGGCGCTTCCGTGTTTAAAAAAAAAAACAAAAAAACAATCCGCACCTCATTACTAGATCCGACTTCCTAATTAGACAAAATTCAGCATTTTGACATTCAAACAGCCGAAAGTTATGTTAGTTGAACTTTCAGCGTGCGGTCAGTGAATGCCCGGTTTGTTCAAACCCGAGAATAGACTTTAAAAATGCAGAGCGACGAGTGAACGCTACGCTTTTTATGGCAAGCGGCAGGTATCACAAGTATGGCAAGCGAAAGGTATCAAAAATCGGCAAACCCACACTACCAATACGATGTTCTTTACGCTTGTTTTAAAGGTAGCACTTAATTTACGCCGTCTTGTATTGCCCGGTATGGCAAGCGTAAGATCTCATAAACCGCTGTAAAAACCGGCACTTTTCCTAGCGATTTCTATAATGCTTTTTATATCAAATCTCCCCTTTATCTCAAATAAATTAGAAAGAGTTGTAGTTAAACAGCTATACTGCCACCTACAGGACAATAGCCTCTTTGAAGATTTCCAGTCAGGGCTAAGACCTCACCATAGCACTGAAACTGCACTAGTGGCCTCAGAAAAGGGATTAACCTCTACTGTGGTCCTAGATCTTAGATCTTAGCACAGCTTTTGACACTATAGATCACAGCATCTTACTCCAGAGACTAGAGCATGACATAGGGATCAGAGGATCTGCCCTCCACTGTTTGAAACCTATTTATCTGATATATACCAGTTTGTTAATCTAAATGGACATTCCTCTCATTGCACTTGAGTTAGCCATGGAGTCCCACAGGGCTCAGTTTCAGAACCCATCCAGTTTATGCTTTAAATACTGCCTCTAGGGAACATAATCAGGATTAATTTTCACTGTTATGCAGATGATACACAGTTGCATTTATCCATTAAACCTGACCAGACTGACCACATAAATAAAATTAATGCCTGTATAAGTGAAATCAAGACTTGGATGACAACTAATTACCTCATTCTAAACCCAGAAAATACAGAGATTATACTAGATTGGTGGAATATTTTCTCACATAATGTTTTTTGTTTTAGGATTTTCACCATACATTCAGCCAAATATCTTGCCGTTTCTGAGGGTTCACAATTAGTCAGTGGACAAAGGTGGGTTTCTTGAAAAAATGTTAAATATTTTTGTTGCTTTTTTTTTTTTTTTTAAAGAAAGATAAAAACTACAAAACAATGCATTTTCCAAGGACTAAAGACATGCACGTACAACTGGTGGGAATAACCACATGAAGGTAAGTGGAGTTGAACTAAACAGGCCTGACCAGAATCCCCCCCCCCATTACTGACACACTAAGGAAGCTATATAGACAGGGAAAAACCATACTGGAAACATTGGAGGAGGGAGAACAATCGAACCCAACATGTAACCCATTTATCCATAACTGAAGGAAAATCACAGCAACAACATTTAAGTAATAAAAATAGTAGTTCTTGAAAACTAAGAATACTCATAATGTCCTTTAAAGAAACCAAAATGGAGTCCACGAGGAGAGTTGGTAATCCCTGCAATTTCTCCAGTGAAATGTCCCAATCTCCTCTGTTATGCGGTGAGCAGGAAGGGGAGGATCCACGCGCAGGACACAATTGAAGTTATGAGGTTTATTTAAGGGTAGGGCGATGAATGTTGATGGGGGAAAGTCCGGTATGGATTGGTCTGCGTCGGGAGCGGAGTTGAATGAGCTCGGGGAGGCAGCACGGGTAGTGGAGAGAAGGCGGGAGCCACTGGCAAACAAACACACAAGTTAGTAAGGCAAATCTATGACAAGAGTGAGTCCTAAGACACGTCTTGGGAGCCAGCACGTTACCGTCTTGGGCAAGCTAACAGTCTGGCGCCGGAGCTGGGATCTCCACCATCCTTTATACATCTGCTGGAGACCCAGGTGCAGGCAATCATGGAGGCCATACCTGGTGGCTGATTGAGCACAGGTGGGTGCTGTCATGGCATCTGACGACCCACAACACTCCTCTGCTGATTGCTATAGATGAAAGCACCTGATGTGGAAACTCGGAGACAAACAAAAAAATGAATCAACTGTCTTTTCACTTAAAACAAATTAATCAAATGTGTGCACCCATAGTTAATTTACTTTAAGTTAACCAAGTCATAATAGGAAAAAAAAACCAAATACTAACACCTAGGTGGTGGTGGAGGTTCGACCACCACACGGTCACACAGTGGCACATCAGCATACCTCTGTCCTGTTTCAACCTCTCAAGGAGTTGAAAATAAACTAAGAAAGCAGAGAAGTGTCTGGATGGTGAGTGAAATCCTGCATGGAATACTCCGTGGATGCTTGCCCCCTTCAAGTGGGGTGTAATAAATAACTTGACAACTAGAAAAATACTATCAAGAAGTGATGCTGAAGCTAGATTACTGGATTGGCTGGATTACTGTAACACTTTGCTAGCAGCCTGTCCTAAAAGTTCTTTAAAAAGTCTTCATCTTGTTCAAAATGCTGCAGCTAAATTGTTAGCAGGAACCAACAGAGGAGAAAACATTACTTCTGTTTTTAGCTTCTCTTCACTGGCTCCCAGTTGAATGTAGAATTAAGTTAAATAATAGGAAAATTAACATTAACTTTTGTTGCATTTAGACTTCCTGTCTTTCTTTTTACACAAGTGTAAGATTGTTCATCTTAATAAAAAAAAAAAACATTTGTTGTTGTTTTTTGAGTTGAGTGTTTAGTTTAGTAAATAAATAAATCCTCACTCAAAAATCAAGAAAAAAGCATCAACAGCAGCTCAAACTTAATAGTTTTCTCAGACAACAGAATTAAATACAGAGTTCTATGGAGAGAAAATAGTATCAGTCGAATTTGTGTGTGCGTAATTCTTGATTTGTAACTCGTACAATACATTTTGTGCATAAGTACAATAACTACAAAATAAAATTTACCCATGTATAACTTGAAATCACAACAGCTTGAAACTAATTACAAGCACAAATCTTGAAAAATTACTCTCAAATCGCCTGTTATGCACAGAGAAAACTGCATTTACGCACAAATTTCCTGTGAGACCCATGAACGTCTCTCAGAAAGAAAAGATTTGTGTGTAATTGATGCATTTCAATGCTGCTAAATTGCTGTGTCAACAGTTTTCTTATTAGCCGCTTTGAACTTAGACTGTGAATAATATCTAATAATATCTTAAACAGATATGCTCATAGTCAAAATGAAAAAGCCTAAATATGCGTATTATGATCGCTGCATCGGGGCGGTGCTTTTCCTGCCTTTGCTACGGAACTCTTCTGCAAGCAGGTGGTTTGCAGTTGCTCCTCCTCGACCTGCAGAAAGCGGACAAATCACTCTACATCCCGCTTCGCTGTGGAGAGAAATAAGTATCACTCCGATTTGTGCGTGCGTAATCCTTGATTTGTGCGTAACTTTAGGTTTGTGCGTGCATAATTCTTGATTGGTGCGTAGCTTTGGATTTGTGTGTGTAATTCTTGATTTGTAACACATAAAATACATTTTGTGCATTAGTACAAAACTTACAAAATTAAAAAAATATACTAACTACAATGTACACACATACAACTTAAAATTACAACAGCTTGAAACCAACTACACGCACAAATCTTTAAAAAAATATGCATGAATCACTTGTTACGCACACCCAAAACTGCATTTACACACAAATCTCATGTGAGACTCTTTTCACGTCTCCCAGATTTGTTCGCAAGTGATGCATTTAAATGCTACTGGAATGCTGGGTCATCAGAGTTTTCTGATCAGCCGCTCTGAACTTAGACAGTGAATAATATCTGGTGAAACTTGACATTTTCCAGCTTTCTAATAGAGATGTGCTGGCTAATTAATATAAAAAAGTCTAAATATAGGTTTTTATGACACTTTTCCCGTTAAAAATAAAAATATTTTCCAGAATTGAACAGTTCATCTCTGCAGCCCCTCCCCCGACAGCGCCTGAAGACAGGAAGCGATCACTTCTGGACAGTTTTTAAAAGGGAAACGTTTTTTAAAATGCTTATTCAAACTTTTTTACATTCATTACTGGATATTTCTGTTTAGTAAAATGGGAAATTGTCAAATTACACCAGATATTATTCACAATCTGAGTTTAAAGTGGCTGATGACCCAGCATATTCGCAGCATTTAAACGCATTACTTATGCACAAATCTTTTCTTTCTGGTAGATGTGAAAAGATTCTCACATGAGATTTGTGCGTAAATGCAGTTTTGTGTGTGAGTAACAAGCGATTTGTGAGTATTCTTTTAAAGATGTGTTTGGGTAGTTTGAACCTGTTGTAATTTTAAGTTGTGCATGTGTAAATTGTATTTTGCCTTTTTTTTTTTTTTACTTATGCACAGAATGTATTGTATGAGTTAAAAATCAAGAATTACGCACGCAGAAATCTGGCTACTATATTCTCTCCATATAATATTTTTAAAAAGAGAAAATTTCACAGCAGCAAAGAAAGTGTAAAGTTTAACAAGTTTTTAATTCAGTTTGTTTCCCAATGGGATAAAACACCAATAAAAACATGCAAACAACATTTTCCAAGAACTAAAAATGTTTAAAGTTTAAAACACTATAGCCTACTGGAATACAGTCCCAGTGCTTCGCTTGTGTGTGTCACTGAATATGAGCTAAAAAGGTTTAAGTCAAAAATGACAGTTGTTCTCAGATTTCTGAAAAAAAGCTGGGTGAAACCATTTGAGAAAAAAATTGGATGAGCTAAAAGGGCAAGAAATGTGTGACAGCTCTGCGAAGGGTTGACAAGACTTGAAAGCAACGTGTGACAAAAACAAAATACACAAGTATCACAACAACATTATGATTTTCCTGGGAATGTTGCGTTTGAGTTCTAACGTCATGAGATAAGATAACATACAGTTTGACACAAACAACTCAGCCTGTTTTAGTCTTGCAAGTTCAGACATAAATGTGAAATCTAGCTCAACTAAAATAAATGAAATTACCACACAAAGCACATAATTTGATTATTTTCCAAATAAAACTGACCATCTGACCCACTACAGCTCCTTTCTACACCTCTTCTTGGCTGTGCCATCCTAGTTAGTAAATGTAAATGTAGACTTTCCTGAGGTTTTGGTGAAAGAGAAATTAGGAGAAACAAGGTTTTCATTGATTGAGTTGCAGACAGGTTTTCTTTGACTAAAACAGTTGCATCATATTAAACTTGTCACTTTTTTCTCACTTGAGTGTTAATTTAACAAATCTAAAATGTAATTTAATAAAACTACTCAAAAAAAGAATCACTTTAGGTTTTTGTATTGTATCTTGAAGCGTACAGCTCATGTGTATTTAGTAATATTTGTAAAAAAAAAATAAAAAAGAGGTATAATAAGTGTTAACATTTAAATTTCAAGTTAAAAGGTATTTTAATGACAGAGCCTGTAGAAATCCTCGTCCTTCTCAAATAAACTGCAGTCCAAGTCCTTCATCATTGTACCCCCACCAGCTCTGTGATGGGGGGTGCAAACACCATCAGTTCCTGGTATTCATGGAAGAACAGGTGCAAGCGCGACAGGTAGCGGTCCTCCTGATATGGAAGCTGCTTCTCAGTGAGATACTTGGAGACAATAGGCTTCACCTGGAAAAAGCAAACAAACATGTGGAAACTGTTCAAATATTGTCATGAAAAACTGAAGAACATCAAGAAGGGGGGGCTGACATAACTGGGATAGACATCACTAAGGATAAAACAACCTCTGACTCGCTTTTATTATCAGGCAAATTACCGCCAAGTCTTAGTGTGATGGTGTAGATTTTTTAAATTTGACAAAAATACTGAAAATGAGAACAAAATCCTGACACAACTTATCTAGAAGACTAAGAATCTCCACAGACACACCCCTTCCACTGAAAGTGGACTCGGAAGAATCTGTCGAACGTTCCAGGTGGGGCTCAGCGGGCACCACATGCTTTTCTTGAAAGATCTGATTGGTCGGTTTATAACTTGAATAATTTGCAATAAAGAAATATCATGAAAAATTGATAAGGATTATCAAGAACACTTAGAAAAATATCAGATCAAAAATGGTTATACTGACAAGTAGAATGACTGAGTAATAACTGTTTATAGAAGTCTATGGGATTTTGGCTTCTTGTAGCCAGCAGGTACTTCCTGTTTGGAATACCAAGGGGAGGGGCCACTCAGTCTAGTTTTCCTATACAGTCAATGACAATGCACTGAGATCTGCTTCTCTCTTTTTTTTGTTTCACACTTTATTTCAAGTGTGCCTGTTTCACACTTTATTTATAATAATGGAATAAAGTTCATAAAGAGACCCTACCTTTAAGCACATGTTGTCTGACAGAAAGGGAAAGAGATGATGCTCCACATGGCAGTTAATCAGCGAGTGTCCAAACGTCCAGTCCAGCAGAAAGTTACGCGGCAGGTTCAGGACGCCGTGGGTCATCTGGTAAATTCTTTTTGGCCGGCATGTGGAAGAGAACATTGGCAAACCAATGTGCTGCACAGACAGATCCAAATGTCTAATTATGTCATCACAGTTGAGACCCGACAGCTCTACCTAAAAGTACAAAATAAATGAGATTTTCTAACAAGATACAAGAAATGTAAAGACATTGCAAAGAGTATGCTCCTTTTCTGGGAAATTAAAATATATCTAAAGAAAAAAAGCAACTTGTCAGTAGCGGTTCCATAGCTGTGAATGAACTGGTTCCTAATCATGCTGTTTGCCTGTCTTAATCTGGAAACGTATTGGGATTTCCCAAATGTACTCCCCTTTTTTCTAGGCAGTAGTCTTTAACAACAAAAGGAACAGACTCAGAACATCTGCAGTCTTTTCTTCAGTTGTTCTTTCCTGCATTTTGAGTCACACGTGCCCACTTTTTCAGAACTCTTCAGGTTAGAATTGCAGACCGTTGAGTTTAAACACAAAAGGAGTTTGTGTTGAAATAGCAGCAAAATATTTTTTTAAAGAAGTTTCAGATGCTGTGATACAAACTCATTATAACAGTGTTTCTCAAAGCTGGTCCTCAGTGAACACTGTCTTACATTTCTTTTCCAACCCTTCTCAAACACACCTGCCTTGGATGACTGCCATTATCAGGCTGCTGTAGAGCTTGACGGGGATCTGAATCAGGTGTTGGTAAGCAGGGCAACGTGGAAAACATGCAGGTCAGTGATCCCCGAGGGCCAGGGCTGGGAAACAGCAGGACATTATGCATTGATGTACCTCATTTCCTCCAGAAAAAGGTTTGTCCTTTTTAACACACAGGACAGCATTTGCTTCAGTGCATTTACTTCTGTACATTTCTATAGACCCAATTTGCTCGTGGACAGTGTATTCTCTTTAGGTGAGTGAAAATATTTTAGTTAAGCAACTGGAACAAACCATTAGGTGAAAGTTCTGAACATTCCAGAGTACAGTGGGTTTTTTTTGTATGAGCAACCAAAGGGTTAACTAGGCCTTAAAGCTTTGAGCACAGCAGGGGGGAAATGGGACATCAGCCAACAACAGCACCACGGGACCCAGAAGAGGGGGTCTCAAGTCCGACTCCCCCTGTCTGAACAAACACTCTGCCCTGTTAGATGCAAAGAACCTGAGTTCTGTAATCCAACAATGCACAATGACCTGCAGGACCTGCTCTCGCATGAATGACTCCTTTCATCCCTTTATTTTACAAAGTGGAGCAATGCGGCTTTCAGCTGAAGTTTCTCAGAGTTTTGTTACAGAACACAATCTTCTCATGGTTTGGCACCAAATGAACCTAAACTAAGTTGTGGCAGGTGATAATGCATTCAAGCAAAATCTCTTAATCCACAGCCGTGGTCTTTCTGATCCAAAGAAACCCAAAGTTTTGAAAGACTTTAGTCCAGACAGATTCTTACCTGGAAAATATTGACATGGATGAACGGCACAGAGAACATGGCTCTGCACACCAGCATGCAGAACAACGCACTGTGCATTGACCTAAACCCAGAGATGTTGATCAACAGCCAGTACTGCGAGTACAGACCCAGAGTAATGTTCACGACGGTCCTCATGAGCAGAGCCAAAGAGCGCCTTTTAACCTGAGCTGCAAAGCAAAGGGGCAGGAAGTGGAGAAGGTGAGAAACAGTTCAGAGACTAGCCAACACAAACACCTGAGAGAAAGAGATCTGGATTAACACACGACCGGGCCAGTCCTTCTTACCGAGGGCAACCAGCGGGGTGATGACTGGCACGGCGAGGGGAGCTACAAACAGGTAGACTGTGCGGGACAGGGAGGGAACCTTCCACACGCTGGAATCACCCAGTCCAATGATGTTGGTGTGAGCGTGATGCATCTTGATGTGGCCCTGAACTCCAGCCTGCGCTGAGAAGGAGCCGCAGATCTGAGTGGAATGAAGATCATTCTCAGCCTTTGAAAGACCATCACAACATCACCACCATTTCAACATTCAACAGGGTCGACATGCAGGATGTGAATTTCTATGTTCTCTTGTCTGACAAACTGTGGGCCAAAACATTAGACAGATCTGAATTTGCAAAGAGCAGCAGGTACTGAAAAAGATGAACAAGGCAGCAAGTTCAGTGAACTTTAGTTAAGCTATTTAAAATACGAAACCTTTCCTATAGCTTAACACACGTTTGACAGGTTTTGTAGACACTAGAGCTGCAACACTGACAATTTTCAGTGAAAACACATTGTAAAAGGTAATTCTCCAGATTTCCTTCTTTGTATGGTATCAGGTGGACTTTTTTCCTGACCTGTAGTTAAAGAATAGAATAGAACTTTAGTATTCTCGCAGAGGGGAAATTGACTCAGTAAAAGACATTTATTCACACAGAGACATTGGAAAGTAAAATAGTTTTATTCTTTACATTCAAAAGACCAAGCTATGTGGTTGACATGACGATGTAAGCGGTTCCCTTCTTTCTGCTACGTTCAGACTGTTGTAAGCGTCTGTCTAACTCCAGCAGAGTCTCAGTGCCGAAACCAGATTTGACTCATGCATAGAAATGTGCTGACTCTTCAGTTCTTTAAAAAACTCCTCTCTGAACTACAGCTGCTCATTTTTTGTGTTATTCGTTTTGTATAAGGATCCATTTAATAAAAACCAGCCTATAGGTTACAACCTCTAACCAAAAACACATCAAAGTGACTGTGAGAAGTGTGTGGTCACGGACGTCTGAGCCTTTATTTGATGCAAATTTAGAATCAAAAATGATTTCAAGAAAATATGGCGCCCGGGATTTACCACTGAATCTGAGATCAACTTTGACCCTGATTTTCAGCAGCGATTTCTGCCCTGCAGACAACTGGAGCTCAATTTACTTGCTTTGATATCAGCTGAAGGACATTGAACCTGACAAACAAAGTCTGCAGTCATAACAACGAGGAGAACTTTATAAACTCTGTTCAAATCAGAAGGACGGCTGTTAATCAGGCAGCAGAACGCAGGAATACCGTCATGGCCAAAGGCTTTAATCAAATCACTTGACATAGTTCCCTGAAGTGTGATTAATGTCAAAGGATCTACTAATAAAACAACCTGCACTTGTTGATTCTTTATATCTGATTAAAGTAAATGATCTTTCAGACATAAATGATTTATTGTTGCCTCCTTTTATACTTGATCTGAAGAAATGACTTTTCTGATGAAAATAATCAACATTTATTTGATTTTTAGTGATTTTATTTATTATTTTCTTATTATTATAAGTGGAATTTTATTTTTTAAATTTATTATTATTTTTTTTTTATTATTTATTCACATCACTGATTCTTTTGAAGAAACTATTCTGCAAAATAAGAAAAAAAATCTTTTTTTTTTATTATTATTCTCTATTATTATTATTTTTGCATAAGCTCCAATCAAGTCTAAAACAGTGTTGTACTTAGATGCAAAGCAGTATGACTTATTGTTACTCCAGGATGTTTAATGACCTGTACTACTGTCAGGACCTGATTATTAGTTACGTACCGGTTGATATCTAATGTAAAGTAAATGGTGTGGTCGAGTCGGGGTGGGATTATACAAGTTCGCTTCCTCCCACTCCCTTTCAAGCAGTCAATTTTCTGATGTCTAGTTATCCTATGTTTGACATGATTACTGATGCAAATCTTTGTTGTTGTTGTTGATTATGTTTTACATGTCTTATATATCTCGTCTGCTTGAAATAAACCATTTCAATTCAAAGTGAGTGAGTCAGCTAACTTTCCATCTTCATCAACAGTTCTCAGTTTTTTTCTTAATACCTCAATAAAAAAGATGGCCCAGAACTTGCCCCACGCCTGGGACTCGCTCAGTGCCCCATGGCTGGCCAGGTGGGTTCCTTTGATGGTGATGACAGCATGAGCCACGCCCATCAGCAGCACACCCCCAAAAAGCCCCAGCAGCCGTGAGGAGCCCAGCAGCAGGAAGGCTGCATCAGACAGAAACCATGAGGGAGACGTTCCCGCAAATCTGCTTACACTAATCACTGACGCCACAAAGCGGATGTCCAAACCTGCCTGGTCTATTGAGAATGAAGTGATGCAGCACAATGTTATGTGATTACATGTAACAATGTGATTACATGAACAACTAAGAAAGTGATTTCAATCAGCCTGGATTACATTTTCAAAGACATTTCTGTGGTGTTCATAGAACTATTGTGGGAAAAGTTAAAAAGTGAAGAACTTTCCAAGAGTCAACAGTCAACTAAAAGGACTCTGAGGATACGATGTGTGCAGAAGAAAAAAAAAACAAGGATCAGTCATTTGATGTGACAAGCAATACAAGGCTAAGCAAACATCTTAGGCTAAATGTTCTGAGAACTGAATGCACTTAAAGGTGAATGCATTGAAAGGTTCACGGCCAATGGAAACTGGAGCAAAACCAAAAATCCAAAAAGATGTTTTTTTCAATCAACAGTCAAATGTGGAGGTGGTGGCAGTGTGATGGTAAGGGTCAGTACAAATGGTCACAGTAATAGAATCATGAAGGTTTTAAAACACAGAAGAAAGGCATCAGACTGTCAAATCATAACAAGAGCCACTGAAAGAGCTGCACAAGCATCAGCATGTTCTGTTCTTTATGTTCTCATTTGCTGCAGAATAGGAAACGTCACGATGTAACACGATGGAATGATGAAAACAAATGTCATCAATGAATCAAACTACACAAACCACAGCATCCAGGAAAAAGTGCATTCATGTGATTGAAGCTAGACGCTTTTTAAATGAGTCATGGCTGTACTGATCATCTTGGATGAGGAACTGGGAGCAGGATGAGAAACAGCATCTTACAGGGTCTTAGTTTTAGACATTAACTAGAAAATCTCTTAAACAGCAGGTTTTGTTCTACAGGACTAGAGACAGTTGTTTTAGATCAATAAAAAACCATAACAGCAAATAAAAATGAAGAAACTGTTATGAGAACATGAAAATCTTTGAACGATAAGGGATCCATTCTCACAGACGCATCGTGTAGGCTGTCTGAATCTTTAACCCAAGATGCACTGATGAGCAGAAAGATGAAGCACAGAATGAAAGGGGATCTGACACTGGAGGCGGCTGTGCTGCTTGTATCTGACACCATCTTCATCACACACCCTGCCATCACACAACTGCATGACCAAGCCTGGGTTCTTATGTTGTGGTGCTGGTCAGCTTTGCTGATGACAAATACATGAACTTTATGTAGTTGATCATTGTTTTCAGGGTTTAGTTTCAAGTGTTTGAGATGTTAGCTCTGTGTAGCTTGAGTGACAGGTTTCCCATCAGAAAGCTACCTAATGGTGCTGATGGCTAGATGAAGTTGTTTCTTACCCAATGGCAAACAGAGAAAAGCTGCTGCTAAGATGCTGCAGTCCACTCCCCTCCTCTCCCACCAGCTGCTCTCCTTCACCAGGTTCTGCACCAGCCGGGTCAGCTCCATCATCATGGACTCCTCCACCTTCTCTTTTTCTGTGGCTTCATTCTTTACCACAGAATCTCCTCTTACCTCTTCATCACCTCCTGTTCTATCATCTTGCTGAGTCAGTAAACGCTGCATGCTGACAGCCGGCTAAGAAACAAGTCACCGTGTGATTTATGTCCTCCTGGGAGAGGCCGGCTAAATGCTGCACCATCGGGTCCAAAGTCAGCACTGAAGGACTCTCTTTTTGAACGTGGTCATTGTGGGGTAAGTACAGCCCCTTCCTGACGCCTCAAGAGCTCTCCAGATGATCCTCCTCCATCATGGCAGATGACTCTTCCTGCAACTCGCCAGACTTTCCTGTCAAACTGTCTGAACACTGCCGTGTGAAGTGATGGATCCAGAACTCCTCATCGGGTCTGGCCCTCCTCTCTGGTGTCTCATACATTCTGCATGTCGATTGCCCCCTCTCTGTTTCCTTTTCTTTGTGCGGGCTCCTCCCCTCCCTCCTCTGATGGTAACCTTGGTAAATGTCCTGAGGAGGGTCAGCGAGAGGCAGAGCAGAGGTTTTTTTTACAGCGGCTGTTCGGGTTGCTGTGGTTCTGCTCTTTAAAAAGGGTCCTGTAGTCAGTGCTGCAGCCTGCTGGTTGCATGTTTCAGCGTTTCTGCAGGTGGTCAGGGACACCACTCTCAAATAGAAGTGGGGCAAAAATGGAAAAATCCAGCAGATGTTTTGTGTTTCCCTCAAATTATTTCACAGTAAAACAAGTCTGTAAAAGTTTA
Source organism: Oryzias celebensis (assembly GCA_014656515.1). Lineage (NCBI taxonomy): Eukaryota > Metazoa > Chordata > Actinopteri > Beloniformes > Adrianichthyidae > Oryzias > Oryzias celebensis. The sequence goes on along the minus strand of BNCR01000001.1, from coordinate 38,814,912 downwards.
ACGGTCAAATAATCTGTTTTGGAGTATTCGGGGAGAGAGAAATGTTACAGCAAAGCTAGATGCAAAAAAATGTAAACAAACCTATGAGATTATTAATGGTTGGAAAGTATTGCATCAAAAAGTAAACAAAAAAAACATAAAGTATAAAGCGTATTTAAATAAACAACACACATGCAGGAAAATGAACACATAAAGAAGTTGATGAAAAACTAAAGACACAAACAACAGAACCTTTAAGTGGCACAAAAACAGACATTTCTAATAAAAAGAGATGAAGATGACCACCAACCCACATGCCTTCCTGAGGACAATGTTCAACAGGGTCAAGATGAGCACACAGGAGGATGTCAGACTACTTCACCAACAACAATAGGAGAGAAACCAGACAGGAAACAAAACACCAAAACAGAAACCACAAAGACATTTTATTAAACCACACTAAAAAATGGCAGATGACTTTGAATTCATGGTGTTTGAAGTTTTTGATGTTTCTACCAGAATGTGAAACACACATCCATGAAGTTATGCAAAACCCCACACAAATGGCATTTTTGAATTGACTAAATGTATTCAGGTAGAACTGCTGAAACATGCTGAAGCCTAATGTGATGGGAAGCAACCAGAGACTGCACTGCTATACGACACCCCCTAACCTCTCTGTGGCATGCTGCTGTTTCACTGTTACGACAGCTCTGCTGTCAGGCTCAGGCTGGTCCTCATCCACAACCACTCAGCGTCTGCTTGATGTTTGAGCCAGAGATAAATAATAATTGTGCATAAGGACACTAAAGTCTTCATATTGAAATGTAGGAACATTTATTGACATTTTGATTGTTTTTGTTTCATAGAGAAAACTCGTGTGTCTTTTTCAGTATAACAGGACTGTGCAAACACATTAGACTGACAGCCCAGCTCTCTTTGTTTCTGTGGAAGATTTTTCTCATGAAATGTGTAGAACTTGTTCCAATTAGACGCTGAAAAATAAAGCTGACATTAAAATAGAGCTCCTCTAACTGAATATTTTATTTTTTAGAAAATAAATAAAAAATAAAAACTATAAAACCTTAATAAAATAAATGCATGAAGGAACTTTAGCTTGAAACGTTCATGTAATCCTACCACGCTGCCACTAGATGGTGCTGTTTCTTTAACGATGAAGCCAGTTGGACGCTCTACGTCATCTTGTTAAACAGACTTTGGAACAAACTTTGTTGTTCAAAGTATCTATGACGACTCAGAATAGGATTTACTGCAGCAGTAAATTATTTGACACTTATTTTGATCCAAAACCAAAGAACGATTAAAGCTGAGGCCAAGGCTTTCTACAATGCAACTCATATTTCTCTTAGTTTTCACTGAAGTATTTTATTTACTAAAAGCAGTGTCTGGAATGCAGTAGTTCTTTATTTTCATCCGGACACTGACTTTCAAAGTTCTGTGTCTTCAATGGCCTCGGGTTCCTCTATAGTCTGAAGACGTCTCTTACAAGCATCCAGCAGTTTTTTTCTGGGGCCTAAAGGGATGTGAATACCACTGAGATCCTGGTCCGAGCAAAGCAGCAGAGCCTCCAGGTCGATCTTTTCTCGAAGGAAAATGGAAAGAAACTCACTGAGGTTCTGAGAGGCCAGAAAGGTCTCCAGAGGGTTTTCATCTGGTTCTGTGTCATCGTCCAGCCCAATGCCAGTGTCCTCCCAGGGCAACTCCTGCAGGTTCCTTTCCTGTAGGCTCAAAGCACTGCCAATGCTATCTTCATCAAAGCTAGGAAAGTGCTGAGGCAGCTGTCCATGCAGACGAACATTAGGAGCTTTGCCAACAGGTTCACTTCCTGCAACACTTCCTTGATCCCTTTCCCCAATTCCAAACATGCCCCCACTTATGTAGTTCCTCCTGAAAACCATGGTGCCAAGCCCAGGTCGGGTAAACAAGGAGTCACGACCAGAATCTGCGCTGATCTCCGAGAATGCAGCCTCATAGAGGCCTGGATCGCTCATGGCACGAGGTAAGCTCTCAGCGTCATCATCACTTTCACGGTGGAACATGTCGCGGATGTTCAGACGTGAGCGCTCTCTAGGGTTGGTGTATGTGCCTTGTTTGAGGAACATGACGTCATTGCTGAGCTGCAGGCCAGACAGTGAGCGGACACTTTTTCTTCCGTCTTCATAGATCTTGAACGTTCCATCACCTTGTTTCCTCTTCTCCAGCTTTTTCTGGATCTTGGCTTTACCTTTGGCTGTTGAATGCAGCGTAGCCTGAGAAGACAGCAATTATTTACAAAACAAGATAATGACGTTTCTGTTAGAAATGGATTCAAAATGATCCATCTTCAACATAGACAAAGTTGAAGATTTCTATGTAGTTACAAACGAGTATCCAGCCTTTCTTAAGCTCAGAAACCAACATGAACTCAAACCAAAGATCAACCACCTGTGAGTACGGCATGTTTGAAGACACGGTGTTGAACTTCCGGCTCAGCGTGCTGCTGCTGGTATAGCTGGAGAAGCTGATAGCATCCAGGTTGTCCAAAGCTGCCGACTCCTTCAGGAACTTCTTCTCCATGCGTTCCCGATGCTTCCTCTGGAGCTTCTCGCAGTCTTTGATCCGGCGCTCTGCCGAGCGAAAGGCCCGGTCTTTGAGCTTACTAACCACTTTTGGGTTCAGAGTGATCTGCTTGGCAGCAATAGAGTCCAGATAGCGAACACTGTCCATGTGACCCTTGGAGGCAGCCATGTCCAGTGGTGTGTGGTAGTCATTGTCCAGACACCACACGTTGGCACCGAAGGCCACCAGGTAAGAGAGGCAGTTCTGGTGGCCATTGGCAGCTGCCAGGTGGAGCGGCGTGTTCCCCCAAATGTCACACTTATCAGGGTCCCCTCTGAAAGAAAGAGGCAACTGTCTGTAACTGTCACTGTCCATGAAGTTCTGAAAGCCATGGGTGTTCTTTGGACATCTTTAAAGAACCCTTTGGAGTTTGAAACCACTAAACCAACTGTTACCAACAGAGAAAAGCCTCTGGGCTCATGTTTTAGTTTGCAGCTGAGTTTGCATTTCATCATCTATATTTATTTTACCCTTATTTTTATAAAACATCAATTTGAAAAAGAAGACTCCTTTGTAACGTAGAAACTATCCTTATTCTTTGACCTAAACTCAAAGTATCTCAACTTTTTGATGTAAGGATAAGTTAACACTAAAGAACCTTTACGCGACTAAAAAAGGCAGGACTCCTCAGAATATTAATTTCACAAATGTTACGCTGAATAGAATCAGGAAAAAAGAGTTTTTAATACACTGGCTTGCAAAAGTTCTCATACTCCTTGAACATCCACATTTTCTCACATTATGACCACAAACATAAATATATTTGATTGGAATTTTATGTGAAAGACCAACACAAAGTGGTTCACAATATTGGAGGAAAACCTGTTGAAGTCTGAACAACACTTGGAGCAGAGATTCACCTTCCAACAGGACAACCACCCTAAACATAAAGCCAAAGCTACAATGGAATGATAAAAATGAAACGGATTCATGTGTTGGAATGACTCAGTCACAGTCCAGACCTAAATCCAATCCAGAATCTGTGGCAAGATCTGAAAACTGCTGTTCACAAACGCTCTCCATCTAATCTGACTCAGATTGAATCGTTTTGAAGGAAGAATGAACAAAGATTTCAGTCTGTAGATGTTCAAAGCTGGTAGAGACAAACCCCAAAAGACTTGCAGCTGGAATTACAGCAAAAGGAGGTTCCACAAAGTGTTGACTCAGGAGGTTGAATACTTTTGCACACTGCACTTTCAGTTATTTATTTGTAATAAAAACAAAAAACTCTTTTATAACTTACTTTCCACTTCACAAGTGTGAACCACTTTGTGTTGGTCTTTCACATAAAATTCCAATCAAATATATTTATGTTTGTGGTCATAATGTGAGAACATGTGGAGAAGTTCAAGGGGTATGAAAACTTTTGCAAGCCACTGTAAACGATTAAGAAATGAGTCTATTCACAGTCTTGTAATAGTTTAGCTTGTTTCTTTTTCAGCTATTTTAAGTTCCTCTAAAAAAACCACAGTGAAGGCCTGATGTGCTGCAGATATATTATTGTGACTGCAGCAGGTTTATCAAGAAACCACCATCATGCAGGAGCACGCGTTGACTCCTGCAGAGACTCCGGCAGCTGCAGGAGCACGCGTGGACTCCTGCAGAGACTCCGGCAGCTGCAGGAGCACGCGTGGACTCCTGCAGAGACTCCGGCAGCTGCAGGAGCACGCGTGGACTCCTGCAGGGACTCCTGCCGCAGGAGCACGCGTGGACTCCTGCAGAGACTCCTGCAGCTGCAGGAGCACGCGTGGACTCCTGCAGGGGGTCCTGCTGCTGCCGGAGCACGCATCGACTCCTGATGCAGCAGGAGCACGCGTAAACTCCTGCAGGGACTCCTGCAGAGACTCCGGCAGCTGCAGGAGCACGCGTGGACTCCTGCAGAGACTCCTGCAGCCGCAGGAGCACGCGTGGACTCCTGCAGGGACTCCTGCCGCAGGAGCACGCATCGACTCCTGCAGGGCGTCGACTCCTGCAGGGACTCCTGCTGCATTTTAGAGCCAACTTCTCTCAAGTCCCTCCTCTTCCTGCTTCTCCTCTTCCTCCTGATCAATAATTGAAGCGGCAGGTTAAATGTGACGCTGCATTATTCATCCCACACACCTGGAGTCTTTTTTTCACAGACACCCAGGAACAGAGCTACCACACACGTCAGTGGGGTTATGAACCCACGGCCCGATTTCAGTTCTGGGTCCCTGCATCCCAGTCTGACCTGGCAGAGACACCTGCTGTTGTTCCTTTATGCTGAAAAGCCTCTGTCTTTTTCCCGTTCCTCTGTTTTTTCACACAGGGCAGATATCACACTCCAGTAACTCACACAGTAATTTGACTACTTGAAGCTCCAAGTCAGAGAGGACACAGAGACGGAACAAAACAAACAAATAATCTGTTTTTTCAGACATTAGAGGGAAGGTGGATGATTGGATTCCTAAATATCATATTTAATACAGTAAAAGAAAGACCAGAGAGTTTTGTTTTTTTTAAGACATCTTTTGGAAACAACAGAAGCAATGAAGAGAAAATCTTTTTTTCTGACGTGGTTCATAATAGGACTTTGTGATTTCTAGAAGTCATGATGGAGAAAATACAGAGATGCTTTCATAATGGAAAGCAAATTCCAATTTAACACTAAAATGTTAAATTCTTAATGTTGAAAAAGTACCAATAACTGTTATAATATTTAAAGATTAGGTTAATTTTCAGAGGTAACTACATTAAAAAAACACTCAAAAAACCCACACAAAATGATGCACATTTACAGCAACACCCCAAAAAAGAGTTTTTGTTAAGTTGTAGAAAGGAAAACATGCATTCTAAACACTCAGACTAATCTGAAAGTTTTAGCAACCAAAGGTCTGCTGGGTAAATAAAATGGTCATATTTTAGAACTTTACTATATTTGTTCAGTTAAATTCTGTTGTGATTTAATTTTTTTGGTTTATCATTCCTAAAAAAAAAACAAAAAATTCAAAATTTCATCTGTTCTCTGAATTCCTCCTCTCCTGTCATCTTGTTTTTCTTCCTTTTACAAATATCTTCTTAATTCATCCTTCCTTCATTCCATATACACACATTATCCTAATAAATACTGGTCACAGCTTTTAGACACTATGTAGTGATGGTTCCGCATCAGGAAAACCTGGACTCCAGCTTCTCAAGACATGTTTGTAGTATAAATCACATCCAATGTGGTTTCCACCTGGTACACTGACAGTGTTTGTTATTAGTTCGGCTATTATAAAAGTGGTGCTGCTACGTTATTGCTTTGTGCCAGTTCTTCACGGCATCCATCACTCTGACCTTTCTGCAATAGCTGAGCATCATTGTACGCTTCATGAACCTGCAGCAGTGGCACAACAGTTACACTCACCATGCAGCACTGCAGGATGAGCATGCATGCAGGTGCAATGTAGGGACTCCTCTTATTTCTATATCGCTTCTGTTCATAATGCAGAAAGAGTTAAACATTCACAGTTTTAGCCAGACAAGAGCATAAATGCTTGTTTTTAAAGCCAAAGTAAACAGGAAGTGCACATTTGTCAACAGCAATGTTTTCTCTGACGTGTAGAATATTTAACAAACCAGCTACAGCAGAGCACTGCTTCTTTAACACAATAAATGCACTAAAGTTAAATGTACAGAGTATGAATATCTTTAAAAAAAGGAAAGCCATGACTCTCTTTATTTCATAAAAAATTAAAGATACATCAAAATAAGGTTTCACACTGATTTTTTCCCCCTAATACTAAAAAGATGATTATAACCTGATGGTATTTTTCTTATGTTTAAACAAATACATAAAGAAAAAGAATAAAAATAAAAGTTATCTTTTTCCACCCAACTGTGCTTCACCGGATCTCCATGTTCCAGACTCCTCTGTCAGCAGGATTCAGCTGAATTCTGCTGAATTCTGTCTGAAAAAGCTTCAGTTTGTGGTCAGTTCCTGCTCTGCAGCTGAACCAAAGTGGAGCTGCCTCTGCCATCACACCCAATAAGCTTCAACTGTGAACAATGAGCTAAACTCTTTAATGAGTCTCTGGGGTACATGACCTTTTGCATAATGAGGCTGTAAAAATGTGTCTGATTTCAAGAAGCATCTCCATCCACTGAGCGGGTCTTCATGAGAACACAGACTCAACGAACGGCCCTGAAGAATCCCCCTTTTTTAATAAAACGTTATTATAAAATCAACTTTTTTGGTTCAAAGTAGTTTTTGCTTTTACATTTGACAGACATTTACAGTCTTAATGTCAGTGTTCATCATGTGAAAACCCAAAAATGTCACATTTTCTTTTAGCGAAAATGACCAAAGTTCAAAAAGAAAGGAAATGGTTTGGAATTTGAAATCAGTATTTAAATAAATATTACATGATGAATCAAAACGGACCTGATTTGGGAATTTGAGTGACATCAGAGTTTCTGAGGATACGTTTAGATGGATAACTTTAAAAAAAAAAAAGATTGTTCACCAACGTCAGACCAAAGTACAGAGTAATAAAAGGCAGCCGCTGATGTAGGTTGCGGGTTCGGGTCCCCATGCTCACCCTCTGCTCACGATGAGCCGGAGCGCCTCCAGGTTGCCGTGGTAAGCGGCCCACAGGGTCGGCGTCATCCCATCCTCGTCCGGGGCGTTCAGCTCCTTCCGCGTGGCCTCTCTCAGGATGTCCAGGTACCCGTCCCGGGCCGCCCGGTGGTACCGGTCGTTCATGGCAGCGGATCGGATCGGCTCAGCCCGAGCTCGGTTCCATGGAGGAGGCGGACACCTCCCCGTCACAGAGGCAGGGCTCGGTCCGGTCTGTGCGCGCAGCACGGAGCGGTACACAGGCTTGTTGCTAAGAGACGGTGATGTCAACGCCTCAATAAGAAAAGCTGCCATTGGCCGATCCGAAAGTCACTAAACGACGAAATCGTCTAGTTAACATCTCATTAGCATAAAAAGAATCAAATGATAAGAGTCTTTTATACAGAAACATTTCACTTATAGACTGCACGCCTTCTTGTTCTTTGAAAGTTTTTCCCACTTCAAATATAACTAAATGCCTCACAAAAAAACATTATTTTTTAAACCTGCAAAGGTTTTAACATTTTCTGCAGTGCATCATTTTAAGTCTTTTAACATCTGTTAAATATTTATAGTATATTTCAGTATAAAATGTTTGCTTTATGCCAACATCCTCCCTGTTCCTCCTCTCATCATGTCCAAACATCTCCATCTGCTTCTCTGCATTTATCTCCAGAGCATCTACATGCGTTGTTCCTCTGATGGACTCATTCCTGATCCTCTCCATCCTCATTCCCAAAGAGAACCTCAGCATCTTCATCTCTGCTCCGCTGCTACCTCCAGCTCTGCATCAGTCTCTAAACCAGCAGCCTTAGCCGCCATGCAGATGCAGACCTCGAGGGCCGGCCTCCAGCTGGTTTTTAAGAACTCCTGCTTCTTCTGCTGCTGATTACCTGGATCAGGTGTGTTCAGCCAATAAGCAGCTTCAATTGCAGGTTAGTGGGGAAACATTTAGCACAGCAGCTCTTGAGGCCTGGAGTATGAGACTTGTGCTCTAAACCAACATCATGGCTGCTGTCACTGCAGTCTTCCACACCTTTCCTTTCATTCTTGATGACACTCTTTAGTCACACATCACAGCTGATACCCGTTCCAACCTGCTTGAACACACTTCTCCACCTCATCCCCATTCTCGGGGTTTGAAGCACCTGCTCCCTGCTCTCACTACAGATCACAGTGTCATCTGCAAACTTCATGATCTGCAGAGATTCCCGTCTAACCTCATCTGTCAGTCCGTCCATCACCATGGAAACAAGGAGATCAAAGTTGATCCTTGGTGCAGTCCCTCCTCCACCTTCAACGCCAACAGACAGACTCACCACTGTCTTCCAGCTCTCATCCATGTCCTGAACAATTCCAGTGTTTTTCTGTGTCACTCCAGACGTCTTCATAAACCACAGCTCTTCTCTCTGGATCCTGTCACAGATTTTAAAGACACAAAGCAGCTCCCTCTGACCTTCTTTGTTCTTCTCCAGAAACATCCTCACAGCAAACATCTGTGGTTCTCTTTCTCTGCATGAAACCACACTGTTGTTCACAGATGCTCATTTTCTGACATCAGCATCTTCTCTTTCCTATAACTTCATTTTGATTCATCAGTTTTATTTCTCTGTAGTTTCCACAAACCTGCCCACTTTGTAGATTGTAATAAACTCTCAAAGTGACAGTTTCACTGCTGATGTTTTTTATTATTAGCATGTAAAAAGGCACCACAGTTTTTCTTTAAAACATTGGAACTGAAACTTTTTTTAAAATACATTTGTTATCATCTTCACATCTGGTGATCTTCAAGAAAATGGGAGAAAACCTTAAAGTGTGACAAACTGGAAGGAACTGAATCATGTGTTGTTTGGGACAACAGGATTCCAGGGCTGCTTCCGTGGAGCGCCATCAGTGTCCTTCTTCTCCAGAGGCTTCAGGTGAGAGGAGAGGACCAGATTCCTTAGAGACAGACACATGGATCACAATCGAGGTTCTGACAGCCAAGGGCGTCCTCACGCCCAGGAAGCAGCAAAAGCAACAAGGAGAACATGTTTAAAGATTAAAGTGCTGTCTCAGTTGACTCCAACATTTTTCACAGTACTTCTGTAAAAAGGTAGAACTTTAACCAGGCACCTGAACTGCTCGTAGGACACTCCCTGGTTGACCGCTCTCAGTTTGGCTTCATTCTCACGGTCATATCTGCGCTCAGACTCCACACAGGCCTTTAACTCTCTTTCCAACGCTGCAAAATTAATCACATCCCTCTGTGACATTTCCACAACTGAGGAGGTCCAGCAGGAGCTGAAACAGCAGAAAACACGCGTGGAGCAGAGGACAGGGAAGCTTGGACTTACACAGAGTGTTAAGGAGGTTGAAATATCACAATATACTTTTAAACCTAAATCAGAAATCCACATTATTGATCAAATATGATTGGGGTTTTTTTGGGATGAAGTGTTACTTTTTCTGGCCTGCGGTCAGTCAAACAGTACCTGAAATCTGTCAAACAATCACCTTTTCTGATTGCCGCTGAGCACATGTGACCTCAGGAAGCAAATCCCTGGGTTTCAATATATCCTAGTGAAATTATGGGTGATGTCATGAAACTGATAAAAGTCAATTTAAATGAACTAAGTGATTAGTTGATCATAAGTGATCTAAAGTGATTCAGACTAAGCGTACAAACAGTTTTTTTAAATCAACAGTCTTTAGACTTTCATGACAACAAACATTCACACAGCCAGACTTACCGCCTATTCTTCGATCAGACAGACCTGAGAGTTATTTCAACTTGTTTCCGTATTTTTCTAAATAACGAGCCGTCCCTGAACGCAGCTGAGCGGCTAACGCTGAGCAGCGGATTAGCTAACAGCGTGTTTGTAATCAAGTTGATTTAGTTCAGCTCACATTTGGCTTTAAATGCCACGTTGATGCCGCGTTGATCTGTTCCTCCAACTTTCCTCGTTTCTGTTCAGGAACAACTACTAATCGTCTCCATGGCAACGGACAGATCCCACAGAAGAAGAGGAAACATGGACTACATTACCCAGTATGCCTCAAAGGTTTTTTTTATTATTATTATTTTTTTTTAATAATGATAGCATTTTCCTTGAATATTCCAGACACAGAAAACCTTCAAATGTTAATGAAAAAGTATTCAAAATTCTTTATTTTTCAATAAACTCACAGCATTTCAGTATGTAAAAAAGCCTCAAATTGAAAGTACTGATTCATATTGGCAAAAATTACTTTATGAAGGAAACTAAATCTGCCATAACATGTCACTCTTTCACAATACAAAACTTTGAGATGCATTTTTGCTTGAATTTGAAATAAAATTGTAAAAACAGTAAACAATACAATTCACAAAGCTGGATTTTAATGTCAGCCAGCCTGTCAGTAAACAAAAAGCCCTCCCAGTTTACAGTTCTCATGGTGATGAGTCTGTAGGTAAAAAAAAAATGCAAAGATTAATCCGATTATTATTTTGTTACAACTGCTACATGTACATGTGATTTTACCTGCGATTGCTGTAAAAGTTGGCTTTTGTTTTCCTTTCTTAATCAAAAGATCTCTCAGAAATGATCCAATGCAGAATAAAATTCCTGCTGTAGATCTTTCTCACAATCTCATCTAAAACTCCTGACAGATTATGTTCCTAAAAAGTTCAAAGGTCTGAATTGATTATATATATTAGTAAAATAACACAAAAAAGCATCTAATTGACCACTTGGTACAACTTCTAAATTTTCTTTAATTTGTATTCCTAATAATGTTCACACAAACAGAATCTGCCTGAAACTTCATAGTGCTAATTATCCAATGTCAGTGATATTAAGATGAGTGTGAGCTGTCTCTCATACTAATGACAGAGTTGCATCATGACTTAAATGTTGTATTTTAGACTTGTGGTAGTGAGAACCGAGAGGTTCTAAATCTGACCAATAGCATGGAGCTTATGTGGCACAAAAACAAAAAGCTGTGAAAAGCGGAGAAACACAAAGAGACCAAATAGTGATCATTTCACAAGACAGTTAAAATATACAGAACTATTTATTTTAAAAGTAGCTTCAGAAATGTCTTTTTTGTTAGGGGGTCTCAAGAGTTCAATTACGAACTCAATGACTGAGATAAATTATGTTGTAAGAGGCAGAGCCACACCAGCGCCACAGCCCCTCCCACTTAGACGTTTTTGGCGCATTTGAGGATGAACAAGGGACTTTGGGGAAACATTTAGACTTCCTTTGACTGTGTTTTTTTTAAAACTGCTTTGCCTTCATTTTGGCTTTCAGTTTATGGGTGTCTTTATGAAATTTTTATTTTCAATACATACACACAATATGCTGTGTACTTAGCATAGAAAAGAAAGGGTACTCTACACAGCATGATCTGCAGAATATTTGAGGGTAAATGTCAAATTCTTTTTGTACTTCTTGAATCAGACGATGTCAGTTACTCTATACAGAATGACACCTGCAATCACAAACTCACGCTTTAACCAAAATATGAAACATTTCTTTAAATATAATTCAAAGACAAAGTTTATTTCTTTGTTTAGCACATATTTTAGACATGAAGTGACCATGTTTTTGTAACAGTTCACAAGAAACTCAAGACTTTGAAGCATAGTGAGCCTCAAGAGGTGTACACCATTCCCAGGACCACAAAAACAAACAAAAAATCTCAACCACTCTTACCTGAACTCAAATTATAATCCCACAATCAGATGATGTTCAGAAGCGTGCGTGTTTGTGTGACAGTAATGCAGGCAGGATGAGGCGAGTCCAAACCAAGATCCGTTGAGCTGACAGAACTAAAGACCACAACTCAGTGCAGATGAAGGCCAACATGGCAGCCAGGAGGATTCGGGTTTTCACATTTCTCTGCCTTCCTTTGGAACTATAACTGCTGGGGTAGATGGGAAATGTTTGATATCCAGAACAACGGTAGCAAGTGGGAACTGGGTGTTTGTCTAACTGGACCACATTAGTGTTTTAGTGGCCACTGGGATCCAGACCAATCGTTTCTAGACTATTTCTGTGGCTTTTTTTGCTTTTCCTGCTTTTCAGACCTTTAGGGAGTTCTGAATAGTCAGACCTGACTCTGGCATTAAAGTCCCCAGGAACTTATCTGTTCTAGGGACTGGTCAGTGAATATAGTTCTTCATAAAATGTGCCCTTTGCCTCATCAGGATTGGTCATGGTGAGTGCATTTGCACTAATCTTTTGTGCTTCTTGTCTGAGATTGGGAACTGCATGACCATGAGTCTTTCATTGACACCTTTTGGTACACTTTCAAGGTTCCTCACCAAGTTGGACTTGATCACAAAGCCCGCTCCATATTCACGCCTTTCTTCTTGTTTACGTCCACTCCAGAAAAAAAGTATAGCCTGCTGCCTTTTCAGTGAGTTGTCCTCCATCAGCAAACCTAGTTTCTGAAAGTGCTGCAACGTTGATGCTATAGCGCTTGGGTTCTCTTTCAACAATGACAGTCCTTTACGGTTTAGCATCATTTGTATTGTCTAGTAGTGTACGAGCATTCTGTGTTGCTACAGTTAGCTTTGTCACCTTTGTATATTTCTTATTTCAACTGCTGTATGGGATTTCTGCCAGCTGGGGTTAGCTGGCAATGTTTAGGTCATCTTTTCTAGACCTTTCCCCACTATAGGGAAGAGCAGTGCAATCCTAAAAAGTGCTGCTCAGTCGCTCAGGACGTTGCCGGGATCCAATGCTGCTTCAGTCATTGGAAGACGACCAGAGTCCAGAGCCGCCTGTGTGCAGGTTTGCAACTGCAGCTACCAGTGATTCCACACCTGATAAGTCATCGCGCACCTGTCGCCACAGGACATGTATGAATAACAACTGCATGTATGAATAACAACTGCACGTATGAATAACAACTGCATGTATGAATAACAACTACATGTATGAATAACAACTGCACGTATGAATAACAACTGCATGTATGAATAACAACTACATGTATGAATAACAACTGCACGTATGAATAGTGCAACAGATGGGCTTCATCCAGATGAAACTGTGGGGCAGCTAGGGGTGTGAGACGAGCCAGAGACGAGGTCCAGGCCTGGAAAAGGAGATGAGTAAATCCACCTGGAATCTCTCCTGCTCCCCTGTAGAGTAGTGGGAAAGAGGGACAACATGTCCCTCAACATATTGAAATGTACTCAACATGCTAACAAGTCAGCAATTGGACCCTTTTTCCTGTAGAGGACAATTGTTGCTTTACATTTGTCCTGTTACTTCCACCTCGAAAGATGGATCCTAGAGCAGGGTGTATTCAGACTGAAAATTTGTTCCAGATCATCGGGGGAGACTAACTCTGGTTCACTTTAAGCGAATCAATTGTGTCCAGTCTGAATGCACCCTTAAACTAGGCTGAAGATGGTAGAAAACACCAAAAAGTCAAACCTGAGCGTTGCTGTATTATTTCCCTTTTAAGTGAATTAGTGTGTAAGTGTCCACGCATGAAGATGTTGGAGAGTGGCTGTCACAAAACAAAAACCCTTTACTTCTTTTCAGTGTCCTGACACAAAGTAAAGATTCATCTCCGGTAAATTTCATGAGGATGTTAGGTTTAATTTAGTCACAAAGGCTCCACATGTGTTGATCAGAAATGGTCACACAGACATTCTTCGTCTTTGTAGAAGCCAGCTCATTTACATTTACAGTCATTCATCAGTCCAGGTGTGATGGAGATTAACCTGCTAAGCTTGACATAGTGTGTGAAGTCAAAACTCAAAGACCAGATTCTTATCAGCAGCTTCACTAAATCCTCTGGATCTCAAACAGTCTAATGTCTGTGTCGTACCAGATTGGAGGATCCACGTTTCTATGAAAACAAAAAAAGATTAGATCAGTCGTCCGAAGAAAATCCCAACAAACAACTTTATAGCAGGTGAACTGATTAGAAGCTGTACAGGGTATTCGTGTACCGTAAATAAATGACACCCCACATGTAGGTCCGGAACCACATGGCTGTGCCTGTGTTGGCTTGGTACTTCCTGATGAGAATGGGGTGGGGGACAGGTAGGAGGCCCACAAGTGTGCCATGCTGCAGGAATTGAAGGATTTCTGATTCATCTGTTAAACCCCTGATGAGAAAAAAAGCATTCTCACATTTTCTTGAATTCTGTAATGAGGTCGGTCTATTTTCTTTCACCTGATTGGCATTTGTGTGAATATCAATAGTCCACATTAGGCTCTAACACTTCTCCATCTGGGATTTTGTTTGACCTTTTATACATTAACATCCAGACATCATTCACACATTGATTTTAACTAACATTTAAAGGAAAGCCCAAACAAAGGTTTCCGATGCAAATCAAACTTTTGCAATGAATATTTTTCAGCATAGTAATGACAAATACTATCTGAAGCAACAATTCCTTTGTTAGTGTTAAACTTTATTGAGAACAGGCAGAAACGAGCGGCACAAAGGGAGACCAGTGCATTCTACTTCCGTATCGTTTTTTAAGGGAGGGTTTTGTATCAAAAAATAATAATAAATGTAGATAAGGACGCCACGTCTTCTTACTTGTCGATGCAAATCTTCTCCACCTGTGGGACTAACACTTGGAGCAGCCTCATAATGGTCTGAAGGGGAAGCCTGGTTTTCCATGACAGGAGCTGAGAACAGGCAGGAAAAAGTAATGATAGTAAAAGGTCACACCAAACCAAAGTTCAGATGAAAGCAACCCCATTCTCACCCAGTCTGGACTAGCACTCCAGACGGACACTGAAGAGACGCTGGACAATCGACTCCTGGAAGTGTCGGACGGAGCGCGGTAGGCCTGACAACAGAGAAAAGCTGAAGTTGAAGCAGACAGAGTGGGGTGCAGTGAGGCGTGCGTTTACCTCCGGATCTCTCTCAGAGTTGGACTCGGTGTCGCTGGCTCCGTTGATGGTGCTGCTGTCACAGGGTGACTGGGGTGAGTGGGAGTGTGGCACAGTAACCATCGTCCCATCTTTGCTCACCTGAGACTTCTCTGTAATCTTATCAATTCCTGTAAAACAACATCATGTTAACAGGAAGAGTCCCCATGAAGGATGTAGGTTCAGTATGCGTCTGTATTTCTCTCTTTGTTGCTTTGCTTTTGAGTTGTATTATTGTTCTACAAGCTGTGTTCATTTGTTCTGCAGCTTCAGGGTTGTCTGGTTTCTGAATTGTATTTTCTGTCATGTGTTTTAGTATGAAAATTTAAAGGAACTTGAAGCAAATATTTAGTTTCTTTAAAATGATCAAAGTAGAGGACCGTGTGACTATACTTGACTGAGAGACCTGTTTTTGTCGTGCTCCCGCTCCCACTTTAATCTTGGATTGCTCTTTACTTTGGCTTTATACGCCCTCTTCAGCATATTGCATAGCCTCATACTCTTGAGTTACACTGGTTGCCTGACAAGCAGTTTTAACTTAAAAATGTTGAAACAAACCAACATACAGATGTGGAAAACAATGCTAGCATCCTCTGCTAATGCGTCGTTAAGCGTAGCAGCTTTCTCTCCGGGAGACATCACAGAGCCTCCATCAGTCATTGACACTTCTGCCCTGATACAAGAGGTCTAAACATTTTTGTGACATGATGGAGGACACATTTCTAAGCTTTCTGAGACGTTGGACAGGTTCTCAGCCACCCTGGAGAGCCACTCAAAGCGAATTGCAGAGGCAGAGCACTGCGTGTCAGGCATGGAGGACACGCTGTCTGTCCTGCAAGGAAAAGTTACCAGAACCGAGAAGAAAATCAAAGAGATGGAGGCTAGCTTGGACTAAATGGAAAACCGGAATAGACGTGACAATATCCGCATCCTCAATCTGAAAGAGGGCACAGGGGGAATCCAACCCCTGCAGTTTTTTGAGTTGTGGCTGCCCACCATGCTCGGCCTGGACGCGAGCCCCGTGATTAAGTCCCGCATCAAGATCGACCGTGCCAAACGGGATAGACCTCGGGGTGAGCATCCCCGCCCGCCCGGTGATGTAAGACGTGCTATAAAGCCTTTTAGCCTCACAAATGGAAAGAGTTGACTGTGTCAGACAAAGTAACAGCACTTGAAATATGTGAAACTGTAGACCTCAGTTTCAGGAAACTCCCTAATATCTAAAGCTAACACCCACAACCTTTGTGCAACATTTTCCTTTTTCATTCTGTCCAGCATTAGCATTCCTGCATCCTGTCATGACCAGATCAGACAGAAGTGCAGAGACATCTGCTTTGCTGGACCTGTGTCTGTCTTTTTTCTTTACAAAGACAAATGTTTTTCAACAAATAGTTATACATAATAAATGATACTTTTGATCCTTTTCGGTCATTTTTAGTCTCCTTGACATTTTTAGGTTTATCCGTCTGATTTGAACATACTTAGAGTATTTTGTGATGATTGGATCATTTTCCATGACTTTATAGACTCTGAAGCATCGGGTGCTTTTCTCACACATTTTTATTAAACCAGCATAACATTTTTGTTTTACATGTGGAAATAATTTTTGAATGAAACTGCATTTCATCAGCCTAAAGCACAATATTTTAATTTGCATGTGCTACAGTACAACTCAACTGGGTTAAATAGGTTATTAACTAAAAAATGTTCTTGTTTAAATGGCTGAGCCATTACTGGCTCAGGAACAAAAGTTTTATGCTTTGTTGGTTAATGAGCTTAACAATTTCAGACAACCTTTTTTAAAAGTGGAGATTTTTCACTTCAGCAAATACAAATATGCTGTTCCTCCAAATTACACAGCTCTGAGACGTTGTTGTCTTCAACCTCTATCTGTCTCTGTGGCCTTGGGAGTTATAATAAAACACTATTTCTTACCTGGAGTGGCCTCCAAACTGGCTTTGAGCGTTCCAGGCTCTGCAGGTGCAGGCGGCTTGGAGTCCTCCATGGCTTCACTG
Source organism: Oryzias celebensis (assembly GCA_014656515.1). Taxonomy (NCBI): domain Eukaryota; kingdom Metazoa; phylum Chordata; class Actinopteri; order Beloniformes; family Adrianichthyidae; genus Oryzias; species Oryzias celebensis. Next base: position 38,797,864 of record BNCR01000001.1, on the reverse strand, counting down.
TCTGCATAATTGACCCTGGAAATCCCCGACTTTTTCTTCTGCAAGGCGTTCTGAATAGCTGCCTTGTCAGTTGGCAGGTTGGCTAGCTGGTGGAAAACGTTACGCTTACGGATGATGGCGTACACCAGGTTGGAGTTACCTGACAGAAAGGATCTGGTATTGACTTTGGCATTCTGAATAAGCATTGGCCTGCTAGAGTCCACAGTTGCCCATACCATCAAACTGGTACTGGATGATATTGTTGAAAACCTCCAGGAGGAAGAAGACCAAGTGGTGATGCTGGGGAGCAGAGAGAAGGAACCACGGTGTGGAGAAGGCTTCCAGCAGGTGGAGCAACTTGTTGGCTGCCACCATGGACAGGCTTTTTAGATAAGGGGAAACTGTGGGACACAAAACATCAAGGTAGATACGGAGACACGGAATAGTACAGCAGCTAATCCGTTTCTCCAGCAGGAGGCAGAACTTCAACTGTGACGCTTACTGTTCACAATGACGGTGAGCAAGCAGTCAAACAGAGGATGGAGTCGCTGGTGTCCACAAGTGATGACTTTGTGAAAGATCTGAATTGTAAAGCAGTTATTTTGGGAATCAAAAGTCAAAACTGCTTGAATTAGTCTGTATATATCATTCCTATCCAAGCAGTTCTCTAGTTTCCTTTTGAGCAATCTCACCACTATGAGCAGGTCAGCATGGGTCCCTGTGAAAACAGGAATGTCCATAGGGACACGAAGTGTGTAGGGCTTGTTTAGGCGAACACCAAAGTTTCTTTCTCCACTCAGCAGCAGGAGGATGAAAACACCGATGTGCACCAGACCCACTCGAGCTACACCCAGAAACAAACAAACAATAAAAAAGCTCTTCATACAATCAGAGCAGTAGAAGAGGTTATACAAATAAACCGCTTGGCATTTCACTCACACTGATCGGCTCTTGCGTCATTCAGGAAGAAAAGAATTGGAACAAGCATCTCCAAAACGTCGCTGCTCTTTAGAACAAAGAACAGGAATTTCTAAAACATAGAAGTAGAGAAAATATCAGGCAGCTCATTTCTGTACCAATTTGTATAAACCCCAAACAACCAGAAGACGCTATGGTAATAGTTAATTCAGCATTTCACCACAGATACTACATTTCTAAAGTTTACAAATGTGGTTTAAAATAATACCATTTATGTTCTGTTTTATTGCGTTGGCTTAAACGCCAGTTGGTTATTTGAGCAACAGAAACTTGGAACAAAAGTGAACAGAGGTTTTTCCACAGTTTATCAGCAAGACAGTAGAACGATCTCTGTCCTTCATGTCTCTATGATGGACATGACAGGATCTCTGTCACATTTTACCATCAACAGCAATGTTGGCTTCAACTTGAAATAGTTTGTTGCTGATTTTCTGTTGTTTACCTTATTGATTGATACAGAGTGAATATGTGTTTGTATATAATTGTATTAGGGATTAAATAAATAAACAAAGTGATAGTTTATTGATCCACATTCAATGATCAGATTTAATGGTAGATTTTTCTTCAATAAAACATGTGGACTTTTGTTTCATCATCTGAACACCACTTCACTGCGCTGGTTAGTCCTCATACAGCGGCTGCAGCACAGTGAGCCGCAGGCTTAATAACCGTTACCATGACTACACGTTGTACTGCTTATTAAATAGTTCGCTTCATGGGAAAAACCATTTAAACATTGTAAATGACAAGATTAAAGAACTAATAATTGATTTAATGCTACTTCTTTTGTAAGTGACCATGATATAACTGGGATAAGGAGAAGAACTTAATAGACTTTGCAGAAGCAACCATCCTCTGCTTCCTGTCGGAGGCATGAACTGCCTACTTGAAATGAGGCTAACAGGCCAGCCTTTTGGTTGACTCAAACCTGTTCAAGGTTTCAGTTCCAGACATTAAACTGCTAAACTAAGCTTCTCTAAATACTACTAAATACTAAATAAGTTTATGTCATTTGAAAATGGTTTGTGTTTATTTAAATTTGCCTAAATTTGCTTGCAGTTCACACACTTGACGGCACAAAATGTTAGAATATAATTCTGATATCAATAGGTCATCAACTACACCATAGTCAACTTTTTCAGACACAAAAACACCATTTGAGACAGGGTTGGTGCTCTTACTGTAACTATGGTGCTCATATCAATTATATTAATCTTACACAATTTGTTGTGTGCATTTTGAACGTACACACAATTCTACAATTCTAGCGACATGAAATCCAAACTCTACTGCTCTCAAAGGTAAAAGAATGGCCACAAACTTTTAAAAATCCTTCCTAAAACTCTGTTTTCTACTGTGTTTGTAGTTTGTCACCAAAAGCCGAGTGAGATGAGAAGCTGAAACACAAGCATTGGATAGGTAACTAACAACCATGTATGAATATGAGGGGATGTTGAGGAGGACGAGATCCCATTAAAAACAAGTAAATCCTCTGCAGTTTACAGATACAAACCAAACAGTTATGAGGAAACAGAGCAGAAACCTCAAAGTCTGTCTCTAAACTCAAATGTATGCATTTAAGTTTTGTAGTTTTTTATACAGAAACAAATTAACGACTCATCTGTATGCCAGCACTGATCGGCTGTTTAACCTTGTTAAAGTCGCAGAACTTCCAGAAGAGGATCAGCAGCTCCTGGTGGAACTGGATCTTCTTGGTGGACTGAGGTAGGTAAGTTTGAATCAGAGGGTTGTTGAGCAGCTGAGTTAGACCTCTGAGGATGAAGTTAAAGTCCTGATGATAAAGGAGAGCAGATCTTGACAAAACATCACACAACACGCCACTGCACACTGCTAAAGCTGATGACTGCACTTCACAGAACCTCTTCTCTGTGGATCCTGGAGAGGTAATTCACAAAAAGGTTTTCAGGTCCAGCTGGCTAAAAAAAAAGAACAATTCGAAGTTAGACGTTTGTCATGAACCATCTATTTGATTCCCTTTTCCCCTTGAAAATACCCCTTTCTCTTCTTCAGCTGTGGGTGATGAGAAGGTGTCCAGAGCCTGAAGGGCGGCGCTTGCAGCTGACCCAGCCTCATGCTCCAGAGTGACCACCAGGATCTGGAGCGCCTGCTCCACCAGCTGCTCACGGGAGTCAGAGAACAGTAGGTGGTTGTATGGGATGCCGTAACCCACAGGGTCATAGCCGCACACCACGTTAAGCAGGGATGTGAAGAGAGGCAGGGTGTGTCTGCAGCAGGGAAACAGTCAGTCAAAGCTGTGAAAGTCAATGAGGACGAGCACAGTTTACAGGGATTTACTGTAATCTGACTCTACAGGTATGTACTGGTTTCTACTGTGCACAAAGTAATATATATACTAATTTTGATTTTTTTTATTTGAAATGCTTTATTTCAAGGATTCAGGCAACAATAATAGATATGTAACAATCAATTAAAAGAGGTTTCAATCCAGGTTTAAAAACATGTCAAAAACGAGATAACTAGGCATCAAATGATAGTTTGCTTGAGTGGGAGGAAGCCAGTTTACATAATCCCCCCCTCGGCTTGACCGTACCAATTTCCTTATATGAATTATCAACATCTGGTTCGTAACTTATGATCAGATATTTATACCTTACCAACACAGTTTCAGGTCAAGAATCCAATAAGTAACAACACATCACATGGCTATGCAAGTAGAAATAACACCATTTAAACTAGATGATATCATATGCAGATCAATGATCAAAATTCAAAAATATGCGCATTTATGATTATTTTTCATTAGAATGGAATTCATGAAGTCAGCAATAATGAACATGGAAGAATTTAATAGTTCTTTGTGTTTTCAAAAGACTGACCCAGTTTCAGATATGATAGACATGAATATAGACTTAACAGTATTTTCCACATCTGACTTGGAGCAGGGGCATACATATGTTGTAACTTATTTTTGTGTCATTTTTCACACTGTGAACTGAATTCAAATGAACCCAGGTTATGTCTTGAACCATGTTCATACCTTGCAAGTTTATTGCTTTAAAATGTTTTTTTAATTTTATTGCATTTATTCATTTACCTTTATTTAACCACAGATGGCCTATTGATACAAAGGAGCCCTGTTAAAAAATAGACAAGAGGATCTTGTTTGTGATAGCTGTTCTTCCCTTGAGAATTTCATGAGGAATGGAAAAAAAGTAAAGTAATAAGTAGTGAATTGTGTTTGAGTATTTCTTAATTGAGACTGTGTTGGATTAGAAACCAGTTGCTTGAAAAAGCTCAAACTAACGACACCGTTACTGAATTGAGCATGTTAAGCCTCTGTTCTCCACTCCGCTCCTCCACCCCCTTGCGCACATTCATTTTCCTCATCCAAACTTGCCTCTGGTTAAAACTGTACGGCTGGATTAATCCAATATTGCCCGCCATTATTTGGGCGAGGAGACAGAACCACCACCGGCAGGGGGTGGGGGTGTTGCTCAGAGTCAAAAGTCCTGCTCAAAAACCAGAAATGTATTTATAATCAGCTGGACATAACATTTGTCTTTAAAAGAAGGCAACTTCTTTTTGATTTTGGATAAAAACTGAAAAATTATAAATAAAATATTAATGGTAATGGTAAGGATTTCACTAAAGAAAAAACTATGGTTAGAGTGGAACTTAGAACTAAGTTTCTATAAAATAGGAACCAAAATGTTTTTTCTGGAAATGCATCTTCTTGTCACCTTCTCACCTGTTTTCTGCTGAGCAGAAGAAGGCCACCCAGGGGTTGATGACGTTGCTTTCAGAAGAGGGAGGGAGGTACATGGCTTCAGAGAAACAAGTCAGAAGCAGCTTCAATAGCTCCGTCCTGAAAACACCACCAAGAGAATCAAAGACCAGATGAGTCCGTGCTGCTCAAACTTTTGTTTTTTTTCTGAGGTTTTTTTTTAACCACAGAGCATCTTTTTTTGTTCAGAACTCTTTTTTTAAGGTTCTGTCTGGTTTGTCTCAATGACGCCAACAGAAAAGAATAGAAAGTGTCTATTCGCACGTAACATTTTAAATATGTGCAGCCAGTGATTTGATTCTTGGCCACACAGACCTGGAGACCTAGCTGTAGCTCTATGTAGCAGTAATGCTAAAAGCATTAGCTGTAGCTCTTTGTAGCAGTAAGTCTAAAAGCATTAGCTGTAGCTCTATGTAGCAGTAATGCTAAAAGCATTAGCTGAAGCTCTTTGTAGCAGTAAGTCTAAAAGCATTAGCTGTAGCTCTTTGTAGCAGTAAGGCTAAAATCATTAGCTGTAGCTTTATGTAGCAGTAATGCTAAAAGCATTAGCTGTAGCTCTATGTAGCAGTAAGTCTAAAAGCATTAGCTGTAGCTCTTTGTAGCAGTAAATCTAAAAGCATTAGCTGTAGCTCTTTGTAGCAGTAATGCTAAAAGCATTAGCTGTAGCTCTATGTGGCAGTAAGACTAAAAGCATTAGCTGTAGCTCTATGTAGCAATAAGACTAAAAGCATTAGCTGTAGCTCTTTGTAGCAGTAAGTCTAAAATCATTAGCTGTAGCTCTTTGTAGCAGTAAGGCTAAAAGCATTAGCTGTAGCTTTATGTAGCAGTAATGCTAAAAGCATTAGCTGTAGCTCTATGTAGCAGTAAGTCTAAAAGCATTAGCTGTAGCTCTTTGTAGCAGTAAGTCTAAAAGCATTAGCTGTAGCTCTTTGTAGCAGTAATGCTAAAAGCATTAGCTGTAGCTCTTTGTAGCAGTAAGTCTAAAAGCATTAGCTGTAGCTCTTTGTAGCAGTAAGGCTAAAATCATTAGCTGTAGCCCTTTGTAGCAATAATGCTAAAAGCATTAGCTGTAGCTCTATGTGGCAGTAAGACTAAAAGCATTAGCTGTAGCTCTTTGTAGCAGTAAGTCTAAAAGCATTAGCTGTAGCTCTTTGTAGCAGTAAGTCTAAAAGCATTAGCTGTAGCTCTTTGTAGCAGTAATGCTAAAAGCATTAGCTGTAGCTCTATGTGGCAGTAAGGCTAAAAGCATTAGCTGTAGCTCTATGTAGCAGTAAGACTAAAAGCATTAGCTGTAGCTCTATGTAGCAATAAGGCTAAAAGCATTATCTGCTAGCTCCTCCCACACGTGGCCAAGGCGGAGAGCTTAGGGAACCCATTTTTGGAAACGCAGCAAGCAGTGAATTCTCCAAAGGGACGGGACACACAAATTTTCCGCGCAAACCGCGTTCAGTGTGAATGTACCTTTAGAAAATGTCATTCTGAGAGAACTTGTTACATGCAAAGCAGTGGAGCTGGAAGTCATTTCTTACCTGTTGCGGTCATGGACATAGTTGAGAGGAGGCGACTGAGCAAAGCCCACCCCTGCTTCCCAGATGTATTCACAGCTGTCTATTGAGCGCATTTCTTCAGCCGGATCCTGCAAGAAGGACCAGACTTACAGACCTCACTCAAGCACTGACAGCTCATGTATTTTCTTGTCTGACAAACCACCTACTGTATTGATATCAGTGACTAAAGTGAGATGAATTTTTGACACCTCATGATTTGCAGTTGATGTTTAGGAATGGCTTTTTTGTATTTAATTTGTTATGCAGAGCCTTCTTCTCCACTGTAAATCTGAAGAAAAAAATATATTTTTTCTTTAAATGTTAAAATGCCTTTACCATGCAAAATCAACTTTTTGAGTTTTTAAGTGTCTTATAATGTTCATTCCTCACTATAAACAACCTCAAAGCCTAAACCCTTGATCCATTCACACATTTCTGAGTATACCTCTAAAAACCTGCACTCTGAGCAGGTTCATCGGGTCTATCAGCCCCTCCAAACCCACCCACGAAAATGAACGGTTTCTCACGAGCTGACATAGGCAAGTGGGGCCGGCTGCCACATTTTTGGAATAAACGCCGGGGTTAATATTGGAAGATATACGGTATGCTTGCATTTTGAATTAAGCTGAATATGTAGCCAAGCTGATGGACTACAGCCAGAATGTGGCTAATTATTTAAGAAATGCAATTAAAAGATAAATGGCGTATACTTATATAGCGCTTTTCTACCTTCATTGAAAGCCCAAAGCGGTTTACAGTCAGGGTCCCATTTACCCATTCACACACACATTGATGGCAGCTGCCAAACACTGGTGGCAATGTGGGGTTCGGTGTCTTGCCAAAGGACACTTCAATACATGGGCAAGCAAGGTGGAAATCGAACCTGCAATCTTCCAATCAGAGGACGACCACCCTACTGCTGTACCACCCGGCTCCATCTGGAATTATAGTCCAGATGTAATGGGATACATCTATCCGGGAAGTTGCAGTGTCTTGGGAATAATTCAGATGTTTTTGTCCATGAGACCATTCTTCATGTTCTGTTTATCCCATCTTTCTTCTTTAAGAGGGCTGTGAGGGCTAAAACATTACCACGTAGCTTGGTGAGAGGATCCCAAGGGTTGGGGCGCCAAATAACAGATCAAGCTCTTCAGTCTGGAGGATTCAAAGGAGATCTGATTGACAGTCTTCCCTGATGAGACCTCATGAAACACATCATCTGCTCACAAGGTTTTTAACATTTGAGGTTTTCCAGAGGCGCAGCAATGGTCAGTCAGTTTAAGCTTTAAAGTCCATCTCCTGTTTTCTACTCTAGACTTTACCAGGTTCGCTCTGCTTTACTTAATTCTTGAAATAATCCACATTGATGACTGATCACGAGGTAACACAGCATAACAGTGAATGTGAGCAAACAGCCAAGGCTCAAAAAATGTGCACCCCTAGTAGCCAGCTGCAGGGAATGTATTTTCTTAATGACGGCCAAATGACTACAATCAGCAGGGAATCCAAGTATTTTGCCCTCACTTTAAAATGTATTAGACTTTTCACAGTAAAACACAGCAGTGTTTAACGTTGCCTCATCTTGACTCACGTCTGCCAGTAACAAGGCGAGCAATCTGAATTTACCTTACAAATTCTAACATGGTTAATCACCATATTTTACTATTATCAAGGGAAACATTTGAAACCCTCACCACTAAAGGAGTTGACATTTATTTAGCTGGCATGCCATCATGAAGTGGAAGCAGCTGAGCCCTCTACTGAGGATATCTGCATGGGACACCCGAGTGTGGAACTACAGCTTTGAGACGAGGTGCTGCTGACGTTCCTCTGCAGTGAACTGACAGCAAAAGGTCACATTAAAGGTCAGTTGTTACTCACAGCCAGCTTATCAAGCCAATCCTTCTATCTTCTGAATGTGGTTGTAGGACACATCATGGTTTCTGCATGGCAGACCTTAACACCAGTGACAGCAAAGCTTTTCACAAACGATCTCGCCCTTCACCAATAACACATTCCACAAAAACACCTTATCAAACGGTCTCCTCTGTGCACGTATGCGACATGCTCCGTGGGTCACAGAGGTGATTTGAACAAGCAGCCGGCAGCAAGCAGGTTCCATGGGAGGCACCAAGAGGTGAGAAGTGATCAGTAAGCAGCACAGATCACCTCCCAGGCATTGAAGTGTTTGCAGATCCAAAATAAGAAACATCCACCCTGTTCAAACACAGCCGACTTCACCCTCTCTTGGAGTCACTCATTAACTGGAGCTATGACCGTGACAGAGATAACAGCATTACAGCTGCTGCTGCTGCTGCTGCTGGGCTGACAGACTTGGATGTTCAGCTTCACCTGTGACTTTTTAAATCTTAAGATAAAAGATGTGAAAGACAGAATGATCCTGTAATCAGTGCAAAGGAACAGAGCCTTTTGCTTTTAAATATTTCACAGAAATGTAAACCAACATGAAAAATCCTTGTACATGTGCACAACACAAGGTTAAACACTGACCGTGCTGTTCTTCTTGTGGCTCTGAACTGTAAAATCTGGACAAAAGAGGAGGTCAGCGATGGCCAGCAGCAGGGATTCAGCCAATGGCCGAGCTTCATTCTCATCAACGTTGTCATCCAAACACTGAAACAAAAATTTGTATTTAAGGATGCGTTTGGTTTCTTGCAAAGCATATTCACAGACCATGTTTCTTCATGTCGACTGGACATCATTTAGAATTTGATGCAGTGACAGTCTGAGCCTTGAATTGCATCTGAACTCTTAATCTGAGCCCGACTTAATGTCTTTGGGATTATTGTTCAGATTACAGAACAGTTCTGGAAGTGACTGGAGTCCATCTGGACAGACTTTCAGAAAACTAACAGAAGAGCCAGTTAAGTTTCCTGCTAAACTAAAACCACCAAAGATTGATTTGTGTTTAATGATGTAAAAACTACAACAGTAAAAAGATAAAACAGAGAATGGCCTTTGCTGTCTCTAATAGCTCATCCTGTTTGGTAAATTGTAATCAAAATGGTTATAATTAACAGTAGGAGTGTAACAATGAATCAATGAATACATGTATCTAACCAGATCGATCTGTATGAGGCAAGTTGGTAATAGAATCGACCTAAACCATTAAAAAATAATTTCAGTATAAATTTAATTGATTATAATTGATATTGGAAAATGCCATTTGGATTGAGACATGGTAGGTTTATTTCACTACTTTATGTTACTATAGTGTAAAAGCAACCAAGTCCATCACAGCGAACAACACACATGTGATGCAGCAAAAAACTGATCAACCATCATCCCAGTCCAATGTGTGGAAACACTGAATTTACAAAGTCATGTGACCATACAGTGTTGATAGAATGTCCTAATAAAGTTCCTCTGGATTCTGATGTAGAAACACAACAGTGGAATGAACTTTATCAAACTAAAATGTGAATGGATTTGACATTCAAGCTTGTTTACTTGTTGTTTGTACACATATTTATTTACACTTGATTATCTTGAAAGAAATACAAATAATCTAGAAAACTTCAGCTGCACTGTTCAGTAGCAAATATTTATCTCTGAGTCACACTGTTGAGGTTTTGGGTAAAGATGTCCTGGATTCATTTTAGATCAGAGAATCAGATCCTCAACTACTTTTATGATCTGAATCGATTTGCTGAGAGAATGAATGATTACACCCATACTTTACAATCATTACTTTATGTTTTTTCATGTCTTTTAGGACTGACGTGAGTTTGCTAACAATCCTCAGCTTTAATTATGGTTTAATAAGTTTCATAATTGTTTTCATTTAATCAAAGTTTGATGGTTTTTAGAAGTGATGTGAAGATGCAGAAAATGTCTTCCTGAAAGAATGACATGGACACTTGATGTTAATATTTCTGTCATTATCAGTGAGTTTATGTTGACCAAATGTTACCAGAGAATTCAGCAGGTTAAGGAATATTAATGCCAAAACTGAATGAATTTAATTCTTCTACTAGTAACGATAGTGTTAAGAGAATCAGATTCTCAGGAACACAACGTGTTATCAAAACTATTTTAATGTAATTAAAAAAAAACTTAACTACTCTCCTCTAACAAAAGAAATGAACAAATGTGTTTGTTTTCACAAGTTAGGACTAAAAGCAGTGCAGGAGCATTAGTGAAATCTGTGTGATTGTCCCATCAGACTGCTCCACCTGCTTCTGCTCCCAGTCCTGACTCAACCACCCCACTTTCATTAGCAGACATTCAATCTCTCCTTAATCCAATCACTAGCAGCGAGCTACAATATGACCAGTGTTCGTCCTGAGCTCCCTGTCGACCAAGTAACCAGAAACCCAGCAGATGGGGGGGTCTGGCTTTGGATAGTGACTCTTCTTTTATACCACAGGTCTAAAGAACTGGTGGTTTGAACCTAACTAACAATTTGCATCAGGTAAGTTAAATTAACCTAAAACATTTTCACTTAAACCAACTTTCCTTCCACAAAGACAAAATCAAAGCATTCAGGCTTCACTTAAGGAGGACGATTGCTTCCTTTCTCACAAACATCGAAACAGCACCAGAGGCTCTGTTCACGCTCGCCGGATAAACCCAAACATGCTGTGACTGAGCGAGTGTTGCACTCATACCCCCCCTCTGCTGGCTCCTGGGATGGTGGACCAGAAGAAACCCCTCCAGTCTGCATCCTCAAAAATGTAGGGCAGGATCCGGGTGAGCAGGCGGCTGCAGTTCATCACAATCTGGCGCTCCTTTTCTGAGGGACAGCCAGAGTCCGCACACTGGACCAGCTTCTCCACACTCTGAGAGAGCACAGGAAACGCTGCAGGGCAGACTGGACTCTGCCAAACACTTTCATTTTCTCTAAACTAAAAGAATTTCTTTAGTTATGTCTTCAAATGTACGACAAAACAACACAAAAGACCAGCACAAGTGGAACTCTTGTAAATGAGTAGAAGAATCTTTTATCTTTAGAAAACGCTCTTTGCATTGCAGAGATAAAGTGTTAAAAGTCCCATTTCATTCAAGTCCTTAACATGAAAAGTTAAAATAATTGTTTCATGAATAATTTACAATAGAAGTTTTCTGTTTTATGAAACCCTAAATGGCAACTCAACTACATAGATAAATAATGAAATAAAATAATAATAAAAACATATAAACCTTAGACTATAATGGTAAATTATTTGGTAAATTATTCCCAATTTTACAGTGACTTTCTACAGAGCAGTGGATCAGGTGATCTCAGTGTATCGCTCACCTTATCCTGCTGTTGCATTTAGTTTGTGATTCTTTCAACAACTACAGTGACTTTGGATTTTCATTTTCTTTTAGAAAGCACATGGTCGAGTTGCAGAACTATCTAGAATAATGTATGTCGGTGCCGTCAGGTGGTAACGCTTTGACCCGTAGGCGTCACATCTTTTTTGTCTTCGGGGCAGCTTCTGTGACAGTGGCTTGTAAGTTGTGTGAGAAGAGCAAACAGCTGCATTCCTCTGCAACCTTAACGCTGCCTCATCACTGGACCAGAGAGCTGACACGACTGAGCGCCGGCTGCTCATGGATCCATTCAGATGAATGAAAACTGAAGACGTTCAGAGCTGATCCAAATGTTTTCACTAAGATCTGGCTTGTTCTGCTGTGTTTGGTCAGGAGTAAAACCTGTTTTAAGCCTGACAGATAAAAAAACATTCATGTTTCAAGTCATGGAACTATTTTCTGCCCGTTTTTAAATCGTTTTTGCTCCTGGAGGTTCTGCCACTGGGAGCATTCCGGTATTGGATACTGTTAATGAAAACTGTTGTTTTCCATTATTGACAAGAAGGATTGTTGAAAAATGTGAGTTCCTGCAAAGGTTCAGAATACAAACTGAGGTGATAAAAATAGATAAGAAGTCATTTCTGAATTTGTACAGAAAATCAGAAGCTCATTTAATCAATTCCAACTGTCTAGTTTATTGCTGTGAAAAGAAAACAGATCAGTTGCTATTCAAAGAATTCAGAGGAAAGTAATGTGGTTTATGGGAAGTTTAAGAAGGGATAAACATGCAGTTTTCCTACAAAAAACAGACATGAAGGCCAACCTTTGAGGGATTTCCTGAAACGCATGAAGCTGGAAAATCAAACGCAGCTCGTCCACTTGCAATGTACCTTAAAGCAGAGGGTTGCCAGGTTTGAGGGAGACTCCTCTCTAACAGCTCTTATTTCTGCCGCAGGCACCAAGGCAAAGACATCCTGTGCAGAAATGGTGCTGGCCCAGAACTGGTCCCAGAATGCATCATCAGTGGCCTCCACCGGCTGCAGGACAGGAAGCAGACTGACATGACAGTCCGCACTCAGGATCAGCTGCTGCAGACTCACCTTCAACTGCAATCATTCTAACTTCATTGTCTTCCTTTGTCTGATAAAAGAGCACACACACATGTATGTCCTCCTTTCAAATCTTAAACCTAAAGATTAGAGGGACAGCTAATTAAATGTCCTGATAATTGTGATATTTAAACTAAGCTTTAAATAGTAAATCCTAGTCTTACTGCTTGCTTTCAGTCTTTTCTCTTTAATCTGCTTGGCAAAAATGTAACGCAGTCATCCAAACCAACCTGCTCTTTAAGTATTTCAGAAGACTGTCTATCAGCTGGAACATCTTCATTCATATTCTAGGAAAAAAATACAGAATGCACAAAAGCACAAGCATTTCTTTAACTGAATGTCAGTTAGTGTCGTTTATTTTGAGTTTAGCCACACCAACTAAAAGGAGAAAACACGTTCTGGTTTGGATTCCTAATGATCCCGCATCCAGCAGCTGGTATCAGGTGTCGGAAAGCGTTCAGAGGTTGGAAACTCTGACCGACTGTCAAACTTTTGTGCTTTCTTCTGCGCTCCGTGTCACCATCTGGTACTCTTCCCTTTCCCTCCGCTGGCTTCATTTAAATGCACAGCTGTGCGGACGTGTCCCAAATGCACCTGCCGCGTTTGGGTTCCGGACTAAAGCACCAACAGACCTGTGTTTTGGTGGTCAGCTGGATCACCGCTTTTCGGAAGTTCAGTTTGGTGTCGGAGTTTCCCATCTTTACCCGCCGCCTCCTTCCTGCGTGTTCGATCCGCGTCTGCGTGGGATCAGCTCCCCGCATCACAGCGGCCTGAGCTCAGGATGCGTTCATTGAAAGCTCGAAGTTTTTTATGTGGTAGCTAAAACATTTTGAACACAATTTAGCAACAATGTGACGTTCTTTGAATTTCTAGATTTGACCAAATACAAAAAATAATAATTGGATAAGAAATCTTATTCAAACTCGACTAAACTGATTTAAATGGGTTTAATAAATCCAAAAAGTTTTTTTTTCAGATGGGACAAAGATACGCTCTGGATCGAAACAAAACATTGCGCCTAATAACTATTTAGAAAATTGAGCCAAAAATAAAATAAAGCCCCAAATAGTGCTAAAAACATATTAACTGCACTTTTTAAAAAATTAAGTTGATTTGATTTGACACACTGAAATTGTCCTAATTCCGTGGATTCCTGAAGGCAGCACAGTCAGAGCAGGATCCATACAAAGTGAAGTTCCGGCCTTCTATGTACATATTTACTTTAATGTCTTGTTCCTGCCAAATCTACTTTCTTCTTGATGTTAGAGTCAGATTGACCAAAACACGTGGTGATGACATCACTGTAGACCTCAGGAGGGAGTTTTCACACCTGTTGTGTCAGGTATGATCATTGACATATACAGTATTTGTTGCTGCGCCCTCTGCTGCACGACACTGGAACTGGCGCCCTCACCTCATTGCGGTACATTGCGGTACATTGCGGTACAGGACCCGTCAAATTAAAAAAAAATGCGAGGGGGTGTAATTCCCCTGTGGCTTAGTGAACCAGGGAATTGGTTGTATTTTCAGTCTAACGCTCATCTCAAGCTCAAACTACTTTCAAATTAAAACACTTTAGTCCATTAAACCAATTTGAATGAATTCCTTCATTCATGCTTTCAATTAAATAGCATAACACAAAATCATGACCTGCTGTCATGTTTTTAGATATATCCAGTACAGGGTCTGTTTTGCTCTTCTTTCTAATCTTTGCAAATTTAACTCGTCTAACTTAAGCCCCTAACTCACATGTTCAGCTAGATTTCAGTCAATGAGCAAAACTTCAGGAAGATTCTGGAACAACAAGAGAATGTGAACAAAGGCCGAGCTTAACTTCCTCTTCCTTCGCTTTGGACATAAACCTCCGAATCTGTCTATAACAAGAACGATCTCTTGGTCCAGATCAGTCCAGCAGAACCACATAGGCTGCTTTTTCAGTGGACTGAACTTCTGCATCTCTGTGAAAGCCACTGTCCATCTTCATCCTGGGGAATCACTGCAGAGGATGAGGAGGAGAACCACACATCCAGAGCAGAGCCCTCTGCTCAGACTTCTGCAGGGCTGCATGACTCACACTTACCTGCACTTTCTTTGAACTTTGACATTTCTGACCGTACTTTATGGACACAAACATCTCTGCTTAGAAAATGAAGGTGGAATGACCCACGAAAGACTCAAACATTTCAGATGACACTTTCATTTAACGGAGACCAAATGAAGAACATCTAAAATCAAGCTATGAATGAATGTTTTTAATGCGTTTTCTCATGAAAGCCTGAAGCTTATTCACTGCAGCTGCATGAGAAACGCTTACCTGCAGGTCATCAGGGTCATAAAAGCTGTTCAAAACCTCCGTGGCCTGCCTACCCAACTTCTCCAGCTGCTCATATTCAGCTTCAAATTCTTCTGAACACAGAAATATCAGGTGTTATTTAATATATACTAAATTGATTAATTTTCATGTATTCATTTCTATTCAATCGTATTTTGATAAAAAACAGAAGGGAATTTTCTTTCATACAGTATAACGCTGGATCAGGTTGGATGTAGCTGGTGTTTATCTAAAGAGCCAACTGTTGTCAGTTGTCTTAACTGAGGAGGTCTTTGAGTCAACGATCTGATCTGCTTCTTGACTTTGCTGTGCTCCTGTGAACTGGGCTCTGCAGGTTCAGATGGTTCACAGTTTCCTCTTTTTGGTTTCTCCCACAACGTCTGAGCAAGCCTTTCTCCTCCATCCTCTCTCTGTGGGCGACACATGTTGCTGGGGTCGGCTGCTGCTCGCTGTCTTCTCATTTTTAATAAAGAAAAAACAGTAAAGCAAAAATCATTGTAATACATATTTCCAACATTTCAGACCACAAACAGAGACAAAGTTGGACAATGAAAACAACAGAAAAGCTCAAAAGAAACAAAAATAAGATGGAAATATGGTTTACAGCATTGTTACGTCATCGTTCTTCACAGAGAAATGACGGCCTTCTAGAAGAAGTTTGTCTTAAACTTTTCTAAAGTCTGGACAGTTTGAACATGGCGACATTTTATCCAAATACACGGAGGGCCATCCCAGCAACTATCATAAGAATATCAGTTCTTTCAGGTGTTTCCAGAAGAGGTTAACATTCAGACCATCAGAGATTTCTCCACAGCTGAGCTTTTCAGAGCTTTCTCTGCTTCACTTCATTTTTTAAAGTTCTCTTCCACTTCGGAAATGAATTCTTCTTTTCTAAAATGAAAGTGGCATCAGCAGCACCCTGGGATGAATGTGAAGAGAAGTACAATTTATAGTAAAACAGGAAGACTTCTCTTTTAATCTGGTCAGGATTTGTATTTTGCTTGTCATTCATTAACAGTGTATTGACCGCATTTATTTCTTGTTGTCTCTTTTACAGAATGGTAGTAAACTGAACTTTTCTCTCCTTCTTCAACTCATTTATCTCAAGACCAGATTAATTTACCTCCAGCTTTAGGAGTCCAAATCTACCATCCCAAACTCCAGTGCCATGGAAATTTCTGTGCAAAAACCAGTGAGCAAGCATCAATGTTCACTAGATTGGCAAATATAGACCACAATGGATTGTGTTTAAATGATTTGTCATTTTAAAAATGGCGGAATGAAGTAATGTGATCGAAAAAATGGCAAAGCAATGAATTCAAATGTTAAAATCCAGGCCTCTGGATTATCCCGCATGATAGAGTCCCTTTGGGTTCAAGGAGTAGAGAGTTAACCTGAAGAAGACTCCATGAAATGTGGATTTTCTTAAGAGCAACCATTATTAAAGTGGAAATAAAGTGTCTTTATCTCTGTGTGAAAACCACAAGCTTCTAATGAAAACAACAACCAAATATCACAGCAAACAAAGCAATTATCAAAACAAATGTGACCCTCAACAAACAAAACACTAAAAACATCATTTCCCATAATGCACCACTGCCAGACCTGCAGGGGCAATTACTGCTGTAATAAAAAGGGACAGAACTCTCTCAGTGTTTGCTTTCATTGAAATCAGCAAACCTTCCGGACACTTCTGTGTAAAAACCGTTTCCAAAATGAGATGAACATTTTATGTCAATGTCTTCATATTCATGCTCAATTTCTTTCTCTAAACGTTACATCATTTTTAAGGAAAGAATGATAATAATAATGAGAATAATCAAAAAAACAAACAAAAACAGCCAGATTCAGGCATCTGAATGACTGACAGTAAACGTCCTTTAGTAAACTGATGCTTTTACCATTTGCTTTCATTCAAAACATTCTTTTTCTACCCACTAAATCCCTGTTGAGGTCACGGGATTGCCAGAGCCTGTCCCAGCTTCTGTTGGGCAAGGGCGGGGTACACCCCAGGTCGCCAGTCTGTCGCTGGGCACACAATCCCTCCCACACACACTTACTTTAGAGTAACCAATCAATCTACAAAGCTTTTGGACTGTGGGAGGAAGCCGGAGTCCCCGGAGAAAACCCGGGCGTGCATGAGCAGAACAGGCCAACACCACACAGAGGATCCAGCTGGGACTCGAACCAGGGCCTTTTTGCTGTGAAGTGAGGACGCTAAATACCATGACACGTTTGAAGTCACTTCAATCCCCTTTCTTCAACAAGGTGCCTTTGGGGGCAAAGGGGGGAGGGCGAGAGAAGACTTTTTAAACTCCTCTATTGAAGTTCCCCCCCACTGAAATGTTTTTTTTCTTTTTTCAAAAGCAAGGTTGCACGTTGGTGTAGCGGTTAGCAGTCTCATTGGGGTCAACAAGGCCCTGTGCCAAATCCCAGCTAGAAAAATTAGAAAAATTTTAAATTGTAAAACACCAAAAACTGTATTTTGTAAAACAAACATGGAAACACATCAAACTTTCTGCCTTTTCCTTGTGCACAGTGGCTGGCATTTTAAAGTTCCTCCTATTTTCGTGTCCACATTCTTTGTGGTTTGTTACTTTGGGCCACTATTCTCCAGGGTTTCCTGTATACTGACTGTCTACAGGCTGACATTCAGTTTCAGGACATGAAGGAGTTGTTGGTTAAGGAAAACCACTCTTCTTTTTGTTCTGAAGAAATGTTTTCATCCAAATCCAGTGGGCCTGCCAGCCAGCTGCTTCCCCACTGTCAACCAGTCAGGAAGAAGCCTCCTCCCAGCTCAAAGCAAAGAACCCTAAAGAGGAACCACATTTTTCTGTGCAAGCCCGTTCACGCAGAGAGTATTTGGATTACAAGCCCTGAAGAAACATGACAGCAAGAAGAAGCGGCGGTGCTTTCATGTGCATGCTTGTTGTCCTGTCAGGAGTGGAGACAGTAAGAGTCTTTATTTTTACTGTAGTTTTTGTGTCCTTACGGCTCATTTGTCTTTTTATTGGTTTACATATTTCAGAGCCTGTGGAAACCCAACATCTGGGGCAGATTTTCAAACCCGTTCTTCTCCTCTGAAGGTTTTGGTAGGTTTCACAGCAGCTATTTCAGCTCTGGAGAACTCTGATCATGGCGTTTTCATTTTCATTTTGCAGGCGGGCTCTGTCTAAATGGAGGCTCATCGGTCCCTTCTTTGATCACGGGGGAACATTTGTTTTGTGTTTGTCCGGAGGGTTTCGATGGGATCCACTGTGAAACAGGTTTTTACACCCAGACCACAATTGATTCACTTTTCTCACACTTTGAGTCTGGGCTTCAACTTCAATTTTTTGTAGAGGACAAAAACGACTGCTATGAGGGCATTGGACTGTACTATAAAGGCAAAGTGTCTGAAACAGCCAACGGATACGTTTGTGCAGAGTGGGATCCAGAAACCAGGAGGCGCTTCTTATCATCTGATCTTAACTCAGGGAGGCACAACTACTGCAGGTGAGCTCCTGCTGTTTGAAAGGAACCATTTGACCTGCAGGACGTATCCTTCAATCTACAGAAAAGCTGGAAATAAAGTGACAGAATCCAGGAGGGAGCCAGCAGCATGTCATCCTGGTATAAAACCCCTCAAAGCAGTGAAAGTCAGAGCATTTGGGTTAGAACAGGGTCAGACTACTTTGCAGCTTCAAAGAAACCTCAAATGTTTTCTGCTGAGTTTGTTTAACAAAACTGCCAGGTCTCTGTCTCTATGTTTTAACAGAGGTTTATTCGTTCTGCTCTTCTGAGGCACTTTCCTTAAGAAAGCTGCCTTTACTGAGAGACTGTTCTTCAGAAAACAGGATAAACAAACCTGGAGCTTCCGTGTAAATAGTGACAATGGATCTGAAAGGATTTACTGTCATCCTTATGTATGTCCCAGTGTGTTCTGTTGAAAACAATGATGCACAGGAAACAGGAAAATGGTCACAAATCCCATCCAGATTCCCCAGATGTTTACAAAATAATTGTTTTTTGTGTTTGGACATGCTCAAACATGAACAAAACACATTAGCTTGTTGGAGCTAGCTTGGATTTAGCTCCTGATGGATGCTGTGTTTTTCTGCAGAAATCTTCACTTCAGAAGGCGTCCGTGGTGTTATGTTTGGAAGAACCATCAGCTGCAGTGGGAATACTGTGATGTTCCACGCTGTGGCTTTCTACCCGGTAAGTGTTTGGTAACATGCTCAGTAAGATCTTATTCTGGTGCTGTCTGAACTTCAGAACTTGAAAGGTTGCTTGACAGTTTCGTTTTTTAAGACTGGATTCAGGAACAGGACTTTAAAAGTTCTGGTAGGATTTCATGTTCTGTGAAAATCAAGTCCAAAATAAAAACAAAGGTTTGTTTCTTTGCAGTCGCATCTGAAGCTTCTCCAGAACCAGCACAGCCTTTAACCAGTGAGTGGGAAACATTTCCCTTCGCATTTCCAGGTATTCTGATTACATTTGCAGTTTCATTTCACAGCTGAAGAGTCGACATGTGGCCGGCGCACCAGAAGGAGGCAGATGAAGATTGTAGGGGGAACCATTACTTCTGTGGAATCCCACCCATGGATGGCTGCTATTTTCTGGCATAGCAAATCCAAAAACAAGGTCTTCCGCTGCGGGGGCAGCCTGATCTCAGCCTGCTGGGTCCTCACAGCCGCCCACTGCTTCCATGATGGGTAAGAAGGACAGACTGCAGACACGGCAGGTGCTGAGAAATAAGTGTCTGAACCTCTCCTGGGAATTTGTGTTTCAGCTCTCGAAGCAGATCCAGACATTTCTCTGTCATTCTGGGTAAAAGTGCCCTGAATGAGAGCAACCCAGACACAGAGCAAACGTTTAGAGTGGCCAAAATCTTCATACATGAAGGATTCGACAACAGTGACGGAAACTACAACAACGATATTGGTTTCAATCTATTTTTTTATATCACACAAAGTGTAACCCGACACCACTGACACAAGTGAAGTTCCACAGTTTCATGCACATTTTGGAAGCATCCTTAAATATCATAGTCATGACCCAATGAAAAAACAATCACAATCACAGTCTAGTCTCTGTTCATCAAAAAGAAAGAAAATACAGGACACTTAAACTGACAGTTTCACAGAATATCCTCAAGAACTAAATAACAAGATGGGTAGACACACACACACACACACACGCACAAACACACACACACAAATACACGCACACACACCCACACACACCCACACACACACAAACACACACACACACACACACACACACACACACACAAACACACACACACAAATACACGCACACACACCCACACACACACCAACACACACACACACACACAAATACACGCACACACACCCACACACACACACACACACGCACGCACACACACCCACGCACACACAAACACACACACACATGCACGCACACACACCCACGCACACACAAACACACACACACACACACAAATACACGCACACACACCCACACACACGCACACACCCACACACACACACACACAAATACACGCACACACCCACCCACACACACACACACACGCACACCCCCACACGCACGCACACACAAACACACACACACACACACACACCCACGCACACGCCCACACACACGCACACCCACACACACGCACACACACACACACACACGCACACACACAAATACACGCACATACAAACGCAGACACACACACACACACGCACGCACAAACATACACACACACACGCACGCACACCCACACACACCCACACACACCCACACACAAATACACGCACACGCACACACAAACGCACACACACACACCCCCCCACACACACACGCACGCACGCACAAACATACACACACAAACAGATAGAATTCAGCGACAACAGCCAACCTTAACGAGGGATTACTTAAGGAAGGAGAGAAATCAGGGGTGGCATAAAAAAACCCATACATCTGCCCTCTGCACTTTCTGGAGTTTTCTTGACTGGTCCAACAGTGTCTTTGGTCTTTTTGGTCAGAAAAACCTGGATTCCAGTCTCCCTCCAATTAAAGCAGAAAGTTTTGCCAAGTTGTCTTCCATTTCCATAGAATAACAGAATAGAAAGACTTTATGTCACAGAAAGAAATCACAAAGTGCTTTATAAAAGATGAAATAAAATCTAACCAAAACACAGAGAGGTCGTAAAACTCAATATTTACACGGCCTACTAAAAGTCAAAATGAAAGTTAAAGCAAAATAAAACAAGGACTGGAACCAACTAAAAGCTCTCCTGAATAAAAACATCTTAACCTGGAATTTAAAACACTTAACGGACTCAATCTGACCCAGCGACAATGGGACAACAGTTTAAAAGGTCAGAGATATATGCTGGGGCTTGATTATTCAAGGCCCTAAAAAGTTAAAGTAGAATTTTAAAATCAATACGATAGATGTAGATCAGATAGATGTAAATCAGACAACAGAGGAGGGATGTGTGGCCGTTTCCTGGCTCCTGTTAAAAGCTTTGCTGCAGAGTTTTGGACGAGCTGAAGTCGGTTTACGGAGCGTTTGTTAAAACAGGTAAAAAGAGAGTTGCAGTAATCTAAAAGAGAAGAAATAAAAGCGAGAATAATTGTTTCCAGGTCAGATCGAGACCAAAAAAATGTTACTTTTAAAATTAATTTTTAATTTTCGAAAACGGGTTTAGAAAATGATGGATGAAAGTTGCAGAGCCAATAGCAACATTGAGAATTCTTCCGCTAAGATACGAGATAAATCGATTTATAACTGACCCACAGAGACCATAGTCATTGTGAAGACGTTCACTTAAAATGTTGTGACGTACAGTCTAAAAGCACTAAGACAGTGAACTGGCCCGAGTCAGCAGCCATGAGCATTTCATTAGAAACTCTTAGAAGAGCCGTCTCTGTGGAATGATTCTTCTTAAAGTCTGATTGAAAAGTATCTGAGTATTCTGTTCTTCCAGGTAAAAATGTAGCTGGTCAGCAACCACTTTCTCCAGGATTTTAGAAATAGAAGAAAGCTTTGAGAGTGGTCTAAAGTTTTTTGGATCTGTCTAAATTGAGCTTTGTAAGAACAATCCAGGCTTTCGAATGTAATTTTTTTTTTTTTTGCATGAGATATAAAACTGTACTGATATTTCATTGTTTTGTTGCAGCTGAAGCTCAAAGGGTTTGATGCAGCTCAGTTATCTGCAGACACAGATCAGGGTTTTCAGTTCGATGCTTTTTAATGTTTTTGTAACTTTTAGGAGTCAGTGCACAGTTGATCATATTGTTCAAAAAACGAGTAACTTTTCTGAACTAGTTTGTGATGTAGTTCTGTGTTTGCTGCAGCTCTGGTGAAGCTAAAGCCCAAGCATGGGAGATGTGCTGAGGAGAGCGCTTCAGTGAAGCCCGTCTGCCTGCCACCCCCTGAGCAGACCCTGCACCCCGGCTTCACCTGTCAGGTTTCGGGTTTTGGAAAAGAGAAACACGGTGAGCTCTGAGTGGGGCTGCTGCAGCATGCTCGTAGCTGCACATGTACAAACGTAACCTTTGCATTTGAACTGCTCCTCTTCTCTTCAGAGTTCTGGTATAACTCTCAGTACCTCAGAGAGGCGCAGGTGAATTTCCTTGCTGATGATGTGTGTAGGCGTGAGGACTATTATGGAAACCTGATTACAGCTAATATGATTTGTGCCAGTAGTCCCAACTGGAGCCAGGACGCCTGCAAGGTACCTGCAAACACCTGGACATTCCTCAACTGCCAGACAGACTTTAATGATGCTCGTCTTCTTCACAGGGCGACTCAGGAGGCCCGCTGGTGTGTGAAGTAGCAGAGAAATTCTTTCTTTTTGGAGTTGTCAGCTGGGGGACGGCTGTGCACAAGAGTTCCGGCCTGGTGTTTACACCAGAGTCACCAATTACAACAAATGGATAGAAGAGAAGACGGGTCTGTCCTCCATCACTGCAGGAACTGGCTTTACTCAGAAATAACTCTGAGCTCAGCAACCAACCAGCAGCCTTTTCAATGTTTGCTGTTCCAGTTAAAAATGAAATACTGATTTTGAAAGTCTCCTAAAGGGGATGAGTTGATCACATGTAAAACTAAGAACCGGTTTGTTTGATTTAACCTGGAACGTTTGACTTTTTTTTAATGAATCTTCCTAAATTAGTCCAACATAGAGAAAGTTTCACCTCATTAACCAACCAAACTGCAATTAGACTTTCCATCTTGGTTTCCATGGCTCTTCGGGTCAATGAAACGACTCGACTCCCTCTACAGAAGACAAACCGTTAAGGAAAACTAGATTAAAAAAAAAAAAAAAAAAGTAAACAAAAGCCTGGTTTTACTGTTTAGAACCGATTTAAAACATTTGAGTCACAAAATGAACCCCGGCTGACCTGTCAGGTCAAACTTAACCAGCATTTAACAAGAATTGAAGGCAGTGTAGGCTTTGAGGGAACTGCCTTTTGCAGGTCTAGGAATTCCTGGATGTTCAGAAATGCTTACCTAAAAAACTTACAAATGTTGAAATGATGCTGAATACATTGGATAAACAGTTTGAATGGATGTGGTCAAAAGAAAAACGCTGAATGAAGATTAACTCAAGTTTTTTTACGTTTGTTTCCTAACAAGCTTCGTCTTCCTTATCATAGAAAGTGCATAAAAAGGAATGATTTTGAAGTTTATAAAAATGGAATATAATTAATGTATGACAAAGCTTCACCAGAAACAGCACTGAAGATAAAGGGAGTAAAGAATTTAACAAAAATTAACAAAACAAAAAAAAATTCTATTGTAGAAATCATCAAAACCCTTGAAAATATTTTAGGTCAATTTATTGTTAGTCTTTTAGAACCAAGAAAAATCTCTCATGGTGATTAACTGCAATTAAAGTTTTTAATATCTAAATTCTTTCAACAAAACTTTATTTGTACAGACTGCTGTGTCAAATCAAACCCATATTAAAGTTCTCCAAATCTTTGTCTAAACAGATTTTAAAAAGAAATTGTCAACTTATGCTATTAAGAGCCAAGTTCTGTTACCCTTTTCAGAATAGAAATGTTGCTGTGGGGCAACAACATTCTCTGCAGCAGGTCAGCACTATGTCCATTTTAGAGCAGGTGTTTCTGCCTTATAAGAACACGTTCTTTATAGCTTACCTGGTTCAAAAAAGGCTGGTACCCAGAATTACCAGGAGGATCTTTTCGTGCTGCGGTAGCTGAACTCCAACATGCCACAAAACAAAGGCAAAACTTCATTCCACTGACCACTGTGAGGCAACAAAAGTCTTCACAGTTATCAACAGATAGAACTGATCAAATTTAATCAGGGAAGAAGGGCATTCAGTCATGCAAAACCTCAACAATTGTTTTCTAATCAATTTAAGAAATATTTTATTGTTATAGTGTATGAAGAGTTTTATTATTGTGTTTGTTAAAAAGTCATCAACAAAGTAAAACGATCTAAATAAAACTCGTTTGCATTTTCAAAGCTGCTTTAATTTAACCAAAAGAGGACGCCAAAATGCTAAAAACAAACCCATGAGGTGTTCTTTCTCTGTTCTTGCTTCGTGTTCCTGCAGCCACACTTCCCCCGGAACCAAAGCGACACTAACCAAAGGTTAGTGACTGTTTGCAAGCATTTGTTCTATATTTTATGTCCCCTTTGTTTACATTGTCAATGTTGCTTCCTTTTTTTGCTGTCTGCATTTTTATCTTTTGCACATTGCTGCATTCCTCTTTCACAGACACGCTTTATTGTTTCAGTTAGTTATGCAGTTTCTTTAACACAACAATCTTGTGTTGGGGTAATAAATTACAATGAAGTAATGAAAGACTGTAATTGAATTACTTTTGTCAGTAATGGAGTAATGTAACAAATTACAGTTCAAATTTCAGTAATTAAATTATAATGACTAGACTGCAGAAACCCTCATGGCTCCATTACTCACATTTTGGTGCAATGAAACATGTGTGACTAATGAGCAGAAGAAACATCACCACAGAGATCACCAACCTGACCAGGAACTACTGCCTGACCAACCCAAGAAAGAATGTGCACGCTGAAAGTCCTGACATTTGTTCCAATGTTCTGAAGACATGAAGACAGAGTCGGTTTGTCTGATTCTGTTCTTGGTTTAAAAGGGTCTTCCTGGAGAGTGGCAGCAGTAAAATTAATCATAAATCATTAAATAAGTAATTAATGATCCCAAGTAATTATGTTATCTGTCAAACTGTCCCATCAAACTCAGTGGGCGTGGTTAACTCAGATCATCTGTGCTCCATTTCTCTGGCCTGGTCTTAACCTTATCATGGAGGCTTCAGTGACGGGAACCTTTGTGATCTTTTTTAGCGACATAGAGAGAATGTGAAAGCAGGACTCCTCATCTCATAAAACTCAGGAATTTATTCAAGTTTTGAAGGTTTAATTTGGCACCTCACACACATTTCCTTCTCCGGAACTCTGCGATGCAGCCTACATGCTCATGGAGGATTTCCAATTCTCCCTGACTGCAGCGTGTGTTTTTGAGGAGAAACTCTGTATCGAGGAGCTAACATCTTGCTTTGCTACCTGGGTGTGGAAGGAACTCACGCAGCCTGCTCTGCTATGGTGTTGAGTTTAAAGCACAGTCTTTGAACTAATAAAAATCCATAAGAACCAGGGTTCACACAAATGAAGAGAGTAAGTTTCTTTTTCCAGCTGCAGCGGGGAGAGATAACGTTCAACAGAGTTCTACATGCGCAGAAGCTTCCAAAGGTCTCTCTCACGCTCTTCTCCTGCCTTGCTGCTTTTATTCAGAAAAAGGTCAAGGTGGTTCACACAATTCACAACTGTCTGTTGGCATGAAGAGATAAAAGTGGAACAAAAGGAGTAAAAAGAATTCAAAGGAGTGACCACAGTGAGAACACAGTGAGCACAAAGAGTCTTCTGTTTTTAAAACACACACACTTACACACACACACAGCATTTCTTGATTAATATACTTCAAGACTTAAGCTTATCTTACATACAGGGAGTCTCCACTTATATCACGAAGCATGAGATGAGTCAGCGGGACTCTTTCCCGAGCGCTGGTCACCAGTCATAGAGATAGCAGGTGCTCACTGGACCATTCTAAATAGTAGCAGATCGGAGCGGGTCAGTGGGCTGATCAACCATCTTTGCTCTGTGGGTTCGCGTTTGCTGCAGAGAACCTCCGTAGGAAGACCAGACCAAAATGGGGAGGTCTTCAGTGTATAAAACACAAAATACTTATTTATACTTTTTTGTATTAATTAGCCGGCATATCTGTTTAAGAAAGTGTTTAAGAAAGTTTTACCAGATATTATTCACAATCTAAGTTAAAAACAGCTGTTAAGAAAACTGATGACCCAGCCTTGTAGCAGCATTTAAACGCATCACTTACAAACAAATCTGGGAGACGTGAAAAGAGTCTCACATGAGATTTGTGTGTAAATGAGACGCACAAAGTATTATGCACGCACAAACGTACAGTTATGCACAAATCAAAGATTTCACACGCACAAATCGAAATTATACTTATTTCTCTCCAAAGTTTCTCCCCAAAAACACACACTGCACACTGCAGCCAGGAGTAATTTGGGGGTTTTAATTTGTAAGGCAAATTACATTGTAATTTTAAATTACAACCTGCATATGACGTTGCATCACCATCACACTCGACTCTCATACATTTTTTTATTCCGTCTGACTTTCCTACCAGCTTTCTGAACTTATCAGAAGAGTCTTTCATCTTTTCTCTTCTCTGGATGTCATTTTTTTCTGTCATGGAACTCGCCATGGTTATAATTCTCTTCATCGCTGCCATCGATATACGTTTGCTACATTTTAGATTTAAGCAGGAAACCGTGACTAGAAACACTGATGGCTTCTGGGTAACGTTATATTTTCAAAGGCGTTACATTGTAGGCATGTTATTTGAAAACTAAAAAAATGGCTACAACTACAAAAAAAAAAAAAACTCCACAGATTAAAAAGAGTTTTATTCACAATAAAGTTTTGCTTTTAGAAATCCAGTTTTGAAGAAGGTTTTCTCAGTTCTCAGGTGTCTGTACAGGTTGGTTGTCGAGCCTGTTTTAGATGAAATGACTTTCCTTTGTTTTATCAATAAAATGAATTGCTTCGTGATTTTGATTATTTTCCTGCCATCACTCATTTTCTTTACATTTTGGTGTTGCTGTTGTTTGATGTTGTTGCACCTTGATTATATTCGTTCATGTGCTGCTGTGCGTGTAATCCACCACCCGGCGCATGTCTCCGCTCAGCGCAAGATTATTGACCTCTATTGCTTGCCAGAGAGCAAACACTACCCCGCTCGCGCAAAGCACTTATGTATCTATCTATCACGTGCGGCTGGAAGAGAAAAAAGCAAGAGGGTGAATTTTTCAAAATTGCTCACAGGAAGGAGCCGCAGTTATCGTTCACTCTGAAGAGAAACCCTGAAAAAAAAATTCATTCGTGACTGAATTTGTTGGCTCCCGGCTCCCGTAAGAACTTGATCCCATCCCGTGATCAATGGCGGAGATGACTTCCATCACACGGGAATCCCGCAAAAATTCTTCTAATCCACACTTCAATGCATAAAACATGGGCCAGAACTCCTGGAGTCAGAGTAGCTCCCAAAAAGCGGTATTAGCTGTTGTTAAAGATAAGTAGAAAAAAGTATTTCACTGAATATGAAGAAAAATCAAGAAAGCAGCTAGATTTTGGCTCTATAAAGCGGATAAAATTGAAGTATTTAACAACACGTTTTTAAGTCAGCAGAACCCACAACACTACACAGCTTGTTGTGCTCTGTGCACATCATTAGTGAATTTACTCACACTCATTTAGGTATCTCTCTGAAGCTGGAAAGAACAAACAAGAACATTCCTGGTTTAAATCCACAATTCCTTATTTGTGACATTACAATTCCATTTCACGGATTGTGCAATTCCTGTTGTTTTTTACACTCATTCAGTAGGAGGCAGGACCTGGGTCTCAAACAGTAACTACTAGTCTCAAGACCTGACCTGGAAATTACAGCCAAACTTTGACACTCAACAGGCAAGATGTGGTCAAAACAGGCAAAGGTCAGGACACAAGGAGAGATGATCAGGTAAATGCTCAAACTATGTGTCGGGTGCCGTTTCTGAATCTGTGTAGTAGAATTTTAACAGCAATATTTTTGGGAAAAAAGATAGGTTTCCTTTATTCAAATGTGTATTTTCAACTTTTACTTCAACTTGGACGTGCAAAAAAGGCACTTGTCAGCATTTCTGCTGGAATGATAAACACTCATCATGTCTGATGCACACACAATCATTCTGTGTACAAAAACTCATAGTATCTGTTTGAAGAGTGTACTCGTGGTGATTGTGTTCCAAAAAACTCTTTAACTTTTGAGTGTTTTTCCAAATCAGTCTGATGTGGTGCACTGGTCATAAAAAACACGGATGACCGTGTTGAACCTGTCACTCAGGTACATTTCAAGTGTTTCCAGAGGCATCTCTCTCACATCATATCCTCTGAACGGTTTCTTTGCTGTCTTGTTGACCGGAACGATCTCCTCTGTGCTGTTGGGGTCATTGCGGCCAATGGCTGCGTAAGTGGGAAAGTGAGTTTCCAGATGATTGGGAAGGCTGTCACTGTATTTTGGGCAGCAGTATGCAGACCACATGTATTCTGGCACAGCCACGCGATGATTTTTGAGCCAGTGCTCATCGCTGCGGTACGGGATGACACCAGTCACAACAAAGGCCTGTCCGAGACAGTAAGCCGCTAAAGTCTGGTTGACCTTCTGCTCCAGAGTCTCCCAGGGGCCATCGTTGGACCCGCCTTTCTGAGGAACCACGTTGGTGAGGGTGAATGTGGAGGAGCGGCCCTCGTGGGTTTGGTGGTGCAGGCTGGGGTTCAAATGGCCTCGTGTGTAGCTTGAGTTGATGTAGTCCAGGCTGACTGCCTGGCTCTCTACCACGTTCTGGTCCAAGGGTCCAGGTGGAAAGGGGATCATGTTTCCATTAGCTTCTGGGTGGGCCAGCTGTTTGTGTTGGACATCAACAAAATAATGAACCAATATTAGAGGTTTAACATTTCATTGTAACAATGATTCAATTCATATCACAATATGTGGTTGCTCATTCAATTCATTGTCAATATTGGTTCATTTTGAACGATCCGATTAGATCCGATTCACTGACTTCAAACGGATCCAGAACATCTTTATCCAAAACTTCAATCAGTGTGACTCAAATAAATATCTGGCACTGAACAGTGAAGGTGAAGTTTTGCGGATTATTTGTATTTATTACAAAATAATCAAGTGTAAATTACATATGTGAACAAACAAACAAGTACAGAAGAGGGAATGTCAAATCCAGATCTGCAGAGTTGGCTGATCATGGATAAACAAAAAAACATTTCTGCTTTGCTGGTCTCATTTCCTTTTTTTTTTTTTTTTTCTTGAAAGCCACTGAGTCAAAATGTATTTATGAAGGCAAGACAAAACCTGATCTGTAAAAAATTATTGTTTCAGAAAAGTTCATTGTACATTCATTAAATTTCTTTGGTGAAATATTTTAGGTACCTATATGAAATGAAAGTAAATGATGTTTGGAGTCAAACACTCTCACCTGAGGCTCAAACTTCCAGGAAGACGAAGGCCTTTTTCCTTTAGGCTCTGAGTACTCGTAGGCAGAGAACCACGGAGAGCGGCGAGGTCGACTGTACAATGTGGCAAATTGATAGTGGTTGTTGTAACGCTGGCAGATTGGTGTCCCTGATAATCCTTTTGGAGGCCAGGAGCTGTAGAAGAACTGCAGACATGGAGCGAAGTCGCCTACATCAGCAACGCCGGGGCAGCAGCAGGAGATGAAGGCCAGGGTGAGCAGAGAGCACAGCCGCAACATTTTCACCAAACAGCGCTGCTCAGTGTCTGGACTCCAAAACCTCTGCACTGTTGGTTTCACATTAACACATGACCTTGTAGCAAAAGCAGAAGTGTTTTTTTGCATGGGTTCATGAATAATTTACAGGAAGAGAATGTGCACAGCTTTCATGCTGTGGTTAGTGCACACTTCCCCTTTTAAACAGAGAGGCACACTGGGTTGTACAAACATGTTATCAGAGTTAAATCTAATTTCTTGCAAGTGGATTTATGTCTTTGATGAATAGCTTCATGATTATTAGAAACATATAAATGTTTTTATAGCAATCTCCACAGACATCTACTGTATATTATAGGCAAGAATTGCACTTTCTCCTGCTTTTTAAAATCTCAGGTGATTTGATTCTGTAACGAAGAGGCGGAGGGGTTTGGATCCATGTGCAATGATTTTTAATGGTAATCAGGAACAGAAAGGCCAAGGCAAGATGTGGTCAAAACAGGCAAAGGTCAGGACACAAGGAGAGATGATCAGGTAAATGCTCAAACTATGTGTCGGGTGCCGTTTCTGAATCTGTGTAGTAGAATTTTAACAGCAATATTTTTGGAAAAAAAGATAGGTTTCCTTTATTCAAATGTGTATTTTCAACTTTTACTTAATGTATTTTTAAATCTTACATTTACAAGCTAAATATTTAGTTAGCAAGCTAATTATTTAATTTTAAGTTAAATAGCGGGGGCCGTTTGTAAATCGGTGTAGTAAAACTTTAACAGCAATATTTTTTGTTATTTTGCCTGTTTTATGAGAAAAAAAGGGATAGCTTTCGTTGTTATAATGGGTTTTTTCACTTTTGAATTCATGTATTTATAAATGTTACATTTACTAGCTAAATGTTTAGTTAGCAAGCTAAATGTTTAATTTTAAAGTAAATATTTATTTATAAATTATATATTTAACTTACAATCTAAAAATTTTGATCTGACCTAAATTTTTAATTTCATATATAAGTGTAACTAAATCTTTTATAAATAAATATTTAATAAATGTAAAAGTCTAATTTTAATATTTAGATTAGAGCTAAATATTTAGCTTTTTAACTAAATATTTAGTTTGGACCTAAATATTCAGTTTAGAGCTAAATAGTTAGCTTTTTAACTAAATGATCAGGTTGGAACTAAATATTTCATTTATATGCAAATTAACGTGCCGCCTACCAAAGCGGCCTACCAAATTGAAAGCTGGATTTTGCTCTATGTGTGAACTGATTTGTGCCAAAGATAGTTCTATATATAAAGATAAGATTTTATATTTCTTTTAAATATGCTTCTTAGTGCACCACTACACTTTGAAAAGCCATTGGTACAATCTGTGTACTGTTGACGGTACAGTCCACTCTGCTGGAACAACGAGCAGCTCGTACATTAACCACCCCCCTCACCTCCCTTCATCCCTTTTCTGTATTTTTATTTGTTTGAATAACAACAGAGGTGGACAGGCCAGTGGCGTCAGTGTTTTTTTCTTCACACACTGAACTGGACTTAGACTGGACTTGCAGGACAAACAACAAAGTCCATAACAAAGTCCACAGCGTTGTGTGTCCAGGAATGACAAGGAATTGGAACGAGTTGCAAGAGGCCGGCTGGACCCTGTCTGGGTACTTTTGCCATCTGACAGGTGGCGTATTGAACGTCAAACTGGGCCACGTCTCCTTGTAAAGTAGACCACCAAAAACTGGTTGAAGTGGGTGTCCGGCGGCCGGTTGTACGGCTGTGGCTGTATTGGGTTTGGTTTTCCTTTGTACTCTGTGTTTTGTGTATTTTATTTTTGTGTCAGAGTGAAACCTCTCTCTGTTTGTGTGGATCTTTGAGTGTCTGTCTCTGTTTATTTCTTTCAGGTATTGTGCTGGAAAGGGTGTGCCAATGATATAGCCAAGAAATGAGACAGAGGTTTAATGAAACTCACACTTTTCACCTTTGGTATACAGTTTGTGCTTAATCAGGTGCTGGAGGACCTGTCGAACGTGGTCAACATGTTCTTCAAATGTCGGAGAGTAGACCAGGATGTCATCTCTGTGAACTATGACTTGGTGGTGGAGTGTGTCTTTAAAGACATCAATTACAAAGGCCTGAAACACAGAGGAGTCTTTACAGAGTCCAAAGGCCATGACTAGGTATTCATATTAGCCTGTGGTGGTCTAGAATGCTGTCTTCCATTAATCATTTTCACAAATGCGAATCAAGTTGTAAGCCCTGCACAGATCCAGCTTGGTGAAATACCGGGCCTTGCGCAGTTGCTCCAGGGCCCATGAGACTAACAGCACAGAGTAGCGGTTCTTGATTGTGACCTTGTAATGGTTGTGATAATCTAAACAGGGTCCTTCTTCACGAAAAAAAAAGAAAACCTGGATACAGGGGATGTAGAGGGTCAAATGAACCACTTCTTCATCTCCTCCTGAATGTATGCCTACATGGCCTCAGTCTCTGGTTGCAACAAAGGGAACTCCCTGCCTTTGGCTGGTGTGGAACCGGACACTAGGTCTATTGCACAGTGATAGGTACTGCAGGTCCTGATATTGAGGAGGCAAGTCATGTCTTGTGGAGGGATCAGGTACTGTATGTCAATCATTGTTGAGACCATTAGTTAGATTTTATACTCTTCAGTGGTGTCGCTCCATTGTGCTCTGGTTTGGCAACATTGTTGCCGGCAGAAGACTGAATCGAAGGTGACTTCATTTGTGACTTCATAAAGTATTTCTGGTGTTTTTAATGTGTTCTTGTAGCATTTTTCTTGTGACGGAGGATGTCTAAAAGAAATAAAGATTAAAACTGCATTTCTGAGTATTTCTTTTTAGGACAAATCAGGAGCAGATGAAAAAATGCCATTTGCAAAAGTTCTATGTTGTGTTTTCATTTTTTTTTAAGTTTAATACATACAGTGGGTACGGAAAGTATTCAGACCCCCCCTTAAATTTTTCAGTCTTTGTTATATTGCATTGAACCTTTGTGCAATGGCTGATGAGCTGCATGCGGATGTTAATAATTACAATAACCCCTTAAAATGTTACATTCATGAAAAAGTGATGTTAATGTTAGCAAAAACAAAAGGAAAAGAAATGTAAAGGCTAAGGACTAGAAGATCTTGCAAAGGCTACACGAGGACCACAAATGTTTTCTTCTTCTGTTTTGTTTGATGGCAGTTTGCTCTCCAGTGCACCACTTTACTGACACTAACAAAATGTGACTTTACTAACTGTGGGGTTACGGACCCATGATATTGGTTGTTGTTGTGTTTGGGTTTCACTTCCTGTTTTATTTTGTTGTTGGTTATACTTCCTGTGTTTTTCCTGTTTTTTCAGGTGTCTTGACACTTCCCTCCTAGTGTGTGTTCTCTCTTCCTTAATTGGCACACCTGTTTTCACTTACCTCATCCTCTCCTCCTGGTTATAAGTCTTCGTCTCCCCTGCACTGGTTGTCGGGTTTTGTTTTTTTTTTTTTTTTTTGTACCTTCAAGGATTTGTGTTCTGGTTTTTCGAGAACTTACTTGAATAAATGAAAGACTTTTCATTTAAATTTGCCGTCTGCATTTGTGTCTGCACGTCAACCCTCACAACTAACACGTTCTTAATGACAAAGGCAGCTGCAGCAGCCTGTCACATCTTCTCAGAGGAAAACCCACTCACATCTCTGTAGCCAACACATGAAAAATAAAAATGATCCAACAGAGAGAATGACTCCGAGCTGTGTGTCTGTCATTCTGTCACGTTTTGTTGAGATTTTCTATTGTCTGTAACAACAACAACAAAATATCATTATACATTGTTGCATTTAGGCGTCACTTTTCAGCGCTGTAATCAAGTCGGGAGAAGCTCTCCGTTGTTGAAGAAAACATCAATGTTTGCGATCAGGGAGTTATTCGCTGTTTGCAGTTGTAAAGGAGGCATAACTGTTGAGAAATTTTACTGTGTGCTGATCTTTTAAATATGTTTTTATTTCAAATATTTTAAAAAAAATTACAAGGTTTACAATCTTTGAAAAACAGATGTACAAAGAATCTTCGAACTACAGGAGAAAATCTAAATAAAGCTTCTCAATTGATTCAATGTTGGCCACAAAGAGGAAGTGATGTAATGTCCGTGCATGCAGGGACCAATCAGGAAGCCATTACAGATCTGGAAAAGACAAGAGTGTAAACAAAAGGATGATGGAATATCAGTGGAGGCTTACTTTTGCAGTAGCAGTCTCGCCTACAACTCAGAGGCAAATTTCTCCTGCCACTCTGCAGAAACTATGTCTTGAAAACCACACAGTTTTTTGAAAAATGTTGTCAAAAACAGCATTAGCATAATTAAAAGACCAATGGGAACACTTCAACAATAGATCAAAGTATAGCTGGAGTTGGACTTTCAAGAATTAACAAGATTACTTAGAAATCCAACTTTTTAAGGTTTTTGTTAGTGGGTGGAGCTGACCAATCGTGCTCCTTCTGTGTGGCCAATCTGTCAGATCTGTTTCATTCCTCACATCAAGCAACAGTTCTAGGAAATATTTTTATTTGTATCTCATGCTTTTTGGGTCCTTCACAAAAGCAGGGGGTGGTGCGCTGTGGTCAGATGTTTATCCTTCCCCTTTCCCTCCAGACTGCACACATGTAACTGAAGTCCACTCCTCACTCACCCCTCCCAAGTTTTCTTATGTAACTGTAATCAGGGTTTAAATTCTACTGAACAAGAGGACCATACTCTATTCATGCAAAGAGAGGGAAAGCTGGGTTTTATCCACCTGGTGAGCGCTTTAAGGTAGGCCTCAAAACTTTTACTGCTGCTCATTACTGATACACACAGACTGATACACACAGCACTTTTACAGTTAAGAGAAAATGAAAAAAAAGATCTGTTTTTCTAATCATCAGGTATGCAGAATTCAGGGTATTCTTTGAAAGGTTCATAAATGTTAGATTATAGCTGTTTTGCAGGGTTAAAAAGATGATTAGAGTATCAGATAAGAGAACACTAAAACCTGCTCTGTTCGGACTCACGTGCATTCCGCTGCACATTTGCTGAGGAATGCTGTGTACTTTCAGCTCTCGCGCTTTGGAGGCAGGACCTTCACTGATTGTATCCGAAACTTACACGACCAAACAAGAAGTCTTTCTGGTCTATTGACCGTGTGAGTATAAATGACCCAGACAAAGAGAACAAATCGTTGAGCTAATATATACGTCCTAATATATGGCTGGAGCTAAAGATTTTCATGCAAAAGGCTCAGTCCAGCACTTGACATTTTTACCACAGCAGAAACAAATTCCAGTCAAGGGAGAAGGTGTTTCCAAAATACTCCCAAAAAAGAGCTCTGTTTTGAATTATTTTAGCCGTACATGTGTACTTCTGATCCAGAGTGGAAGCATGGCTAAAGCCCAGCTCAAAGCATTTTTGAGAGCGAGTCACATGGAGCTGCAGTGTTTGGTGACTGAGAAGGAAATGGAAAATGTATAGAGAAGGGACAATAAACTAAAATGACAACTGTGCTGTTTTAAAAATAAACTCATAGATCACACATTAAAGTACACAACATGGAAACAAAGAAGGTGCTAAGAGCAGCTCTGTAGTCCAGCTGGTGACCTTTGAGCGAGCATATTGCTGCATGGCTGTCTTTGACGGAAGCTGCTTTGGTTCTTTGTTTAGGGGCAGTTTGTGTTTCTGTAACACCCAGCTGAATGTCAAAACTCCTCTTCACCGTCTAAATTGATGCTTTAATTTGTGCTTTTTTTAAAATTCATTTTTAGTTCTGTGTTTATTAATTGATCGTAAGAAGTTTGGCTTTCACTTGTTAATGTCACACTAAGTCACTTTAGCTGTCCCAGCTCTTTTACAGCATTGAAGCTCATGGTTATCCTGGTTCAGCAAAGCTTTCATTTGTTAATAGGAGAAATCCCAAAGCCAGAGGCAGCGATATCTTATGAACCAGGTACCTTTAAAAGCACTCAGTCCTGTATAGCACTGACTGGGAAGAAAATACAGCGCCAGGATGCACCTCCTTACTACTCCACATCTGCCTCTAAACAACCTTCCACCTTTTTCTCTTTGTGAGGGTAAAGTTGAGCCCTTTTTAAAGGGGAACAGACTGGCCTCTCAGTGGAAAATATTTGCATAGTCACGGCTGCAGGCATTCAAAGTGGGCTGACCCTCAGGAGTCCCTTTACAGCCTGGGTCCCAAACATTTCCTTACCTTTAATGTCGGAAAGCCCCATTAGGCTGCAGCCACTCCTGTTATGTCCCAGTTAAAGCTGGTTTCAGTCACTCGCCTTCTGTGTGGGATTCTAGAGATTTTGACTTTCCACAGTTAAATAATGTTAAATAATCACAAATGAGCTGGAAGTGACAAAGCTTTGAAAGCATTCTCACTGCAAGACCTCCGCCCCCACCAACACACACATATATTTCTGTTCTAGACTTTTCTTCTTTACTCCTCCCTGTGGATACTCTAAATGCTTAAATTTTTCCAGATGTTTTGAGTTTCTGTTCTCGTTGAACTAAAGTGGTTTAGGAAGTATTTTTGTTGTCATCCTCTACTTGCACAACTGTAACATCAGACAAAAGCCATTATTGCAAAATAGATCTTTATTTCAATGAATTTCTCTCTGCCTTTCCTAGTTAATCGATGGGGACTTTCACCAGAGCGTTCCTCATTTTTCTGGCGTGTGTGTACCTCCCAACTGGACCCACTGTTCAAGCTGGAAAGATCCTGGTGTTCCCGGTGGATGGCAGCCACTGGCTCAACATGAACCTGCTCATTCAGAGCCTTCACGCCAAAGGTCACGAGGTCACTGTGGTCCGCACTGCCACCAGCTGGTATGTGAAAGAAAATGCCCCTCACTACCGCTCAATCACCATCAGTCTACCAGAAGCAATTTCCATAGAAGAAGAGGACTTCTTTGTAACATTCTTGGTCAAGATGCTTGAGATCAAGAGGCAGGGTGGGTCTGCCATGGGCTTTGTGAAGTTCTACTGGGAGATGCTCACAGTATTGTCAAACATTCACCGGCAGGCCAGCATGTTGGCTGTAGAAATCTTTGAGAACAAAGCTCTGCTGCAGAGTATCCAGGATTCTCAGTTTGACGTGGTTCTCGTGGACCCAGGGATCCCTGTAGGGGTTGTGGTGGCTCACCAGCTAAAACTGCCAACTGTTTTCAATGTAAGATGGATCACCAGTGGGGAGGGTCATTTTGTGGTGGCGCCCTCTCCAACATCGTATGTTCCAATTTCTGGACATGCCGTTACTGACAAGATGACATTTTGGGAAAGAACCAAAAACACTTTTTTCTATTTCTTCAACACATGCATAGACAAGCTGGTTGTATGTCCTCACTATGACACATTAGTGGAAAGGTACTTTGGTCAGAATGTAAGCTTCTACCACCTTCTGCAAGGGGCAGATATCTGGCTCATGAGGGTGGACTTTGTCTTTGAGTTCCCCCGGCCAACCATGCCCAACATCGCGTACATTGGCGGATTTCAGTGTAAGCCGTCTAAGCCTTTACCGTCAGAGCTGGAGGACTTTGTCCAAAGTTCAGGAGAGCACGGCTTTATCCTCATGTCATTAGGGACACTAGTGAAAGGTCTTCCACATGACATCACCTCTGAAATAGCCGCTGCGTTTGCACAACTTCCACAGAAGGTGATATGGAGACATGCAGGGGAACGGCCCAACAACTTGGGCAACAACACTCTCCTGGTGAAATGGATGCCGCAGAATGACCTATTAGGTCACTCTAAAGTTAAAGCCTTTGTTGCCCATGGTGGTACAAATGGTATCTATGAATCTATCTACCATGGAGTGCCCATTGTAGGCATCCCCCTTCTGTTCGACCAGTTCGAAAATATTTTGCGACTGGAAGCGCGAGGCGCAGCAAAGGGAGTCGATGCGGCAAAGCTAAACAGGAAGAGCTTTCTGGAAGCCCTGAAAGAAGTTCTCAACAATCCATCCTACAGAAACAATATGAAGCGTCTGTCATCCCTCCATCGGGATAAGCCAATGCATCCTCTGGACACGGCTGTGTACTGGGTCGAGTACGTCATGCGGCACAAGGGAGCTGCACATTTACGCACAGATTCCTACAAGATGCCCTGGTATTCCTATTATTCTGTGGATGTCATTTCCTTTTTAGTAGCAGTCGTGTTGATGCTCATCGCTGCTGTAGTTGGATTCATGCGATTCCTGTGCCTCAAAATGTGCAGGAGGAGGAAACCAAAGCAGGAGTGAGTCCATCTTTAGTCTTTTCCAATGAACAATTTAACTTAATGGGAGGAGCCTGGAAATGCACCCCCAACCCCCAGCCACGGCCTAAACCGTTATTGACCATTTGTTTTTCCAGAAATCCCAGCCTGTAATAGAGGCTTCTGGCTTTCTCATTTAAATCTTACTACTCAAAAATAGGTTCTGTCCTGGAGAAACCCACAAATCCACCAAATCAAGTTTTCTCTGAAATGGGAATTGTACGTTACTTGTCATCTGCAATATAAAAAAATGAAATGAAAGGTGTTTCCTGTTTAATTATTTAAAAGTGTCTTTGCATTTATTGGAAATTCTCATGCGAACATTGTGTTATTTGTTAATCTCTAGATATTTTCAAAATGTCCCTGATTTGTCTGGTGTCAGAAATAAAGTGCAAATCCTTTGGTGTGGCTGAACGACATTTTGCAGTGCAGTGTCTTGATTCATGCACAGTTGCCTGAGTTGATTTCAGGTGAGTGAAAGCAGTTAAACGCAGAGATAAACTGATCAGTGAAGACATGTACTGGATTACTAAACAGGTGTTAATAGATGCCTGGTTTTCTGCACATCTGGGAGCTTTTTGTTCTCGACACAAACTTAAAAATATGTTAAAAAAATGCGTAAGCAGATCCACTTAAATTTGGGCTACAGGATCAGGTTACCACATATCTGCTTCTCATTGACCAACTTTCAAGTCACCTGAACATGTTTAAAACAAGAACTTTTTGTTTTCAGAATGTGATTGTTGTTATAGGAGTGCTTTGCTGCACTGCAGCGTGTCTTTATAAACGTTAACAGTCAGTTTTTGTCTTCTTTGTTTCCTCAACTTCATTACTTTCTAAAATGTGTTTGAATTGACACAAAAAGGCTTGATTTTGATCACTTCTTTATGGTTCACCATGTTTGCTCCAAATTGCATCATCAAAGCTTTCATTTCTAATTCAATTATACTAAGTCAAAAAGTACACATTTGATCCACAGCAGATATTAGAATCTAAACTATTAAATGACTATTATTTTTACACAGTTTTACACTGTTTATCAAAATAGGACAACATTAGAAATTATTTGATTTTGTTTTTACAATAATTTTCCTGTCAAAAATATTTCAGTTGTTGTTTTGAGATAAAAACTCAAGAGACAGGCACTGAGAGGTTTTATTTGATATTTTTGCAAATGTTGCAAACATACTGTGAGAACATGTGAACCAGTGTGAAAACTTCCATAAGACATAACATAAAATTCAAATATCAGGACCAGGATCAAAAAGAGCAAAGACAGGAAGTAAAGCTGAACATGTTGGGGGGTGGGGGTGGGGGGGCACGACTCTCAAATGCTGTCAATGAAAGCACGCTCTCTTAAAAAGAAGTGGACGACTTTCTGGAAGAGAGGCAGACAGTATTCAACTAAAAATGATTTTTAATTTGACAAAGTGTTTAAGCAGCATCTGTTTGCTTTAAGAGAAAAAGCACAGAAACTTTCAGACATTCAAACTGAGAGTTGATGTTCCCTTTGTCCACTGGATGGCAATGTTTCCTACAACTAAATACGCTTTGCTGCAACGTCAAGTCTAAATGCAATTAACAATTACAATGTATAAATATAAATAAAAATCTTACTGTTGAGTTCATGCATTTCAAATGATTATTTAGTGCACAAGGACCACCTTCTTCAAACCCATTCAGTTTTGATTTGAGTAGAAAAGTCCTAAACAAGCTTACATTCCCACCTGCTCACCTGGCAGAAAGGTGAGTGCAGTAACCAGAACCACTGGGACTTTTTGCTGCAAAAGAAACCTGAGGGGCAAATTCAAGCTGCATCAAGAACAATTATTCCGTTTTTCTTTAATTGCATTTACGGCTATCAAAACATCATCACAGTGTGTGGTCCAAACAGATGAGGATCTGTTCACAAAATGGAGACATGAATAAAGCAAGTTTTTTTTAAGTGCTTTTCAAGAGAGTAAGTTCATCCATTTATGCTAATGAGCTGTGAATCTGATGAAATAAAAATGACTTAACTTGAGCTAATTACTTGCAAGTTCTCACAAACAAAACCCCAGATTATTGTCAACCTGTGATATTTCCATGATATTTATAAAGAAATGTATAAATGTACTGACTTCCTACCTGTCGCAAAGTTTTTAATATTAAAGATAACATCAAAGGGTTTAAGATCTTACAAGATGTTTCTCAAAGAAAGCAGAACCCTAAAATCAGGACTTCCACTGATTTATCACCAGGATTTTTGTTCCTGTTTTAGCTCAGCAGCTGCAAATAAAGAAGTAAATAAAAAAAAAAAAACACTTTGTTTCAATGTCCTGCTGAGACTTCGAGAGAAGACGTTCAAATGCTTCCCTGCATCATTGTTTCTGTTTGGCTCTTTTCTGTCATTTTTTTGGATAAATTTGGTGTTCATGCACAAAACCATTTTTTAAAAATGAATACCCCTCCCTTTTTTTTAATGCTACAGTTGATGGTTTATGTGGAATAAAGTGACTATTGAATTTGATTGGAGACAAAACTTAGACTATGGTGCTAGTTTTTGACTTTTAAACTGAACTCAATGAACATTTAAGCCCAAATGTCTTCAAGAGTCAGTCTCATGACAATTCCAGATTTTCAAGTGGGAAAGATGCTGAAACTATTGCAGATTTTTAAATCTTTGTAATAAAAAAGTTCTGTGAGCAAGCTGGTCAAACACGTGTACATTTTTTTATTTGCAGAGACTGAAAAACATTAGCATCATCTAAACAAATTGAGGCTAAATGTAGGGTTGAATTTTGGAAGAATTTTGCCACTAAAAGTGTAAAATGCTCAGAAGCAGAACTGCAGACAGAAAATATCAGCAGTGGAAAATGTTTGACACAACAAAAACCCACTTGTGCAACACTGCGGTTGTGTTTGACATCTTGTGTGATGAAACTCGTGCTCTGTTTCGGTTTGGCCTCTGCCACCTGGCTGAGCTTTAACTTCTGCGAATGACCAGATACACCAGGACAGGGATGAGGCTCACAGGAATGATGGTGAGGATGAGCACCACGCTTTGAGGGGCGTCTTCAAACTGCTGCTCCTGGCTGCAGTTGTGGAAGTACTTAAAGTGGAGGAACAGGAAGAGGTCTTGAGTGTCAGAGTTTGGAAAGTAGCAGCCGACCGAGTCAGTCACCATCTCCATACATAAAGTCATGTCATTGTAGGGTCTGTAGCAAAAAAAAAAAAAAGGTGCCAGATGAGAAAATCAGTAAACCGGAAGAAACTTTTTACGCTTCAAGGTTTCAAAAAACCTTCAAAAAAGGAAAGAAAACCTAAAGGTTTTTGTTTTTCAAAATACATATTATATGATATGATTTACTGCAAAACAATAAAAGAAGGAGATACTAAGATGAGGAACTTTCTGAAGTACACAGTACATTATAACAGGATAACAAAACACTTTGTTTTTCCAAAGGACTTTGAAAGGTTGTTGTGTTTGTCATGTGAACTCATTTTGTTTTTTTGGCTTTGAAACATAACAAAAAAACCTTCTGCATGAACATTCTTTTGTGAGATCAGCAAGCTTGACATTATTACGTTATCTTTTAGTCAGATGCCAGTTTGGATGGGTCTTCTCTGATTCATCTTTCAAACCTGAAGAGAGATCCCACATATAAGCGACATTAAATATCTTCTTTTTATTTAATGCATGTACATTTTTATGTGTGCACGTTTATCTCAGAAGCATGTCTCCTTTGCAAGGAAAAGTTCCTTTTGACTTTGTGCAGGCGCCTCTGCGTGCCTGCAACACAAAGATAAGGCAGGCCAAACAAACGTGCAGGAACCTGATGCCACTGCAGCTACACAGACTTTTTCCTGTTGAGGGCCCCTCATAGTAAATTCTCTGGGAGTGCTGGGATGTGGGAGGGCCCACAGCAGCACCTGTAGCTGCTTATCAAAAACGAATGAAATAAATAAAAGTCAGAGTCTCTGCACAGAAAAAATTGTATCACTTGATGGTTTTAAAGAAAAGTGTTCCCACAGGATAAGAAAAACAGGACTGCATGATCAACCCAAGCATTTGTTTTGCTCACATCATGTTAGTTTTTATCTTTTTTTTTGTTGTTTTTAATGACAGGTCAACAAGCCATGTTTAAAACTGTCCATTTTTAACGGCATGTGACCTGCCAAAACCTGAGCTTGAAGTTTTTAATAAGTTATGTTTTCCAACAATGCGTGGTCCTGGACAGTAAAAAACTAAATACAGTATAAATGTCATGTTGTTTACTAGTCAACTAGTCTACTAAGTTCATACAACTCTGCTGTTTTCAGAGGATTTGAAGGCGTTTATGTGGAAACCCAGACGTGAGGCTGGAGAACAGTAGTCGTCTACCTGATAATGTTGTCCAGAACACACCAGTCGTCTACACTGATGTGCTGCATGTCCTTGTGAAATCGGTCAGCACAGATGGCGTTTATAGCATTAATCAGCTGTTTTCTGTCACACAGAGGTATTGAGAAATCCAGATCAAACTCCTGATCCTGAAATCTTTCTGGAAGAAAATGAGAACAATGAGACTAGAATTTCAACAGCAGACTGAGTTTTTTCACAGCACATCTGTGCTTGTGACTGAAAGTGAAACCAGAAAAATCCTTATTACTCACCATCATCTTCCGTGACGACGGTAGATGTTTGGTTGCTTTGAAGCTGATCCTCAAATTTTGTCAAACCATCTTCCGACACATTCGAAGTCACATTGATTGTTTCAATTGTACCTGCAGGTCAGACATTTCCCTGCAGTCAGCTTTGTTGAGTCAGATTAAAAAACAGAATTTTTCTGCTGGGAATAAGAATGAAACCTAACACTTTCATAACATTAATATAATACAATTTCATTAAAAAAAAGTTATTTGGTAGTATATATATATGGAATTTATTGCATTGTCTTATATTATTTGTACTGATGTTTATTCATATTACATTGTTGTTACTCTGTATTCCTGTAAATTTGGAGTTTTTGTTTTAGAATTTTTGAGGAAAATATCCCTGAAGGTCTTTGTCTATTTATTTTCAATGTCATTTTTTAAGTTATGTTTTATATACTAAGCTAAGTAAAACTTAGGTTTTGTTTTATTTGTGTGTTTACTTGACCAAAAATAAACTTTATTGTTTACAGCCATTCTTACACATCAACGAAAGGAAAAACAAATGTTGGCCATTTTATTACTTTCTTCAGCAGGGTTTACAAAGAAAGTCAAAGTAGTTCAGGAATCATGCACAGCATTGCTATTCTTACAGAGTAATAATGTAAAGAGAGCGAGAACTGGGGAACAACAACCAGTCAGTTGTACTGCAGTTTGGAAGTAACTTGCGCTTATTTCCATAATTCCTTATCTTCCAGTTTTTGGGTTTTGTTAGCCATTTTCAAGAGGGAGGGATGCATCTTAATCTTTTCCTGTTATCCACAAGAACTTCCTGTTTTCTTATCCTATTTATGCAAACTGCTGCGATGTAGCTGCAGCAGCGAGTCGATTAGACTCCAATGCTGCCGCACGAGACTCGAATTCTGGGTGTTTCACAGTCATTCTGTGAAATGAGTCATGTTCACAGCTCTGTCTCATGACCACACAACTATATTTCAGAGATAAAAGCTGGAAGCTCTGAATTTATCTGTATTCTGTCAAAACCACAGAGAAAATCTCAGTCACCTTAAGGATTTATACCAGCGTATGAAGATTATGGAACCTGAGATATTCTTTATGAAAGCTGTGAAATTCCTCAAACAAGAAGACAAAATAAATGTAATAAAAGATCTATTTATATATTACTCTGAAAAAAGTGGACAGTCTGTTTGTCAGGGCTCATGTTAGTTTCAAACACCATCAAACAGAGTTTATACACACATTTGGAAAAAACAAACTGCTGTGCAAACTGAGAATGTGCAATAATGATAAGACATAATGTACAAAAAAACAAACAATGTTCCAACCACTAAAAAAATGGATCTGTGAAATATTTATATTCACGCTTAACAATCTAAAACTATGGATCAAGATTGTAGTCAATCACATCTCAGGCAGAAGGGGAACTTACGGTTTTCATTTGTAAATGCAGCCAAAGTTTGGTTCCTCACCACTTTTTCCAAATGTTCCTTTGTGATGTTTGCTTGTTGTAAAGCCACACTCCCTGCACACACACAAACACAAACACACACACACACACACACACACACACACAGCAGCTGTGTTGTTAGAAGTAATAGACAGCCTTTCCCAGCCGTCGATTCCTACGTCCATGGACAACAAATCCCAGTCCTGGATACTGCAAGTAACAAGTTTTACACGTGAAGACTCACCGAG
Source organism: Oryzias celebensis (assembly GCA_014656515.1). Lineage (NCBI taxonomy): Eukaryota > Metazoa > Chordata > Actinopteri > Beloniformes > Adrianichthyidae > Oryzias > Oryzias celebensis. The sequence goes on along the minus strand of BNCR01000001.1, from coordinate 38,753,418 downwards.
AGTGAGAACAGCCACGAGCAGGTAGGTCATGATGCTGCAATGAGTGGAGTCTCTGAGGCTAATCTGGGTCCTGAGGGGCCATTCTGAGACTTAAGGCCGAAGTGACGGAGAAAGAAGCCCAGCCCTCTTCATCTGAGCCCTGATGAGCGTGAAGGTTCATGTTGTTCTGATGGAGAAAAAGCAGGAAAACAAAGAGCAGATGACAAAAGGTTGATGGTCCAATCATGAGAATTAAGGGTGGGATGAAAGTGTTCAAGAATAAGGACATTTATAACTGTAAACATCATCGTTGTAATTCATTTGGTTTTACTTATTACAAGATAAAAAAAAGCTCAAGCTGAGCAAGTAAGTCTTTGTCATTCTGTCAACACAGCTGTGGTGTCTGACCGGCACAGGGATGTCGGGGTTTGCTGCAGGGCTCCATTATGTGTTGTGTGTCAACAAACTGCTCGTGGGTTCCTGAAAACCTGAAGATACCAGCAGGTTTTGGTCTGCTTCACGTTGATGTTCAGAACTTTCACCGTGCACTTTCAGTCTTTGTTTCAGGACATGGAAGCTGATATCTAAACCTGCAGAAACTGCTGTGCAGCTATGCCTGCTGCCCCCCGAATGCGTGGGGAGATGGAAGGACAGAGACCGCCCCGTACTCTCAACATGCTTTGTGTGCATCTGATCCAACAACAAGTAAAAGATGCACATTTGTTTCTAACATGTAACTTCTAAAAAGACACTATCAGCATTTAGAAGTCGCACGAGTTGTCATAGCAATGTACTGTACATGTAGACGTATGGTAAAGACATTCGAAGCTTTGATGACATGAAAAGATAAGTTCAAGAGTTATGAATTGGATATCAGTTCAACCAAAACCTTTTTTAAGAACCTGACAGAGTATTTGGATTATTTAAATTGACATGTATCGTTTTTAATTTCACAGTTTTGGTTGGTGGTTTCCTGAACAACTTTGTTATTCTCTTAATTAAAAAAGAACTTTATAAAACTTATTTAGCAGTCGATATTTTTTTCTTTAATTTTTGTCTTACAGGAAAGAAGTTTGTTTCTGAACAGGATACATTTTTGCAGAATCTTACATTTATTCTGAATTTTTTTTCTCCTTAATTTCTTCCAAGTAAAAAAAAGGCAAAGATCTAAAGAATAAAAAGGTCCGGATGGCTGCTGCTCAACACTGGATTCATGAACAGAAACGTCAATAATAATTGGGATGTACCTGCAACATTGAACAAAACTGCGTTGCTAAAAAATGTTTAAATATCTTTTAGGTCTAGTTTTGTCAGTTTTAGGAAGTGTTGAAGGTCACCTGTCAGGTCACCTCAGGCAGGCTGCGTTTAGGGACAGGGGACTTTTCAGAACCCATTTGTTTGTGCGAAACAAACCGACAGCAAATCTTCCAGGGTGATGTGAGGGAGAGCGCTTCCCCTCAGAGCGAGACCTGTCTTCGTCTGTAGAGCTGTTTGCATGAGCGGTCTTTGCTGCGGTACACTGTGTGGTGTGAGACACTAAAGACAGAATGCAATCTAACTGTATGTTCAAGAAACAGAACAAATGTGGTGGTTTCCCCAGAAAAAAAGCTTCTCGTAAATCACAATGAAATGTTTAAAGATGTCTGAGAGAAACGATAAAAAGAGAGGAGACTGTGCAGAACGAGCGGATAAAACAGCAGCAAAGAGAATCTAGAAACAAACAAAAAAAACATTTTTAAACATTTCTTTGGTTTTACAGCACTATAACAAAGGGTAGAAATTCTGAAAGCCAGCATGATAAATATGCAAATAAATAAAAATCATTTTTCCAGATCCAAAATTAAAAGACTTTTTTTGTTTTAGTTCTTTAAAATATACATATCTTTATGGAAAAATCATTTCAATTTTTTTACAAAGTTTGTGTACACATGTATATATATATATATATATATATATATATATATATATATATATATATAAAAAATCAGTCTATTAAATGATTTTTAAAAAGCAAAACAAGTTTTTATTTAACAAAACCTTTATTCACTTATGATAAATTATTAATCGACCTCTAATTTTTTTTAAATTAGATAACCGTGATAGTTTTTCTTGTTGAGATTTTTTTTATATTAAGTTTGATTGGTAAAACTTTCTAAATAAATGTCCCAATCTACATTTGAGACTAGTCAGTAGTCAAACATGTTTAAGAACTGAAGAGGGCATGGTTCATATAAAATCTTTTTATTGTTTAAATTATAGGTCATGTTTTGCCTAATTGGTCTTTTTGAATGTCTTGGATCTGAACATAAAATTTGATCCTTTCCTCTGAATTGCAAACTTTTTTTATTGTAAATCAGAGATACTACTAAACTTCATAAATGCATTTAAAACATTTTCTTTTTCATTTGTAATCAATATTTCTACATTGTGGGTTATACTACATTTCTGAATACTTGCTCACACAGGCAGACTATGTGTGAAAAAATGTCCTGTTGAATGAATGGATTTTATCACGTTCTGGGAGCTGCAGATTTATTTAGTCTGCAGCAGATGAAAGATGAAACCAAATGCCACAGAAACAAGCCCCCTAATTGTAATGGGATCACTCAGACCAAAGTAAACACCCAGTTTCCTTGTCCTTCTCAAATAGCTGCTCTAAAAGATTTTCTCCTCTGTTAAGGAGCAGTGAAAGCGTCTGGAGGAAGACAGCAGCAGAATCAGGAAGACGCTGCAGTGAGAAAGATTTCAGACTTTAGTTTACCCTAAAAAAAAAAGCAACAGGATGTGTGCAAAAATACAGAGCTGCAACATTCATAATAACTTCTGCATTCAAGCAGACTGTTTGATGCATAGCTGGAGAAAAAAAGACTATATTCTTCCTGGAGTTGTTTTCTTTTTTTCACCCAGAAGCCTCAAACACAATATTTTTAATAAATGCTTCTTGTGTTTTGTGACTGTTAATGTGCATGATGTCAGAGCTTTTTAATGGCCTCTGTTTTCAACTCAGCCCGAGCAGACAGGAAGTTCCAATCATGCAATGTTTTGCTGCCTGTTGAAAGACACAGCGAAATAATGACACTGAAAACAAAGTTTGAAGCTGGAATTTAGAAAACAAGTTCATGAAAAAAATGGTTTATGTATAAATGTTTGAGAGTTTCAATGACAGTAAAAATATTAAAATAATGTAACTATGTGACAGTAAACAGCAAAAAAGTTGCCACTGACGTGCTGATGCCTGAATGCAGAAAGCACACATGTGCACATGCAACATCTGCAGCCCGCTTCTGGACCCAAAAGGCTGCTAGGGGGACGTTATTTATTTATCTATGACCCATGACATTTTTTTCTGTTCCACTATATCTTCACAGGAGCTTTGTATGAACCAATCCTATATCTGGGTTCAGTTGTGGAAGCAAAGTTATGTTATCCTAAAAATATTCCAGTTCTGATCCCAATTAAAACATGTTAAACTCAGGAATTTTGTTCCCATAAAGATGCTCCTGCAGACAAGAACATCAAGGATGCATTTAGACAGGAAAAGTCTGTTGGTCCAGACTTCATTTGGTCCAGATCGAGTCCTGAACCTTGCATTCAGTCTGTATTCAGACTTAAAATTGCTCCGAATTATCACTTCACTTTAAGAAAGCCAAATATTTCCAGTCAGAATTCCCCAACAGTTTGTCATTAACGTTCAACAATTGCCCCAGCAGTGACAATGTTCCCATGACCAAAAGATCAGATACACCTGATGCTCACTGTAATGATCATGATTCAGCATGTGACCATAACGAAAAATTCAGAACAGCTGAAACTAATATTTGGTTGCTTTAAGTGGAGAAAGATTTTATAGTTTAGTCCAGTAAAAAAATGACCAGCCATCACTTTCAAGACTAGGTTAACATTTGGAATGATAAAAATGGGAAAAAAACACCAAACTACAAAAAAAAATACATTAACTTAAAGACAAAAAAACCTAATTTATTTGAAACCATAGAGCCTCTGCAGAAGACATTAGAAGTTAGTAAAAAAGTTTGTTTTATTTAGGATGCAAACACATATTTTAACTTTTTTTTTTGCTCGTCAAAACACATGTACTGTACTTGAGCGAGCTTCTGATTTTTTTACTTGAAAGGAAACAAAAGAAGCACAGAAAATAGCTGGCAATAGAAGAAGCAGTGAAGTTAGAAATCCGTAGCAACAGAGAAAGAATAGGAAAAGATAGTGAACCATTTTTTTAGTTTACAAACAGAATTTGGAAAAAATATCCCGCACAGAAAAAATCCTGGACCAAACTAATAACGCAGGACTTTCATAAGTTTAAATATTGAACTTAAAAGAAAAAGATGAAGGAGACAAAAATCTACTTAAGCCTTTTGATGTATCGAAACAAAAAATATTCTGTTAGTCAGCAATTCTGCCAAATGTCCCACTTGAAACGATGAGAGAGGTCCATGCAGTCATGATGTCATTAACACAACACATCCTCCCTTTATTTGCAGTAGAAATAACGAACAGAGCGCTGCTGTTTCTTGGTCTCCCATGAAACTAAAGAAATGTTCTTCCTCAGGTAGAGCGGCGTCTGCATCAATGTACCAGTCTGAGCGTCTCCCTGTGGTTTCCCCTAAAACACAGTTCTTAACACTTACTTATCTGCTGTGCTATGGTCCTTTGGTTGGTTAAAGTACATGTCATAACATCTAAGACTTTCTACGACTTCCCTTTACATCCTTGTCTTGATAACATCTTGTGTGTGTAACAGTTTGTGATGGCAGGGAGTCTCTCTGGGTTTACAGTTCTGCATGTTAAACCCTTTTAGTTTCTTGTTGTTGTTTCTTCTGATATTTTTACACACCCGAAACCTCAACCAAGATCCTTTCTTGATCTGCCCAAGTCCTTTTTCTCAAGTCTGACTGAAAGCACAACTTCCCCTTACAGCAATAAAAATGCATCTGACCCAGATGATCGTGATGCATTTCTCCTGTTCCATTTCTATGGTATCACACAGTAGTCTGAATTCTGTGTAACATCATTTTCTGTTTGGTCACTGAGTAAGATCCTGTTTGAGTTTTGGCCAGAATGATTCAGCCCATGGTGGTTTTTCTAGTTTACACAATAAAGCTTTTTCTCCTTCATATTCCGTTTGTCTCTTTATCTACGTTCTGCTCCTTATTCACTCTCATTGTTAATTTTAACTAAATAAACCCACTGTCCCTCACAAGCTGCACTTCAATTGACTATGAAATTGCACAAGTTGGATTTGCAATAATAAATCTGCTAGATTTGCATTGCTTCGACATTTCACACCACGCCTCTTCCAACTGCAGGTGACGGACATCTGCAAGTGAACAGCAGAAAAAGAAAAACACAAAGAAGCCGCTTGCAGCTTGTCTAGTGTGAACACCAAATACTGGAAGTGCGTTCAAGAATCTGTATCATAAGAGTTTCTATCACCAAATGTTTCCAAGATAACAGGACATTTGCCCCTTGGTGCTAGACTTCTGAACTCTGCCCTCTAGTGGTGAAAAACAGACATTACAGCACAACTGGTAATTATACTGGGATCACATGTTCACCATGGGTGCATTAAATACAGTTTCTGAGTAGTTTGTTAGCAGGTTCATTGAACTCAGTTGTCACACAGAGAGCATCACCGGGAATACAGTAATGCTGGCAAAAACACCAAACAAGCAAGGAGGGTTCTTATACTCGAGTCTATTCAGGGGCCAGGCCAGTATCAGATCACAGAAATCAGGATACCTGCTCAAGGCAGGTAAAACCATTCAGATAAAAGAGCTGGTTAAACTGTGAACAGCAGAACTGCATGCATCTGATATTTAGAGGAGGATGAGCAATAAAGACCTGAGGAGGAAACAGTGAGACTGTGGAGCATCGGTGTCAAAAAGCTGCTGGAGCTCAGACTGCACAGTGAAATTAAAACTGTTTTCTCTTGGGGTTTGAAACGCTCAGAGGAATTCAGCTGCCATGTCTCCACTCACAGAAGAATTTCTCTGGAATTCTGTTGTGTCAGGAAGTTCCTTTTCAGAAAGACTGACTCATGACAACAGCTTCAGGGCTGTAGGAGTCAACTGTGATAAAGCATGATTCCTCTGCACCTGATGTGAATATTTCAAAAGAAACTGCATGGCTTGATTACAGAAATTACTACACTCTTAGTCTTAAGATATATTTATGCTTGCATCTAGAATTATTAAAGCATATTTACAAAGCTGAACACAAAATAATGTTTTGCTCAAACAAATTCAATTAATCACCAAAGATATCTACAAGATTTAGTTTTTGTCTTCTTACAAATGTACAAAATATCAGAATCATTTTTAAATGCCCTTCAGACATGAATTACATTTAGTACAGAACTCTAATTACAAAAAAGGACTTTGAAGGAAAACAACACAAAAAACAACAATTTTAAAGAAAAATTAATCCATGACCCAGCTGTGGTTCCACTCTAAAGCAGGGACACAGCCGGTAACATCTGCATCGCGTTTTTTTAATCTTTAATTGAATATTTATTTGAATTTCTGTTTGATGTATGTAAAACTACAACAGAAAAAATGGCTGCATACGGTTACTCAAAGATGAAACAATTGATCTTAAATTTTCTTTAGTCATAAAAGAAAAATGCACAAAAAGTGGATTTCAAGAAAGAAATCTAAAGGCACTCAGGCCTTAGTGGGGAAACCAACTATATGAAACACTCCCCACTTTGTTCTCCATTTTTAGATCACATTCTGTCTTCTCTGGCTCTCATACGCACTGAGAAACCGTGCTCACTCTTAAAATGACATTAGTTCATATAGTCAGCAAACAAAGCAATCTGGTGAATGAGGCAGAAACTCAACTTGACTTTACTCTAATAGAAAGTCAACATAGCAAAAGTGAGAATACTTGTCAGTTGAAGAACTACAAATAAAGGATGTGTGCTTTTCTACTGTGCTTAAAGCCCAAAGCGCTTTACAGACGTTCTGGTTGTCCCATGCACACACACATTCACACTGTACCCACCAGGAGCAATGTGGGGTTCAGTGTTTTTCCGAGGACACTTGTCGCAAGGGTGGGCAAGGCAGGAACCACACCTGGGATTTCCTGATTAAAGACCAACGGCTCCACCCGGGCAGATCTCGTCATTTAACTTGAGTTTATTTCAGCGATTAAAGCACGTGACTACAGAGTAAACTATCAAGAAAAAAATATTTTAAACACTGAAAATGATGAAAACTTATAGCAAAAGTTAAAGAAAAAACTGAATCACACAGACAGAGAGCGGAAAACTACATAAAAAATACAGTAAGATACTGGATAGAGATGTCTAATATTTAAAATCTTGCAGCACTTCAGAATGCAATTCACCTTTTTTCATTTTATATTTTTATTCTTTCGTCTTTGTCTCGCCTGCCTCCGTTTAGTAGAGGAATACGTCACTTCCTCCTCTGCACGTTCACAGAGTGTTTACTTTTAACATGAAGGACATCTTTCTCACTCAGTCGCTCTGTTGGCGCTACATCTCTGCCATTAATTGACCGGCGTGTAGTTGATAACTGAGTGAGTGTATCCTACAACTGCACCGTGGAGTCCTAGGACTCCACTGGAGCTGATCGCGTCGCTTAAGGCGTAAGTCCCACTGGGCGGAGGCCCCGGGGAGGACCCAGGCCAGCCCTGAGAACATCTTGGGGTCCCCCGGGGGCAGCTGGAGGAAGTGGCCTGGGAGGGTGAAATCTGGGCACCCTTGCTTAGACCGCTGCCCCCGTGACCCGGTCCATGAGCAAAAGAATGTTGTTTTAAACTTCATTTGTTAAGGTTAAAAAGTCGTAATTAGTTATTTCTTGAAAGAATGCATAACAGCATGTCTTGAAAAATTCTAGATGCCTTTTTGAAGTAAACATTTAAAGAATTCTAGTTTGTTTATGGTTTTGAATAACTTTTTAATTGGCAATATGTTAATAGCAGTGGGTTTACGATGGCTGGATTCTACAGGATGTCAGAAGGTGACCCAGCAGAGTGTTGAAGGTCTTCAAGTGAGTCATTGGAGTTCTTATCCTCTCATTCTTTCACCTAATTTATCCTGCACGCTATTTTTTTTTTCTCGAAAAACAGCTTAATTCTTCTTCTTTTTTTTTTCAGAACATGCTCTAACGTATGTCATTCTTTACTTTGAGTGGCAATTTTAGAAAATACATACATTAGCTAGTTTGTACCGTTCCTGGACAGTCTTTAGATCACCTGCTTTTTGACCTAGAACATTTGTATGTCATCAGAAAAGTTAATGCGGGTGCAGGTTGAATGCATGGGTGTGGGGTGAGGCTACAGTTGCAGCAGGTTTAAGAACAGGTCATCAGTTTCCCACCGGTTGACATTAACCACGCTGACAAACAAGTCAGGGAGTTGAATTCACCATGAACCGCACTGTGGATCAAAACATGAGAGCGCAGCTGTCAACAGGACACAAGGTTCAGCATGCAAAGCTGCTTGCTGTGTGTGTTTGCTGGTTGTGGTTTGCTGGTTGCCATCAAAACTCTGCATCACACAACACAGTGTGAGTCTGTTGTGTTTCTGAAACCATCGGTGATGTTGGTTTCGGCAGCTTCAGGTCGCAAAGGGTTAAATCATGGGAACACAGTGATTTTCTTTACTTCAGCAACTGTAGTGGTTATCTTGGGCAACATACTTTTAAAAACCCTTAAAAACAAATGAATTGTCAAAAAAAAAAAATCGTTTAGACCATGGGAGGTGTAGTTAGCACTCACGGCTCACAGTGTGAAAGGCCTAAGTTTAAATCCCAGCTGGGCCCTTTGTGTGGAATTTGCATGTTCTCCTTGAGCATGTGTGAATTTCTCCGTACGTATCTCTAAATGATCTTAAAGCTGTGCATGTGAGTGTGTGTGTGGTTGCTTGTGTCTGTGTTGTTCGGTGATGGACTGGAAGGGTGAACTCCTTCACCCTTCAGTAGCTTAGGGCTCCAGCAACGCTGTGGCCCCGAAAGAGATTGAGCAGGTTCACAAAAACAGAAAGATGATTTAGGACATTTACATACAGACATCTTAGTAGAATATCAACTATTTAATATATTTTCATATTTGAATTTTCAAAAACGTTCTTTTTCTGTGGCTTGATTTAAAATGATCCTTCACAAAGCACGCTTTTGCTCAAATCTGGACTTTGTAGCAGAGGTGTTTTATGAACGTAAAATTGCAACAGAAAGGAAAATTAATCAACAGCATGATTGAGTGACTCCGGTCACAAGACAGTCAGTCATGCTCAACATTGATGAACCTCGGTTCTCTTTTTAAACCAATTTCCTCTCATCAAGGGAAATATTTTGTCAAAATGACATTTTAACGGAGATGCAGCTGTTAATGTTCTTAGTCACCAGTAATAAAAGTCTATTCCTTGTTGGAGCGTTAGACTCAACAAAGCAGAAAGGTTAGGAATCTAAAACTGTTGCCACATACAAAACTGCAAGATCTACATGAACAAATTTCAATGCTGAAAATACTTTGGTGCCCCAGAGGGTACGGCGAGGTCAGAGAGAGCACAGCTGCTTTCATTGGCTGCTGCTGGTTGAGGATGAGCCTACAGGCTTGTTTTTAAATGAGCTTCACAGAGATGTGCAAACTCTGACAGACGACCTGTGATATGTTCAACTCAGCCGCCACTCCAGGTAAGCTTTCTTATGGAAACTGAAATCTTCTGGATGTTTCTGGATCAGCTTGAAATTAATAGCTAGTGATTTAAGCTGCAGAATGTTAGAATATATTGACAAATACGAATTTGGTTGAACTTCTGGCATGGAAAGATACTTTTCTACATGGTATCTAATAACACCGGTAAACTGTAAAAACAACCTATTGAAATTACCTAAAAAATGTGAGGTAACAATTTGCACAATAGGACTGGTTAAATTCACCTGCATTAATTTGGGAAAGATGCCTGAAGTATTATATTTCGTACAACCCAAAATAATAATGTTGAATCTACACACTAATTATAACCAAAACTTTTCAGCCAAACATTACAATGCATTTGCAAATGGGTGAATAAAAAACTTCAGCAGGTGGAAAATATTAACTTCAAACAATCCACAGACCTCACAGTCTGAGTGTGGTTGCTCACACTGGAGCCCACACAGAAATCATATTCATGTGATTTCACTTGCGTTTGTCTGCTGCCAGACTTATACAATCCACAAATTTCCTCACACCTTTGACTCAAGTTATTGTTATTACTGTTTGTGGATTAATATCAGCTAGAGAACATGATCCTTTAAAAATGATCCACAAAGCTCACGCTGGCTTCACGCAGAATAATGACTGAATGCAAAACTAAATGAACTGATGCTTACTCAAAACAGACCACTTTACTTTGCCCTTTACTGGGGTTAGAGAAATGCAAACAGTCTTCTCAATATTTGGTTCATTTCTCCAGTGGAAGAAAGCAAATGTTTTTGACACCTTGACGTTTTTTATTCATTGACATGGTGCCAAATCATGAAATATGTAGAGTAAAAGTCGTTTTTTTTCCCTGATCATTTTTTAATTAACAAGAAGATTTTAAAAAATACCAGGAAATAAATACATGTTTTTTTCTTTAGAAATCCTGCTTGATTGGAGGTATTTACTTAATACATAAAACAAAAAATAAATAAATTTCTCGTTTTATTAGTACTGCTTACTAATCTGTTTTCATGAAAAAAAATAAAGATATTTTGTGAAACAAAGCCACCAGCAACTCCTTATGTACAACGCAATGTTTGATAAAACAAATGTAAAACTCAGAAAACACTGAAGTGAGTATGACTCGTAAAAGGTATTTCATAATTTGTTTTATGCTACATATTTACATAGCATCTCTTACAGTATACTTTTATCATATTAGTTATTTTGATGCTTTTATTTCATGGAAATGTAGATTTTGATCATGCATTTTCGGCATAGCAATGAAAAGAAAAGGAAGCTGTGCAGAGTAACGAGAGTGACTCACAGCGGAAAATGAAATCATTTCTGTCATGCAACAGAAGCTGTTTATAGAAATAACAAAGGTATTAAAATAGAAAACACTGCTTTTTAAAATGTAAAAAAATACATCTAACACTAAATGAATATAGAAATATATATAATATATAAATTTAGAAATCTTTTATTGAATTTGTCAGATTTCAGTCTAATCTGACTTTATGAATTCTGTTGTGATTGATTAATAAAACATGGTTCTGATCTTTTTTCTTTTATCATTTCATTTCAGCTCTAAACTTTGTCTAACGATTAATACACATCTACTGATCGCTTTTTAAGTCTTTTTTAATTGTTTGCAAATACCATTTTAAATCAAACAAACAAACATTTAAAACCCTGCAATTCTTCACAAAATTCTATACCATCACCCCAAACAAATGTTTATGGTCTGAAGTCCTTTTTCCTCTCGGTTATCCAGCCTGTCAGTCATGAATCTATGCACACAAAAGTGTTCTCTTGCTTCTTACCTGGCAGTGAAATCCTTAACATGCCGTCAAAACCAAGAGAAGTTGTAAAAGAGCGTTTGTAGGAAACATAGGCACAAATATACTGCAGCCTCTGTGAAGGCAGAGTCAGAAGCAAAGGTGAAAATAAAAAAGGTGATTGTGGAAACTTTCTTTAAACGTTGTTAGCACGCGACACTGACTGATCTGTAGACCCACGACTTCCCCTGTGCCAACGACCTGATGCCAGTGTCACGCAAGCGGGTGAGAAATGACTGCACTGCTGGCACTGCTTACTCAAAGTGACTTTCAGTCTGATAGAAAGGAACTAGTATTTCTTGATGTTGATGTAGGGGCAGAACTCTGCTCCACATCAACCCAGACTTCTTGCAAATTGAAGCTATGTGTTATTTAACACATACGCTTCTGCACGCAACTCTGTCTTATTGTGGCATTTTGAGAAGAGCCAGAATGACTCATGACGTTCACTACAGACACATGAAAGAAAACCCTGAAAGCCTTTTTTGTGCCCTCTGCACTCCAGTTTCTTTCTGATGATAAAAGAAAATCACAATATAGAACAGACAAATAGACCGTCTTGTTTAGTTGTAGTTTTTGAAGGTGACTTTTCTGCACACAAACCACATTACCTGAAACATCACCACACCAGGGCTTTATGGTATTTGACAAATGCCAGTTAGCCTTAATTAACAAACATACTCCAAGCAAAAACGAATGAAACATTAAAACTATTTAAATTTACACTTTCCATCTAATACTTATAGCAAACTGATGGTGCATTCACACTGGACGCAGCTGAGGTGTCAAATTCACGTCAGGCCTCTCTTTTGACGCGTGTCAGATTTCCTGCTCTGCGCCTTGACGCCCAGTTCGCGGAGCAACCGCCGACAACCTTCATTTATGACCACGTCATGAAAAACATGGACGATGTGAAGCAGGAGCATCCTGGAGGGGCTTGTGGTTATAAAAATGTTGTCAAATTATCGCAATTAATTAATTACAAACATTTCAGCGCGTTGTGTTTTTATTTGCATTGGATGGTAGCTTTCATGTTAATGAAAACCTGGAAGAGAAATATCCCCCTCAAACCATGGTCATTTAAGAAAAAAATAAATTTTAAATGAACTATTAGAACTTCAGTCCTGTTACATTTTAAAGTGGATTTATTTATATTACAAAAGCGGAACTAACGCAGCGCGTTTTCATGGTAACAGCATCAGTTTCTCTTCTTGCTCTTCTCTCAGAAAAAGTGATCGTCATTAAAAGTCATGACAAACACATAATTTTAGAGGGAAGGTTAACCTCTTAGTGCTTGTTTTTTGTCCACATGGCAAAGCTAAAGTTTATTTTAAAAAAGTCTAACTCAAGTGTTTCATTTCTCCCTTCTTAGAATCTCTTTCATTCCTGCTTTATCCCAATATTTAAAATGATTAATTTTCACCCCAAAGTAAACTATAAAATCACTCTTATGTCTTCTCTACTGTCTTGCTGTTGTGTAAAACTGTTCAAAATTGAAAAAAAAGACACTCCTGGATGCTGTCAAAGTAAAGGTTGGAGGTCTTTTATACTGGTAATAAAAAAATCAACAAATCATACGCCACTTTTTTAGTTGTATTTTGATCTTTTACTGTGTCACAATGTCACAAATTGACATAAAATATCTCAAACTGAGGCTTTTCACAGCAATTATTTGGTTAAAAATCATTGCAATTAAAGTTGAATAATCAGATTAATTAATTACAGGTCATGATTAGTTGATCGTACAAGAAATTAATCGCATGACACCATTTGTTTATATGCTTTGGAGAGCTCTACAGAGGCACCAGGAAGCATGTCACCGTGTCTTAGTTCACCAGAGTCTCTCCTGGTGCAGCGTGCTTCACTCGTGCAGCTGAGCTGCGCCTGCCGGCCGTTTTATACAGTGCTTCCATCTGTCTGTGACCCAGTTTGAGCATGAACCAGAGAAGGGGAAACCGGGCGGCTGGCTAGCATTGTGGGCTCTTTGACAGGCTGGCGACCTGTCCAGGGTGTATCCCGCCTTCACTCAACAGTAACCGGACAGTGTCTGGAAACCCTGCGGCCCCAGTGGGTAGAGAGAATGGATGGGAGTTCAGGATGAAAATTCTCACATACTCAATTCATTTTTATCCTCTGATTTTGTCACTGAAAACGTCACATGCCCAAAGCTGAGTCCCCGGCTGCGTCCACCTCGCCATGTCAGATCGCGTCTTTACGTTGATTGAACATTGAAACATTGAAGCCTCTGCTGTCAGAGCCAGTCGCCTCTGGTGTGAATGCACCAGAAGAACTAAATACAACTTTGAGCAACGGTGGATCTTAACTAGAAATGTAAAAAAATCTTGTTGCATTACACAACCTTTGGCTCAGTATACTGAGAAATATCAACTATGTGAATCATTATTGGTAAAACGCATTGAATCAAGCTAACTACACTCACAGGTTGGATTCCAGCCCTGAAATCACAATCTTTAGCTTGCTGTTGATTTACAATAATATTTTCATAAATAATTATGATTATAAAAGTTTGTTTTTTCCCAAACAGTTACCAGTAAACTAACTCTGAGCATCATTATATGTAATGAGTTCAACACGTCTTGTGTGAACTGTATGCATGATGCGAATATGTCTATTTATGGCTAGGAGCAATTGTACTGTCAAGAAGAAATAATCCTTTTCTTTTCTGCTCTTTGATTTGCTTTCTAATGCAGTTATGAATTTATACCTTAAATAACTTAGGGTTAGGGTATTTTTTATTTGATTGTCTTTTTTCCTTTGTTATTGTTTCCTTGAAATAAACCACATGATGTAGCAACAACGATTACTTGTTTTCCAGTATCAGGGTAAATTCCATTTTCCATGTCTTTTGATAAATGACTAATTTAGCTTTTTTTCTTTCATGACAGCTATGGATACCATTGATTACACTGACTACACCATCTATCACCATGACGGTGATAATGACAGCAACGTCTCCATCCCCGAATTGGAGGGAATCTGGTGCGAGCCTGATTCACAGCAGGAGAGGATCATTAAAGTTTTCCAGACGTGTGCTTTTTGCCTGATTTTCCTGCTGGGTGTCACGGGAAACTGCCTGGTAATCGCCACTTTTGCTTTGTATCGGCGTCTTCGGCTTCGCTCAACCACTGACATCTTCCTGTTCCATTTGGCCCTGGCTGACCTCCTTCTGCTCCTCATGCTCCCCCTGAAAGTCATCGACACTAACCTCAGCGAGAGCTTCTCTGAGTCGTTCCAAAGAGCCATGCGTGCCTTCCATGCTGTCAACACGTACAGCGGCCTGCTGCTGCTTGCCTGCATCAGTGTTGACCGCTACATGGTGGTGGTGCGAGCTCAAGAGATGCTACGACTGCGCAACCAGATCAACACAGTAGGAAACTTGGTGGCTGTGGGTGTTTGGTTTCTTGCTGTTTTCCTCAGTCTGCCTGAAATCCTCTTCGCCTGGTATTACAAAGAAGACTGTCACACATGTGAACAAGTCAAAATGGCCACAAAAGGAACTTTGATTGCCGTTTTCGTTTTCACCCTCCTCATCATGGTGGTGTGTTACACTGTTATTGCTCGGGTTCTGTGTGAAGGTCACACACGACGAGGGAAGCAGTGGCAGCGACAGCGCACTCTAAGGTTAATGGTGGTCCTGGTGATGGTTTTTCTGGCGTTCCAGCTGCCTTACACTCTGGTGCTGTTCCGTAAAATGGCAGGGCCGGTCTGTGAGCTGCTGCTGGAGTACACCACCTGCACTCTGGCATACACCCGCTGCTGCCTCAACCCCATCCTGTACGCTCTGATCGGTGTACGTTTCCGTAAGGACGTCACACATCTCCTCCAGGATGCAGGCTGCCCCTCTGTGCGTTGCAGGTTCCTGCAGAATCTTAGCTCCATCTCTGTCTCCTCACCTCCCGGGTCCGTGGTTGCAGGCTTCTCGCCAGTGTCCCCCAGTTATTCCAGCAGTAATACTGTCCAGTCCATCAAGTGTCAGTTTGCTGAAACCAAATGAATGCAGCCATTAAATCCATTGAGCAGGTGTTCACATCTGTGTGCTTCCAGAGCAAGTTCGTGTACTCAGCTGATGAAAAATGAGTTAATTCACATTGACAACATATGACATTTCTTTCTTATGCCCAAAAACTGAACTGTTCAGTGCATCTAAGACAGACTTCCTTTGTGTTTCTACAACAACACACGAATTCAATTCAATACAATTGTATTTATAAAGCCCATTATCACAACCACAGCGTCTCAATGGGCTTCACACGGGTACTTATGCAAAGAACAGGAAGTCAATTATAAAAATATAAACAACAGCTGGTTGCTAAACTACAATAAACAGATTAAGCTAATCTGGCATCCCTGCCCTCAGACCCTCCTTCTTGGTGAGAAAAACCTCTTAAAAACCCTATCCTGGGGGGTAAAAAAGAAGTACAAAAAAGAAGAAACCTCAGGGATGCCCACATGAAGGCGGGATCCTCTCCCAGGATGGACAGGCGATGTCCCAGAACTGTTAAAGAAGAATCAGCTTATCTAACCAATTTAGACCATCAGATCTCAAGCACAGCTGAATTTGTCTCAGTTTTGTAAAAATGTTTACCAAGCTTAGTGCTTTTATTGCAACTTTTTCTACTTTGTCTATTTGTTACTATTTAAATGTAAAGATATGTTTTTTGCATTGTTTGTTTTACATGTAGTGATCTGAAACGGTCATTTTTTTGTATAAATAAACTTCTGTTACCTCATCCATAGAAATAATGGCTTTCACTGACTCCAAAGTTTGGTCACTTTCTTTCATTAGATACAATGCCGATGACGTTTTGGTATTTTTGTCGTGTGTTTAGTATGAAGTATGTGTCACAGTGCACTTCATTTCATGAATGTCAGTGTTGTTGCTAAGTTTTGTGCTTTTAGATTTAAATTTATTAGTTATAATGGTCAGTAATTTTCTTTCATAAAGTATTGATAATCATTTAAAGTCCAAATTAAGATCCTTCCGGATGATTTTGATATGTTTTAGACCATTAAAACTACGTTATACATGAACTGCTAACTCCTTAAAAAACAGTCCCCTTTCAGGTAAACACTACAGTGTCTTTGTTGTCTTGTCAGACATTGGGATTATTTAACATCAATCTTTGTTTCTATTTCAGATCAGGCCTCACTGAGGCCTTTCAGTTTTTTTTGCTTTAGTATATAGAAGATTTGCAGTCCCAGTTCAATTTGATCTATTTTAAAAGTGTTACCGTGTGGTCTTTTAATTATGATGTCATTTTAGCCAAAATAAAAAAAAACTGTGTTGTTTTCTAGAACATCGTTTTTGCAGAGCAGCAGCAGTTGAACAGAAATTTGTTTCTGAGTTGTTGCAAGACTGTTGACATGGAGTAAGCCCGCCCCCACCTCCCATCTTGCATCCTTTAATGCATTCTTCCACTAGCTTACAGTCCCCCAAACCCCCAACCTAACATTGCCAATGTAACAAAATTAGTGGGCAACATGGAGCTATCCAGCCGAACACTTTTGATCCAGATTCTAGCTCAGACTAGGAAAACAAAGACATATGTGGATCTATTTGTCTGTAAGTGAATCTGAACGGAGCGGAAATGGGAGATTTTTTGCTTGCGGTAGTAACTTGTACATCACACTTTGAAGTAAACAGTAAATCTATGGTGAAGCTTCTTTTCTGCATTTTGCTGACTCGGTTCCGGATGAGCGGAACTTCAGGAGGATGGATGGATCGATGGATGGATGGATGGGTAGATGGGTGGATGGGTAGATGGGTGGATGGGTAGATGGGTGGATGGATGGGTGGATGGGTAAATGGGTGGATGGGTAGATGGATGGATGGGTAGATGAATGGATGGGTGGATCGATGGATGGATGGATGGGTAGATGGGTGGATGGGTAGATGGGTAAGTGGGTGGATGGGTAGATGGATGGATGGGTAGATGAATGGATGGGTGGATGGGTAGATGAATGGATGGGTGGATGGATGGATGGGTGGATGAGTGGGTGGATGGATGGGTAGATGGGTAAGTGGGTGGATGGGTAGATGGATGGATGGGTGGATGGATGAATGGGAAAAGACGTTTATAGAAATGTATTTAAAAAAACGATTAATTCTTTATGCTGAATAAAATGCAACTATGTCTTAAAAAAGTAAATCACAGTAATACAGAAACTTGCACCTGGACATATCTTGAGTTGGAGTTGCCACAATAGCAGACTTGTAACAAAGAGTGTTTGCTTTTTGATCGCTAAATGTTACTTTTTTTGTGGGTAGTTTGGTTTATATATTTGTTAATCTATTTTTGATGGAGACATGATCACCAATGTTTTTGAGGAGCTCTTTGCAAAAGAGAAAACTGATCTCTAAACAGCTCCTCCCACACGCGGACAAGGTGGTGAGCTTAGAGAACACGCTTTTGACCACGCTGTGAGCAGCGAATTCGAGGCACGGCGAGAGAGGGGCAGGCCACGCAAATTTGCCGTGCGAATCACATTTGTGGTGAATACACCTTAAGTTAGCAAGGAACCATCATGTGTCACTATAATACAGTAAAAACCTGGGCAGTGCGTTTTATCAATTAAGAGCGCTACTCACAAAACACAGTTTGAGACTTTACTGTGGAAAGGAGCCACTTTAACAATGAATTTGAATCACCGTTATCAGTTTCTACCATCACAGCGTCTTGGTGTTTTTAAGGGAGAGAGCCTTCGTGCTCTGAGTGGGTGCTGGTACTGACTTCAGTTCAAAACAGTTGAAATGTGACGGTTTAAACGAGACCTTCACCTCTGAGTCATTTATGCTGGTTTCCAATCATCTCTGTTGTCTTTAGATCTAGAATTTCTTTTATGGTTAGAGTAAGAGGGTTCAATCCTTTCTTTTGGAGGTTGTGATAGTGTTGATATTGTTAAGGTAAAAAGACAACTTAACTGTCTTCCATGAACTATCTTACCATTACAATCTGCCATTACCTATCTTCTAAAAGGCAATAAAAAACTACAATGACCTTCTCAAAACAGGGTTTTATTCAAGAATCATAATTGCTCAGCTTAATCTCGTTCCTTTAATTTGAAATGAAAGTTAAAAATCAGATGAAGGTGGATTAAGGGGTTTTTCTTAAAAAATATATTTTTAAACAAAGTTGTTGATTTCAGTGTATTACTTAGCTTTTTAACACGATCTTTGAAACTAAGTGTCTGACCTGATCTAGAGTTAACCCAGGTATTTCAGTTTGTCCACAGATGTTTATGAGCTTTTACACCCATTGGTGGAGAACATGGTTACAGTTTTTAAGTAATTTATGTGGAATAAACTGGTAAATGTATCAAAAATATTACATGAAGCAACTGCTTTTATTTAGGCTATACAGAGAACCTTAATAGTTTACTCAGAGGGCATAAGAAGCTTGAACTTTCTTCAAAGCTTTCGGTGCCACAAGTGAAAAAATCCTCAACTGAAAAAAGTAGCCTCAAAATGATATGATGGAGTCAAGAAAATTTCTGCAGATTTCACAACTTCAAAAAAAGAAGTGTGTTATCAGAATATCAGAAAGAAAGGCTGAGTCTGCCGAGCTGTTAGTTTTCAATATGTGAAGTGTTCTGCTTCAGGAAGTCTTTAGGGCGGATACAAAGCTGTCAGGCACAGTGCTCAGAACCTGATAAAATGTGGTCACATTTTCTTTTAACTTGTTTAGCAGATTCAGTCGTGAAGCTGCAATGAAAGGCAGATGGTCACACACTAATATTTCATAACCTTGACCACAAGCTCTTTTGAAATCACAAGAACTACCATGCTTGTTTATGACAGGGAAGTGAGACAGCAGGGGTGAGCGATGTGCATCACATTCATGAAGTCTTCGTTTAGTATATCAACCTATCAATATTTAAATACAAATATGACGGCATTGAAAACGTTGTATACATATTTAACACTTTACTACGTTTCAAATTGGAGCTGGGCGACATAGAATTTTTTTATATCACAATATAGCTGTTTACATGTCAGACAATAACGAAATATATCTGTCAAATGTGAACGCTTTGTGGCTCATTAGAGAAATGTATAATCATCATCAGGTTGTTTAGATTTAAATCTTCATTTCCTATCATACTTTAAACATAACAGATGCACTGAAAGAACATGATACAACTGTCTTTTCCTCCAGAAAACTAAAAAAAAAGGCATAAATATTATAAACTAAACTGTAAATTAAAGCAAAAGCTTTCAAGTTTCAAAACAGAACATGAAGAAAACAGAACACTAAACGGTTGATCAGTTCCATTTAAAAACAAACCATTCATTCTACAAATAAATTCTAATGTTTCCAAGTTTTACAGAACAAACATCAAATGAACAAACATTTTTGTCAACATCCTGTTAATAATCTAGAAATTAAAAGCAAATTCTCTGAATATGTTCTGGTAGTTTAGACTGTTGCTGCTGTGAAAGTCTGAACTTTGTTGTTTTTGCTGGTGAATTCTGGTTTATTTCAGATAAAGCATGGTTAGTGGAACTGGATCATGTGATTAAAAAAAAAGATTGGTGGTATTCGCAGTTTTAGAAGAACATGCTTTCTGCACAGTTTGCAGTCCACGTTACTCTGTTTTTAACTTTAATTCTATTCCATTTAACTTTTGAGTCACTGGCCAAGTTGGCCGATAGATTAAAAAAAACCCACAGACCAAATTATATCACTGTTTTACTGTCAGAAATTGAGTGTCCAGTTCTGCCTCCAACCACCAGAGGGAGCCCTAGCCTGAGTATTGAGTTACTCTGCTCTCTCATAGATGCTTCGCATTATCCTTTTCAGCGTCTCACAAATATCCCCCCCGGAACTCTGCTAGATGCAAAGTATTGTGCTGCACTACATTCTCTACTGAGAACTCACCCTTGTTTTGCCTCTGTGTTTTGACTATTGCCTGTTCCCTTGAGTTTCTGCCACGCTCCACGTCTGACTCCTGCCTGCCTTTTGACATTGTCCTGCTTTGCCCTTGTCTGTTTTGGTCTTCATTAAAATTCCCTTGCATATGGATCCAAACACCTCTGCGTCATCGTTACAGTTTTACTTTTTGAACTTTTTCTGATTTGTTTTAAAATAAACAAAATCCACAGGGTGGAGTGTGTCTCCTATGTGTTTGTTTACCCTGCGTGCAGACAGTAGAAGAGGAGAGGACAAAAAAAATTGCTAAAAGAAGAGCAAATAAACGCTAATAAGTTTACGCAAACGTTTACTTGCAATGTGGTCATGAGTGCAGACAGCGGCAGTCTGGTAGCCCAGGGATTATGGAAGCGAATGTAACTCATATTTCAAAGTAAAGTCAATGGCGGAATGCTTTTTCATTTTCATTGTATAGCTGAATCAGGTGACTCAATAATGAAATAACAACTCAATTCTTCGGCTTTTTCTTTTTCTTCTCCAGTACAGCTCATTCTGTAACTTAATTAAAATGATAAAGAAAATAGCATTTGAAATTTCATTTTAAAAAAAGTTCTCTAGTAAATGTGTATGGAGCCCCTAATGGGACGTGGAAGATAAAAACAAAAAAAAAAAAAATCAAAGTTAAAAAAAAAAACAAGTTTAAAAAAATTCTGAGTAAAATAAAAAAATCTAAGTAAAAAAAAAAAAAAAAAAAAAAAAAAAAAAAAAGGACAGTTACTATCTTGTGCTCACCAGTTACCCGATAGTAACTGGTTACCAGATAGTAACCGGTGTACACAAGATACTCATGTGTGGCTAAAGTTGTTTTGAGGATGGCTGCAGCAGAGCATATAGACCTTGTTAACTTTTTGATATTCCTGAAAATGTCATCAAAAAGCTCATGGGAGATAAGGCAAGAAATATTTCTCCTGTTAATAGGCTATTTTCTCTTTGAACACTTCAGAACACTTCCTTTTTCTTAGCACATGCTCTCTACTTGTCATTTTTGATTGTGTGTGTGTGCTGTGTTAGGGGGTAATGGATTACAAAGTAATGAATTACTATAATTTAATTACTTTTGCCAGTAACAGAGTAACGTAATGAATTACAGTTCATATTTTGGTGACTAATTACGGTTACTGGCCTAAATAAAGTCTCATTACTTTGGTTTTGTAGGCTCTGACATTTTCCTTCGATTAAATGAAACAGAGATTTTTTTGTAAGAGCAACTGGCGTTTTTGTGCACGCATGTACATGCAGAGTTAGGGATCATTCAAAGCCCAGACATGTCCTCATTTCTGCAGTCACAGTGCTTTCCAGACTGGTTCAAAGATGAGACGGAAAGAGGTGCTACAGGGAGTCCTTAGGTGAGCAGCAGAGCAGAGACCTGCCCCGTGTGCTCGATAACGAAGGAAACACCTATAAAGCTGCTCTTTGGTTGAGAGCGACAAGAGCCGGATCCTTCCTGAAACCGTTTTTTCCTAAACTGAATCGCTCTGTCTTACTTTATTTTTCTCTGTAAGCTGCACGTGACTAGTAGTGAATATGAGTTGGATTGAGCACAATGCGCTCCATAGGGGTGGGGGTGCATAGTTTGATAGACTCGCATATGGGGCCAAATTGGCAACAGCTTAAAGTGAATAAAAAACCAGATTGCAAATTGGAAATTTTCTTTAGAAAATTTGAAAACATCTTTAAACTCAAAAGTACAAATCGTAAACTTGAAGGAATTTTTGAAAATAAAATTGTAAATTTTAAAAAATAATATTGTAAACTTGAAAGAAACATTTAAAAGTTTTAAAACATATTGTAATTTCAAAGCTCAAACCTAAAACTGTTAAACATTTAAAAAAATTGCATTTTTAATTTTTTTTTTTCGTTTTTACTTTCAGTTCTTGGTTTTCAGTTTCAATTCAGTTTTCAAGTTTTCGCTGCCAAGCTGATCCTATTTTTACGTGGGGGAGGGGTTTTGAGCTCATTGGCTACTGAGACATTTCCCATGGGGTGGCAGACAGAACTCCTCACTACACTTTGGGAGAGCATTACTACTGTATGGTTTTCTCTTTTCGCTATATCGCTGTTCACCTTTCACGGTCTTGCTGTTTGGTTGAACTTTTTTTCAGTGCTACTTTGCTGTTGAGCTTGTCAATCAATCTCTTTTATGCTGTGTTTTACAGAGAAGCGGCGAGTACAGCTTGCCAACGTTGTGGCATTATAGAGTGGTGGTCTGGCTGGAGGTGTGCAGGCAGGCTTGAGCAGAGAGATGTGGAAGGTTGGAGATATGCGGTATTCTGGTGGCAAGATGAGAAGGAAGGACACAGGCGTGATGCGTTTAATGTTTGAAAGAGTCCCACGAACCTTGGAATGAGTTTCCGGCATTTCAGCTTAAGTCGGAGGTCACGCGTAGACAACCATACCCACTGGCCGGGTTGGAGATCGGGGCCCGCCCGACTGTGCCGATCAGCCTGGGTTTGAAACCGTCTGACGGCATGAAGAAGTCGGGTATGTGCTGCCACCCAGGTTTCCTCGCTGCGCCGGAATCAGTCGTCCACAGCTGGCAATTTCGTGGGACCTCCAGACCAGGGTTAGAAAGGCGGCTGGAACCCTAGAACACACTGAAAGGGTGTTAAGCCAGTGGACGCCTTCTTAAACAAGTTTTGGGCGTTTTCAGCCCAGACCAGGAACTGGCTCCAATCCTCCTGATGTTGGGAACAATAAGTTCTGAGGAACCAGGTGACTTCCTGGTTGAGCCGCTCCACTTGCCCATTGGCTTGGGGATGGTACCCTGATGTGAGACTGACATTTATGTCCAACCCCCTGCAGAGCTCCTTCCAGACACGTGAGGTGAATTGCAGGCCCCGGTCCGAGACTATGTCCTCGGGTACAGCCTGCTGTGTACAGCTGGCGACGTACTGTACCAGATCAGCCTGTATGGAAGGAGTTCTGCATGAGTGACTGGGTACCTGCCATCCCTGGGTCTCCCACTGCCGGGGTGTCATGCACCAGATGTAGGACTTGCTGATGATGAGAGGGAGGTAAGTATAGGCGGTTGGCAGGACAGGACGATGAAGGTGGTTCATGCCGATTAAGTAAATTTAGTTTCGTCATAACGTCCCACTGAATCAGAGCCAAGATTAGAGAGGCAGGTACCACAGGTTCAGCAGAGTGCATTCCTTCACCTTCTGTCTCATGCAGGCAGGAGAGAGCGTCCGCCTTGCCATTCTTTGATCCTTGCCGAAAAGTTATCTGGAAGTGAAACCGAGAGAAAAACAGAGACCAACGGGTTTGACATGGATTAAGTCTCTTAGCTGACTTGATTTACTCCACTGTGTGTATTGGAAGGTGGTGGTGGTGGTGGTGGTGGGGGGGTTTCTTTTAGATCAACATAAATGTGACTTAACCAAGTACAAAGAACGATATGGAGACCTGCTAGCCATTAAAACAATCTGTTGGCAAAGAGGCGCCGCGCTGGAAAGGCCTGAAGCAAAGTCATCTCTCATGCAGCAAGTAGGAAGCAAAATTCAGGGAAACTGACACAAAATCTTCACTGGGAACATTGCTGGCCCTCATGTTGGAAACAAGCATGCAGAAAAAGAGACTCTGCAGACTGAAATGGGATGGCTTCATTTTTCTGACGATAATTATCGTCAGGTCTGAACAAAGCATGGTGGCGGAACTCATCATTTGTGTGTTTATGGACTTTCAACATGGAGGAACTGCTGGAAACCGGAAAGGATTTATTTTTTTCAAATGGACACTCTACCAAAGGAGCAGTGGATAACTTTTGACATTCGTGATTTCGGCCACAAGATAGTTCCACTCGGATGCACAGTAAGCAAGTCATATGAGCAGACCAAACTAAAAATGCTGCTAGTGTATCTGTGCACCCAAGAAAAGTCAAAGGGGATTCCACTAAAGAGGCCATTCTTTCTGACACTTATTTAGATTTGTACATAAGCATAAATCAACAGTGTTATATATTACTCAATGGTTTATATATAAACAAATTGCATAAACGTCACAGAAATGTAAGTGGTGTTGACGTATCTTTAATTTCTCTTGTAAATTCCTACCAAAATTCAATAAGAATTATCAAATTCGAAAATTAAAATAAATTATTTTTCTTTTTTTAAATACCTGCAGACAATACCTGTCACATGACGGTCACATGACTTGCGTCGCCACACGGCACTGAGAGAGGGAAAATTGAAAATGCGATTAAATTAAAAAATGCTTCCACATATAATAGCAGACAGAGAGGGGTATCAATACTCATCAATAAAAACATACCTTTTACGCATAAATCAACAGTAACAGATCCAGATGGAAGATTGATTAAAATTAATCTCTCCATCAACCAAAATGTCTTCACCTTGGTCAATATTTACGGACCAAATAATGACGAGCCTTCCTTCTTTCATAACTTATTTTCATCAATAGAAGATTCAACAAATCTAATTATTGCAGGATATTTTAACACTATCATTAATTCAAAGCTAGACCGCTCAAATCCACAATCTTATAGAAATTGCCAAACAACTGAAACCATTAAAGAATACATGAAACACTACGGACTTGGCGACAGTTGGAGAATAAGGAACCCTTCAGCTAGAGAATATACTTATTATTCCTCCGTCCACCAGTCTTTTTCTAGAATTGATTTCTTCCTCATCAGCACTGTACCGACCCAACACACCGGCACCAGCGGTGATCCAGCTTGAAATGTGAAATAACACTCAACACTCAACAGCCAACACTACCTTCTTGTATCTTCTCTTTGCACTTTACTGTTTGTGTTTGTTAGTCCTCTTTGACAGAGTTCAAGCTTAACAAAGTTAAATAACAAACTGTTGGGAGGATTGGTGTGGGACACTATCACCTTCACTTTCACTTATGCACAGGGGATAACTTTAAAAAAAAAAAAAAAAAAAATGCTCAGATGATGTGGGACTTTGACTCAACTGCTTTAAGGATGCACGTCCACAGTAAACTGATGAGCCCAAAAAAGTAAAACAATAATAATTTTTTCTTTTTTATATTGTAACTGCATGACTTGTCTTTTAAATAAATGAAAAATCAATCCTTCAAAATGCGTTTTCATTTTCTACTTCAACACCGCTCATTCTGTGACACAGTTAAAGTGACAAAGCCAATGAAGACTGCTTTTTCATTTTTACTCTTTCCTCGAGAAATGTGTCTCAAAATTCATTTTCACTTTGCATTTCCATAGGGGCACACCATGATGACGTCAGTGCTCCTACTTCTTCTTCTGTCTCGAGTATCGCCAGGCCATAAAGTGAAAGCTGGATCGGCTGTGATTGGCTCATTCCAGTTTTTAAAATTGGGGCACTAAAAACTTTTTGCGCAGTTACAAAGATATATATTGTTGCTAAGCTCGAGTGTAAAAGTTCTCTATGTCTTTTAGATCGATGTTTAAAGTCGGTACTATTAACGCTGCTACCGCATTTTTTCTTAAAACTTTGGTGGCAGGTTTATGTATGCACTACGGTTTGAGTCACGTGTAAGCTGCTGGTCCAATAAGAGAGCGGTATTTTCCAAAATGGCGGCGAACGTGACTATCTAAGAGAAGAGACTCTGAACCGTAAAAAAAGTGATATGAAAGGTGATAAACAAACATTTTGTTGACCAAAGGAGAAAGAATGCCAAATTTTATGACCAATGGAAAACAAGCAATGGGAAACATAAATAAACTGCGTTGAATGGCGGCTTTGTTTGAATGGTGAGTCTAAGACAACTGCTGAGAGACGAACCAGCACTGCATTACAATGGACTTCAACAATGTTCCAGAAAATGCTGGTTTTCAATGTGCTGTAGAGGATTTATTGATTAAAAGGTGCTTGGATGTGTTTAGGAAACATAAAAGACAACATCCAAGTCACCAGCAGGTGTCACATTCTTCAGTGACAGTGGCGATTCCACTCTAATATCAGTGAGACCACTGTGACGCCAGTCATTTGGAAGTATCAAGCACCCTCTAATATACGTGCAGCAGTGCAGCAATGCAGCAATGTGCATTTTGATGAAGATGAATTTCTATCAGTTTTTGAGCTGGTCTCATGTAAATACGTGTGAATGACATCAGCCTTCCTATGATCTCAGACATGTGTGACGCTTGTTCTGACCTCCAATGACCAGCGCCGTTCTTTCACTGACCACAGTTTGAATACTACAATAACAATATAGAAGTGCATGACTGACTACTCTGAATAACTTATGACCAAAGTTAAAATGTTTAAAAAACAAAGAAAAACAAAATTAAAAAACGGTTCATGATTTTTGTTTCTCCCTCACTGATTTGGCCCCTTTAAAGAACAAACTAAAAAAACAACACATTCAGCTCAGATTCTAAATTGGGAGCACATACTCGTACGAAAAGCTCCTCTCCTCCTTGAACTTCAATAAGTCCAACTGCAGGTTCAGACTTACTTACAATCACCTTGAAGTCAAACTGAGAGTCTTTGCTGCTTCCTGCATCAAACCAAATGTGGTTCAGCCATGGAGAGGAAGCTCTGCCAAGTGTCCAGTAAGACGTTCAGAAGATCCCATTGATGGAGGTTAAAGAACTGGAAAGTTTAAGCTTATTTTGCGTTTAACTGTTAAAATGTAAACGTGTTAATTGTACTACTTATTATAGATAGTTATTATTGATTTATTTGCTTATTGAGAATTAATTTGTTTATGTATTTGTTGATTGGCTGAGAGTTTAATTAATCATTTTGTACAGAAAACAGTTAATAAAACACTACAGTTAATAGTACAGTACGTGCTCCATACAAATGTACAACCAATGAAGGGATCAAACAGAGGAAGCTAAAAACTTGTTTACACTAGGGTCCTTTTTCATCCTATTTTGTGTAATAAAATATAATTTAAAAAAACTGAGAAGATTAGAATTGGAAAAAAAATTGTAATCAACTTAGCCTTGAGGCCCAGACACCCACGAGCTACGCGCATGAATGCACGCTGAGGTTGCGGCACGGCCACAGTCAGACTCTGCCTTTAGTGGCCCCATACGGGATCATCTTTAAGTGGACATGCCATTTTTGTTCCAGCGTGGCAGAAACGTGCAGTCTCTAATGTGAATCTTCTCAAAATGTAAATGAGGAAATCCTATTTGAACATCCCTCACTTTAAAAAGGGGCAGAGACCACAGGAAACTCGTGAGTTTCCTGAAGGAAAGCTGCTCCAGACCAGGTTAGGTCCACAGAGTCAATTACCAAAGTGATTAACTCTGAGTTCAGCTTACTTCGCTTCGTGAAATGGGTTTGGTTTAACCCACTTTCAGGGGTTTAAGTTACCTACGGTTCTAAAACCGGAAACTCAGAGTTTTCCTTAACTGAGGGTTATTAAACTCAGAGTTTCAACATAACCTGCTTCTTGAAATGGGCCCCAATTGGACAGCAACATGGAGTAAATATTTGTATGATGTCATTTACTTATTTATGATGACAAAAAAGAAAAATAAAAACCTCTAAGTATCTACAGCTGAGAGGAAGTAAAAATAAGTGTCTGGTTTGATTTATAAGTGAGAGCGGAAAGCTTCGCAGCGCTTCCGCATCCAGTGTGAACCTGGTGTTGAGCTGTCTGTGCGTGTTTGTGCTTTTTTTCAAATGTGTGTTCCTATGTGTGTTTGTATTTGTTTGAATTTGAAAGTGTGCATTTTTATATGCTTTTTTTAATTTAATATTTTAACTGGTCGCCATGTTATATCCACAAAACCTTTCAACCATGATTAGCGCTGCATTGCATTTCCACCAGAGGGCGCCAAGAGGTTAAATTACTTCCATTGTTAGCAGTAACTATCAACATACTTGGTTTTTTAAGTAACTTTTTTGGCAAAAAAATGTATAAAAAATGTATATATATACCGGTATATATTACTCTACATTAACACTGGCCCACCTGCTATATGTAGGTATATGTGACTTTTCCACTAGCCACCTTGGCAGGTGAGGCATTGTTCATCATCGCTTATAGGGAGCTCAAACTCACCACCATGACTTTTAAGAGTCTGCCTTCATCCACACTTGGCTACCATTGATGACGACACAGAATCACTTTCCAGCACACAATGAGGCTACACAATATCTACTAGTGCCATGGCATTAGCAGCAGACACTGAATACTTACCCAGCTCATTGGGTGGTACTGCTCTTTTACACCTAATTCTTCTGGTTGCACAACCACCGCAGCTCCCACTGTCCCCATGGTTCTCAGTCCAGCCGTGACCGCTCTGGAAGAACACTACAGCACTGTAACAACTCAGCTCTGGGTTTCTCCAAATGTCTTTTTTGTAAGAAGGCATGCTCCTTCTGCCCAGGCTGGTATCGTGGAAGACCATGGCTCAAATATTAAGCAAAGCTTGATGCATGCTTTTGCTTCCCATATTGTAAATTTTGAGGGAACAATTTTAAAGATTTTTCACAAAACAAGGGTTTTTTAATTGGAAAACAGCACTGGAAAAGGACTCTGGAAAATTGTGCATCAAATCAACACAAAAAAAATGCAAAAGCCTGGTCTGAAATGTCCAAAAGAGAAGCCACAGGGGAAACCATTCGGCCCGTTCAAATTCAAATAAAAAGTAGGCAGAGTACAGTATATAAAAAAAACAATTGGAGAAGTAGTTCAGTTCCATGCAGTAAAAGAACTTCCACTTTCTGACAGTGTGAAAAGCTTGAATAATGATGATTTCTCTGCAGAACTATTCTTAAAAATGATTGACTACACACTGAACCCCAAATTTAATAAAATAAACAAACAATTCCCATCAGAGGCAAAAAATGCCTACAGCAACACACTGAACAGAATTATTGAAACACTGGCTAACATAGGACACAGTAAATACATTAAAGATAATTATGGCAAAGCATATTATGCTCATTCACTGAAAGTGAGAGAACAAGGAACAGATGCAATGTGGAGAAACTGTCAGCTGTGGAGAAATTTGTCAGTTATGATTCAGTTAAGTCATTCAGAGGAATACCTCTACAGATTAGTCTGCTTGACCTCAAACAGTTAAGTCCCACTCCAATCATCTTTTGATCTATTGTAAAAACATTCCAAGAGGTTATTTAGTTATGATTGTGTCGTTTTTAGTCAAAATGAAAAAGCTTGTGAGGTTTTCTAGAACATAGTTTCTGCAGAGTGACAGGTCTTTGGGTACGTGGGACTGTTGATGCAGAGTTGGCCTATCCCCTTCTCATCATCTATTTGTTTGCACTCTCCTAGCTTACAGCCCCTCACAACTCCATCCTAACATTAGCGGTGCAGCAAAAATGGTGTGCAATATTGGGGATATTTAGCCGTACTGTTTTGATCCAGATACAGTCATCAGCAAAAACCTTTTTTGATCTATTAGGATCACTGCACTCATTTTTGTGTGTCACAAAACGATGATGTTTCCTCCAACTGTTGGAGACAAGTGGGCAAGACATCATAATGTGACGAAGGGCCCTGTGAAACACCTGCTCACTGGTAGCGTTATGTCCACTGTTGGCCATGCAAACGACTCGATGGATCCTTGCCAGGCTGAGAATTTTTCTCAATATTGTTGACATAGCCATTGTAGACACAGAGACACAATTCTCCAAAAGCAATCTAGATCTCATGAAAGAAGTTTTTTCTCTTCAACCTCTTCAACCTTTCATTACATTGGAACACAACTGGGAGCTTGTGGCCCGCCAATTGTAGTTTATATACAGTGCATCTGGAAACTATTCACATTCTTTGCTCAATACTGCACCGTGGCGCAGTGGTTAGCGCTCTTGCCTCACAGCAAGAAGGTGCCCAGTTCTACTCCGTAACAATAGTTTAGAAAAAAAATAGAAACAGAAAGACAGTTGGGTGTTCTGATCCTACTGACTTTTTAAATTATCTTTTCTTGTTTGTTTTTACTGCGGCAGCAGTCGGCTGCCCGTTAGCATACTTTAGCTCAAAGTTAGCTTAACCGTTTTGGTTTTGTTATCCTCTTATTATCAACTAATTTCTGCAGACATGTTTTTATTTTACACTTAATGAGTGGAGTCATATGTCTGCTACGTCTTTCTAGTCTGTTTTCCACCACTTCTGGTTCTAAAACAACGTTTCAATGCATTGTTTACACGATCGCCTGTTGTAGCCTGAAAACAATCAAAAGCGGCTGGAGATCGCTGTTTTTTTTATCTATTTGATCCCATTTTCAACAGACCTATGGCTATCATGATAACTTTGTGCACAAAATATAAATTTGTGTTCAACTTTGTTTTTATGAATAAAACTGTTTCTTTGCGAATACAATTCTGATTGACATCTAACTTACCTCACCAATGAAATGAATAAGGAAATGTTTCACCTAGAATATTTTTTATGATAAAGTAATATGAGTGATGTTGATTACAATGACTACAACCATTAATAAATATGAATCTTTTTAAATTTCTTCATTAGTTATCCACTATTTGCAGAAAGTACAGGATACAAATTTCCTTAATTGAGCGCCAGTCATTTCTGTTCAGCATCTGGCGAATTACAAGAATTTTTAGGACATCGTTTCTCACAATGCATTGTTTTGTAGACATTAGGTGGCTTGCAGTCAACGCAGTACCAATTTTCTGGCTGTGCTGGCTTAGGTGAGCACCTTGCTCCCTTTCTCGCCCCTTCCACCTGGGTGAGCTTAAACGCCTTTTGTTTCTAATGAGAAAGGTGTATTTATACAAAATATAACAAAATAGGTTTTTATTATATCTTTTAACATAATCTGACATATGTAATGGCATGTTGATAAAAGAAGAATTAATTTAATAAGCAGAACAAGTTTTACAATTCATTTTAATTATTGCTATTTGTTATTTTCTCTCCTTTTGTGTGCTGCTGATTAGCCAAAAACTATTTTTAAAAAAAATCCAGCAAAATCAGACGTGTTATTTCATCTTAATAAAATGAATGAATACGTTTTTATTTAAAAATACCTTCAAAGCAAAAATAACTAAAATACATTAATATGATTGATATGATCTTACTAATCAGACATAACTGTGAGAAAAAATATTGCTAAAACAACTTCATCGGATATTTGGTAAGCAGTCTATTAAAATCATGTTTTTTATTTTATTTTCATAAACAAAAATAATTTATCCCACAACGTTTTATAGCATTTCCAAATGATAAGTGAAACATATAAATAAATAGAATAACTTTATCATTTTGTCTTGTGCTGCAGCCTTTTTTTTATAGAACACAGAAACAGTAAGACTTAAAAAAAAAAAACCTTCTGAACCAATTTCAGCTCAAACAAATAGATGGACACACTGACACCTTTCTCTGTAGAGGTCAGATGCATCACATGTTCTGCTGCTCTGACCACCTTCACTGTCCTTTCAGCTGGACCACCAGCCCACCGTGGTTCTTCTGGTGAAGCAGATGGTCACTCTGATCCAAGGATGACGGCCCACTTCACAGGACAGTTTCTTAAGCATTTTTCTGACAGCAAATCCAGAAACGTAGACAGAACATTGTAAGACCACCAAAGCAGGCGGGCAGGTAGCTGTTCACATGAATGCAGGAATTCATGCGAATGGGGATGGGAGATCTTCCTCTGATGTCAAAGCGGAGTGCATGTCTGCAGCTGACAGGGAGACAGTCTTATCTTGTGCTGCACATTTCCTGATCCACTTGGTGAGACATCACAGTCAACCATCATACGGTGGTAAATGCCCTGGAACTGCCCTGCAGTGGGGTTGTTATTCCAGCCTCCACAGAGACGACTCTCCTAAGAGTTTCTAATGATGTGTTCATGGCTGCTGACTCGGGCCAGCATACTGTCTTAGTGCTTTTAGACACAGTACATCACAACATTTTTGTTGGGTCAGTTTTGAATTGGTTTATTTCATATCTTAGTGGAAGAACTCTCAATGTAGCTGTCGGTTCCTCAACCTCTGCTATAGAAAAATCTCTTGTGGCGTTCCCCAGGGTTCTGTACTTGGCCCTTCTTTACTCATCCTATATTTGATTCCTCTTGGAAGACTTAAATGTCAGTTCAGCCACATTTCATATCACTTCTATGCAGATGATATCCAGATTATTACAAACTCCAAAATGTGCTGGATTGTTTAACATGCATTAAAACTGGCTGAGTAATAATAATTTACTCTTAAACACCAAGAAAACTGAGACATTTATCTTTGCCCCAGAAAATAAACTTCCGTCCATCAGACAACAGCTCGGTTCTCTTCGCTCTTCTGTTCAGTCGAGTCTCAGAAATCTCGGAGTGTTGTTTGACAAGTCTATGTTGCTGGAAGGTCAAGATCAAGGTCAAAAGATCATAAAAAACTGTTTTTATCATCTGAGGAATGTGGCAAATTAAAAAGTATTCTGTCTCAATCTGAGCTGGAAACAACAATGCTATTTCTTCTCTTTTAGATTACTGCGACTGTCTTTTTAACTGTTTTAACAAACTCGCCCTAAATCGTCTTCAACTCGTCCAAAACTGCAGCAAAGCTTTTAATAGGAACCAGTAAACGGACACACATCACTTTTCTGTTGTCTGATTTACATTGGTTACCTATCAAGTGTCGTATTGATTTTAAAATTTTACTTTTAGTTTTTTGAGCCTTGAATGGTCAAGCCCTGTATATGTCTGACCTTTTAACCCGCTACCTTTTGGCCGATCCCTGAGGTCTTTCAACCAGCATCTCTTAAGCGTTCCAAAAACCTGCTTTGAGACCAGAGATGTCTCCTTCCAAGTCATTGCTCCTCGTCTTTGGAACTCCCTCCCATTGTCCCTGTCAGATTGACTCTGTTGAGTGTTTTAAATCACAGGTCAAGACGTTTATTCAGGAGAGCTTTGATTTCATCCCTTGTTTTACTGTATTTTACAATATTTTTAGTTTTTATCATTATAATTTTCTTACTTATTTGCATTTTGATTTGATTTTATGACTTTTTGTAAAGCACTTGTATAAAAAGTGCTAAAAAATAAAGATATTCTATTCTCCTCCTAAAAAAAAATACATAAATCCAAACAACTACACACATAACAACATATTTCTACAGCTCATTTATTTTTGGATTGTATTTTTACTTTTGCAAATTCACGTTGGCCACTGTCCCGCCCTCATCTGAGGTTAACTTCTAATGAACTTCTTCCACTTTGCAGTAACTACGTCTTAGAAAACGACACAGGTTTTTGATTGTGTCTAAAAACGGCATGAAGACCTCTTGAAATGCTTTTCCAATGGATCAAAAGAGAATTCTTTTAAAGGAATCATCTTGATTGGTGCTGCTAAACTGGGCGGCATTGGGACCCGGCAGCGCGCTCCCTGCTGTCGAGCATGGAGTCCCTGCCTTTGCCCCTGAGCAGGGCAGGCAGAGCGGCTGCTCTATGGATCTCTACCTGCTCTCCTGTTTTCCTCTTCTTTGTGTGGACGTGAGTCTGGGAGACCCGGAGAGCCGCAGCACGCACCCCGCAGCATCAGGTGGAGGAGGTTTCCGCATCACCTGAGCCCACGTGACAGCTGATTGTGTTGGAGGGCACCTGCTCTGAGCTCCTCCTCCTTCCTCCTGGCTCCCTCGGCTGTCACTCTGTCAGTCAGTGTGAGGATATCTCCTTCCCTCTTTCTAGGGTTTCATAATGCGCTGGGATCAGAGGCTGGGGTGGATTTCATCCCTCTGAGTGTTGGAGAACATCAGCCCGTGATGAAAGCTGCCTCGATATGAATCAACACAGTGGTCTGGAGGAGCTGACAGGGAGTCCCCGGGTCCCACACAACTTTAAAAAATAAGACTTTTTTTGTTTTTTTTTTTCAAAAGAGGACGCTTTGAAGGATTACTGTCTTGTTTGGATTTCCTGGACTCATAATCATGGGGAACGCTGCTGGAAGTGCCGAAATCTCTCCAAATAAGGAGACCAGGAGCCTGACTCCCACTGGGTCCGGGAGACAAGCGGCAGGTGTGAAGCCCCCTATGCCACCCGAGGAGGAGCTGCAGGAGCGCTTCAGCGCAGCTCTGGTGAGTCCCGAAACTTCAGCCTCCAGAAAGACCTCAGAGACCAACAATGAAGCACAGAGACCAAGAATGTGGAATATGTCGGACATGTGCATATCCTTAACAATCCCATGTTTGTGCCAAGCACACATAACCAGTCTGCGGGAACACAAAGGCGCGTTTTTACGCAGCGCCCGCCGCGTGTCGGCTGAGCAGGATCGCAACGATGACAGATCAGATTACAGAGAAAAACCCCTCAATTCTTTTCATTTAAAGCCTCCTATTAGTTTATGATGGATGGAAACCAGAAGCTCCAAACGTGTGATCAAATGAGACAGGTTAACTTGATGCTGCAGCAGTTGACTGCGGGACGGTGGAGTAGGGCTGGACATCACTGCAGAGTTCATCCAAAACGTCTTTTTGGGGAAAACCCAGATTTTAGTGTTTGAAAGCAAACAAAAGTGAGGATTACAATAAAAACCGGGTGTTCACAATAAAATTAGTTTTTTTTTTCTGAAAAACAAACAAAGAAAAAAAAAACAAGAAAGAACTTTGAAGGAAACTAGTTAGAGTTTAAAAAAACAACAACTTAGTTTTCCCTTAGTAATTATTCATTTGATTTTGCTTCTTCTTCCTCTTTTTTTTTTTTTTTTGCACAACAGTTGTTTCCAACAGAAATCCACCCTGAATGACTGACAAACCTTCTTCTTGTGACATTTGCTGCACCAGTGTTTCTATTATAAGTTTAGCCCTTCAGGCATAAGGCAGACCCAATGTCAGAGTTCGTGTTGCATGAAACGTAAGTGTTTAAATATTCGTGCCTCCTGTGGGTGAGGAGAGATGCTTTTGCTGTGAAGTCGTAACAAAACTTACAGGTTTCCAGAAGGGAGGCAGAAAAATCACAACTGCCTTTTCAGCTCTTTTTCAAAATGATGGCATCATACTAAAAGGAATAAATATTTATTCTTTTTTGTTTTGATTTTGTAATCAAAAGGCTTCTTGACACATCAGTTGTATTTTTCGAAGAACTCAGTCAAAGTCACATTCAGAATGTAACCTTTGACAGGTAGCATTCCTTGACCTTGACATCATCCCTCACTCAGCAGCGGTGCCTTCAGAAAACAAGACCGAGACAGGTTTGTGTCCTAACACCCCACCTTTATTCAGTATGTCACCCGACAGCTTGCTTTCTTATCAGCCACATTCCTCATTTTTACCATCTTATCACCATGTCTCGGATTCTTCCTGCTCCTGAAGTTGAGCAGCAGGTGGTTTTCTCCCCGCTGAGGCTCAGTATCAGTCTTTACAGATCAGCAAATCATTTCATTTTTACACTATATCACACTACATCAAACAGCTTTCAAAAATAGATCTTAAAAATATATCACCATTAAAACCATTTACAGGAGCATCTGTTAGTAGACCTGAGAGCCGTGTACCATGACATGAATGACTTGTATTTAGTAACGTATCTCGTGAAAGGCTACTTTTATACACTATAATGCAGCAGGCTGTGGCGTGAAGAAAGAAACTAAATTGAATTTTAGTTTATCCTTTTATTTCACCTCCATTGTTTACATTATAAATCTAATTTCGCATATTCTTCTAAGTGTAAGCAGACACATTATGTTCAAGAATTGAACACAAACCAGAAAAGACCAAATGTTTCAATTCCATCAAAAGCCGCCAGAGGCAGGCAGCAGGTAAATGAAAACATATTTACAGTCTAGTTTCAATCATCTTTGTGGTGGTTGTTGCTTTATTTTGGATTCATTGAACATGTGTAGGGACATTTTTCTATTCATATCTGTTTGATCTCATTAGAGCTCAAGTTTACCCGTTTTTAGGAGTGTGGTCTTTTGATTGGCTTGGTGGGGAATGCATGTCTAGTCTCAGAGGTTCAAACTTGACACTTTTCCACCTCGTAGCCATTTTTCAAATATTAAATGTGGCGAAGTGTAAACTCCAGGCAACATACCCACCCCATCAACAGTGATTCAGTCCATATGTCTGCAGTGGCACAAGACAGCTGTGACACACATCAGGAACAGCACCCATGCAGAGCCATGATGCTAGAAATCTTTAGCTCCTTATTGCCTTTACATTTTTTATGACAATTATTCATAAATGAATTTAGATATTTCAAGATTTTAAGACCAACAAGTGAAACTGAGTTCCATGGATTAATGAAATCAAATTAATCTTTATTTATTGAGAAATTTTCATACAATTTAGCACAAAACGTTGTCAACATGTCCTGTTTGAGCTGATGGGCTGCTCTATTTAAGGTCTGTGTTGGTAGCTCTTCAGTCCAACCTGCAAAATGTTGAGAAGAGTAAGAATGATTGGACCATCATGTGAGTCTCAGATCACGTCCAAACATTTGACTCGATCTGTTACTTGTGCTCTTTGACACAACGTAAATGGACTGTACAACCCTGAACAAATAATGCTGTTGAGCATTGGGAATATTCGCCTTGACAATTCATTAGAAATGAGAAAAGAGGGAAACCTTTAAATTCTAGAGTGGACCATTCTAGTGCACAAAAGTCACTGAGGTTAGATCAGTTTAACTAATTCCTGCTATAGAAGATGACTACACACAAAAGGCCGTTCCCATTCCTTTCAATGTAAAATGGTTCCACTTTACATCTGAAGCAAACACACCTGGGTAAAGGTTTAGTATTTCATTTCACCTCTGTGGTTGGAATATTTCATAAGGACAAAGAACTCAGGTTCATAAAAAACATTTTTGAATTTTTATGAACCTCATTCTTTTGTGTTGAATTGACTCGGATTGCACACAGATGAGAAGTTGTCTTTTTAGGTCTTCAGATGTACGTTAGCCCCACTGAGGGTCTCCAACAACTGCCGGCTGTTGGTCAATTCAACCTCAGTTGGCATATTAAAATGTTTGTTTGCTTCATAAACCACAGCAAAATCTATTTCTTGAGGAATCTGCTTCTTCATTGATCTTACCAAACCTGCTGCCACTTGTGTTGCTTCTCTGACAATGTCTGATGGTGGCTGGACTATTTTATGGCTACTGTGTCTTTGATGGTGGGCAAGGATTAGTTGACAGCAGGTAGTCTAAATAAGGTCTTGAGCTGAAAAATGTTGATGAGCCTTCTTTAGTTAACTTTAGAACATTTTGTCCTATTTTCATTTAGATGAGACTTAATAAGAGGACAGATGCAGCATGAGTTTGTAG
Source organism: Oryzias celebensis (assembly GCA_014656515.1). Taxonomy (NCBI): domain Eukaryota; kingdom Metazoa; phylum Chordata; class Actinopteri; order Beloniformes; family Adrianichthyidae; genus Oryzias; species Oryzias celebensis. The sequence goes on along the minus strand of BNCR01000001.1, from coordinate 38,715,809 downwards.
TGAATACAAGGTTCCTGGCACAGGAACCCCAGAGGACTAAGATGAGGCATGAAGCCGGCTGGTAGAATGCTTTGAGCTTGAAGATTTCCTGAAGTTTAACCTGGTAATGAGGACTTGGAGGTGAGACATGTGAAGGAAGTCAGCCTTGAGCCAGGTGTGGGTGTAGAATGGGAGAAGAGGGTCGTCACTGACCTGCATGGAAGGTGGATGAGAGGAAAACAGAGTTTTTTTAGGGTGTCCTCTCATTTGCAATTGATGGTGGGATAGGGATGATTGGATAGAGGATTTATGATACGGTAAAAAGCAGTTGTTTAAAAATATTGTTTATTGTTTTCACGCTCCAAAATAAACTGCTTTTTATGAATTTCTACTGCTTTCTGCTTGGTGTCAATGATGACGAGCAGCAGCTTTACCGGTGAGTGAGTTGGAGGAGTTGAAATCTGTAGCATGTGTGTGTGTGTGTGGAATGGATTGAAATTTGGTAGGAAAATCGGTTTTCTTTTAAGAAACTGAACTTTGGTTTCTTTAAAGTTCCAGTTAAACATCTTTTTTTACACTCTTCAGTTGTGCGTATTTGAAGACTGTGTTTAATGGTGCTGAATTAGGAAGTGCTGGAAAGTGACAGTAGCATTAGCAGTAGCACTAACTGCAGCAGAGGTCTGGTTGTGTGTGAATGCAGGAAATAAAAATAGGTAATTAATGAGCCAAAACAGTTCCTGTTCTTCCTGTTGCTCTTTCTACATCCCCACTGTCCCCAACCATATGCAGATGATCTCCTCCACCCCCTCAGCCTCCTAAACCTGCTGAGTCTGCACAATAAATCCTAAAAAATACAGAAGACCCCTCCAGCTGCAAACAACCAGCTGTTGCATGGCTGAGTGTGGGAAGAGAAGTGGAAAAAGGCACATATTCATTCAGCTGAGACAGTAAGCAGGTTTGTTAGGGCTGTATTTGTGTTTCCAGCTGCAATGACATAAGCTGACCAGGAGACAATGACTGCACATGCATGTTGAGTCTCCCCCCGTGCTTTGCATACACTTTGAATATTTCCAAACCAAATGTGGTTGTTGGTGAATTCTAATTCTACTTCTCTACTATGGATAATGAATATACAGACATAAAAAAGGAAGAAGCATGTAGTTCATTAGAACTTTTAAAATGTAAAAAAATGTTAAAAAAAAGAATGACTTCAATAACAATGCATTTGAATTCAAAAATACTTACATAAGTGGTTTCAGCAACAAGTCTCAGCACTAAAGTTTCTCCAAAATCTGAGCAGGACAGACAGTTTTTTTTTTTAAACACTTGAAGTCATGAAGTGTTGAGAAGCACAGTTAGTAGAATCATCCCAGGAGGTTGCAATCAAAGCTGCATCTGAGCCAGTCAAGCTTAGCAAGGCAACTCATGCAGTCCTCGTCCTTATGGATTCTGCTGAACAAGTTGGTCACAGTGTTGCAAGGTGGCAAGAATATGAAGATAAGATTTTTAAAAATGTCTTTCCCCATGTTTTCACTTATACCTACTCAGCACAGGTCTGCTTTTTGCTGTCTTGTGTTTTAACCATTGTCTTTGTAAAGCATGGAACGCTTGTCGATCAAAAGCTGCTTTCACACTAACATTTTGTCTTGGGCTCTGCTTGATTGAACAGCAACTGATTTGTTTTACTGTTGCACATTACCTTTCAGAAGGAAACAGAAGATTAAAGCTAACCTTCGTGAGGAAGGTTGTTTTTTCCTAATTTAATGTACGGCATGTTGGGTATTCACTGGCCTAGTTTACTTCTGCTCTTTGGTCCACTGAAAAGTCTGTTTGTATTCACACTGTTAGGTACCACTCTGACATTTATTTGCAAGTCTATTAACATCATCCTTCTTATCTGGACAAGGGGTTTGTTTTATGCACATTTTTTTACCACAACTTTTGTTTTTTTGAATTCCTATGATGTGAAAACACAGGAAGAGAATGTCCACGCTTTTGATGTGGACAAAAACACATCTCAGAGAGCATGAACTGGTCCACGGAGGCGTGCAGCCAACAGGGATAAGAAAAAGAAACTCATCAAACTTGAAACCTGATGCTCACAGCACTTGGCAGGTTGTGTTTGTAATTGTTGTGGCACACACGCAGCGCTCAGCTGAGGCTGCGATGACAGCAGGGCTGGATCATTTTACAATACAACAGTAAACAATGTGATAATCTGATCAGACATTTGATTCCAGTCTGATGCAGTGAAACATGGATGCAATCCTTCTTTTGTTTGGACTTTTAAGAGCAGGATCCAGACGTAGCAGGGACAAACTAATAACCTCAAAGGTTGCTTGGACAGGTAAGCTGTGTGAAATCAACGTTTTTACTAATTTTTTACATTTGAATCGAAAAGTGTTTAAAAAATCAACGTTTTAATGTCATCGAGTCCCATGAGATTAACTGAAAAACAATCAGATCCGTTAAATGAATTCTGCAGAAACCTAAAACTGCAAATTCAAATCTGTTTGTAGCAGAACATTTCCCTGCTGCCTCCTGAAGCCACAGTGACACTACTAGTTTTTCTGCCTGGTTCACTTGACTTTCAGGTTCTCCTAAATGTTGCCAAGCAGCTTTTAGCTTTGGCTAAATTTCTGCTCCAGCAGATCATTCATGCTAAAGTTTGCAACATGAAAACACAAGCTCCACAAAGAAACTTCAGTCGACATGTCAGGCTTCATTTGTGCCATTCAAAATCCATGAGGATGATATCAGAGGTTGTTAGTCCAGTTACTTGATGGTTACGGATGAAGAGAATGACACCAGGAAAAGCTGAAACCTCTGCATTTCAAAATAAGATGTGAGAAATGAACTCTTCTTCTCTAACTGAGAGTTCTTCTTTCTGTTGCACTTCTCTTCCATGTTGACATGATGTTTCTCTTTTTACCTTTAAAAGTTTGCAGTCAGATGACTGAAGTGAACATTGAGTGACATGTGACTGGCTCATCATTATCCTGTATATCAAGAGCTCATTGCATTGTTTTGACACCTTTACTGTCCTTTAGAGTCTTGATGGTCAAATGAATCCACAATTATGTAAATCAGAGTCTACAGCTTGTAGTTAGAATCGTCCTGTCCTCTCCAGAAAAATGACTGGCAGCATGAGACTCAGGTTGTAGCCAGACTTTGATACTGAAATTGACCTTGGTGTCAGTCTGCTGTACTGCAGTGGGCCTCTGCTTTTGGTGCACATGTTGCTGAACTGCTCAACCTTTTGTGCTTTTATTTATAACCTTTTTAAGATGGAGCCTCTGAGTCTCACTCATGCCTCAGTTTCTTTGACAAGGTATATGATGACCAGAGCACAGAGCAGTGACTGAAGCTGAAAAATTTGCTTTCATGACTGAGAGAAGGGGCTGCACAGTGGAGCAGTTGTTGGTGTTCTTTCCTTACAGTGGGAAGGTTGTGGTTCAAATCCTGGCAAGGCTTCTCTGAATGGAGTTTGCATGTTCTCCTCCTCTCCTCGTACATATTGGTTTTTCCCAGGCAATCGAGCTTCTTCCCACAGTCCAAAAACATGCTTCATGGGTTAATAAGTGTTTTTGAACTGTCCATTAGTGAGCATGAGGTTGTGTGGCCCTACAGTAGACCTGCTCAGGGTGTACCCTGCATTTGCTCAACAATAGCCAGGTTAGCCTCAGAGTGCTCTGAAGATGGATGGATGGATGGATGGATGGATGGATGGATGGATGGATGGATGGATGGATGGATGGAATGAGGAACGTTCTCTTTTGTTTGGGTGTTCAGGAGTACAGTAAAGCAAAGCAAACGTTTTTCGAACAACTCTGTGCTTCATTATGACCTTCAAGTCAAGTATTTTACTTAAGTATTTTGTTTTCTATTTTATTGTGTGTGGTCAGAGATTTTATTATTGTATTCATGTTCCTGGTTATGTGGTCATTTCCACTGATAAAGCGAGTTTCTTCTGTTTATCTTGATTTAGGTCACAATCCAGACATCATTTTACCTTCAAATATGCCACATTGTCATTAAAGAATCTCTTCCTTTTCATGTTGGACACAAAGATGAAGGCAGGGCTGAACCTCTAAACGTAGGGAAAATGTTGGACACAGAATTTCTAAGAAACTCAAACTGTAGGATTGTTGTGGTAAAAACAGGTCCACAGATAACCAGCTCTGATCGATCCATCACCAGCACTCATCTAACTAGGTTTATCAAACTCAGTCATTATTGATCTGATCAGCCTATTTTCATCTGAACAACACGTGACAGCCTGTCTGCACGTGTTAAGTAAATGTTTCAATGCTCAGCCGGCGCATTTTCCCGTTTTTCAGACTCTCTACATGAAAATATTTGCTGTCTGCCACTAAAGGCTTAAAGAAATGTCATGAATGATCTTTTCTCAGTCTACACATCAACACACGTTGTGTCTTTGCACCATAAGAACTAGAAAACCAAACATAAAGTCTTTGTGTACAGAGAAAATGCAAACATACAGACAGTGTCTTTTAAAGTCTGAGGTGTCTCAAACCACAGTAACCTAGTAGAAGCAAGAATCCTGCATGTGATCGCCCCAAAAAATATAACTTCTGTTGATAGATTCACTATGCAAGGCAGAACTCCTCTATCCAAACCCTATCCAAACAGAAATACAATGAAATGAAATGAAGGTTTCCACCAACCAAACATATAAAACTAATGAATCAAAAAACTGGATTTGCATCAATGTTTCAGTCAGCATTGAGACTGGAAAATGCATTTCAGTGCATTTCTGTTCAGCGTAAAAGCAGTTAGAATTGTTTTTAAAGTTCTGTTAGTTGCAAAAACTGTGGCGATAGTAATCATACCACAATAAGATGAAAACAATGTATAGACAGGGAAAAAAAGTAAAAAATGATAACAAACTGGCAGGTTCAAGGTAAAATGGTATATTTGTAAGAATATAACAATTAAATAATCAATCCATTTATCCAACTGGATTGATCTGTCAAAAGACAAGGTGTTAATAGAGTGGAATTGAATTTACCTATACCATTACAAAATATTTCAAAATGAAATAAATCAGTCTATTATTATTCTTGGGAAATTCTGTTTGGATTGAGACATGGTGGGTTTCTTTTACTATAACATAAAAACCACCAAGTCCATCCCAGTGGACAACACACACGTGATGCAGCAAAACCGGTCAACCATCATTCCAGTCCAATGTGTTAATACACTTTGAATTTAGCAAAGACGTGACCGCCCAGTGTGGTACAATGTTCTTATAATGTTCCCTTTGTATTATTTTGATGTGGAAAAACAATAGTGGGCTGAACTTTATCAAACTAAAATGTGAATAGATTTGACATTCATTCTTGGTTACATGTTTGTAGGGCTGGGCCATAGTGAATTTTTTATATAACGATATTGTTTTTTTTCCTATCAGGCGATAACAAAAAATATCCCGATATAAATTAAATAACTATATTTGTTTAATATGAACGCTTTGTGGCTCATTAGAGAAATGTATAATCATCAGCAGGTTGTTTAGATGTAAATCTTTATTTCCTATCATACTTTAAACATAACAGATGCACTGAAGGAACATGATGTTTTAATCTCCAGAAAACAAAAAAAAGGCATAAATATTATAAACTAAACTGTAAATTAAAGCAAACATTTTAAAGTTTCAAAAGAGAACATGAATAAAACAGAACACTGAAAACAAACTGTTGAAAACAAACTATTCATTCTACAAATACATTCTAATGTTTTCAAGTTTTACAGAAGTAACATCAAATGAACGTACATTTTTATCAACATCCTGTTAATAATCTAGGAACTAAAAGCAAATTCTCTGAATATGTTCTGGTAGTTTAGACTGTTGCTGCTGTGAAAGTCTGAACTTTGTTGTTTTTCTGGAGAATTCTGGTTTATTTCAGTCTGAGATTGAACATGTTTGGTGTCACTGCTTCAGGTGATAAAAATGTTGGAGGGATTTCCAGTTTTAGAAGAACATGTCTTCTGCAAAATTTGCAGTGTATGTTACTCTGTGTTTGTCAGATTTTAAATAATTAAAATACCTCCACACAGGAGCGAAACTTAATTTTTTAAACACCAGCCAAGTTGGCCGACCAAACATATATTTTATCTACCGAATAATATTTTTTTACACAGAAATACTGTGGGTTTTTTAATGTATTTTTTTATTCTACCTCCAGGTGATCACATTTGATTACAAACCATAACAAAACGCCTGAAACAGTTTAATGTTTTGTGTTATTGTCATTATGTTGTATATCATTATTGAAATTAAAGCTGCAGCTTTAAGGAGGCGGGAGGATTGAGCACAACATCTGAGAGGTCACAGTTTTCAGTGTAACACAGATTCTGTTATGCTACACAGACGCTGCTAAAACATTAGATTCAATCTGTTATTGTTTAAAAAAATGAATGTTCTATGAATTTATTTTAAAGGCCAGTTCATGCAAATACTGTCTGACTTTAAACGGGTCCGTGATCACACAGAACAGCTACTTAGCATCATAGCATTAGCGGCTAACAAGCTAGCATCGTAGCATCAGTGTCTAACAACAGCGCTGTCTCTAAATCAACACCTGTTATAAATCGCCACATGTTCCACTGTTTCATCAGCCAAACTAAACGCTGTACAGGTGAAGTGATCGCAGGGGTGGGTATTGTGTCGTGTGTGTTTTATTTACCTTGTGTGCAGACGGTGAACAAAAAGAGGACAAAATAAATGCACCAAAAGAAGAGCAGGACTAAGTTTACACCAACATTTACTCTCCATGTAGTGACTCACCCTCTAACTTTTACTCGCTAAAGAGGAGAAAATGCTTGTGATGAGATGCGAAATGAGAAAATGCCAGCTTCATTTCGGTCCCTTCAAAATAAGTCTTTTGTGATAGGGTCATTTTACTATTGAGAAGTACTATTGCAGTATTGATTGCTATCATTTTATCGCCCAGGTCTACTTGTTTGTTTGTACACATGTTTAATGTATACTTGATTAACTTGTAAGAAATACAAGGAATCTGGAAGACTTCACCTGCACTGTTCAGTACCAGGTATTTATCTCTGAGTCACATTGGTTGAAGTTTTGCCTGAAGATGTCCTGGATTTATTTTAAACCAAATACAAGTGCAGGCTCAATGTCTGCTAATAGGCATGTCTGAAATCACCAAGTCGGACGCAGCGCTGCGCAGATTTCCTGTATTGCAGTGCATGTCACGTAGGTTTTGCTCTGACGTCAATTTTCATAAAAATATTGTGAGAAAGTGGAGGGTGCAGGGAACCTACCTAGACGAGAGCAGCTGGAAATTTGGCATTGTGCTGAGAGCCGCCTATATAACTACAAAGCAGTGCATTGTGGGAAATAACATCCTGACAGTTCTTGTAGTTCTGAGTGATGCTGATCAGAAATGACTGGCGCTCAATAAAGGAAATCTGTGTAGTTTGTAACTCTTTCTGGAAGTAGTAAATCACTGATAAAAACATAAAAAGATTCCTATTTATTTATGGTCGTTGAAATCAGCATTACTCAAATTGCCTTATCATTAAACAATTCTTTACTTGAAACATTTCATTGTTTTATTTTTTATTATGTTTATAAATCTTCTCTTTTCTTTGTTGTTTTTGTCTCCAGAACACAATGAATCTTCCTCCAGACAAAGTAGAGATCCTGACTCAGTATGACAATGAGAAGAAATGGGAATTGATCTGCGATCAGGTAAATGTATTTCATTCTTCAGTTTTTTTATTTATTTATTTATTTATTTTTTTTATATACAAAAGATTTTTAGAATTTATGGACAGGGGGCTTAGCTTTTAGAAGAAAGCTCTAAAATGTTGCTCCTTTTTATAGTAAAATCCAATAATATATCATTAGAACAACAAAATTACTAGAGTTCATTTCTTTTCTCTTTGTATTATTTTTAAACTCTAGCTGATCTTTCCAGCAAAAAAGTAATGCTGCTAAGAAGCTCACCAGCATTCATTGTGTTGCAGATCTTAAGCTGTGTTCACACTGAACACAATTTGCGTGTCAGGGGAAGCCATTTTCAATTTAAAGTCAATAGTGCAGATGTGATCTGAGGTCTTGTGATGTGATTCGACCGATGGGCACGGTGCAGCAGTCTGACAGCAGCGTGATTTGAGCGATGGGCACTGCATGGTGGTCTGGTAGCAGCGCTATTTGAGCAGAAGTTCAAATATTTGAACTCTGGTGAGGTCGTTGTGCTGCGTCAACCAATCAGGGGCTCAACTTTGGCCACGTGACATTTTCAATGACAGCAGGTAGAATACACATCCAATATTGTATATCAATCCATATTCTCCTGAACTTCCATCCATTTCCTTAATCTGCTTTATCCCTTTCGGGGCAATGGATTTTCCAGAGCCCATCCCGGCTTCTTTTGGGCAAAGGCCCGTACACCCTGGACAGTCTGTTGGAGGGCCCATGGAGCTGGAGGGAATGCTTTGAGATGTGATTACCAATGCTTTTCTGCAACTCTTCAAAATAAATAAACCTGATCTCCAAACATCATCAGTGTCTTCCATGTTTTATAATAAAAAATGCACAATCTCTGGCCCATGAAGTGATCAAGGTTGAAACATTAGCTGGTAGCTCCTTCACACGCAGCCACAAACACACGTTAAGCTTTTGAACACATTTTTGAACAGGCACCATGCAGCAAATTTGCAGCGCGGCAAAAGAGAGGCGGCTAATGCAAATTTGTCTCGCGAAACACGTTTGATGTGGACCCAGATTAAAGGATGTAAACTATAAATTTACTGCACAGTAGATTGACTAAAAGTATTTACTCCTGTAATTTTACCTTTTTAAACTATATCAGAACATCTAAGAGAAAAGTTATTTTAAGCAAAGTGCCGAAACACTGTTAAAATCTAAGCAATGAAAAAACAAATGTGTAGTTTTGTCTGCATATCTTAAACATATATTATACAATTTATCATATCTTACCTTTTCTGAAGTGTAAATACCATGAATTAGCAAGAGAAAACAACTTCTTTATATTTAAAGTAGCTGTCAATGTTGACGCGTTAACGCACGTGACTACAAAAAAACAAGAATGTGTTAATATTTATTAACGCTAATTAATTACACTTCGCAAAGCAACCATCTTTCAAGTATGACAGTTCAGGCTTCTACGGCGTGCATTCATTTCTGAAAAAGCACATTTAGTCGGGCATTATACCACGGTCGCTTACAAAAGGTTAAATAAAGAATCTGTTCAGAGAGAAAGTTCACCTCTTACTGCTTGCTTTTGTCCAGATCATGAAAGAAAAGTTTGTATGAAGAAACCAGCGCAGGGGTATAGAACATTTGGGCTATCGCTTATCGCTTGAATCAATTATTCGCCTGGACAGTTTCAAGCGCAGCAACACAAAGTTTGTTTCTGATGGCTGAATATCAGCATCTTTGTTTTTTTGGAGTAATACAATGCCATTTAAAATTTGCCTAATAAAACATTGTGATTATTCATGATTAATCACAACCAAAAAGGTTGATTCATCTGAATAATTTTATTGACAGCACGCATTTAATTGAATTATACGTTTTTAGGGGTAAAAATGACATTAGACAGGAGACAATCAAATAGTTTTAAAATTATTTTTAGTTTTAAAATAATTCAAAACTATTTTTCAATTATTGATACATGATTTTACTAAAATCGCACTTTGTGCCAGTTTTAACAGCTTGTTCAAGAGCTTCCTGGTTTTAACACAAACCAGCTGTTCTGTTCTGAGAACGTTTGCATTTCCTGAAAATGTTCCCCGGGCAAAGCTGCTCCAGTGACTTCCTTGCTTAAATGAATTTCCACCAACCCACATTTTCCAGAGGGGAAAAAGGCAGCAAACTTTGTCTGCTACAACTATTGCTTGTATACCCTCAACGTCTGAAATGTATGTTTTATTGAGCTCTTCTGTATGTAGCTGTGCCAAATGGAAAGCAAGGAAGGCCGACTGAGAGACAAAAGCTATGCTAACGCCAGTGTAAATGTGGCTAGCAGCTTTTCTGATGATGGGATTATGTTTTAATCTGTTTGCATGTGAGAAGTAATTAAAATACCTGCGTCTGTTTCTCTGTTTCTTCAGGAGCGATTCAAGGTCAAGAATCCACCATCTGCTTACTTGGAAAAGCTAAAAGCTTGCCAGGTTAATGGAGGAATTAGCTGGATGGTACAACAGAAAAAACAATATGAGCTTTTGCAATTTTTCTGCTCAAGCGCAAAACATTCTCTTTAAATGACTATTGCCTCTTTTACTGGACTCTTTTGTCAACATTCCAGCATATGATCTTTCAGAAACATTTCAATTCAGTTTAATGAATCAAATGAAATGTTTATACACCTCAAAACCTTCTTGAAATGTGTTTTGTCAGTTTAAGAGACGTGCTGAAGAATCCACACCTGTCCTGAGGGAGCTGGAGATTTCCCTGAGAACAAATCACATCGGGTAAGTCAAACGGAAGCTACTGTGAGCAAAATCCTTCATCAGGTTCCAATGAACACGACAGAAAAATGTGTAGAGCTAGAGTGTCCCTTTAAAGTTGATAGACTGACTGAGTTTTTTTTTGGAAGTATTCCCTTTCACTGTGGGGTTAGAATGAGGGTTGGGGTCAGAGCAGTGAGGGCAACTAAAGGGGAGCTAATGCAACTGAAGCACCAATCCACCTCAAGCAAAACGAAAAACACACTTGAAACAATAAGAAAGAATACGTTACGCTTTGATGTCTACATTGAAAATGAAGCAAACCTTTTTTTTGAGTACTAATGCTACTTTTTAGTTAAAAAGTGTTCTTTCTTTCTACAGATGGGCAAAGGAGTTCTTAAATGAGGAGAATCATGGCTTGGACGTGCTTGTGAATTATCTGTCTTTTGTTAACAATTCAGTCAAGTAAGTGTAGACTTCAATGTCTTTTTACTGTCAATTCACCCCTGTTTTCAGCAGCATGCTTGCCATTGGAATTAAGATTAAGACAGATTATCCCTGTGTTGACCTGCAGAAATGATGTGGGCACTTTGGATAAAAAGACTTTACACAGAGAGCAGCACACTGATACTTCAGTGGAAAATCTCAATGGAAGTCTCTCGCCCACCAGCACTGCCTCAAATGCCAGCAAAGTCTTTACACTCAGGTATGTGACAGTGGAGCTAAACCACGGCCATAATGTTTGTTTGAAAGAGAAATGTTTATTTGAAATGAAAAAGAAATTGTTTGTTAAAAATGACAAGTATCAACCCAGTATCGAGAGTTCCTAAACGACGACTTGAGCGAGAGACAATTTTCTATCTCGCCCAGTGCTTCTCCATGCCAGATCACCAAAATGTTTTAATTCTATTGCAAGCTCACGTCGCAACTTTTCATAGTAGGCTACTCGATGAAAAGAAATAATAATAAAAAAACATATATATATATATATACGCCTACTCGCTCACACTGCATACTTGCGTCACAAGTTGTTGGCAGCTCCAGTTATCAACCACAGACATATATTAAGCGTGTTAGAGCTGACTCATGCAGACGCAGCGCGGCGTAGACCGACTGTTGTGTGGTGCATACTGGTTAGTTTTTTGCCCCAACGTCGCATGTCAGTCATCATAAAAATATCTAAAGAAAAGGGCGGGTGCAAGGCACCTTCCTAGGCAAGCACAGCATGACATATAGTCCTGAGCTTAATGCGAACTGCCTAGATGACTACATAACAATGCATTGTGGGTAATATTGTCCTGTCAGCTCATGTACTTCCAAGTGGTGTTGATCAGAAACGGCTGGCGCTCAGTGAAGAAAATCTGTGTATTTTGTAACTCTTTCTGCAAATAGTGAATCACTGCGCCTTTCCTTCAATTGAAACCCAAGGTGCTTTACATACAAAATAAATAATAAAATAATAAAAACCATTAAAAACTTAAAATACACACAACATGAAAGGAACAGCCATACAACACAACCACCCTTCCCTCCACCAGCTCCTCCCTCCATCCACTAAAAGCTGCAGCTCTAAGGAAAAAGTCTGGCTCGGTGCTGCGGTGCAGAAACTGTGTTACGGGGAACCGTTTATTTCAAGGTCCAGCCCAACCACAGGGGTCATCACCACAGTGTCCACCCCCACAGTGCAGCACAGAGCCCACTCTACATGGTGGTACCCCAGCCGTCCCAATGAGAATGAGCACCGCAGCACCAGCTCACCCATAGGCAGGAGGACCCCGGAACAGCGGATTGCCGTGAGGAAGCACTGGAGTTCAAGAATAAATGAATAAAAAGCAACAGTTGAACAAACACTTCAATAATGTGATTATAATCATAAAAAACATTCTTAGTAAATTAAAACAATAATTGTTTATATAAATTAACTATTAAATGATTGAAAATAAAAGGTAACAAATAAATAAAAACAGAGGAAAAGATCAAATTAAATAATTACAAAAATCATAAAAAAGCCAGATTAAAAAGGTGGGTCTTGAGCCTCTCTTTAAAAACCTCTATGGTCTCTGCGGCCCTGAGGCTCTCCGGCAGGCCGTTCCAGAAGCGACGGCCATAATGGTGGAATGAGTTCTCCCCATAGGTTTAGGTCCTCACCTTTGGAACAACTAAAAGGCCGGTGCCAGAGGACTTCAGGGTCAGCGAGGGGTCATATCTTAAAATCAAGTCACTTAAATAGGAAGGCCCAAGACCATTAAAACATTTATAAACCATTAAGAGAACTTTAAAATCGATCCTGAAACGCACAGGGATCTATTTTTTTTGCCCCAAGTGCAAGAAAAATGGACCCTAAAACATGTTGGAACCCTTTCTAAAGGGAACGACCTAGAACAATGTTTGTTATTGTATCTGTTATCTTTTATTTGGCATGGATTGATTCATTTTTTCATTTCTACATTGTGTATCTTTTACAGGACAGAAGAAATTTACTTAGAATTTGTCTTGAATGTTCTATGTATGATTCAACAAGTTTTAAATAACTGAAAACAAACTACAGTTTTTATTTTTTATGTGTATTTTAACATTCTGTTAACAGTCTTCTGATCAACTCATTTCATTTAATTACAGCATCACTTAGTTTTTCCAGTTTAAAAAAATGTTACATGTTTTCTTTTACTGTTAATCCTGTTTGTTTATTATTAAATCAAATGAAAATCAATGTTGTAATTGTACACTCATTTAAAATAATTGTATGTACACAGTCAATGCATGACTACAATTATTTATAGACTTGACCTGAGCTCATTATTTCTTATTTCATATCATGACACATATAAAAAAAGACTTATTTTTATTGATCGATATTTACATTTAATTGTATCTTTCGACTTTCATGAAAGAAACTACCACCGCTTCTTGTTGTCCGCTTAAAGCACTGATCATGCCTTCCTTTTCAGACATACGAGTATGGGGTCCCGGGAGCCTTACTTCAGGCTCTCCGGTCTCTGTATGACCAGAGGAAGAGCTTGGTTCGCATCGCCGCATCAAGTTGCATTACGTCAGACCTGTTCTCCATCAGGGCTGTCCTTTATCTCCGGTTCTGTTCAGAATTTCTAGGCGCAGCCAGGGTCCGGAGGGGTCTGGTTTGGGAACCACAGGATTTCCTCTCTGCTCTTTGCAGATGATGTTGTCCTGTTTGCTTCATCATGCATTGGGGTGGTTTGCAGCTGAGTGTGAAGCGGCTGCCATGAGGGTCAGCACCGCTAAGTCTGAGGCCATGGTTCTTGACCGGAGAAAGGTGGTTTGCCCTCTCTGGGTGGGTGAAGAGCTCTGCCACAGGTGGAGGAGTTTAAGTATCTTGGGGTCTTGTTCACGAGTGAGGGAAGATTGGTGTGGCGTCCACCGTTATGCAGTCGATATACGTTGTGGTGAAGAGAGAGCTGATCCAGAAAGCAAAGCTCTCAACATACCGGTCGAACTTGGTACCAGTTCTCACCTGTGGTCATGAGCTCTGGGTCATGACCAAAAGAACGAGGTCCAAGATACAAGCGGCTGAATTGAGCTTCCACTGTAGGGTGGCTGTGAACGAGAGGAGCCAATTAAGATGAACATTCGCATGAACACGAACATTCTAGTGTCAACTAACACAAGCAGCCAACACTGTCTCATTTCAAATCTATTACTAATCTTCTGAGATATTTGCTTCCACTGAATTTATCTGTGTTGAAGGATTCAGCAATAAAATAAGACAACAGTTTTGAGAGAGAGGAAAGTGATGAATTATCAAATGGAAAAATGATCAGATTATGTTGATTTGAGAAATGAAAATGATTTTGATTGAAGGTGAGTTTGGAAACATGCAGAGATCAGTCCACCTAATTCATATCACAAAGAAGTTTCACTTTTACCCAAGAGCACATTCACACTGCAAGGTTTGATTTTCACTTGGGTTCCTTTGCCTGGATTGTCTATTGTTGGTTTAGCAACTTTGAAAACTCATTTTGATTCACTTAGGGGTGAAACAAAGTCTGGAGGTTAACAAATGGACTTCAAGGAGAAGATGACATAAATTACAAGAAGTTCATCTTGTGTAGCTGAAGGTTTTTTTTTCTCTTTTTCAGACCATTTCTCTGAACCTGTGTCTTATTTGAGCGTGAGAATAGTAGAACATCAACAGTTTCTAAAATACTCGTTACAACCTGTGTGACCCCAACACAGCACCAGGATTAAAGCTGCTGTAATCTACTTTCTTCTCAGTTTGGACCTTTAGCTTGAAGTGTGGCAAGTCACCATCATGACCCAATATAAAAATCAGGTGCATACTGTCCTTAAAAAGGTCTAATAGACATAATTGTATCCAGAGCTGCAGCTGTTTCACCACAGTTTCTATGAATATCTATTTCTAGCTTTCCGAATTGTAGCTTTTATCCTTCTAATTTATTAGGTCAAACACGGGTGATTTTATGCATGTGACTAAGACAGTCATGTGATTATTAGTTATTGTTTATTGTCATCTGTCTAACAGAGCTGAAATGAGTTTGTTGTGCTTTGAATGAGGAACAGAACGCTGTTAGTTTTTGTAAAACTTTAAAATATGAGTATGGCATGGTGGTGGGGGTATCAGCACGGGGATAACTCTCAAAACATCCTAGATGCCTAACAAAAACTGAGCTTTCAGACATGAGGATTCTTTCAGCAAGAATGGTTATTAAAATCCAAATACATTTTTTTTTCCTAAAATCTTTTGAATTCTTGTAGAAGGAAGTTTGAGAATCTGTAGGCAGTTTGGTTTCAACCTTTTAGATGCATTTGTATTTAGTGCAGTAAGTTGGTTGTAATGGATTCTGCTCTTTACCACACAGGAGACCCATGAGAAACTCCCGTGTTGGGAGTCCTAAAGATGACGTCCATCTGTGCATCATGTGTTTACGTGCCATCATGAACTATCAGGTGATGTAAATCTCCCGCTCGTGTTTTATTATCTGCTCATGTTTAATAAAAATGTTCCCACATACAGCTTGTACAAAATACCAAGAAAAGAATAACTTTAATGAGTCTTATGTCCTCTTGAGTCTTACATTTTAAATTTGAAACAATAATTTCAGAATTTGAATCTAGCTCTTGTGAAAAGACTATCTGCAGATTTTGCTGGTAAGTTTGCCGGAACATTGAAAAAAAAAAAATGCATTTTTGGTTTGAATGTTTTTGTTGTTGCCACAGATGCCATGCACTCATGAAGGAATGCACTCCTAAAAAGTGACGTTCATTGTCACAGTGTTCAGTGAGCAGAAATGCAAACATGCCTGAATGTCTGAGGCTTCTGTGTTCACTTTCATATCCGATCTACACTAAACTGAAAGTCTGTAGCAAAATCTAGTAAAAGACGCACTTTATTTGACTGTTAAAAAGACTTAACTCATATTTTGAGGTTTTTACTCATTTTAAACTAAAATAAAATACATTTAAGAGAAAAGGGTGAAAAGCAAACATTTTACAAACTCAGATGTTCTATGTATGGATATATATTTACAACTAAACTCTTATTTATGCCTTCATTCCAAAAATACCTCACTATCGCTGGAGTGTATACTTTTTTCTTCTTCATTTCTCTGTTCGTTCAAAGCGTTTTCCTCTCTGTAAAGAACTTTTGTCTCTGCGTTTGACAGCTGCTTTACTGGGTGGCCTTTCCCTAACTGATAAAAGATTTTACTCTACACTGCAACATATCTTTTATCCCCATCTAGCTTCTGTTTTTATCTGATGGTCGCAGATTTCTTTTTGCATTGTTTCGAAGGACAAAACATATTTTTGTTTTCAACACCATTCAAAAAGGAATGCAAGTTCTCTCCAGGTTTTGGGAGCAGCCTTCTCTGAAACTTTCCTCCGAGGAAGAGCACCTTGTCCATTTGTTGATGGATCTGGTTCCTGTTTTGTCTCTTAATAGTCGGGCTTCTGTCTGGTGATGGAGCACCCGTCCTGTGTGAATGAGATCACGCTGAGCCTCAATGACAGACACCCCAGGTAAGGTAACTCGCACACATTTACACAAGCACACGAGCGAAACACTTGTGGATTCCTAATTCATGTCATTTCAATACATTCAAAAATAAAAATCTGGAAATGTTATTACAAATTATGCCAAGGATAATTTTACATAAACATTTATTTGGGAGTTTATTTGTAAATATTTATTTTTAATCTTAAAACAGGGAATTGATTTGTTACCATAAGTAAAAAAACAAAAAACCTGATAACATAATAAATAACACTAAAATACAGTAAATTCCACAATGAAATGTCCATTGACTTCTTATGGAGAAAGCAAAGAGCAGGTGATATGAGTAAATGTGTGTAACTCTCCACAGGACCAAAGCTCTGGTGCTGGAGCTGCTGGCAGCCGTGTGTTTGGTCAGAGGAGGCCATGAGATCATCCTCTCTGCCTTCAACAACTTCAAAGAGGTCAGAGATGTTTCCATGGTGATGGTAGATAGGTAGATGATAGAAGATACTTTTTTACTCTCTGCAGAGAGAAATTCAATGTTTGGTATACCATATACACCAGCAGTCACATCCAAACAGACCATAAAGATAGTTAAAAAGGATAAAAACAATAACTAAGCATAATAAAGACATGAATGTGATGAATAAAAAGGCTAAAAATGACAAAAAATAGTAATGGTAAGCAAATTAAATTAATGCTCTGTCAGCAAAGACTGTTCTAAAACCTTCCAGAGTAAAAGACCTCCTGAACCTCTCCGTTCTGCAGCGCAGCGAGATGAACCTCCCACTGCGACTGCTTCTTTGAGAGAACCCGTTCACCTACCATTGACACACACTTAACAAGCTTTTGTTGGCGATTATGCCTCGTTTCCACTGAGCGCTCCAAACTTGTGGCCTGAGCCTCTCGAGAGTCTTCATTACCACGGAGGTTAGAGCCCCTGGTCAGTGGTCCTCAACACCTGCAGGCTTCCCTACTTTTGGAACCAGGACAAGGCAAGAGGTTTTCCTCTTGACAGGAGCCTGACCTGTCCGGAGGCCCTGGTTAAATAAAGTCTGCAGAGGCTCAGCCAGCTCGTAAGCCAGCTTGTAAGCACACTCTCAGGACCTTGGGCAAGAGTCCGCCCGGGGCCACAGACTTTCCAGGACGTAACCTCATCAGTTCAGCAGGTATCTCACCACCAAAGTGGTGGAACAGCCACTGGATGAGAGGGAGTAGGAGACACGGCTGCTGAGGTGGTGAAACACCAAAACTGTTTACATGACCTCATGGGGGTCATGTCAACAGTTTTTAGCCATGTTTTCCAGCTAAAAAGTTAGGATGGATTCTTAGTCTTTTCAAAAGCCCTTAATATGTTTGACATACTTAAGAGTTCTAGTTTGATTGAATCTGTGCATGCAGAGCAATGGTTTAGATAAAAAGCTGAGCTGAAAGAGGCTTTTCTATTTTACTCTTTTGTAATGATGGACCATCAGAATCTTCAGCTGCTGTGCTCTGCTTTCTTCTTTTTTAATCTTTATTCTTTTGCACTCTTAGCATATTTGTCACTATAATAATTGACTTCATCAAACACGTGAAAATAACCAGAAAGCAGTTCATCTGGACCTTGTGTGAAAACTTATTGCCCCCCTCCCCCATTTTCCAAATCATGAAGGCCCTGGTCACATAAAGCCACACAAACACAACGGCAGGTCCATCTCTCAAATCTATCTTGTTGAGATTTCAGGGATTTTGGAAAAAGAAAACTGACTTTAATCTGATTCTTTTTCATAATATGCGGAAAAACCCAAACAAGTTTCAACAACAAGAATAGAAGAATCAAGAAAACACTCATTTGTGATAATCTATTTGCTGCCATTGTGGCCCCACATCTTGAGCTGGCAGGTTTGGGCTCTTTTTTCTTCAGTAACACAAAAGAACCACAAAAAACAACAGTTATGAAAGGAAAAAGAAATATTTTCTTTCTGAAAAATAAAACTAGCTGTGACGATCTGACAAGCAGAGAAAAAAGAGGGAAGGACCCTTTCACTGCAGTGAGGTCTGAACCACAGCCTTTTAAACTTTCTTCTCAGGTTTTGCCCTCTTTTCAGATTTACTTTTCCACAACCTTTAGCTTACAAAATTCCAGATTACTCTTTTTTTCATCCATTATTGGGATTTCTACCGAGTTTGCTTGAAACTACATCCAATCTGCTGTTTCATTCCACTGAAGGGAAATTGAGACTTTTTAAGAATTTTGTGAGGCAGTAAACCAGGTCAATGTCAAAGGCATCCCCTGTTTCCTGCTGAAAAGCTTAATTTAATTTAACTTAAACTGCTATTAAACAAGTAGGACAACAAAACTAATAATATTGGTGCTCATGATTAAATTTAGTCCAATCTGACTGACTGAAATGTATAAAAGTATATCTTGACCCATCCTATGCATTTTCAAATATTGAGGACAGGTTTTCAATCTAACAATTGAGAGTGGTTTTCCTGTTGTATTTTATAGTTTTATATATCTTTCTTAGGTTTTGCTATGATCTGTGATGCCTTTTTTATCATCATTATTGAGGGCAAAACCGGCTGCACTATAAAGAGCTTGAAGCATCAGCACTGATCTGTCCTGCGCAGCCGTCTGGTCTTTGAAAGCAGGTTTTAGCTCTCCCCTTCAGCTGCTGTGTCCAGTTTTTCTACCTGCAAACAAAACGCAAATGCAGAGTAAATATGAGAAACCTCAGAGGCCTCCGACCAAGAGTTCTGAATCTTCTTCTGGCCATCAACAGTCAAGCAAAAACCAGGACCTACATTATTAATCCAGGAAGTTACAAAACAGCCCTGAATCAAGAATTATTGAATACTAAAAATCGCTAACGTCTGAACCCTGAAAACAACTCATCTCTTCTTAGTTTCTTCTTACTAAAACACCTGCTTTTTTAGATACCTGTGTTGTAAAGTTCTGCTTCCATCTCACTGCTGAGTTCAGTCAAAACAGGAAGCAAATAGAAGGATGAATCAGAAAAGAAGGTCATGTCACGTACATCTGTTTTTAGCCTTCGCCTTGTTGATCTCTGTTATCACACCAGTGACCTGAGTGTCTTGGAGCGACACCTGAAGTGAAGCAGCAGTTTGTACGTGGGTGTGAATCTGAGGACTCGATGTCAGGGTGAGCGTAAGGCTGACGGCCAGAACCAGGCTAATGTGTCTGCGCGGCGCAAAGTGAGCTTTGTTCAGGCCAGAACAGCCTGGCAGGTGTGCACGCTGCATTATTTAGAGGACGTGGAATGACTGGACGTCACAGAGCTTTAACAGTAATGACAGCACAGTAAGTTAGATGATTCCAATTTAGCATTCATAAACATTTTATAAAAATTCACAATACTTAGAAAAAGATAGACATCTGTAAGGACATAGGAAGAGCATGTTATAAGTGGAACCTGATCGTTGTGAAATGCAAGAATGAAACAGAAAGTCCGTGAGAGCACACTGCCCCCGTGTGTTTGCTGATGGTTAAAACACAAGAAGTAAAAGTGGATTCATTCTATGTACAACACACACCCAGAGAGCTGCTTTGTGACCTGCTGTCCTCTGTTCCTCAGGTTTGTGGGGAAAAGAGGCGATTTGAGAGGCTCTTGGAATATTTCCGCAGTGAGGAGAGCAACCTCGACTTTATGGTGAAGCTTCCTTTGCTTTGTTTCTGTTCACATGATTAATTTGTTGGGGGAAAAGTAAAGCACAAAATAATATATAATAACATTAAAGAGTTATTGATTCCAGAAGTCCTAAACAGAAAACCTGGCTAGCTTAGCTTAGCTAAACTGTTTTTGTGTGCCTCCTGCTCAAACTAGCACAGCAATAAATTGTGGTTATCAGTTCACGACATTCAGACTTCTAGTGGAGTATTTATCTGGAATAATAAGCTGGAAAATAAAGCGCTGATCATGATAAAAATACATGAAATATCTTAAACTGATTCAGTGACAACTTATTTTTGAACTAGTCTTTAATCCAATCATGTGATCGGATCGGGACACCCCTAATCTATAGTCTGTTTCCCCCTAAAAGTGAAGAGTTTTGCTTTGTTTTGACATCACCACCTGAGAAGTTACACATTTTGTTCTTCATATTGCATTGTTGTAAAAATGTTTTTTTCTTTATCTGCATTACAGGTGGCGTGTATGCAGTTCATCAATATTGTGGTCCACTCAGTGGAGGACTTGAACTTCAGAGTCTTTCTTCAGCACGAGTTCACTCAGCTCTTGTTGGATGACTACCTGGAGGCACGTTTGACCAAAGACTGTTACTTTTAACAACACCTGGTGCTTAGATGACTCAACAGTTCACAGATTAATGTTAACTAACAAGTTAGTCCATTTTAAACACCAGAGATGGTCTCTCCGGTTTGTTAAATCTGTGTATTCGCTGAAACTGAAGCATGAAGATTTTTTTTTTTTAACTGCGTTTATTATTTTGCAGAAATTGAAGTTCACAGAGAGCGACAGTTTGCTGGTGCAAATCCAGGCCTACCTGGACAACGTGTTTGATGTGGGCTCCTTGATGGAGGACGCAGAAGCCAAGAACGCCATGATGGAACACGTGCAGCAACTGCAAGAGGAGAACACTAAGGTGGTAGTGAAGCAAGCACTGCTACCATAGCAGTAACAGCCAGGGCACTTTCATGTAATGATTGTGGCTGGTAGGGTTCTGGAAGCAAATGTGAGGAAACAGATGGGGTTATTCTAGATAGCAGCTTGACCTCAATGTTTAAGAATCCTGATCTTCCCAGCACAAAGTTGAACATGCATCTTCACTCAGAAACGTTTGGTTGATCCCCAGAGTTCCTAAAGACAAAATGTCTCAAACTATCATCACACACAGGGAATAGAATAGTCATATTATGAGAACAAGGCAGAATGGTCTTTGACACCTGCTGTCTGAGAAGTTTTGGTTCAATAATTCAAACTTGGACCTTATGGATGTGAGCTGAGACACAAAATAAACACATTTTCACATAATGTTGTATTTGCTGCTTTTATGAAAAAGAATCTCCTGAAAGATGAGTTTCCTGTTGTTCCACAGCTGAACACCAAACTGCAGGAGAGTGAGAGTGAGGCCAAGGAGAAAGTGTCAGAGCTGGAGAACAAGCTCATCCAGACCACCAAAGAACTAGAGCTCTTGAAGGTAAAATGTCTTCAATGTCAACCTTTGACTCCACGAGTAGAGAGGAGCTCCAGATAGGCTAGAAAAACTGGATTAGAGTAAAAGTCTAGTTTTACACTTCAAAAATATTTAACATTATTATCATTAAGAAACCTCACCAACTAGTTTTTAAAAAAAAAAACGTTTTCATTATTTTGACTTCTTTAATTTCCACAAATCTTTCTCTGGTTTGTGATCCACTCAGATCACTTTGATATAAAGTTAATATTTAGGTTTCTCTTTATTAACTGTTTAAAAACTAATGTTGATTTATTGTTCTGGGTTGTTTCTTTTTCTTGTGTTTGTCTCATAATACTATCAACACATAAGGACATGTAGAGTTTATTAAATTAGTTCAGAATTATGTATTTTTTTAGTAATCTTTTTTCTTTGCCTTTTTTGGTCTTTAAAACCAAATAGGCAGGATCAGCAGCTTTACTGTTGAGTCTGGATCCACCCTAAACCCCAGAGGAAGGCCTTTGGGATCTGTGTCCCGGTTACTTTGATAAAGAAGTTGGAATAGAGAATGACTCGACAGGGCAACTGTTTTAGCCTGAGTCTGCTCAGAAACTGAGAAAGACATTAAATAACACAAACCAGATTAACATGAGTCCTTCTTAGACCATAGATCGTTCATCCATTTATATGTTGTGCTAAAGAAAATATTGGATTTACGTGTTATACAAGCAGTAACATGCACTTGTTTGTACTTATTGTCATAGGAAAGTCTTTGCAATTCAAGCTCCCAGGTAAACACAGACGACCCACAGACGCTTGTTTCCCGGGTTCAGGATCTGGTGCAGCAGGGTCTTCTCTGTGTGGAGCGTTCCCCAACCGGAGAAGTAGTTGTCAAAGTAGTCCAGCAGACAGGTCAGCACGAAACGGTTCTTGTGCATCACACATCCCTAATGCAATCCTATACATAAAAATAAAGTTTAAGTTAAATTACAAAAGGGCTTTTTACGAATATACACCTTGTGTGTCCGAGGATTTATAACCCCCGATTTTAACAGTAAAATCTGTCTAATGCAAGAGGCTCTCAGCTCATATCTGTTTGCTCAGCTGTTGGACAGGACAACTTAAAAAAATACCAAATTTAGAAAGCTAAAAGCAAGAGAAAAAAAATATATATATATATATATAGTGATAAAAAATAAAATTTGATAGAATAAGAGACACATATGCCCTCCGACACCCCACCCCATCCCCCGGACACTCACACAACCCCCACACACACACTTACACACAACATAATAAACCATAAAATAAGACACCAAAAATAAAAAAGAAAATATTAATATGAATCAAAATCTACAAACTGATATACAAAAATATACAAAAAATACTAATAATAATCACATTAAAATTGTAAAGGCACCAATATCTATACAATGTAAAAAAAAATCATCAAAAAGAAATTGAAATCAAATCTGTTAAATGTAATTACGTCAGAAACATTAGGTCAATGCTTTGGACCCTTCAGAGGTGTGTTGAAAGTTTTTTTTTAATTTTAATAATTTATGTTTGGATATTTAAGTGAAGGAGTACGACATGTGAGAGGGAAATAAAGTGAAAAGATTTATGAAATGTATTATGGTAATGTAAAGAATGAAACATAAATATATATATGTATGTATATATATATAAAATACAGTACTTTAATTGGTTCAACTGCTGCAGTTCTGATCTTTAATACATTAAAGTGACAGCTATTATAGGTTTTAGTATTAAAGAAATGAAACAAGGCAAGTAAAATTCTAAATGTTTCACAGCTATAACTGTTCTGTGCTTAGTGAGTATGATGATTGTCAACTGTGAAATAAAAGTGACTGTTCAAACCTTATACCTGCAGTTATGAGCACAGGAAGTCTGGCTGCTCTGTCCCAGCTTGGATGTCAGCAGACACCTCCTTTCATGTTTGATGGAATATATCTTCTTTTTCTCTCTTCCAAAGATGAAACCTATGCTGCTCCGACCACCCCACAACCTCCAACAGAAGAATCTATTCAAGCTCCAGCTGCTCCACCTCATCCATCCCCTCCGCCTCCTCCTCCTCCTCCTCCAGCTTTAGCTCCCCCACCTCCTCCACCCCCTCTGCTGTCCTCTGGAGGCCTCACAAACTGGCAGAAAGATGATGCAGCGGGTGAGTCCACCAGCAGAGAAGGTCTGGATTCATCATCATCGTTTTCAAAATGATGCATAAAACTACAGTGACAGTAAAAACACAATAAATCTTTACCATGTTTAGCTTTCATAGGCATCTATAGCATCACAGAAGGTTTCATTAGACTCTATTTTAAATGTCATTATGACATTAGAATGAATCCCACCTCTCACTAATACCACTATTATTAGAAAACCAGAATCTCATTGTTGTCCTACTACTTTGAAAAAGATGTCGTGTTTGTAAAGTCCGTCTAGCCACAGAAAAACTGTAGCTGTGTGAGCTTCTGTGTGATGTGATCAACTGTAAAACATTTTAACAACCAAAATAATTAGATATACTATGAGGGCCTGTAAGAGACATGTTTCATTCTGAGTCACTCACCGACCTAGAGTCTCACTGACAAACATGCATGTATATACTACATATACTCACTCACATACAGTATGCATTCTCACTCTTAGCATGGAAACAAAAGATTTAAAAGATTAAGAGCAAATGGCTGTAACATTTTAAGAAATAAAAAAGATCTCTAATGCACCTGATATATATGGAGAGAAATTAGCATCACTCCGATTTGTGCGTGCGTAATTTGATTTGTGCGTAACTTTAGATTTATGCGTGCGTAATCCTTGATTTGTGCGGAACTTTGGGTTTGTGCGTGCATAATTCTTGATTTGTAACTTGTAAAATACATTTTGTGCATAAGTACAAAAATTACAAAGTTTTAAAAGATACAAAATACAATGTACACATGCACAACTTAAAATTACGACAGCTTGAAACTAACTAGATGCACAAATCTTTAAGAAATATGCACAAATCACTTATTACGCACACACAAAACCACATTTACACACAAATCTCATGTGAGACTCTTTTCACGTCTCCAAGATTCGTGCGTAAGTGATGCGTTTAAATGCTAGTGGAATGCTGGGTCATCAGAGTTTTCTGATAAGCCGCTCTGAACTTCAACGGTGAATAATATCAGGTGAAACTTGATATTTTCCAACTTTCTTGAACAGATATGCCAGCTAATTAATATAAAAAAGTAGAAATGTTTGTGAAATAAAGGTTTGTTCCATGTACTGACAGGTCCATGAGAGTGTTGTGAGGACTAAAGTTATGTTTGAATGTAAGTCCACCTTCACTGAAGTCCTGAATTATTGTTTCTCTTTTATGTATAGGGTCTTGTTTTTCTATTTGAAGTTAAAATTGGCCTGGTTGAACATGGCCTGGTTTTTGGGAATTGACAGCATATTTTTTTGAAAAATGAATCTTGATAAACATTCCAGTTTAGTGAGAATAGAAGTGTCACGTTGGGACCTTGCGTTTAAATTGACTTTACACTTTTTTAAAGTTCATTTCCTCCATTGTTTTGCTGTTTTTGGAAATGTGAACACTGATGTATTTCACTACAGTCCTAACAGGTATGTTATGAATAACTGACTGATTATAATGATGTATTGACAGTAGTTCACAGTTGCTGATGTTTAACTTTTAGCCAGATGCTTTAGAGAGAAAAATCCACAGTCTGAAGGACTTTAGGTATTTGATGACGGTCCTTCATGAATATGACCGTGTCTTATGCCAGCTGAGTAATTGTCAACTCTTCTCCCAAGACATTGAGTTTGCAGAATGCAGAATTTAGTATTTAGTAGAATTTAGAAGTATTGATAACATTCCTGTTACAGTTATGAAGAATCATGGTGAGATTCAACAGCATTGTTTAATTCCTTTGTTAATTAAAACTCTGGAACAAAAACAGGAAGTTTGGTGTTACACAGATGCTATAGTAATAATAATAATAATTCAGAATGTACTTTAAAATGACAAAATATTTCTTAGATCTCCAGTTTTATGTAGTAATACTTAATAGGATGAATCTTTCTAAAATAATGACATTATCTATCTGGTGCTCTTTTTCAATGTGATGTACTTGTTTGTTCATGTAATGGTGAACTTTTCCTTATACATGCAGTACATATACTTCTTTGACATTTAAGTGAAAATGTATGTCTATGAGTGGGTATAATTATGTGTATGCAAGAGTGAGAATGTTTGTCTGTGAGTGGCTCAAATTGAAATATGTCTTGTACGGACCCTCATAGAATGCAACAAGTTTAGATGAATCCCAGGGAGCATGCGTTTTAACCAGGTCATCATATTTTTCTACATAGTGATTTTACCCTAATATTACATAATGTATGTAAAATGATCAATGCTACAGCCACAACAATCAAATTAAAGCAGAAGCAACAATAACTTATAGTAGCTAACATGTTAGCATGTACATTTATCCCGCAGACGTAAATACAGACTTGCACATATCTCAGCATCCCCTACACTTTTAATATTTCTGAGATGGCACAAATACCTACTTCTTTGTTTGCATTTAACCATTATTTTTTTAGCCTTATTTTTGGATTGACAGGCAGGCCTAAATAAAAAATATAACTTATCTGTTTTGTTCAGAGGTATGAGATGAAAGCAAAGTGAGAAGAAGCAGCAGAACAAACCACAGAACTTTAACAGGCCTCACTGCTTTTTTACAGAGTTTGAGGGCTTTTTATCTGATGTATTAAATATATGACACTTTATGTGTACAATTAAAGGATGACCATTTTTTCACAGAATTTATCTTTGAATCTTTTTAGAAGCTGTTTTGGCTCTTATTTTTAAAAGAGCAATCTTTGTAAATAAGGGGTTTCTGCTCTCTTCCAGGCGATAAAACAAAGAAGCCCATCCAAACCAAGTACCGCATGCCACTGTTGAACTGGAAAGTCCTCCAGTTCAACCAGGTGGAGGGCACCATCTTCAGTGAGCTGGATGACATGTCTGTCTTACAGGTTAGATGGACTGAATCACTGCAGCTTCTGTTAGTTTATGCAGAGAGATTGCAAAAGCTGAACATTTTCGCTCCAAAAAAACCTATGAAATCCTTTTTATCGAAATCCAACATTACAAGGTCAAAATACATGCCATTAGAAAATTGCACCAGAACATTTCTGAGGCCAAACCCATAAGAGGAAATTCTAAATTAATGGTAAAGCTGTTTTAAAAAGGAGTTTTCTTCATGGACAACAAAAAACATGTGAACTGTAATGACTAATTAAAATTGATTTGCTTGTTACATTAAAAAAAAAGTTTTATTGTATTAATGCTATAAAAGGATACACTTAAAAATGTAACCAGATCTATAGTACCTAAAAAAAAATACCAGATCATTCTCAGTAAGTTTGAAATTTGCTAAGACAATTTTTCTGTCATGACAGGCACTCCTAACGCATGCAGTCTGTGTTTTCCTTTTTTTTTTGTAGACTCTGGACATGTCTGTGTTTGAGGAGCAGTTTAAGACCAAAGCCCAGGCCCCCACTGCGGACGTAGGAACCCAGAAGGTCAAAACAGGCCACAAGCCTCTTAAGAAAGCGTCTGTGATGAATCTTAACAGGTCTAAAAATCTGGCCATCACTCTGCGCAAAGAGGACATGGATGCTTCTGAAATCTGCCACGCCATCAAAACGTAAGCGCTTTGTCAAGTAACTGATGTGTACTTCAAACAATCCATGAGTCGGACTGAACCACTCCTGTCCAACAGGTATGACCTGAAAGCTCTGCGGCTGGATTTCCTGGAGCTTCTGGAGCCTTTCATCCCCACAAAGCACGAAATGAGGCTCATCCAGGAATTTGAGGCCGAGGGCAGGTCTCTGGATGAGCTTAGCGAAGCGGACCGCTTCATGGTGCACTTTAGCAAGATACCTCGGCTCCCTCAGCGCATTAGCACCCTCACTTTTATGGGAAACTTCCCCGAAAGCGTGCAGCTCATCCAGCCGGTGAGTTCAGAGCAAACGTCCTGACTGGGATCAGATGATCTCGGCTGTTGTTCACTGAGCTGTGAGGAGCATCAAGCGCAATAATCTGATCCAAACACCGTCTGTTGCAGCAACTGGATGCCGTCATTGCAGCCTCCATGTCCATCAAATCCTCCAACAAGCTGAAGAGAATCCTGGAGGTAAAGCCTGTCAGACATCATGTCTCACCCAGTATACATTTGGGATGTTTCTGCTGCTTAAAGCAGAAACTTTGCTTTGTGCTCTAGTGCACAGTCATTTTGAAAAAGGAAGGGGCCGCTCCAAACTGTTCCCACAAGGTTGGGAGCATGGAATTGTTCAAAAAGTTGTATGTAAATAAGAGGTAGAGGACATTTCGCATGTCACGACTGGATTTGTTGCACATGTGGCGTTCTATGACAGTTCCACCCTGGAAGTCACTGAGAGCGGCCCATTCTTTCACAAATGCTTGTGAAAACAGTTTGCACGCCTGACTGTTTTTTACAAGTGCTTAAGACACCTGATTCTGATCTTATGGATGGGTGAGCCAATACTTTTGGTAATTAAATGTACATCTTTATTGTTCATGTTCAAGTAAACTGGCTGCATAAATAAGATTTTGCAAGACTGCTAACCTCAGAATCAGGTCCCTGAGGTAATTCAGAATTACCAACTTGCAGCCAAGCAAGTTTAACTGAAGGTGTCAGAAGTTGAGCTTAGTTGACCTTACTTTATGTTAGTTTAGCATTAATCCCAGTTCATCTCAAATTAGTTGAATGTCGCCTTTAACCTTTGACTGCCTCTGTTTGTATTTGTCCGCAACTTTCATGTGAAGATTATCCTGGCATTTGGAAACTACATGAACAGCGGAAAACAAGGGCCGGCTTATGGCTTTCATCTGGAAAGTTTGAATTTTGTGAGTCTCCATCAACAGCTGGCACTCACCATCAATGCAGAATTCCGTCAATCCTTAAATTCTTTTTTTTTTTTACTCCATTTTCTGACAACTTCTTTAAGCTATTTGAAACCAAATCCACAGACCGGAAGCAGACACTGCTGCACTTCATCATTAACATCATCCAGGAGCACTACTCAGATCTGCAGTCGTTTCACACAGAGCTGCATTTTCTGGACAAGGCAGCGCTTGGTAATGACAGGCTTTTCCTCATCTCACTGACCAGCCATAAAATACATAGATTTCTTCACAGACACCTTACAAACATGTTGTCATGTAGAAAGGAAGCTTCAGATGACTTTTTTTTAGTTTCATTGGACCAGCTCTTGAGGGATGTGGCAGCTCTGAAAAGAGGCATGGAGCTGACCAGGAGGGAGTTGTCTGAAGAGGAAGACAACCCAGTACTGAAGACGTTTGTCGACGACAACGCTCAGCTGCTCAGCTCTCTCGTTGCTGATGGAAAAAAGGCTCAGGTCAGCTTCAGCTACCCTGCTCAGCCATGAGAACATGCTTTTATCATTCCTTCTATGTTTTGGCTGAGGATCTTAGCTTTGGGTTCTTCTTTTCTTTCTTTCTTCTGCTGGGCAGGATGCATATGAGTCAGCTGTGCTGTACTTTGGAGAGGATCCCAAATCCACTTCACCCTCTGCGTTCTTCTCTCATTTTAACAGCTTCATCAAAGCATACAAGGTAAGAAAGCGTTTTTTTTATGGATGCAGAAGACCAAAGAGTGCACCACAGTTACTGTCTGACTGATTTTTGATCAACAGCAAGCTGACAAAGAGCAGAGGAGAAAGCAGTTTGACCTGAACTATGAAGCTACATCGGGTCCTATCAGTGCAAAGGGGCCTCAGAGGAAGGTAACATACTGAAGTCTTTACCTCCAGGACAACGTTAGGAACACAAATGACCTAAGAGGGTTGCTCTTCAACTTTAATGGAACTCCTATAGTTTTGTGATTGTGCTTCTGTATCACTTCTGGAACAGAAAAATGAAACGTGTCAGATTTCAGGCTCACATCCTCAGATAAAATGAGGCAAAGCAAAGAAATTATTCAAAATATAGAAGGACATCAGGATTTTCTGATGTTCAGAAATTGAAAACTTTTTTTATCCCTGCAGATCTAAAGAAAACAATTTTCCTCTGGGCATTCAAAATTCATTTGACAATTTGTTTTTTATTTGTGCATTTTAAGTTGCACCAATTACCGCGGCCAAAAATGTTTAAAAACTAAAATAATAAAAACAAAAAAGAACGAAATTCATAAAACAAAACAATATGAAAGAATAGAAATGAAAAACAGCAGCCAAATTTGACCCCGTGGGTTTTCCAGGGTTAAATAATTTCAGTAATTATTAGATTTCAGTTTGCTGCAGAAACTGTATTGTATTCTTACCTAAAACCAGAAAAGTCTTAGAGTTTGGTGTTCCTCCTGTACTTGGTAGCTTCTTGCTGGGTTCTAAGGCATATTTCCACCCTCAACACTCAATGGTGACAGTGATGTAAAAAATATTTTACTCAAAAAATCTGCAATAAATACAAAATAAAGTAATAATAATTACAAACGAATAAAGTTAGAAGTCTCTACAAGCCTTTCTGTCCACATGGGAAAAAATAAGTTTTGGTTGTTACACAAAGTATAACAACTCAAAGCTTTCAAATGACTGCAGAGAGGTTCTGTAAAACAACGTAAAATACAAGCCTGCACCACTTCAAAACCTCACTTGTTCTGAAACACAACAGGTCTGTTCAGCTTCAGAATCAGGAACAGATGGAGAACACGCTCCATTAGAGTCTTCCTACTGTACAGATTTAATCCATTTTATTAGTCACAGCAAGATAAACGAGTCATGATGCTGCTAAGAAGCCCCAGATCATGACACTACCACCACCATTGTTCTATATTGCTATGATGTTCTGAGCAAATTCTGTTAGTTTTGTTTTTTGTAATCTCAGCGGTTTCCTACTCGTTAAACTCTGTTTTAATCAGTTTTTGTTCAGGAACCTTCTTATCATTGAATCATGAAGTCTAAATATGACTGAGTGACGTGAGGGCTTCAGTTCTTTTAATGCTGCTCTTTCCACCATCGATGGCACCTCCCTGATGTATTTCGTTTTCAAGTTCTGAGAAGAATCCTGACTTGGCTGTGAGGCAGAAAACACAGGCCATCAGTTGACATGCATGCTGTTCAAAAGCAGCTGCAGTCATGGAGGTTTTCATCCAAAATCAGAGCAGATGGGTTTGTTTCCAACACTTCAGTTTTGTTTCCCCATTCAACGAAGGACTGCCTGACAGATTGTTAGAAAATCACAACAATATGCACTTTATCTGGCTTTTTTAATCAGTGACTAAGTAAATGACAGGATGAATGTTCAGTCAGAACTGTTTGTCTCCGCAGTCCTTCACACCATGTGTAAAGCCTCACATGGATCTGATGGCAGAGCTAAAGAAGAGGCAGTCGGCGCCTCTGGTGAGGGAGGGGAAAGACGGCACCATCGAGGATATCATCACAGGTACACGAGAGCCACGGCTGTTATCCAAAACTTCTTTACACTACAACCTTTTTGTTATGAACCTTGGTGGGTCTGAAGAAACGGACGACTTTTAGGATGTGTGACCTCAACAAGTCCTGGTTATCAGTTTTTTTCTGACCCCGTCAGTCAAAGATCTCAACTCCTACAAAGTGTAAATATGAAGAAAAAATTACAAAAACCTTCATCTGAGTGCTTGGGTGTTGGGTGAATGCAAACAGAGTTAATAAAATAAAAAACAAAAAAAAGCTATTTGGAAAATTTCTATGGGGAGAAAAGAACCAGTGAGGAAACCAAACAAGGTTTCCTCACTGGGAACCTAAAGCTGCTGTTTGCAGACAAAACCAGGAGCTTTCCTGAACATACAGATTTATGGAGACAGTTGTGTTCACGTAGCAGAAGCTGCTCTGTCTAAAACGTGGCGACTGACTCTCCAATGTTTCTCATACGCTGATAGTAAATAAATTACAGACCCGGCAGATTAAATGTTATTATTATATTTAGAAAAAAAAACATTTTAAGACAGTTTAATCGTTTTGTTTTGCTTTATTTCTTCACCACACCTTAAAAAGTCGAATGCGGCTGAAGTTTGCGCCCGCTTGTTTGCGTCCACTTTGATGTGAAAGGGAAAATTTTCATCGCAAAGTTTCAATTTAAACCAGAAACAAGCAATATGAAGATTCAATCAAATAAAGTTTCTGATTTGTGAAAACTTGTAAAAGAGACATTTAATAATTTGTCTACAGCAAGGCTGAATTAGACAGCCACCAATTAAGAAACTTCAGCTCATGAAATGTTTAAGTGTGCTTAAAAAATACAAAATTAATCAGGATTTGTGTAAAAACAAAATATGATTGACCTTTTTGCCCTGAAAGATGATGTGAGACTGTGCTGAGTTCTCAGTGTTGTAATGGTATTCTATGAAAAAAAATATTGTACGGTTGCACAATATTCATAAAAAATTCATAAACATTCACTGTATTTTTACGAATCAGAAACAACTTTTACAAATCAACAAATTTGTTTTATTGGACCTTCTTGTCATAACATTTTAATTTGAAAATTGGGTATTTCAGGAACTCTAAGCTTAAAAATAAATACCAGGCTTAGCCCTGTTTGGACTGATCCGTGAAAATATTGTTTGACAGTAAACCGGACTGTGGCCTGGAAAAGGTTGGAGAGCACTGCTTTAGATCATAGCACAGTTAAAGGAAGAAAGGAAAAAAACACCAAAAGTGAAAATCTGGAAGAAGTGCCCTTTGATGTATTCATTTCATTTGAATGGCATGCAATGGCTATCAGTCTATGGACAGATATGTTTTTGAGTGGAGGAAGAAAGCTGAAGGAAGTCTTCTGCTTTGGTGGTTTACCTTTTGTCTATTTTTTCCTCTTTTTTTAACTTTCTCTTATGTTTTGTCTCTTTTATTTACTTCTTCTTCTTCCTCTGTTGTCTTTCGTCAGCTCTAAAGTCTGCGACCTTTGTGGCTCGCTCTGCCAAACGCTACTCTCACCTGTTCTGTGACACCGTTATCTGTGACGAGGTGACGCCCTCAAATCCCTGCCCCTGCTTCTCTTCTGCTGCAGTTAGGTTTTCTTTTCAGAAAGCTGCATTTAATTGGCTCCCCTGACTTTTACAAGACGTGGAAAGCAGGTTGCAGTTAGAAACTAACTGAAACTAAAATAAGATCAGGAAATTCAGGTTAAGCTAAGCTTTACAGGGTTTGATGACCTGACTTATCTGTCTAAAATCTCCATAACCGTGCCCCCACTTTTGGCCTGTTTGGTAAAACTTTAACCTTCAATAGTTGATCAGAAAGTTGATTTTTGAAACTACAATCACTTTTTTTAAAAAACTCCTTTTTGAGGCTGAAGTGGATTATTGTGTTTAAGTATGTAAAGTTTATTTTAGCTCCTCAAAAATAATAAAGGTGTTACATAAAATAAAAACATAACACTTTTTATTTGAAGTATCCATTTGAATGAATTTGATGTCAAATCAAATATATTTGTGGCTTCCACAAAGTGGCATACCAGTGAGTGTTTTGGTGAGAATAACTAATGGAACTTGTTTGTATTTTAAAAAACTTTTTTTTCAAAAAAGTTCAGACGACTTTAACATAAAAAAAACTGAGTAAAGGACAACAATAACAGAAAACTACATTCCTGACATGTTGACTCTTGAGATGAAAATGGTTTGGATAAAGTTGAGATTATGAGCTGAAAGGATAAAATTTAACAACTGAATCCACATCAGAACATTAAGTGAGTTCTTCATTTGCTGCTTTTCTGTTGGGGGAGGGAAAAAATTTCAACATTTTAATGTTTGTCGTAAATAAGCTCACGACTCGCTCAAATTCAAAGCATGATCCTCAATAAAAGTCAGAAAAGTTGTGTTTTAACCAAATCAAACTCTCCTTCCATTCAGACCTGAGGAATCAGCCGTACAGGCGGTTGGACAACGTGCGCCACAGCTCCAAGTGGAAGCACAAGCAACAGCTGCAAGTCTCCTCAGATATCTCCCTCTGAGCAGCACCCTGCTGCTGCAGAACCACACCAGCGGCGCTGCTCTGCACGCTGACACGTGGAGCTTAAAACGAGCCAGCTCACAACTGCACCCGGATACTGATGCGGTTCACATGGACTGCAGGCACGAGCAGAGGTTCAAATATGTAACAGGCAGTGAAAACAGAGGTCACAGGGACTTTCTGAGAGAATTTCAGGAAAGTGTAAATGAATAATAAGACGGTTCCTGAACAGGGAACATGAGAGGTCTTCCAGAGCTGCAAACAAACCTCCATCTGGCTGGAAGAGCTTCTTCAGAGAAACCAATCTCAAACCAGTTTCGAAACTTTCTCAAAGAAAAAAAAATAGGGTTCTTTCAGCTTAGAGTATTAATTCACTCTCTTTTATTTTGTCTATTTATATGGCCAGTTGAAGAGATCACAGATTTGTAACATATTTAAATTATTTTAAATATCTGAATATCAAAATGCTACATTCAGTTAGCTCAGAACTGGAACAGCAGTGAAACAGATGTGTGGAAACCATGAAACGCCAGTGAAATCATGAAATCAGGTCGCCGTTTTACCAGCAGAATATGCAGCAACAACCAGCATATTCCCACCAGGAAACACGCAGCTGGAAAATTACTACATGCATTTTCTTGCTTTTCTTATTCACCTTTTTCAAATGCCATTTTAGTTTCATTTCTATCTTCATTTACAGTTTTTCATGACGTTATTTTTCACATGCTGTCTTTGTGTTTTGTTAATCTTTTATCAGTGTTGCTCTACAGAAAGAAAAATAAAAAGAAAATTGGTCTCAACCAAACTCACTGGTTCTTGTGTAAGGTTGGTGAACTTCAAGAAAGATCCAAATAAGGTAACAACTGTGTGGAGACTCACACACACACGTACGCACACACACACATACTCCATTGTTGCTTTGGTACAAAGGTAGAGCAGTTGACCTCTGATCAGATGATCCCTGGTTTGGTTCCCGCCTTGCCCCATGTGTCGACATGTTTTTGGGAAAGACACGGAACTCCTCATTGCCTCGTGTGGTTATAGGTTATGACAATAGTTCAGCAGCAGAGTGAATGTTAGTGAATTAGTGTGTGAATGGGACTGTGACTGTAAAGCGCTTTGGGCCTTTAAGGAAGGAAGCAAAGCAGATTACAAGTGTTCACCATTTACACACACACACACACACACACACACACGTAATTTGAAGGAATAAGAGCGACACGGACAGCAGTGATGTATAAGAGTCTCACTTTTATTGTCACAAAGACACAACAGGAATGTACAAAAGCAGCAACTGTTGGGTTTGGCTGATTATTTTTTCCCCTTTTTTGTCACATGAAGCAGCAACTTTTTATTTTCCACACACAAAGTTGTGCTCTGTTTTTGCACGGCTTAATGGGTCTTTAGTTACAGTATACTGACTTTGTATTAGTTTATCATTCTTCTTCACAGTTCACAGTCAACATAAACCCACACAGCAAGCATCGCTTTCAGACTGACAGAACAGCATGTGGTTGATATACAGCATCTCTCAGATACTTGTCTAAATAAACGTGTTTTTCTCTTTATTCTGACAGAAAGGCCTTTAGCTATTTGGAACATGATACAAAAATGTTGCTGTACAATGTTTGTTTACTCTATTATACACTCACAAGTATACACAGAATTATTGACAAGAAAATGAGACCTCTGTTGACCCAG
This sequence comes from Oryzias celebensis, assembly GCA_014656515.1. Lineage (NCBI taxonomy): Eukaryota > Metazoa > Chordata > Actinopteri > Beloniformes > Adrianichthyidae > Oryzias > Oryzias celebensis. Next base: position 38,680,489 of record BNCR01000001.1, on the reverse strand, counting down.
CGTGCAGATTTTCCAGGAATGTATATAGTATGCATGCCATTTTGGAGTATATTTATAGATATATTTTTCACTTCCTATAAAAAAAATTCACATGGAATCAAAATTTGAATATATCATTTGTGTTTATATACACAAGTTAAACATCCACAAATGGTTTAACAATCACAAATTCATCAAGAAACCATCAATAAACAGTGTTAACTGTATATTTTGTGTAGTGCACACACATGATTGGTTATAATAGAGGAAAACAGCTACCACTAGGATGTCTCATCAGTGAGGTGAGCATTTCATGTGCTTTTTAAAAATGTGGCAGCACCATCCCGAACATCCAGAGGGCCCCCTGGTCTCTATAAACAAGCTGTGATTCTGGTTTGTTCTATGGCTAGCAGAAAAAAAGCTGAACAAATATCTTTAATGCAGAAAAGTAAGAACTTACAGAGTAAATGTGTTACATGTGTATGGGTCCTATTCAAGTAGAAAAATACAAAAAAAGCTTGAGTATATAAAACATAGATGAAAATTTCTTTTATACATGTTTTGTTAAAAAAAACTATGATCCTTTAATAAAATACATACAACATATCTGTGAAGTTTCCCTTTATATATGCCCTCTGTCCTACCAGTCTGCTTTCCTATAATTCAGGTAAAAACTTGCTTCAAATTCCTCATTTAATCAATGTAGTTTACTGAACCCTTTATCTCAGATTATCTCCAGTAATGTTTTCTTCAGGAACAGTTTTTGCTGTAGAAACACTTTTCTTATGTCTGCCTGAGATTTGTTTCCCAATTCCCTCCAAGACATTTAGGTTTCTTTCAACAGTTTTTCTCTGTTTTAGTCCTGCTGACACTGCAGTTGAGAACAGACATGTTCCAAGAAACAGCAAAACCAAAAGAAAAGTTTTGCTGTTTCACACTTTATACTCTCTACAAAACTATTTGAGTTAAACAAAGACAAAACCTCACATTTTGTGCTAAGCATCTGTAGCATTCCACCTCTGCTCCTGTACTTATGTTTATCTTTCAGGCAAAGAAAACTTCCATCCAGAAACGGTTTCTCTGTCAGAGCCCGGTTTTCCTGAAATGCTTCAAACTAACTCCCACTTGTTTTACCACACTGAGGCCACATTAGAGCCATCTCAGAAACATAAGCCTACAATGTCTTTAAAACCAGTGACTTTCAATGAAATCTTTTGATGTCGACTTACAGTGAAAACATTTACAGTATTGTTCTGTTTTCTTTTTGAAAAGTATAATACTGTGAATTGCAATGCAAACTGGGTGAAAATCTGACATTATTCTGTTGTTTTTACTGTTGGAAAATGCCATACTGTAATTTGCAATACAATAGGAAAAGAAAAAAGAAAAAAAAACTCATGTGATTTACAGGAGCTTATTGTAAGGAACTGAGCATGATGGGAAATAAAGAAGAGTTTGCTTTTATTTAAAAATCAACTGCTCAAGAATATTTCTTCATTTCTTGTCTCCCTGTCAGTTTACATCAGCTTGGCAGAAACAAACTACTGTGTTGGGTTTTTCCTGGAAATAGCAGAAATGCATCATGGGAGTTAAAATGTAAATATTTGTTGCATCATAGGTTAGTAGTGTGTGTATATGCATGAAATTACCTATTCTTGTCTGATCAGAATTAAAAGGATTAACAAATGGCTTCACTGAAGACTCAAATGCCTCCTGTATCAAGTTAAGTAGAACATAAAAGTCCAATTGTCTGTGTCCACTGTTCTACCAAAGGCAAAAACTATTCCAAACTTAGAAATGACTGACTAAGTAAGTAACTAGGATTGTGTAAGTTGCATGCACTTATCACATTTGGGTGCTTCTGTCTTAACACCAAACTCTAGCTGAAAGGTGCAAGTATTAGACCCTCACAGGATGTGCACGTGATGCATAAGATGCATTCAGGCTGCACGCAAGGAGCGTGCACGTATCATGTAACCAGTATCAATGGGCTTCCTGCGCAGTCAAAATGTGTACACTGCACCTGCATCTCACCTATTTTTCCCTTACTTAACCTTGCGTGCTATGACTTATCGTGTGCATGAACATTTTCTCTCCAGAGCAGCCTATGATCTTAATATTTTATGTGGACCAGTTGTGTGCCCGGTACAGGTTTGCCTGTTTCTTGCCGGCAGACAGCTCGCATCCACCTGTAAGGGCAGTTGTGACGAAGGCTCAACCAGAGGTCACATGCAGGAACAGGGCAGACATTCAGCGAAGTTTGCAAGTGTTTCAAACATCCTTCAGAAAAAGGGAGTGAGGTTTCCGGTGAACCAGTCAAGTCAGTGTTGACATGAGGGCAGAACAAGATCTAATAAATCATGAAGGAGTTTGAAACTATTGGGAAACATCCAGCTGAAGGAGCAATGGTCATGTATGGTTCTGAAATGTTGCTGAATGGACCTGAGCTTGGTCAGACCAGAGCAGTCAGGATTCAATTCAATCAGGATAAAACCACATATAAGTTCACTAATAAGTTCACTAAATTGATTGATAACTGTTGATGTTTTGTGTACAGCAAGGATAAAAGCTTAAAAATGCAGACTTAAACACTGATTACCATAGCAACAGCTACATTGAAGTCAGCAGAATTTCTTCTGTGAGCTGCTCCTTTAAGTGTCACAAAGCAACACAATTGTTCATCAGTGAAATAATCTCTGACTATGTGTGAGTATGGAACAGACTGTTCAATGGCATGTGGGTTCCAGCAGAGATCCACTCCTGCACAGCAGCATGGATCAGCACTGGCTTCCCGCTGTTTTATTAAACTAAACTTAAACACATTTAAGGAAGATCATTTATTCGTGTGTAGATGTCTGTATGCAGTCAGTAAACAAATATCTAGACGTTAGTGATCCTGAACGCACATTAAAAATATAATGCTCCAGGATTGAAAAAACCTCTTGGATTAAAGGCGAAACGCCTGCTAGGACAAAACTAGGTTCGGACAACCCTGATTTAAAATGTTGTTGACATGGAGCTAACCTGGATAAATGAGAATCTTCACAGACAAATGCTCCATGATGCTGAATAAACCAGCAAGAAGTCTGTCAACTCCACAGAGACATTTTTGCAGATTGTGCATATTATCCTTCATTAACAGCCCACCGTGACACAGTTTAGAGTCCTGCAGGCTTACAGAGGCAAAGGAAAACTTTCCAACCTTTGAGGTCTGAATTAGGGAATTTGAAGTCCATAACTGTAATGATCCGTGCACTCACTCCTCAGGAACTTAGTCCAGATGAGACCAGAGGACCTGAGAGGCAGACAGAGAATGACAAAATGCAAAGCAAGAAGAAAAGAAACGGGAGGCTCACAAACCGAAAGGATGTCCGAAAAAGCAGTGAAGAGGAAGTTCAGCAAAATCAGGATTGGATGGATTAATATGCAATTTGGAAGCTGTAACAAAAGTTCAATGCTGCCCAAAAAAGAGAAGAGAAGGGGGAGGATTTCAGAGCAAAGAAAAATAGTTCAAAGAAAAAAATGAAGCAGTGAAAGGGAGGGGAAAGGAAAACAAGATAAATCAAAGTTTGGTAACAGACAAATCTAATACTAAGTTTTGTTCCACCTCCGCTTTGAGTCACTGAGGTTCCACAGAACAGCACTGCCACTGCTGTGGGAAATAATCTAATGGGCTGCTGGTGGATGCTGATTTTTGGTGAATGTTTGTGCTCCTGAGTGGTTGAAAGACAGAAGAAGGAACTATTTCTCAACTGCAGACAGGCAGAACTGATGCATGTCTGCACTGCTGTCACAGCCGCGGGACAGAAGATCTGCCCTGACAATGCTCCTCTTCCTCATCTGTGTGATGCCACAACCACAGCAGGAGAGGAAGAGGGGCAGGGAGCGGAAAAATAATAGAAAACAGAATAAAGACTATTTATCTGTGTTTGAAGACAAAAATAAATTTAAAAAAAGCTGTAAATAAATGAATTGTATCCAATGCAAAGGCTTGAGATTTTAATTTAGAAAGGCATTAAAGGTTAAAGGCCAAATGAATAAAACATCTGTAAAAGGGACGCCAATAACCATAAAGACGTAAGTGTGACTGCTATTCAGCCTCTACAAAGGCAAACTGTCTCTGTGGGGTCATCATGAAGCAGTCTGTGGTTCTTTCAGGGGTCTGCAATATCACGTGATATAAGTCATCACATCTATAAGTTAGCAAAGATGTGACCTTAGCGAGGCTACAGGTCACGATGGTAGCAGCACAAAGAAATCCTCATTCATCCAAATTCTGTTGACAAGTCTTCAAGTTAATTATTCGTACTTGCTACTTTGTAAACATGATATGTAAAAACTTTCATCACAGAACCCAGATTTCTCAAGGTGTTTGGTTCTCTTCAGCCTCCGATATTTTGACATCTTAAAAAATGAAGTTTCCTTCTTCACGAAAGGTGGTGCTAGTAGAGATGAGACTGTGTATGCATTTTACTATTCAGGGTACTTCACAGTACTAGAAGAAAATGTTGTGTTTTTTTTTTTTTCTTATCTTACAGATCGACATTTTATGTAAATATGGATACTTGCTCTTCAGCGATCCATGATATAAGCTGTGGGGTTCCCCACGGGTCCATTTGAGGTCCAACGTTTTTTTTACCTGTATATGTTTACTCTTGGAAACGTCATCAAGAGACACAACATTGACTTTCAAAGCTATGCTGATGATACACAGCTTTACATCACCATGTCTACTGGTGACCTTAAGCCTATTAACACTCTTTAAATTGTATTTCAGATATTAAGGTGTGGATGGGAGAGAAATTACACCTCAACCAGAACAAAACAGAAGTTTTAATCATCAGTCATAAGAGCAAGAGAGATGATTTTTCCAAAGCTGTCGAATTTTAAACCTTCTCATTGAGTGAGAAACTTTTTGACACTGAGCTGAATGTTATCTCACATGTTAAAAATATCATTAAGACAGGATTTTATCATCTTAAACACATTGCCAGAGTCCTCCCATTCCTGTCTCTTGCCAGCACAAAGGTGCTGATGCATGCTTTTAGTTTTAGTAGGTTAAATTATTGTAATGTTCTGCTCTCTGGTTTACCCAAAAGTCTCTTTGAAACATACGACTATTACAGAACTCAGCGGTACGAGTTCAGACCGGGACCAGAGGACGGGAACACGTTCCAGCAGTTTTAAAATCTCTGCATTGCTCCCTGTGCATTTCTGAATTTGACTTTAAGATTCTTTTAATGGTTTATAACTGTTTATAATTGGGATTTGTTTTTGAAGTATGAGCCCTCGCAGACCCTGAGGTTCTCCGGGTTCGACCTTTTAGTTGTTGCTAAGGTGAGGACCAAAACTTATGCTGAGGCTTCGTTCTGCCATTACGGTCCTCGCCTGTGGAACGACCTGCCTGAGACTCTCAGGACCCAAAAGGCCACAGAGGTTTTTAAAAAGAGGCTCAAAATCCACCTTTTTCATTTCCCTTTTAGATAATCGCATCTGCTTATTCAACATTTTATTAGTTTAATATATATTATATTCTGTATTCAATTTTAACATTTTACAACGATTCAGCCCCAGTCTTTCTTGTGGGGATCTTTTGTGCCAGGGCTTGCCGGCTTAGGCAGTGGTTGTTGCTCCAGTTGTTGCCCTTGCTGGGGCGGCTGCAGTTCAACATTGCAGCTTCACAACTGCAGGAGTGGATCCCATTGCTGTCCCGGTCTGGGTGGGCACTGTGGCGATGTTCCTGCAGCTGAGCTGGATCCTGGTATGAATAGATTTGTAAAATACTGTTTCTTCACAGCAGAGCCAAGATTTTGGTTTCTTTTGGAAGTTAAAATGTGTAAGTATTCATTAAGCGTGGGGTCATGGAATGTACGTGTTGGGGGGGGTTAAGGGTTAGTTCATTATTATTGTAATAAATGTGTATGTTTTTGTTTTTAAATGTAAAATTCTGTCCATTGATTTCATTGTAACAGATAGGATTTGTGCTTTGAGGTAGAGACCAGCTACACAAAAAGTATTTTCCAGTCTGTCTAAATGCATCTACAGTGTTGGATCTACAGCAAGTCACAAAGTGTTTGTATGCAGACAGCAGAAACATTTATGCAGACAGCATGAGCATTTATACAAATAGCAGCTGTAAGCTGAATGCATGCAAACAGCAGGTGCATTTATGCAGATGTCTGATGCATTTATCCACACAGAAAGTGTATTTATCCAGATGGCAAACACATTTTTGCAGATGACGTTCATTTATCCAAATGACAGGAATGTTCAGATGGTAGGTGCATTTATGCAGACAGCAGGTGCATCTATGCAGACAGCATGAGCATTTATACAAATAGCAGGTGCATTTATGAAAATGACAGGTGTATTCATGCAGATGTAAGCTGCATGTATGCAAACAGCAGATGCATTTATGCAGATGTGGTGCATCTGTACAGATGTCTGATGCATTTATGCAGACAGAAAGTGTATTTATCCAGATGGCAAACACATTTTTACAGATGACGTTCATTTATGCAAATGACAGGTTTGTTCAGATGCTAGGTGCATTTGTGCAGATAGCAGGTGTATTGATGCAAATAGCAGTTTTATTTACGCAGATGATAAGTGCATTTAGGCTAATGTATGGGTACATTTATTCAAAAGGTAGGTGGAATTATGGTTATGCAGATGACAGGTGTATTCATGCTGAGGCCTTGTGTTTTTTCAGATGGTAGGTGCAGATGACGTGTATTTATGCAGATATCAGGTGTGTTTATGCAGATGGCAGGTGCAGTTATTCAAAAGAAAATAGTCATATTTGATTCTTACATATATTAATATATAAACAAAATATCAACATTTGCAAAACTCTGATGTATTAAAAGCTTAAATAGTGTTCTAAAACCCTTAAGTAGACAAACTTGAAGAGATCGTCACAGAAAAATGTTGACGTTTTTGCAAAAAAATAAAATGAATTTTCTTTCACTTTGCTTGATTCAGCTGAGCTTACATTTCCTGTTACAACAGTGTCAAACTGAGCAGTTTACCTGCAGCTATTTAAAATTTGAATAGTTATTCTAAGTTTGGTATTTCTTAAAGGTGGACAAGCTAACATCCTGTTCTAAAAAAAGACATAAAATGTTGTTTATTTCAGAAAGATACTGAAATAATGCACGTTTCTCAGGTTTCATTTGAAGAACTTCTTATCTTCTATTTTACTCTGTGTTCTCATTTGTTGTGTTTGAACAAAAACCTACATTAATTTTTACTCATTCTCATCATATTCTGTGATCAGTGATGACATTATAGCTGTGTGAAGGCAAAAAACAGTCTCTCTGGTGAATTGAGAATCTGTCAGAGAGTGAAGCACTGTCTTTATCAGGTGTTAGGGTCCTGCCTGCTCAGCATTGGGTGGAAGGAGTGTGACAGAGAGGACGAGCAAAGATAAAACGGAGATCAGGGGGAATCCTCATCAGTCTGACAGATGAGATCCTACCGTGGCTTTGATGATGACCTTGTTACACGGCTGAGGCAAAAGTTGTCTCTAAATGGCTCCAAAATTTATAATAAAGCTAGTTTAGTGAGCCACAAGCACCGCAGAGACTTTCCTCTGCAAGTCAAAACATCAACAGACTTCTACAACAAAGACTTGATCTCTGAGCAAGCCGGCGAGATCCAGTAACTTAAATGTTAAAACACATCAAGATCAGGTCAAATCCTTTTTTTTCTTTTTTACATCTGGAACACTTGTTTTTCATCTCCAGCATTCTGCAGGGAAGGCGGGACTTCCTTTGGAGATGCGAGGCGTCAGAGGTGGAGGGTTCAGAAGTGGAATACCTGCTGCTGGACCTGGACTTTGGGGAAGTCCTCTTTTTGTTTGCGGGTCTTGGGTCTCTCCAGGCTGCCTTGCTGGAGGTGTTTGAGTCGAGCAGTTACAGTCGGGCCTTTCATCGGTCCAGGAGAGCTGGTGCTATTCTGTGAATCAAAGTTTGAAGAAAAATGCAGTTTTAGACACTGATGTTGAGAAAGAAGCTCAGACTTTTTCAAAATTAATCTCCAAGGTATTCCGTCAGGTTGGGATCAGGACACTGAGCAGTCTGGCAAAGTTCATATCCTCCAAACCTTCTGATCCATGACTTCATGAACCTTCTTTGTGCTTTGGTCTTCTCGATGTTAGCAAACTGTTCCACAAAGTTAGAAGCTGGAAATTGTTCAAAATCTCTCCCTATGAAACCTTCAGGGCTCATTTTATTGAGCCAAGTCCAGCTCCCAATAAACAGAGCCACACAACAATCCCCGCTTTTAAAAAACACCAAACACAGATTTTTTTCTGCAGATTGCCAGAAACAAAAGTATGATCAGTCACTCTGCACATAAGTCCAGAGTCAGCTTGTTTTCACGATTGTGTCCACAGCTGTTTATCACTCCTGTGGATGTACGACTTCAATTCAAGAGCTCAGTCATAAAGTATGGAAGCTCTTTTGAGTCATAATTCAAAAACATCAGCGGTTCTCAATTGAACATTTAATATATAATTCAGGCTTTTAATGTGAAAATACATTTAGCAATTTACAATACAATATGACAATAATGAAATACTGAATATATTCAATATTAATATAAATATTGTTTTAGTACTATTATATTTTTAAATGCCATGCTGTTTTGGAGTAACATCCCCAGTGTGATGCATTTTCATTTGCATTACAGTGTAATTAGTAGAACAGTGCAGCACAACTCCAGAGTCTGCAGGTCTTTCTGGAGGGATGCTGCAGTCAAACGTGGGTTTGGATTTGCTTTTCTAACAATCCTGTGAGCTGCTCTGTCTGAGATTTTTCTTGGTCCTCCCGATCTTGCTTTAACTTCCACTGTTTCTGTTGACGGTCATTTCTTAATCACATTCAGAGGACAAAAAAAGGGTGAACGAGAACAGGAAGTTGGGGTTGTCTTTAACATTTGTTTGCATTTGTATATGCCTCTCCCCCTTAGTTTGATCTATGTTATTACGTATTTTATATACATTTTAAATGTCTTTTTAATGTATTCTTTTTTGATTAATAGGTACAGTGCTCGGCATAAATGAGTACACCCCACTACATTTTTCAAGAAAACCTTTACTGTCCTTTCAGAATCAACATTTTCTATGAGACTACTACAAATACTACTACAATACTTCAGAATACTTCCACAAATGTGGACCATTGATTGCAAACAAGATTTGTTAATTTGCACACACAAAAAAGTGATTTTCCCAACAATTCATTCAACCCCATGTTGCAAAAATAAGGAAAACAACAAGTGTAGTCTTAGGAGAAAACCACACTTAAGACTACAAAATTCTAATGAACAAGGATTCAACCACAGGTGAGTCTAACGATTCATTTAAGGTGTGTCCAGAACACAGGTGACTATAAAAGAGCGTTACTTATCAAAGAAAAGCCCTTCAAATGTCACAAAATCTGAGAAAGTAAATCATTTCTTTACACAAAAAAGTGAGGGCTACAAGAAGATCAGCAAAGACTTACATACCAGTCAAAATACTGCAGAAAACGTGATCCAAAAATGTAAGAAAGATGGAAGTGAAACCATCGTACAGAGACTTCAGGGCAGAAGTTAACATCTCGACAGGAGTGTCTTCTGATGAGAAGGTTGAAGAAAATCTCCATGCAAGTTCAATGCTGCAGTTAGCTAAAGCAGTAGAAAGTCAAACGGGAGTGACCGTTTCCCGTGACACCATACGGCACACACTGAGGAATGGCATGCATGGGTATCGGCCACGAAGGAAGCCTCTCCTAAAGCCCATGTATAAAAAAGCAGGCCTAGAATTTGCTAGGGCGCGTGCTGAAAAGAGGAAGACTACTGGGACTCTGTACTCTGCAGTGATGAGACAAAAGTCACTGTGACTTTTTTATGAGGATTTCAAAGGAAAATGCATGGTGCCCACAGTGAAACATGGTGGTGGCAGTGTCCTAATGTGGGGCTATTTGTGTTTTTTTTTTTTTTTATATTATATTATATTATATTATATTCTGGCTGCACGGTGGCGCAGTGGTTAGCACTCTGGCCTCACAGCAAGATGGTTCCCAGTTCAAGTCCTGGCTGGGGGACTTGAAACAGTGTCACCAATGGGGGACCTTTCTGTGGGGGACCTAAATTGTCCCTAGGTGTGGATGCGAGTGTGCATGTGTGTGTGATTGTGGCCTCTGCGACAGACTTGTGACCAGTCCAGGGGTGTCCCCTGCCTTCGCCCATGAGTAGCCAGGTTAGGCTCCGGCAGCCCCGTGACCTCGAAAGGGATAAAGCGGTTCGGAAAATGAATGATGAATATTATATTCTTAGCTTTGTTGGCAGACAATTTTAATATCCGTCTGGTGACAACAGATGAAAAACAGCCGCTGGGATCATTTAATGTGCACTGCCCCAGAGAAATAAATACAACTGAAATGTAAGTGAACTTTTAAAGGCCACAATAAAACACAAAAACCACAAATGGTTTATGATTCTTGTGCTTCTGAGTTCTTTTCGTTGTATAAATGCAAATGTCTGTCTGATGTTTAGCATTAAAACCAAAATGATTATCATTAAAAAAATAAATAAAACCAGTACATGTTTCAAGTAAATGATTTCTAATGATGAAGTTATCTGAGTGATGTTGATTTCAGTTACTGCAACCATTTATTAAAAGAGAAATCTTTCCTTTTTTTCATCAGTTATTCACGATTTGCAGACATAATTACAAAATACTCAGATTTTCTTTCCATCAGTGACAGTCATTTCTGATCAGCATCACTTCCAACTAGAACTGTCAGGACACCGTTTCCCACAATACATTGCTTTGTAGTCATCCAGGCAGCTTGCAGTCAGCACAGTACTTATTCTTTGGCTATGTGCGCCTCGGCAGGCGCCTTGCACCAGCCCCTTTCTCTTTTTATGATGATTAACATGTGACGCCAGAGTAAAACCTACCCAACATGCACTGCAATCAGGTGACCTGAACAGCACTACGCCTCCATGGATGATCTCAAACACGCTTAGTATCACACAGAGTGACTTCTGCTATGTATAAACAACTGGCTCCATAAATCTGTACGTCAAGGAAGACTCCTGGTTTTGTCTGTAAACAGCAGCTTGATTTTCTTTAAAGTAGAAAGCTCTTCTTTAGTTTCCTCATTGGTACTTTTCTGCTAAAAATAAACTTTCTAAACACGATTTATTGTTAGTTTTGAGCTACTAACTTGGCAGTTAGCTGCTTCAAGTCACGGGACCAAGACGGACAGTTGGAAGTTTTTTTAAAATAAAACTTTCTTCAGGATCAGAAAAAAGACAAAAGGTAAATGTTCTGTTATTGTATTTATTTTTGTCTGTAGCCCGGTATCAAGTGACCCACAGACCGCTGGGAACCGCTGTCTTAAAGAACACAGCAGCCGTAAGGATGTGCTGCAAAAATCTCTCTTTAAGGGCTCCAACACAGCAGTTGCAGTTGGAATCATAAACAGATGTTTATTCACTTGCAGATAGCGCTTTTTCATCTCTAACATCATCAACGCCACATAATTCCATTGGCCAGTTGTCTTTAATATTTTTAATTGTCCGACCAGAAGTGGAGCAAACAAACTGCATTGTTAGTTGAATGATGACATCAAAAACCTATGACAATTTGGTGTTGCTTATAGACCCATTCCAACTAAAATATTTGTTTTTTTTGTGTTTTTGACATGTGGTTGTGGCATATTCCTGATGACGCATTGAATTGAGTACAATTTGAGTTGAGCATTTCTTTATTCAAATTGTAGTGAATCAAAAGAGACAAAAAATGCAGTTGGAAAAGCTTGTACACACGTGGACAATTGTTGGTACCCCTCAGTTAAAGAAGGAAAAACCCACAATTCTTTACACACAATCACCCACAATTTATTGTTACTTTTGTAAGTTTCAAGTGATTTCAGTGAGAATTTTTTCCTTCTTCAACTGAGGGGTACCAACAATTTTGTCCACGTGTGTAGTTGTTACATATAAACTACAATTAGCTGGTCACAAGTTCCCTGCTCTGCTCCATTCTGATGCATCCACTTGCAGACAAGCAGACGTCTTTGTTTTCCTCGTCTGAGCTGGAATTTGGATCATAACTGTACAGCTGGAAATCTCCAATATCGCATGCTGATTTTGGTTCACCGCTAATGTCAGGTTGAGGTTCTGAGGGAGGAGCTGCAAGGTAGTGGGATAGTGTGTAAACACATGGATGATGACAAATAGGCTTACTCTGCTCCACAACTCAGAGGTGAAATTCTAATGAACTCCTGCTGCTCTGCAGAGACAATGAAGAGAATTAGTTTTTTTGTCTTAAATTTGCATAATCCTAATTAAAAGACCACTGGGAATACTTTTACAACAGATCAAATGATGAACGGAGAAGGGACTTCATAGTTCTAGGAACCTGTCAACAATGTTTTGAACTATTCTCAGCATAGACTTGTAGAGCAGCCATTATGCCTCCATTTTCTTCTCTTTTATGGGGTTATTTGCACTGTATAAAGCCGATTTTTTTCTGAAGAGTTCAAAAACAAGACTTTTTATGCAGAAAACAGTACAGACAATTTCTGCATGCATTGTTCATTCATGCAGCTCCTGCTGCTCTTCCCAGACTGAAGGCTGGGTCGAGTAATTAAGGAACCAGGGAGAGGAGACGTCAAACACGGCTGAGGTTCTCCTGCTGCACATATTAACAAATGATCATTTACACAAGTACTTTTTCTGCAAACATATTTTTAAAAGGTTTAGAATGATTAGTTAAAAACCATAAAAACAGTTATGGAATAACAAAGGAGAAGCACCAAAAGCATGAGAGATGTTTTCATATTAGTAGACTCTATAGAGTTTTCTTTTTCTGCATGAGCGCTGCTGTGCAAGAGGAAAAGAAGCTCTCATACCACGATTAGAAAGGAGGACTTTCTGCCAACATTAATCCCTGCTGATGCAGTTTTACTGCAGCTCTGCTCTCCACAAACCAGACCTGAATTTTAAATACCTGCAGGAGGGAAATGGATTCCAACTGCTCAGAGCCTGACAATCCCAGCTCTTCTCCTTTCCCGCCCTTTTTTTGACAGCTACCCTCCTGAAGTGGTTGATTGATAATCCAACCAGAAGCAAGAGCTGTGTGCTCAGCTACATTTATCACCACGACTGTCACGAGGAACTCTCGCTGATCACAGCCTGAAGAGCAAAACCAAGTGTAGCGTCTGCCTCGAGCCATGCTGACTCAAAGCACATCTCAACAACAGCTACGAGGCGGCATGTTTACACAACTGAAGCAGGGGTTAACCAAGACTCCTCACATGTCTGACAAGCACAGTTGGAGTTCTGAGGAGGAAGGGGACTGAGCAGGAGAAAGGAGCTTTTTCAGGGTTAAACAGGAAGTTTAGTTCAGCCACTGCAACCACATAAAGCAAGAAGTTCTTAGAGAAGAAAAATGCCATGTTTTCAAGTTGTGTTAGTCAGAATTATCTCCCTGAATTCTTCCTCACAAGAATAGAACAAAACATTTATTTAAACTATTCAGTGAAGCAAAAAAAAATCTCTCTCTCTCTCTTTCTCTCTATCTAGAAAGCCATTCGTTCAGTTTTCCAACACTGTTCCTGAAACTGAACTGTCTTTCTGTTAAATGTTGGGTTTAGATTTGAGAGAATGAGAAACAGCAGAAAAACAAAGAAAACCTCGTGTGTGCTTGTTAGAATACAAAGCAGAAGGATTTCCAGTAAGCTTTGTTCGTTGTTTTTGCCAGCTGGAACTAGACGCTTAGCTAGACGTTAAGAGATTTGTTCCTGAGTTTTTACACTTTCAGGTGAAGAACAGGATTGAACAGCTTCTAGAAATGCTCTAAACTGCGTTGAGCACCAGTTAATGCTCAACGGGACTCTGCCCACTTCCTCCAGATTACTATCATCTATTTTGGTGTCTAGCTCAGACACAATGAACAAGATTTGATTTTTTTTTTTTTTAATCAATCCTCCAGCTTTATTTAATAAAAAATCATATGTTTAGGAAAATCTTTTTGGGTTTGAGTTGTGAGCTGCTGCACACTGAAAACCTTTAATTTACTTCAAAACCTTTTAAATGATGACAATAGTGAGGAGTTTGTGTTTAACACACATTTTCAAAGCATTTTTTGGCACCAAGACAAAAAAAAAAAAAAAAGATTTTTCTACAATTTTGCTCATAGAATAAGTCAATTTTATGGTCAGTTTCCTTTTTGAAGTATTTCTTTTGAATCTGGATTCTCAGATTTTGTTTTAGTTGTAATAAAAGAAGAGAAGTTGCAACAAGCAACAGTAAAGAGCGTAAAGCCAAAAGGAGCAGGAATCCACGCCAGCAGTAGTGATGCTGCAGATTTTTCAGTTACCTTTCTGCCCAAGGACCCAAGGAGGCGAGGCGGGGAAACCTTCAGTCGGGAGCGGAACACTTTTCTACAAACTTTTACAGGCGCTCTCTGAAATATCTTTGTTGTTTGAGGGAGAGTGTTGGTAAGGTGAGTCAGAAACAAAAATGTGCAGCAGCATCACTCAGCCAGTGTCCTACCTCCAGCTCTGCAATGATCCTCCCCTCATCGTCTTCATCTTGATTGGCAGAGGCTGCGATCACAGGCGGCGTGGAGGAAGGCCGCGGCGCGTCAGACGGAGTTCTCCTCAGCTTCACCAGAGTCTTGGGTGTGTCACTATCATCTTCAACCTACAGAGAATCAGACAGTGGAATTTCAGCAGCTGACATGTTAATGTACAAACCAAATGTTTGTGCAAACAAGGATTTATTTTAGGGATTGAAAATGATTAGAGGGAAAAAAGACATTTTTTCCTTCATTTTCTCAAACTACAATACATATTTGCTCATGAAAAGGAAAATCATCATGAAACAGAAACCGAACAGCAGGCTCCACCTTCTTGCTGGTGACGATGACCTCCCCGGTGCGGTTGGTGGTGAGGCCGTGTGCTGATGGGAAACTCCGTCGAGGAGGAGGCGGTGGAGGAGACTTGGAGGGCTTCTCAGTTCTGTACTTGGCTGCGCTGAGATCCACTATGAAAACATCAGAGTTAACATGCAGTGAAGATGGATCTTCTCTGCACTGGGGAGGGATGCCGGCGCCTCACCTGATCCTCGGTGTGAACCGCCTCCCTCCATACTGTTCAGCTTCTGGGCAGCCAGCTGAACCTTTCCAGGCTGTGGGTCACCGCTGGGCACGCTGCTGGTGGTGGAGGTGATAGCTGTTGTGCCAGTGGTGCCAGCCGCAGAGGACGAGGCTGTGGTGGATGTTATGGGGAGGGTAATATGGGGCTTCGGGGGCACCGCTGGCTTGTTTATGTGCTTGGCTGCAAACTCAAGGTCCGGGATGGCCTTCATCAGTTCGGCCTGAGTCTCTTCCAGCAGGCGGTTGATGTCCTGGGCACTAAATTGGGTCAAACTGGCACGTTTCTCCTCCCAGTCCCGCTCCGCCGCCTGACACAAATACAGATATAGACAAATATTATGCAAAATACCAGCAGGCACAACTGGGACAGAGTATGTTTTCTGATCATGGAAGGACAAATGGAATAATGAACCATCTGCTAGTGTGTAAACCGAGTTTGAATACCAGATTTAAGAGCTCTGAGATGTTTTTTTCAAAAATAAATGGATATTTGCCATCTGGCCTGTCCTGATGGAGCAAAACAATGAGAAGTGTTCCACTGCACAGAAACTCCTCATGAGCAGCAGATTACCAGTCGGACTTCAGCAGAAACAGACTTGTCAGCAGGACGCCGGGTTGGCAGTTCATCCAGAATTCGGTTTCTGAAGGTCATGGAGGACTGGACGTCCTGCTCTGGGCCTGAAACATCTGGATCAACACCCGACAAAGGTTTCCAGTTAGCCAGGCCGGCACTGGTGCTGAGGTCAGTGAGGCTAAGTGGAGGACTGTTGAGGATGTCCAGGTCAGAACTACAACTCAGGTCTTCCGCTTTCTTCTGGGTTGGGCTGGAAAAGTCTTCCGGACCCTTCCACACACCTTCAGTGACCTGCCTGCAGAGACAAAGAGACAACAGTAGTCAGAGGATGTCACGAAACACCCAACAGCTTTGCTGGAGGTGCTTGTTTTAAAAACGTCAGACGCATTTTAAACAGGAAAAGCTCTAAAGACAGTTGTACTTTTGGAGAAGCATCACGGTTTTATATGTATGGCAACAATGAGTGGTTCCGTGTGTTACATTTTTCTGAAGTGTTTGATCATTTTAGATTCCATCTCGTCATGCTCTGAGCGCCACCCTCTTCATTGAAGGTTAATTAGTTTTTTTTGTTGCTTTTGCTTCTTCTAATAGTATTACAGGCATATTCTCCTGATACTTTTAGTCGCTACCACCTATAAAAATAGGCAAAAACAACTGCGAAGGGAATTTGTAATGTACACATTTCTATGTGTCATAAAATGCTGAAGTGTGAGTCAAAAGTTTGCACGTCTCGTCGGAAATTCAAGGTCACTTCTCTAGGTCTTTCTTTTATTGTATTTGATCTTCAGGACAGGAGCATAGGCAGCAGACAGCGTGTCACACAGATACTCACCATCAGCTGGGAAGAGCTTTAAAAACTGCTTCCTGTCGTTTGATTTGTGCTCGCTTAATCTCATTAAATATAACCTTGTGTGTAAACCGAGGATTAACCTGACTTCTATCCTTGACAACGTCATGCTGATTTCATCTCTTACACTGCAGCTGATTAAAGAGGCACACCCCCCCCCCCCCCCACACACACACACACACACACAAGCACCTCACTACCACCCCAACACCCCACTACCACCCCTAACACCCCACTTCCACCCCTGAGAGCCCACTACCACCCCTAACACCCCACTTCCACCCCTGAGAGCCCACTTCCACCCCTAACATCCCACTACCACCCCTAACACCCCACTTCCATCCCTAGCATCCCACTAAAATCCCTAACACCCCACTTCCACCCATAACACCCCACTTCCACCCCTAACACCCCACTAACACCCCACTTCCATCCCTAACACCCCACTTCCTCCCCTAACACCCCACTACCACCCCTAAACCCCACTTGCACCCCTAAAACCCCATTATCACCCCTAACACCCCATTACCACCCCTTACACCCCACTTCCACCCCTAACATCCCACTACAACCCCTAAAACCCTCACTACCACCCCTCTCACCCCCACTAACACCTCTAACACTCCCACTACCACTCCTCTCACCCCATTTCCACCCCTAACACCCCACTTCCACCCCTAACATCCCACTACAACCCCTAAAACCCCCACTACCACCCCAACACCCCACGTCCATCCCTGAGACCCTACTCCCACCCTTATACCCCACTAACACACCTAACACCCTCACTACCACCTCTCTCACCCCCACTAACACCTCTAACACCACCACTACCACTCCTTTCCCCCCACTTCCACCCCTAACACCCCACTACAACCCCTAAAACCCCCACTACCACCCCTAACACCCCCACTAACACCCCTAACACAACCACTGCCACCCTAATACCCCACTGCCACTCCCACTATAGGCTATGAGCTTGTAGCAAAACAACTTAACCTAACACCCCCACTACCACCCCTAACACCCCACTTCCCCTAACACCCCACTTCCACCCCTAACATTCCTATCTAAGTCAGAAATGTCTGGATGAAGCTGAGTACCTTCGCAGTGTGCTGAGTGTGTCAGTTATGGTGTTGCAGCGCTTGAGCAGAGCCTCCAGGCGATGAGGCTCCTCTTTCAGGAACTTAACAGCCTCCACCTCCACCCTGAGCACCACCCGCATCTTACTCTGCAGGCTGGGGAACTGGTCTGCATAAAAAAAGACGAGAGAAAAGACAATGACTAGAAGGAAGAAACAGATTATGTGAAGGACTATTAAAGAACAAAAGCTTTTGCTAAAACATCTGACTCATCTAGATTATAGATATTAAAGAGGTGAATGGTGTTCCAGTAGAAGTGGTTCATGGAAGCATTTTTCCATTTTTCCTGCTCTGACATGTTTCCATAGATAAACAGAAGGCATAATGAGGAGGAACCATGTGTGCATGAACATTAATTTGTCATTATTTAGATTTTGAAATTGATATGTTGAGACCCACTGAATCATCTTATTTTATTCAAGATATCAATATAGATATGTCTCAGGTCTATGTCTTAAACAAATATAACATTTAATCTACAATCATTTAACATAAACTTGAGCATTTGACATTAAAATGCTGAAACTACACAGAGTTGCTTCACTGGAAAAGTATGGCAAACCCCATCAAATGTTGGGAAACCACTTCATGGTTATCCTTAATCCAACAAAAACAAAATCCTTTTTTAACTTTGGAGTGTTCAGTCATGCGTGCAGATCTGCATTTGCATTAATATGAATAATGGGATTTGCAAGTGTTAGTTGAATGTTAATCATCTCCACCGAACTTGGAATTACATCATGTTTTTAGAGCAGCAGGACACGAAGCCAAAATCAAACGTTCATGAACAGCAACCACAGTTTGAGAGGATTTGTAAACATTTGTCTAACATTTGGTAAAAATGTCCTAAAAGAGCATAAATGTGGCACCTTTTCCATTCTGCATATTGAATGATGTACAGTGGTTTTGTTTTTATACTGTAAAGGTGCATCATGAACAAAAAAACAAACAATGTACCTGTTTTTAAACACAAAGAAGAATAAAGACCTCATTGGTACTATGTTTATGTGCAGCTGAATGTCGTGGTCAGTCTAAAGGTGGACATACCCTAAAAATTATCATCTTTTTTGTGTTGCTTTGGAACAGCTTTGAATTTAGTTGAGGTCAAAACTGTCAAGTTTGTGATCAGCTATCTTTGCTCTCAGAATGATGGCATCATCATCATGTGACAGCAGGTTTCAATCAGTGGCTTAAGAAAGATGTTTGGCAAACAAGCATTGAGCATGTTTTTTGGAGTAGTTTGAGAGACAAAAATAATCATAGTTAGTGTTTATGTGCTGCAAGACTGCGAATTTAACAGAGATAAAAGATGGAGGCAGGTCCAGCATCTGCTAGAAATTTAGAAACAGCTGTTGCACTTTGTCTCAGAGGGAGGCATTAGTAGAGTTAGTTTTAGAAACAGATTTTGAGGAGGAAAATGAGCAGCTCAGACGTGGGAAGCAGATGACTGTAGATCATACTTTTAAGTTCAGTTAGTGTCTCCCCCAGCATCCTCAGCTCTTTGCTTTTCTGCTCCACGTCCTGCTCTGTCACCAGCCCGTGGTTGATGGACGAATTTCTCTGCAGCTCCTCCACTGACTTCTCCAGATCACTGTGGAGGACACACACACACACACACTCCATGATGTCCTCCTCACAACAAACTCTATAGCTCTTCAAAGAGCAGCAGCTGTGCTGAGCACAAAAGGAAAGCTAAGAAAAGTCGCTAATTAGCAGGAACAGTCCCTGCTGACTCTCACTAGCAAAGAATTGTGTTAAAAAAAGATATCTCCAGAAGTATAGGACAAAAAGGAAATATGTTAGAGCAACTCAGTAATTTGAGATTAATTCACAGTAAAGGATGAGAGCCTTCCGGGGAGGAGAACTGCATCCGCCTCACAACTTCATTTAAAAAAAAAGTGGACACTTTACCGTTTACCAACAGTTATACTCCTCAAAATAGCATCTACTGCGCTGAAAAAAAAGTTATTTAAGATAGCCTACTGTGAGTGAGTAGATCTACATCTCTACTGTGTAGGTGTCAATATGCATGTGTGTGAAGGTATTTGTAGCCAAAAGGTATATTTGCAATATTGAGTGTGTCCATGAGTGTGTCTGTGGACAGGCCCCATCCTCAAGCATTTTGTTTGTTTTATTTGTAATTTACCCCCTTCCTGTATATTTCCTTAATCATCCTTAATCATCCTTAATTATCTTCAATATCCCACTCTCCCTCTCTTTTCCGTCTGAAAAGATTGCACACAAACTGGGTACATCTGCAGGTGGGGGTGCCAAATGACAATAATTAGGCTATGTTTTTTTTTTTTTTTTTTTTTTAAGTTTGTCTGGTTTGTTTGTCTGTTTTATTTAAACTCAACTGCTTGGAAACAAAAGAAAACAGATTGTCCTAAATTGGTCCGCCTGTAGGGCACCATGCAGTCACCCCTGGCTACCAACCTAGTGGATTCACCAGCTCTAGATTTCACTTTGATGTATTCCCTTAATGGAGCAGTCCATGAAGGATTTTGTATATTGTACGTGCAAATTTAAAGTATTTATAATTTATAAGTTCAGAAAAAATATAGTTGTGATATAAAATTGTTTTTTTTGGCAAATGTTTTCAATACCCTATTGTACAGAAATTCTATCTGTACAATCTGATTGTAAAACAATAATCAGTGTATGATAGCACCATGGCATGGAAAAATGTCCTCACTGCTGTTGCTGCCATAGACGGTCTAATGTCTCTAAAGTTATGCTTACTAAGCTTGATTGTTATCAACAAAATATCACACTGAACTCACTGTAGCTGCTGGATGAGCAGCTCCTCCTGATTGAGGTACTTGAGTCTCTCTTCCTCCACCAGGAGGCGCTGTCTCTGGAGGGGATCCTCCTGAGTACGCATGGCATCCAGCATCATGAGGCTCAACTCAGCCTCGGTCTGTCTGAGCAGGGAGAGAACTGCATCCTGGTTTTCTAGCTGCATCAATCAAAGGATAAGTAAGATGGTAAATACATTTATAATATGGCATACACATGATATTTAATGTTTTCAGTTGTTTACATTTCAGAAAGTTTATTATAGAATTAAAAGCAGTTTTGGAGCAAAATGAACTACAACAAGGTCAATTAAAAAAGCAAAGTTATTCATTGTAATCTTCATTCTTCTATTTCTCTACTTCCTGAACGAGCATTTTGATCAATACAAGATTTCAAGAAAATATGGAAAATGCTAGAAATTTAATTAAAAAAAACACCTCTGTATTTTTGCACAAATGTCATAGAAGGTTTTAAGAAATTTCTAAAATCAGACATGTTTCTTCGAAACTTTGAGGATTATCAAAATCAATAAACTCGAGCAAACCAATGTTAAACCAGTAGGTCAAACTCTGAGGCAAATTTAGAAATTATTTTTGAAGAAAGTCCGTATTTTCAATGACGTCGTAATCACTAACTCAAGAACTCGCCCACTTCTGGATATTTTGGTAACTCTTTCGCAGCTGTAAAGGTGAGTTTTTCAACAGAAAACTGAGGCAGGGCTCTGAATGAATGTGGAGCGTTTACCACAGTTTCCAGTTACTGTGAGCAAATGAAGGGTTGAAGCAGCCTATAGTTAAACTGAAAGGGTTTAGGAAATAGATGGATGCATGTTTTGCCCCGGTGTTCACTATTAATGTGTGAATGTTTGTGTGTGAATGTGACTGTAAAGTGCTTTGGGCCTTATCTGTACAAACATGATTGAAGCACTTGAAAAATGCACAAATATTAGACACACCTGCATATTGCGCAGCTGCGACAGCTGCTTGCGCAGCGCGTTGGTGTTCTTCTGCAGGCCCTGTAGGTGGAGTTGCATTTGCAGGCGGGAAACAGGGACAGGCTGGTTGGGCCCCAGGGAGGGAGGCGGCATCAGGGCCAGGGGAGCAGATGGTGTCAAAGCTGTCCAGCAGACACACCTGAGTTAACTCATGATTCATTATTCACAGCAACTGTCAGAAGTGATAGACATTGTCCCAAAATACACTTTGTAGATGAAGAATGGAAAGCAGACATTCCGTAAGTTTAACTTTGTGCACATATGCAGTTTCTCTGTCTGTATTCAAACTAATTAGATACACATAACATAACACGGTTCAATTGCAGAATTTGGCAATGGGACAAGTTCCATCAGTGCTGAAGGTCAGGAGGGGAGATTACAGCAGACTGAATGATAAACAGAATGGAAAGGCTTCAGGGACAACACTGAATGTGTAATGAAAAGCAAAACTTCCAAGTATCTCATTATAGCACAGTCCCCAGACATCCGAAATGTATGAGTGCCTCCAAATCAGATCATCTTTTGAAATGACGATGAGAGACATGACTTATCATGCAGAACAAGGCATAGTAACTCGCAGACAACCAATCAATAACAAAGTGGGCGTCCAGAGTAGCATCTTAGGACTGCTTTCCTTCAAGTCCAAACTCCTTCCTAACCACATCTCAACGCAGTAGTAGTTCAAACACCTCCATGCTGACACCTTTTTTCAGCTGAAAAAATGACCCCAGTGTGCATCCTGGAAACTCCAACAAGAAGAGTTACAGCCGGTGCGCTGGCTTCTGGCCACATTTAATTCTAACTGATGGCAGCTTTGGAGGGGTTTTTGACTAGCTCAGAGGCCTTTGAGACTCTGTGGTCGTCAAAACCTGTCTCTGCAGCCTCAGTAGTCAAGAAGAGGAGTACACTTTAACTACAGGCATGGACAGTCCACAGCTCCAGCCAATCTGATCCCTCTGTCCCTTCAGTTGATGCAGCAAACAGAATGCGGGTTCACTCTCTAATAGGTCCTTCATTAACAGACTTGGAATCGTGACTATAGATGGATGGAAATGGTCATAAGCATTCTCTGATAAAAAAAGTTGTGTTCTTCTGAAATCTCATGCAAGAGCAGCAACTGAAACCTTATTGTCCACTAACTCTTCAGGTCATTTCACACCTTTAGTGGCCACATCATGTAGCCTAAAAGCCTTAAAACAAAACAAGAAATATCCTTCAAATTAAGAGATTTTTGGCAAAAAAAAAACCCAAAAACATCCAAATATGTCAACAAGATGACACGTCTGCCAACAATGTTAGTTCTGATAAAGACACCTGAAAAGCTCATTCTACCTGCAAGCATCCCTGACAACAGTTGTTTAAACTGAGACCTGTAACTGAAACCTTCCTTTATGAAATCTGGTTTTAGCCTGAAGCTTTTGCTGCCCTCCGCTAGTGTCAACTGTGCTGGTCATATGAGATTTCTTCCAAACACGATCGAGTTACATCTGGCTGTGACCTGTGCTAAGTAAAGTCGGATACCTGTACACCAGTGTAATCCTTCCTGACCTTGTACTCTACAATGACTCATCACCAAAGCGCAGTACATTTGTTAAGGTTCTAGTTCTCTCATCATTGAATGTTTTATCTTTTCTTGTTGTTCTTTTGAAAAAATGAGATCACAGTTTGTCCACTTCACTGTTAATTAGATAATTCTACATGATTTATGTCACATAATAATAATATAATGCATCCTACAATTCAGATTAGATCCAGTTTCATAAATCCTAATGTTATTGTTTACAACCTGAGTCACTATAAGATTATTTTTAGTTTGGAGACTAGAAACTTTGACAAAGTCTTGACAGACATTTTATTTTAACCGGTTAAACAAAGGTTAAAAAGAAAAAAATCTGACATGAATGCGTACAAAAACCAGTTGGATTTAGAATGCGATATAAAAAAATATGCCTTGGAAATATGGTTATAAATTTGTCTACCAGTAAAATATTAAATAAATGAAAAAAAGAATCTGAAGATTTTACTAATGAAGTATAAAACGTTGTGTTTCTAGAGTTATGCTTAATGGATTAAAATTGTGATATCGAAACACAACTCAATACCATTTTGCGTAAAGAATGAAAACCACAACAATAATGAAGGAGCCTTGCATCCTTTCTGAGAGGGGAATCTTTCAAAACATTAAAAGAACGGATGCAAACAGGGCTCCACATGAAAAGAAAGACCAGAATGGAGTGAGGGTGGAGCACACTTGGGACAGGAATCAGACACTCCAAGAACACACACAGTAGCTACCTTTCTTTTTTTTAGTTCGTCCAGCTAAAACAAGGAGCATGAGCAGCCGTTACAGAGCAGCAAAAGACCCAAAGCCAGCACATACAAAATAAAGAAGCTGCAGCGTCATCCACAAATGACCCTGCACACTCTAAGAGCACTGCAGGTAAAAATGAAACAGCAGTCGGTCTGAGAGAGGAGCCTGTCAACAAGCAGCAGCAACGGCAGACAGCAGTGCAGGCAGCTCTAACGTCTGCTTTTGGAGCTGACTTACCTTCAGTTCCTGAGCAGTCACTTGCTGACTCACCCTTCTCCCTGCAAGAACAAAAGTATTCAGCAATAAAGCATCACATCAATGCTAAAATAAATGTTAAATATTAAAATGAGCTCATGAAATATGTATTTTACTTAAATTGAAGTAGTCCTGCCAATAAGCAAATGATGGAGGCAGGACACAGGTTAGAAGACATTAGCAAATGAGGTTGTCTTGTTAGTTTTAAATGCATTAGATTTACTGTCTTTCTCAGCATCTACATAAAAGTCATCTGAGTTTCCAGCTTGTGTTTGAGGTTCTGTTTCACATGATTTGCTAGTGATTCATGTTTCTGCAGCTCACAGGTGTGGCTGCTTTTCAAAATGTGTACCAGGATAGAAGTGAGAAGGAAAACAAGAAAGTTTTGCATTGCTTAATACTCAAATAAGGGAAGTAGTGCATCTTTTCCATGAATTCACCATCTTCATGGCAAATGGATCTTATACATATGGACTGGTGATTATTGTAGTATAATGTAAAAATTCTAAAAACATTTTTTAAATAATTAAAGCATGATGATGCCACCACCATGCTTCACTGTTGGGACTGTATAGGACAGGTAATGAGCTGTGCCTGGTTTTCTCCACACATACCGCTTAGAATGAAGGCCAAAAAGTTCTATCTTGTTCTCTTCAGACCCGAGAATCTTATTTCTCACCATCTTGGAGTCCTTCAGGTGTTTTTTTGTTGTTTTTTTTTTTTTAGCAAACTCCATTCAGGTTTTCATGTGTCTTACACTGAGGAGAGACTTCCGTCGGGTCATTCTGCCATAAAGCTACTGGTGGAGGGCTGCAGTGATGGTTGACTTTCTACAACTTTCTCCCGACTGCATCTCTGGAACTCAGCCACAGAGATCTTTGGGTTCTTCTTTACCTCTCTCACCAAGGCTCTCCTTCCCGCGATAGCTCGGTTTGGTCAGACGTCCAGCTCTAGGAAGGGTTCTGGTCATCCTGAACATCTTCCATTTAAGGACTATGGAGGCCACTGTGCTCTTAAGAACCTTAAGTGCAGCAGAATTTTTTTGCAACCTTGGTCAGATCTGTGCCTTTCCACAATTCTGTCTCTGAGCTCTTCAGGCAGTTCCTTTGACCTCATGATTCTCGTTTGGTCTGACATCACTGAGTGTAAGGTCTTATATAGACAGGTGTGTGGCTTTCCTAATCAAGTCCAATCAGTGGAATCAAACACAGGTGGACTCAAATGATGCTATCGAATCATCTCAAGGATGGTCAGAAGAACTGGACAGACTGATTTAAATACATGAGTGTCACAGCAAAGGGTCTGAATTCTTAGGACCATGGGATATTTCAGTTTTTCTTTTTAAATAAATCTGCAAAAATGTCAAAAATTCTGTTGTTTTTTGTCAACATGGGGTGCTGTGTGTACATTAATGAACTTAAATGATTTTAGCAAATGCCTGCAATTTAACAAAGACTGAAAAATTTAAGGGGGTCTGAATACTTTCCGTACCCACTGTAGATCTGAGATGATCTGGAATGCTTTACGGCCCAATCCGAATTTTTCCCTTCGCCCAACCACTTCTTCCTAACACTCATTTTGTAGGGACATTTGTAGTGAAAGTGGTGTCCGAAACTAGTTTTTTAAGGGCTACCCTCGAGGCGGAGGGATACAAGCCCTCTGTAGTGAGGGGGTTCCGCATCGCGCTATTCCGGAGAGGAGAATCACTTTTCTTCACGCGGGTGCGCTCTAAAGCACAGAAGTTTACATTAAATGTAAGTAATGAGTTTTTGTTGTTATGTTAAGTGCTGAAAGCTCTGCGCTAACGTAGGCAACCGGCGACCATTGATGATGTAATCAAGTGGTACTGACATCTGAAATCGGAGACATTATTTTTCCATGACTCCATTTGGAGGGCTAAATGTAGGGGAAGGGAGAAGTGGTAGGACGAAGGGAAGCTATTGGATTGGGCCTACGTGTTTAAAGTCAGGAATGTGCATATGTTGTGTGTCTGAGTGTGCATGTGCACATTAATCTTACGGGCTTTCAGGTTCAGGTGCTCTGCTCAGAACTCTCTGCAGCAGTCCGGTCAGACTGGCTATCTGCTTCTCCATGGCCTCCATACGTTCCCTGGATTTACAACATAGATGCAAGAAATACTGTTTGTTTGTTTTCTTTTCATTTGCAAAAGTATTAAAATATAAATAAACTCATATGAAAGTCAAACTTATGTATATATTATGGTTAAAATGTGGCAAAAAGGTTTTCACTTAAAAGAACAGTTGATTCTATAAATTTCCAAAAATCTTTAAAGAGCCTATATCATGCTTTTCTTAAGCCTTACAGAGTAAACAATATCCATATATATGATATCTTACCTTTTGCCCACTAGAGAAAGATTTTTTTATGAAATATGAATAATTTTCATGAGCTCCTTTCATATACCCAAACGTAAGACAACTAGATCTTTAAGGCTCTGCCGTTCACTCCTTGTTGTCATGACATCATCCTAAAGCTTGTGTTGGCAGAGTTTCTCCCATGAAAACAAACAATATCCAAACTTTTGTAAAGATGGATGTGCATATTGTGCACATAAAAGAAAGCACTTTGCCGATCATCACTAGCTCCACAGAGAAAGTGGGTGTTTGTGTTTGCTTGGGGGTGGAGCTAATAGTGCAGACGCTTCCTGGAATGAGTTGCTGTCGGAATGTGGAGACCTAGTCATTCATGGGGATTGGGAAGGGCTGGTGCTCAGCAGTGTTTTAGAGGAATGCTCCGAGATGTGGGAATGGATCAAAACACCACTTTGGGTTGTTCTTCCAGCGGAATTAACATTATAATATACTTAAAAGCTAAAAAAATTAGATTCTGGATGATATAGGCGCTCT
Organism: Oryzias celebensis; assembly: GCA_014656515.1. Taxonomy (NCBI): domain Eukaryota; kingdom Metazoa; phylum Chordata; class Actinopteri; order Beloniformes; family Adrianichthyidae; genus Oryzias; species Oryzias celebensis. The sequence goes on along the minus strand of BNCR01000001.1, from coordinate 38,653,561 downwards.
TTTTTTAGTCTTATGCAGATGCAAAACAAATTGAGAGGCTCTCACTGCTGAAATAAAAGATAATCATTTCAAATGAGCTTTTTTTTTGTTAGAACACACTTACTAATATACCAACACAGGCTGAGGAGCAGAGCACTGCTGTATGATCTTAACTGTTAAGGTAAAACACAACTAAACTAAATCTTACCGAGTCTCTGTCTCATTTCCCAGGAGTGGTGAACCAAAGCCTCCTGCACCCCCTACATCTCCACCCTGCATTAAGCACAGCTGTTCTGCGGTGAGACCCAACCCAGAACCCTGGCCTCTGGCTTTGGGGCTGTCTCCAAACACAGATGAGGTCACAGAGTCCCTTCGCAAATTCTGCCTCCCAGGAGAACCCCGAGTAGGCATAGTGGCTCCGTAAGAATCCCTCATGTCAGGTATCTTCTGGGGGGAGGATGGTGGTGGCACCCGTAGCCCCATGGCCAACATTGAAGCTGCATAAGCATCATTATAAAGTGGTCCTCCAGGCCTGTAGAGGGCACTGCTCTCTATCAACTCCCCCTGTAAAGCAGCTGCAGAATAGGAAGTAAGTGAACGGACTGATCCACCTCCTCCCCCTCCCCCACGACGGTACAAGGAGCCATATGGGTCAGCTCTGGCCGGTATTGGGGAGTGAGGGCCTCCAGCCAGAGCCAGCCGACTTGTGTCCGGGCCTAGAGAGTATGGATCTGCATAGATCCCACCTCCCATTCGATCATCTCCTCGCAGCAACACCATGCTTCTGGAGCCTCCCATCTCGTCATCAGGCTTCACATCTCTGCGCTCCAAAATAGCGCTGGAGGAGGTGCAGAAGACTGGGGGGGAATGATGCGGCTGGTGGAGCTGAGGCTGCTGGTGAGGAGAGGAGTGGTGAGACTGGGAGTGTGGGTGGGGCAAGGAGTGGGTGTGATGAGGAGGCCCTGCATAGGAGGAGGGTCTGCCAGCGCTGCTGTAGAGAAGGCGGGCACGGGAAGGTGAGCCATGGGGAGGTGAGGCAGACGATGACGAGTGCTGCGAGGACATGGGAGGGTTACTGAGACGGCGGTTAGAAGGTGAGTCCTGAGGGGCATACACCATCTCCCTCTGGAAAGACAAGAATGGCAGAACTTATTAGGAAAGCAATATTTCTTCACACAAACAGGAAATCTAAACATAAAAAATACAAATATTTCACGCTCATTTAAGCTCCACATAATAGAAAGCTCCTCTAAGAGTTTTGAACAGTGAAACCAAAACAGTTTACCTAACAATCCTCAAGCTCAACTTTGACAACTTCCATTAAAAAGGTGCATTTTAATTTAAGATCTAAATTCACTAAAGATAAATATCTTTGAGTACTGTTGCTCTCTCTTTACTGAACATTCTTGCTTATCTTTTGGTGGAAGCGTGGCATCTGGACTGACTTCTTTGCACAAAACTATGTGACATATTAATAGTTAAAAATGAGATCTGTGAGTATTCAAACTTTGTTTTTTTGATGTCATAATGCAAGGACACAATGACAAACAAACAAAAAAAAGTTTGCCTTTCAAAAATGAGAGGACAGTACATCAAGTTACCAATGCTGTGCCCTTGAATATGCAGCATCAGTTTCATGTAATTCCTTACTCACCCATAAGACGATGATTTACAGAAGAAGTTGGTCATTAATATTTGGTGAGATCACTTTCATTTTAATTTTATACCTGATGACCTGATTGAGCCGTCAAATCCTGATGGGTGCAGGCGTTGAAGAAGAGGAACTGTCCCTGGTTTTTCAGGATGGATGTAGCTTTAAACTTTGCACTATTTCTCCATTTTCTGGCAGGACCACCTATGTTTTTTTGTGTTATGGAGGATGATCATCGTATTTGAATGAGTGTTTGACCTCAGACCATACCAGACAACCTGCTGGTAAGCATATTCCTAAGCGGATGAAAAAGAAACTAACTAGGATTTCCTCAGTAGTGGCAAGCAAAGGGGGAAGAGCCCATCCTCAACCTCCAGGTGCACATTTGGTGTAAGGAAAACCCGAGCTTCCCCAGGTGGGGACCGGCCCATGTATGACGGGCGCAGTCTGTGGCGATCTCGACTACCCATAGACCTGACTTGAAACACGCACCAAGGAGTCAAGCAATTTGTGTGAATCTTAGTTTGTTTGAAGATTTGGATACAATCACAACCATGCATCAGGTATTCAATTCAAGTTTATTTGTTTAGTCCAATATCACAACAAGGGGTGTCCTGATCCAATAACGTGATGGAAATTGGACCCGATCACATGGTTTATGACTCGATCAAAAATCCTATGTCTCCCAATCAGTATTGGACATTTGGATATCTGCTCTTATTGTGATCAGCGCTTTATATTCAAGCTTATTTATCCATACAAATACTCTATTTGAAGTCTGCATTTCATTGACGAATCATCACAACATATTACGGTGCCAGTCTGAGCAGGAGGTGCACAAAAACTGTACAGCTAAACTAAACTAAGCTTTTGAGATATTCACAGATGCAGACTTCTAGGATTAATAACTCTTTAAAAACATTTTAAATTGACAGAAAGTGTCTCTATTGGATTGTTTTAACCCAACGAACGACCTACAAAAGCCTTTAACAGAAAAAAACTCTCTCCTGCTGCTGACAAACAGGCAGCAGTAAGAGTGAGACAGATGTACACAGCTGCAGGAAAAGGGATTTAACTCCTTAAAACCCAATACTTCTTTATTGCTCTTTGACAGAGCCCCAGTTAAGCAGAATTAACCACTGTGGTAATAAAACCCAAGATCTGATGTCCACTCATGTTGATGCCAGGGCCAAAGGCATTTTTTGGACCCATGTCCAAAAGAAACGTGATTGAGACATCTCTAATCACAACCATAGCGGTCTCAATGGGCGTCACACCGGTATTTGTGCAAAGAAAATGAAGTCAATAATAAAAAATAAACAACTGGTTGCTAAACTAAACTAAACAGACAAAGCTGAACTGGCATCCCTCCATATGCATCGTGTTTCCTGTATAATGACGTATTTATTTATAGCATAAATATATTTTGCTATCAACTCTGCAAACCAGGGGAAAGACTCCAAATCAATAAGGCTTAAAAGAGCTTGAATTGATTTTTTTTTTCTTAAATCTTTGTATTGATATTAATACTGACTCAAATATAGGGGGGCAAAGCTTTTTGCAGAGGGGGGGCTCCCTTTGCACCCTGTAGCTCTACCCCTTTGTGATCCTCTAAAAGAAAATTTGTATTCACAGAAGCCTGAAAAGGTGTAGCTGATAAAATGACCAGTGGCTGTATGTACAAGCAAACATGTTCGGATGTTTATCTTGGAGTGAGAGCAGATATTATTCTGTACTGTGGCCTGCAGCCGAGCAAGTTACTTAGAGATTGTTCTGCAGCAGCTGTTGATGCTACAAATGAATGCAGGAAGATTGATTAAGAAGAAAACTGACTCTGAGGTCGGAGTTTAAACATCTGCTTGCTTCTCTGTCTACTTATCAGTTTCTTGATAAATGTACAGTTCTGATAGCATTTTGTTTGGTTGGTTTTCTATTATAAACAATTATGATTTATCAACATGTTTCTCTTATTCTTGTTTTCCCAGCTTGTCAAGAACTGTTTTTGAGAAGTTCCTGAAGCAGTAGGGTTGGGCTCACAGTTCACTTCAGCAGCTCCCAGTGTCATGACTGACATGAATAACTTTATTTTGCATATCCTTCTTAAATGCTGCTTCTGTTGTTCTTAGCAGCTTATTGATGAGCTGAGAATGAAATATGTTTGTTTCAGCAACACTCCCAAATTGTCCAAGGGGAAGGCAGTAAAAAAGGAATCAGTAGGAGAAATGTTGGAAGCTACCAGACAGGAGAAATAGATTAAGCTAGCAAACACAAAAGAAGACAACTCGAAGTGTTAATGATGCACAAACCCATCTGAAGGAGACAATGCAAATTGAAAAGCCAATAAATCCACACAATAACCCCAAAGAGTCTTGCAACAACAGTCTATGGACAGACCCATGTCAGGTTTCAATGCAGTTTTCTTCTGACTTGTCTCTTAGCAACAGCCTTGCAACAGTACCATCCTTTAACTTCACTGAGGCAATAAGACATTTTAACTTCCAAGACGTCCTGAACTCTGACATGTCTGTTGCAGATGTCTTCTGGAAATTTCCCAACATGCCATCATTCCATAACAGCACTTTCATTTTGTATATAAATTGAATTTGTTGAATTTCTTCAAATGACCACTGGAGTCTGGTTTTGGAAGATTCCAATGTTCCATGGAGTCCCTCGATAAAACGTTGTACCAGAACTAAATATATGAACAACCTGCTGTTTTTGATGTAGGTTTATTTTCTATTTACTGTGAGGAGGATTATCTTTTTAAATTTACTGGTCTTGCTTAAATGGAGCTGAAATGTGTCCATAATGAGGGGCTTGTGTTTTTAAAGGCAGGTGAGCAGGTCTAGGTGATCCCTATTTGGAACACGATTGTGCTGCATGGAGGAAACTCCAATCCGTATGCCTGACATGGCTTCACACAGCCAGTTACACACTCATTACCTATTGCTTACTTTGATGACGTGATCGGCAGCTACTGTGCTTCTCACCCATATCACTCTCAAGGTGAGCCTGCTGGCTCGATAAACTCATAAAACGCTCGGAAGATTGCAAAAGATCCTGTGGGAACAGATGACCTACAGAAGATTCGCAGGCAGCTGCAAATCATGCAAGGCAGCAGGCTAGAACGCAATCATACAACAAGGCATGTAAACAAAAAGCCCCAGGGCTGTTTGTCTGCCAAACCAAATGTGTCAAAAACAGGAAAAAAAACACCTCGAAGTCAACAACATTCTCTTCATTTGAGCCGTTTAATATACAAATCTGTTTTTCACTTAAGGGAGCCCACTAATTTAATGCATTTAATTCAAAATGTATTTCCCTCCTGTAAAACCAATCTTTAATTACAGATTTGTCATTTCTGCTATCATAGTGAAATTAACACAACCCAAGGATTCAAGGAAAATAAATAAATTAAACTAACAAATGAAAAGGCTTGAATTTGTCCAGCTGTTTATAAATGCAAAAAAGCGTTTATAACCATGCTAATCAAGCTCCTGGCACAGTATATAAACGCATGAGAGACAATGTGACACATGTCATCAGAAACAAGATCAGACGTTAGAAACAAGCTCTGCATCAGGTTCTGGGGAACCAGAGCAACTTGACGGGCTACTGGAATAAACCCAGAAATGGACTAGACGTGAGAACAGGGCTCACTGGAATGCTACTACTCAAGTAATCCTATTGAGAGGTTAAATTGTGTTACTTTGTGTGATATTTCATATGAAAAGTGCCATGCAAATGAAGGTTGAATGATTAATTGATTGATTGATCGATCAATCGATCGATCGATTGATTGACATGCAAAGAATGTGAAGTGAATGGATGTTTCAATATCCACAATCAAAGCTAACTGCTAAGCAACTAGTAACTTAATTTTTAAACACCCACAAATAGCAACTGCTATCACAACTTAAGATTGAAGCAGTACAGCACAATTGGAACACCACATGAGAACCACAACATCAGGTCAGAGAGGAGTCTATACCATACTACCATTCTAGACCAGATCATGTCTAGAATGACTACCAGACAACCCCAACACCAACTACAACACTTGTGTGAAGGACCACCTGAAAGTCTCCTAACTGTGAATAAAGCATTGAGGGCAATTCCTACCACAACAATCACAGAAACCAATGAACTGGTTTACATTTCAGCAGCAGTGATCATTGAGATGCTTGGCTGTAAGAGCGACCATGGGAGAAAACAATGCCCACTTTGTAAGCAACGGTTGGAGGCTAAGATTAAGACAGCTCGAAGTGAATCAGATGACAGAGGCCCAAAGAGGTGCTATTAAAAAGCAAGTGCCTAAGAGATACAGCCAGATGTCCATACCACACCTGAAGCACTGGAAACTGCCAAACAAAGGCTCTTGGCCTTGAGCGGTTGAACCGCTAAACAGGCTGTACGCAACTCAACCTGCAAAAGTGTACGCTCATTGGCAGGGTCAAAACAACAGAGCAGACCCACCAAGGCTGGGAACTGAACAGTACTGGAAAGTATATTGGAGAAAGAGACAGCGCATAACAACAATGGTCAATGGCTGGTCTCTCTGAGAAAAGAGCACAACAACCCCTGAACAGATTCTAGTAACCATCACAGTGGCAACATTCAAGAAAGAGCCTCAAATATCAATCAATGAATCAATAAATCAATCAATCCATCTTTATTTATATTGAATTTTTCATACAGAATGTAATGCAAAGTACTGTCCACAAAAAAAGTAACATAAAATAAGTAAAATAATTTAAAAATTAATAATAATAATGACCTACACACAACATTTACCCCCCCTCTCACACAACCCTCCCTCCTACTAAACATTGGGCAAAGAAAGCTCTCGTTTATTCCAAGCTCTGTCACAAGTAACAACCCTAACCTTTGAACCTTCAGTGACTGGAACTTTAGTGATCTATTTTAGCGACAGTGTTTTTAAGGTTTTGTCTGGCACTTCACATAAATGTCCATTGGCATGCCCACAGTTCCATTGAACTCCGCGGCGTTGCATACTTCCTGATGTTTGGCTCTTGAAGTGAGACTCACCAATTACCCCTGGCTGCAGTGTTATCTGCATTAGGGATTTTAAGACATTAGTTTAGGTAAAACACATTAAAAGCATTCTCTGACAAAATGCTTCAAAACTTTTGTTTGGTGTGTTGCATAGTTTTTCAACTCAACAATGCATTGAAAAAAATCAACATGACAGCACAAAGAGTTTCTATCTTTTCATTATCTTTTAGATTGGTTTTCATTGTAAGACCATTTTGAAAGTTTTCGTGTACATTTACTCAATTTTATTTATATAAAAACACAGTCTCAAGGCTAGAATGTAAAGAAATTAAGTGACAAATAAATCATACTTGGAAAAAATAATTGAGTGGAAAAATGAAAAAAAAAAAAAAAAACAGAAAGAAAATGAATCTACCTAAACCAAAGGGGTTAAATAAAAAACTCTGTGTTCTTGTTAAAGGCCTGACTCCCCTTCAGCCATGTAGGTGACAAGATTGAAACTGCCATCAGGAGTGAAGCTTCCCTTCAGTCAGGAACAACCTGTTCTAACAGCAGATCACTGCTTGCATGTTGTTTCACAAGGAACACATGGGTCAAAGAGCATCAACAGTGAGTCTGACAGCTGGTACTGTAAGAATGTGAGTGTCCACCCGGCTGGAAGTCCTTAAAGCGGATTTGGATAACTGCTTGTGAGGCTGCATGGCAGGAATAAAGAAAAGTAAACCACTTCTATGAAGTGCATCAAAGATTACAACAGGAGATGCACAATGCTTTGAAGATCCATCATTACCTGATGCCACTAATTCCATCTTAGCTTCTTTTGGTATCATTTACACCCGACCCATCACAAAGTTCAAACACTGAGCTTAAGAGTTTTTACTCAGTCTGACAGCTACTGAAAATTAACCTGCAAGGATTCCTGTACAAGATCCTTCGTGACTTTATACAGAGGCGGACTTATCATTGGGCAAGTGTAGGTGATCGCATGGAGCCCCAACACTCTTGGGGCCCTAAGCTGAACACTTAAAAAAAGTGTGTAAAATACATTTTATGCTCATCATTATTTAACTCTGCCATTAAAAAAAAACCACCTGAATTTAAATTGAAGGTGTTTTGACTTCCCCTGTTCCTTAGCAGCGATGGTATATTCCAGTAATCAGCAAGTCCAGTGACCAGCATTAGGGAGCAGAGGCAGTGTTGCCAGATTTGGTGGTTTCCAGATCCATCCCAACCAGCAAGGCCAAGTGGGCCCCATATGGTTTAAAAGTGGGCAGAATATCCATCCATCCATTTTTTTCCGCTCATCTGGGACCGGGTCGTGGAGGCAGCAGTCTAAGCAAAGATGCCCAGACTTCCCTCTCCCCGGCCACTTCCTCCAGCTTCTCTGGGGGCACCCCGAGGTGTTCTCAAGGTTCCTGTTGTTCCTCAAGATCTCAACTATCATCCTCATGTCACACCAGAGGTGTTTAAATCCAGGTCTCGAGGGCCGGTGTCCCTACATGTTTCTCATTAGCCTGCCATTGGAGCTCCTTAGTGGCTAAACGCACCTGATCCAGGTAAGATAAGGCAGGATTTCTGGAAAACAGGCAGGAGGCTGACCCTCGAGGGCTGGATGTGGACACCCCTGTGTTAAACGCTGGAACAATATCCAGCTTCAGCGATTACAATCCTGTGCCTAGTATGATAACACAAGTGTAACAAAGTGCTTTGATTGACTTGTATTGTATTAAGGAGATTTAATCACCCGTGTGCTTACAGTTAATGTTAGTTTCTGCTGTGATCCATGAAACTTCAGCACATCTAAAAACAAAAACACAATGTTTCCTGCCATTCTTCTGGTCCAGCTCTTAGTGCCACCGTTCGTCAAACACTGAAAAAAGAAACTGCCACCTTTTCCAGTTTGAGATCTTCTGAAAACAGTCCCCAGTCTCAGCAACAGCTTCTCCTCCTCAGCTCTGTTTCCCCACATGGCAGTCCTTACAGCCCACTGCTGTACATTCTGCTGACTCATGACCAGAACTTCTCATGACAGCAACTCTAAATATATGAGGACATTTATAGAGCAGTCGCAGACTCAACAATGGAACCAGTCAGCAGTGTGATAAAGTGATGCACAAAGAAATATCTTACATGTTAATGAAACAGAAGAGGTGTCAAACACATGCTGCCTGATGTCTTCTTTGTTCTACACTAACACCTGTACCTCTTGAGAAAGTCAGTAAGAAAGGGTTGAACTCTAACGTTTCATATGTGCGAGGTGAAGAGGCCACAGATGTGGGGTTTCTCTGTTGGACACAGGAACTGCAAGGGCAGGAAAGAACGGGCTGCATGGTAGTTAGGTCTGTAGTTTGATGCAACTCAGACAGTTACACCAGCAGATGCATAATGCAAGAAGCTTCCCACCCACCACATAAATGTTTGCCAACCACTCAAGCAGAGAGAGGGTGGCACAAAGCAAGGACCACAAGCACAGCTGTCACACTGATGAACAGTTTCTTCTTTTGTGTTACAGTGTTCAGTTAGAAAAAAGCTCCTTTTGTGTTATTATTGCCATTTAGTTAATGTTGCTTCTGGGATCTGATGTGATGTTTTTCTAGATCTATTGTTGTTTTACATTTTAGGGATTCACATTGTTAAGCTACAGGATCCTATTTTTTAAATTAATTTGTATTTACGAAAGTTGGTCTTTTTTCAGAGACTGGCATCTCAGGGCTGAATTTTGTTCTGCCAGTGTCTTTTTTATACTTTATGTTCAAAATGATGTGCACCACGATAAGAAGACTTTGGAGTGTTCCTTTAGTAATGCATGAGTCATGGACTGATGCATGCCATGGAACATTCTAAAGTGGTTTGTATGGGTTTACGTCAGAAATCTGTGGCTCTTCAGAAGTCTCTTCTTTCACATCAAACTTTACCAACAGACTCTACTTTGAACTTATGTCTAAATGTTTTGCGGCATTTAAAGTAAGCAGATCTCAGGAAAATCCTTCCATATTAATATCCAAATGATTACCCCTCCTTTTTTAACTGTGTACTGCTGGTACCAACTTGCATCCCTCCCAGCTCTACCACCAACAGGAGTGAGGCCCTGCACAAACTATACCAGCACATCAGTGTACAGCAGAGAGCCCACCCTGATGCCGTCCTCATCCTGGCTGGGCACTTCAACCATGCAAACCCCGAGAATGTGTTTCCACAACTCCATGGACACATCAACTTCCCAACAAGAGGTACTAACATCTTGGACAATGTCTACACCACCCATACTGGAGCCTAAACACAGGCTGACAGGAGACGTCTACAGACTCTGGAGGAAACGAAATGCTGCCTTCAGAGCTGGAGATGAAGCTGGTTTGAGAACAGCAAGGGCCAACCTGTCACACAGCATCAGGAAAGCCTAAACAGAGTAGGACAGCTGACCACTTCAGGAACAGCAGACGCACCAGGAACCTGCGGCAAGGGATTCAGACCATCACTGACTACAAGCCCACCCCACAGACCTGTGACAGCTCCACTCCTCTGCTTGACCAGTTAAATGTCTTCTTTGCTCGCTTTGAGGCAAACCACTGCACTCCAGCACAGAAAACTCCTCTTCCTACTGACGACCTGGTGCTGATGCTATCCCCTGACAGCGTGAGGAGCTCACTAAGAGGGATAAAAGCACAAAAAGCCCAGGACCTGACAATATTCCTAGCTGTGTCCTGAGAGACTGTGCTGTTGAGCTCACAAATGTCCTCACCAACATCTTCAACCTCTCACTGAGCCAGGCTGTTGTCCTCCCATATGCTTCAAAGCCACCACCATCATCCCGGTCCTAAAGAAGTCATCTCCCTCCTGCTACAATGACTACGGCCCGATCGTCCTCACCCCCATTCTCATGAAGTGCTTTGAGTGGCTAGTCATGCAGCACATCAAGTCTACCCTCCCTGCCACTCTGGACCTCTATCAGTTTGCATATCGGTCCAACCGCTCGACCTATGATACCATCTCTACAGCCCTCCACCCACCTGGAAGTCAACACCTCCCTGTGCAACTGGCTGCTGGACTTTCTGACAGGGCGTCCACAGGTAGTTCGAGTCATCAACAACACCTCCAGCACCATCATGAAGAACACTGTGGTCCCCCAAGGATGTGTGCTGAGCCCCCTTCTCTTCACTCTGCTGACTCACGACTGCACTCCAACATCCAGCTCCAACCTCTTCATCAAGTTTGAAGACAACACAACAGCGGTGGGCCTCATCAACAACAATGATGAGACGTCCTACATGCGTGAGGTGAGCAGGCTGTCTTTGGGGTGCAGAGACAACAATCACCACTTGAATGAAGAGAAGATGAAGGGGATGGTTGTGGACTTCAGAAGAACTCACACCTGGCATGCTCCACTGACCATCAGTGGTGCTGCTGTGGAATGGGTGAGCTGCAAAAGGTCCTGGGTGTGCACATCTCCAAAGACCATGGAACCAGACCACAAACTAGGTCATGGAGCTACAACACCACATCACTGGCCAAAAACGCCAATCAACAGCTGTACTTCCTCTGCAAACTGAAGAATGCAAGAGCCCCTCCCCCCATCATGCAAACTTGCTACAGTGGAGATATTGAGAGCATCCTGACCAGCTGTATCACAGTGTGGTACGGAGCCTTCACCGCGTCTCTCCACCGCATTGTGAAAACATCTGAGAAGATCATTGTTGTCTCTCTCACTGGCCTCTCAGACATTTACCACTCCTGCCTTATCCGCGAAGCCATCAGGATTACAGGTGACGTATTCCACCCATCCCAGAGCAACTTCAGGGACAGTTTCCTTCACCAGGCAATCAGAAAACTCAACTCCCTCCCAGCCCTACCTCCTCTGCCCCACCTCCCGCTGCTACAAACTGCAAAAACCACCCATCCCTCCAGTCCCCTTCACTTGATCATTATCCCAACCAATGACCGATCACTCACTCCTCCACTCACTGTTCCTCAGCACTGTTGTTGGCACTTTATACATGAACTATCTGATGACCACTTTTACACTATTGCCACTTTATAATTCAACCCATCTTGCCATGTCCATTCTGATTCTCTCTTTTATACTTGATATTGTGTATTTGTACTTTAGATACGTTGTTATTATTATTATTGTTATAATTACTCTGTTGCTGTTTGAACTTTGGGATGAGAGGAATGGAATTTCATCTGTGCTGTGTATCGTGTGTATATAGCATTTTTGACAATAAAGCTGATTTGATTTGACTTGACTGGATATTATTTTTCCTACTTCACTTCAGACACATAGCTATCGGTTGACATTAAACCAAACAAACGTTTCATTTTCATCAGAGAAACATCTTTGATCAGCATTTTGACTCTGTGGTTCAAACTCAGCAAACTATTATTAACTATTGTTTATCACAAATAATTAACACTGTATGTTTATATGCATCAAGTTTCAGTCATGTTATTTCCTGATTAGCAATTCCTGTAAAAAATGGAACACAACAGGTGTACCTAATAAAGCGGTTGGTGAGCAGAGGTATCAATTCTAAATATTTCATGTAACGCTCTTCTAAAGTTAAGGCCAAAGTTTCACTCATTCTTTAGAAATCAACCAAGAGTTCTCATCCACAGACATGGAACTGTCCATGTCTGTGATCTCTGAACCCTAACAACCAGTATGCTGCCATTCTGCTGAGTCAGCACTGATGATATGGACATACCAGCACAAGTCCAGCCAGCTTCTCTGGCAAACAATCACATGGCTTCAAAGACTGAAAGCTTAGTGGTGTGTTAACACACCGATGTGGTAGGGCAGGGTTACATGCTAAATGGTTCTAAACAAAAGTAAAATCAGCTTTTCAAAAGGATTCTGGGACAGGAGGGAGCAGGCACTTGCAACAACTTCATATCTTTAATAAATCCGTTTTTTTTTATTTATTTTTTTTTTATTGACCACACTCTCTCAAGCTGACCAAATGGACTGGGCAAGTCTGTGGTTCCAACATATGCTGGTTTGAAAAAACAAGGTGTAACAACCAGGTTGCTCCTCTGGTCCTCTAATAATTCAGATGTGTATTAACTTTCCCCTCCTCATTACAACATGTTTACAAAAAATATGTTTTCAAATATCACTTTCTGTGATTTTGCACTGTTATGCTTATGTGACTATTTAGTTTAGTAATGACTACTCAGCTGGATAGTCCATCTGTATTTACACTGAATGGAACTGCACCACAATTCACTGGCACATAAACCAAGAACCATGTTTTTCTGGTGGACTAGAGTTCCCTTGATTGGTCTGCAAAAAATAAAGATGTAATCCTCCCAGCATCAGAGTTCATATATGCTTTCACAGAACCCAAACCCAACATAAAAGCAGTAAACAAATGCTGGTGCACACTAAACTATGTTAAAATGACACCCCCACAAGTGTTGGCACACACTTACTCGTAGGTCTCCGTTGGCCAGATGTGGGTTGTGGTGTCCAGGGTATGTGCCATAGATGGGCTCTTTGCAGTAAATTTTGATGACACAGCGGTCCTGAACATCACGCGGGTCCTCCAGCTCATAGAAAACATTACGAGTCTCATCTTTGATCAGGAGAGCTGTGCTGGGGGACCTGAGCATTCATAGTCAAAAAACAAACAAACATCAAAAATAATTGAAAATAAGGCCATACAAAGACTATTCCAGCAGCAGAGACACTGCTGGAGACACACATCTCTCATTACATTTCAGAGCAAGAATAAAATAAGATGAAATAATGCAAGCGTTACATGTATGTTTTCCAGATGTCTGTCAAATAAAAAATACAGATTATTTTTGATGATTTTTGATGAAACTCTGGCCAGCCTCTAACTGCAGGTTCAGTTCTTACTCTGCTGCCTGTGTGACAGTGTCCTTGAGCAAGGCACTGAACCCCACCCTGCTCCTGGTGGCCTGGTAAGTGGCATGCATGGCAGTTCTGCTGCTATCGGCACACGGATGTGTGTGTGAGTGTGAAGCACTCTGTATGTCTGCTTTTCTGAAAAGGATTTTGCAGCAGTCCAAACCCCCACCCCCTTTTCCAAGGAACCGGATATGATCTTGTTTTGAATTTCACATCTTATAGGAGGATGTTTCTTTCCAACAATGTAATACATATTTAACCAGGTCACATGAGCTGTGCACTCCCCGTAGCACGCTTGGTTTTTGATATGATGTCAGGAACTGGTGATATACTGTAGGACCCAGTACACAGGAGACCAGGCTAGGGGTCAGAAACCTAACATTTATTAAATTGACCAGAACACAACAAAAACCATGGAAGCAACAAAAATGGTGACAAACCAAAACAGATGACCTAACAAGAAAGAACTGAAAACCAAAGACTCTAACAGACTGAGGGCACTTAACTGAAATGAAGACAACTGAAAATCATGATGAGCCTGAAACTGGTTTGACTAACAAGGGAAAATGACAAAAAACAAACAACTGAAAAGACAAACTGAACAACATAATCCTCACAGCAGATTCCGAAGGATGAGAAAGCTGTGAAAGAAGGAGTTTTGAGTCTGAAAGAAAGCAGGACTTGTCTAAACTTATTTAAAGGACACTACTGCCAGGTAATGGGGGGGGGGCATTGGGGATTGTAAGTTTGTATGTTTTGGTTTTTTGTTGTTCATTTTGTACAATGCAGCTATAAGGAATTTAAATTCTCACACTGTAGAAATTCTCACACAAGAATGAATGAGAAATCATCATTTTATTGCCCAATAATTCTAAAAACAGAAGAGCTTTGTTTTACAGCTAGTTGTCCTCACACTTTTTTATTCATCATCATCATCATTTTTTAGTTAAAATTGACTTTCTTTGCCATCCTGCATTACATATTTGCAAAAGGTTAGTTTAAAAGAAGCCAAAGTTTGTATCAGTTCAATTTTCATGTTGGATGCATCAAGAAACATTCTGTATTGGATCTAAACCTGAGACTGATTCATCACTGAGTCTAATGTCTGTTCATGCATGTGTGTTTGCTTTTGTCAATACCTGCAACACTTCTACAAATCAACACATGGCAAAGTTTGCTTTGGGCAGTAAATGTGTTGCGTTTCACAGCTGCCCCTGATCAGACCCAACAGGAAGGTAAGCCGTATTTATTTTGCTCTGCATCTTAGAAAAGAAAAAACCTCTATATGATGAACAACCTTTTTTTTTAAATTAAACAGCCTTAAAAGAGGACGATTCATCCTCTTTAACCAAATACTGATGTGTACAGCTGTTTTACTGCAATTTACTGCTTTGCAATTTTAGTTGATCTTTTCCTAAACTGAGACCTTCCTCAAGACTAGCTTGGACAGCACTGTAGTGAAAATCACTCCTGAGGGGCGCTGTTGGACAGTAGAGCAGCTTCGAGTTGATGCAGTGATTAGACCAGATGAGCGGGCATCTAATGAGGCACCGACACACCGTCATTTATTCCCATTTTGTCTCAGAAAAGAAGGTGAGTCACTCTCGGCATTTTCCCTTCTAGACCAGGCGTCGGCAACCTGCAGGTCTTTAGGCGCCCCTGAAGTGGCTCCCTGGAGTCTTTTCAAAAATGTACGAAAACAGAAAAAGATGGGAGGATATATCTATTTTTTTGTTTTACAGGACAAACATAAAAACATTCCTAATGTTTTCCAATACTTTAAAAGTGTGCATAGTAAATATTACATTAAATTACAATAAAAGCATTCTATAATTTTGGACTCACTTCTCTAGGAAGGTTTAAACTTTGAGAGTTTAAACAAGAGAGAAAAGTGAGAAAATGCTCATGTCTGAGAAAAATGTACTGTAGTGAGGGGTTTTACAGCATTAAAACAATTACACACTTTATGTTTGGAATGTAACTTCCATAAAAACAGAGGGAACACTGTACAATATATAACATGGATGTTAAACTTAAAGGAGCATTTGTGGCAGCAGTAGTCACATGGTGAGTTATTCTCTCCAGGATGCGCTGCAGGGAAAATAAACATTTAATCATGAATGCTCATAGTGTATTTGTAGCCAACTTAATCATTTTGATAGTAGGCTTATATAGCTAAAATGTACTACCTGTGCTGCCTTCATCTAAGGCTTTTAATTTTTTGTGGCTCCAGACCGGTTTGTTTTTTAATTTTATATTTTTGCCCAATGGGGCTCTTTGAACATTTAGGATTGCCAACGCCTGATCTAGACTTTACAAGTAATAATAGTAAAAGTGTACTTTTGAAACAGATTGCCTAAATAAAAGCAGGATGATAGAGAATCTATGTGCACAGTAAGTCAGACTCCTGGTGTCTTACCTAAGCATGGCCATTGTGAGTCTCTGGGGGAACATGTGCACTATAAGTGCTCTTAGGGTGTCCAGGCTGGTCAGCTCATGGGTCAGGTGCACTCGCCGAGTCTCTTCTCCAAGCTGGAGGAACAAGATCCCTGCATTGATGGATGGGGAAGGAAAAGGAAGAGGGTGCATGACAGATGAAAACATCGATGAAGTTTCTATTAGAGACCTTTTTGTTCAACATGCAGAAGAAGCTGCAAAATGTCTGTTTTTTTTCTCTTTGAAACAAATGTCCTACTTTCTCTCCATCTTACACTCCAAACAGGTAAATGATAAATGTGCAGAGACACAGCTAGAGCAAGATGATCCACTTAAGTAATGAACATTACATTACAAGAAAATCTGAACCATTTTCAGCTGGACATGCAATTTACAGATTTATATTTGATGCTTTAACTCTGGTCTGACCTTCCTGTTAGGTTTGGTAGAAACATGCCTGAGGCGAAGAGAGCAGCAGCACAGACCCCAGACAGCATAGCAAAATGACTGACAGCAGGCGCAAACACAGACTAAGGCAGTCCCAGCAAAAAAACAAAAAAAAAAACGGAAAGCTGTAGTTGAGCTGTGTAGTAAAACAATCTGAAGCTGGAAGCAGCACAATTCAGTGTGAGATTTTTCAAGTCAAAGTTCAGAAGAAAATCAGCTTGAAATGAAATGAATTTGTCTCACAGGGTGTGGGTTGTATGAGTGGGCTGTGGAATTAATGACATGTCAAAATATTGTGCTCAAAGCCATGACGTGTGAGGTAGGCATAAGGATCTTGCATTTTGTTAATAGTCGTGCCCTCTTTACTTTGTTACAATATACTTTTATTTTTTAAATGTCTATATATCTATAGCTATAGATATAAATCTATATATAGATACAGATATAGATATTTATCTATATAGATATATAGATATATATGTAGTAGCAAGTGGAGCAAATTAGCAAATTCATGTTGTTCTTTAACTATCAGCGTGTAAAAAAACAAATCATAAAAAAAAAACAATAGTAATAATCATAATTGAGCACAAAAAGGCTCCTTTAGAGACTGAAACTGAAAACCCACATTTGCTGTTTTGTTTCTCATTTTTTTGAGAATACAGTAGACAGTTTTTAATTTAGTGGACGAGGCCCTGGAGCCTCTCATGAATCTGACCTGGCGCCCGCAGCTTGGCTTGGCTAGATGAGCGGGCCAGGGGCAGGCTCTGGCGAAGCCGGTTCATCCGGTTAAAGCCGATGGGAATGTCTGGCTCCGACATGGTCTCCAAGTTCTCAGCAGATGCAAAGGAAACCCTGCTGGCCTGCTCAGTGAGAGCCGGCTGTGGTGGGCTGAGTCTTGTCACACGCGGCGTACGAGACTGAAACCCAAAACAGGGAGAGAAAAAAACAGGCTGAGAGCACAAGCCAAACCATCGTAATCTGAGACAACACCACAAAAGAAACGAAGCAACGGAAAAGAAAAAGATCCCTCTCTGTGTTCATTTCTGGCAAAAGTTCTTCAAATTAGAGCAAAACGAATAAATGTAATTAAATATTGTAGTTAAACTCCTTTAAATTGATCTAAGGACTGTAAAAAGACATGTTAACAATGTTTGTGGGAATTGGTGGATGGCTGAGTATTTTTCTAAACCGAGAGAAAGCAGTAAGCTGTTTAGCTCCATTGTTAACTAAGCAAACACAAGGTACACAGTACGTGTAAACAAAAACCAAACATGCCTTTATCTGAACAAGACTGCTGTTTTATACAGGGGTAAATGTGGAGTCAAAATAGTCAGTAATTTTAACTCTAAAAAGGTGACCTGAAAACAAAAATGGAAAAAATTGTTGCTACAAAAATGAGTTTTGGTTGTGACAAAAGAAATCAGTTTCACTTTGCTCATCCAGTACAAGATCCGAATTTGATCTTTGTAATATTGAGGATCTAAATTGATTCCTTACTTGACAGCAAGTATCTTTGTCCTGATCCAAACAAAGATGGCTGACCTTATAGTGGTGTGTGCCTAGGTTTGTTTCAGATTTTATATATATATATTTATATATATATATATATATATATGTAAATGTGTGTGTACGTGTGTGTATTGACTTTGTCCAAAGACTGACTTAACCCATTAGAACCCATGGTGACATAATTATGACAAACAAATATCAGAAATATGTTCTTTGATACACTTTATTTGTGGTGGATTCCACATAATTTTATTGTTGTAGAAAAATGGGTCTTACTTACATCTAAGGTTAAGTAAGTGTGAAGAAAGTGTGACACAGACACTTTGTATGGAAACCTGCGCACTGAACAAGGAGCCTGTTAGTGCTGATCACATAGATGTGTGCAGCCTGACTGTTAGAAATTAGGAAATTAGACAGAGTGTAGTTAATATGTTCATCCTACAGGCTTTCTATGGGCACTGATGTATCACATGCATTGATGTAATTGATGTAAAGACACCGTTAGCTAGACAACAGCATCACCTGTACGTCATAAGTTCAAGGCGAGGCATCTGAGATGCGAGCATCGTCTGTGGAACAGCCTGCCTAAGGATGTGAGGGCCTCCTCTGCTGTCAAGGTTTTTAAAAAGAAACTCAAGACACATTCATTTACTTCAGCTTTTAAGTATATCTCCCTTCTGGGAATCTGGTATTTTCCTCTCACATTTGATATTATATTTTATCACATATTTATTTGTTTTACGCTTGTTACTCCAGCTGTACTTTTAAATGTATCAACCTATTCTATTCTACTTTGTGTCTGCTTTTATACTTTTCTGAAGTTTTTAGGAATTAAGTTATAATTTTGAACGTTTATATTTTAGCTGGTTTCATTTATTTACTTATTTATTTTTTTAATTTATCACTTCTACATTTTACATTCATATACGATTGTCTTCTGACTCTTGGCTGGGATGTTTGTGTTCGGGCTCCCGGAGTAACAGCCCTGCTTGTCCTCTGGCCTCTCTTGTTCTGGGTCCTCTGAGCTGCCTGGCCTTGTGTGCCCAGTTGGACGCATCAGGCCCCGGGGTTGGGGACTGTTGGGCAGGTGATGGGAATGTGCTCATGTTGGCTGGATGCTGACACCCCAGCCAACAGGAGAACAGGGCGGACAGCGCTGTACTCTTCAGTGTACTCTTTGCTTTTGCTTATCTTCTAATCATCTCTATGTTGTTTGTTTGTTTCTGTGCTTATTATTATGAGGGATTTATCTCATTATTTTATTGGAGTGGAGATGTGTTTTTGTGTTTTTATCTGTTTTTATGTACGGAACCTTGAGCTGCTTCTGTACACAAAAGGTGTCATAGAAATTAAATTAATTTGAATACAATTAGATTAATTTGAATCAATACATGAAACTTACATTAGCCTTACAAATATGTGAGAGTACATTGACCACATGCATAATCGTGGTACGTTCCATTTTCATGACATCCCTTAACATGGTCAGACGAGTCTCAAGGGAACTGCAAGACACACCTGTGCTCCTCTTGAGATGAAGCCACTCCTCTCGGTGACCCTCCACAGACAGGACAATAGAAAAACCTGCAGCACCTGTACAGGTGCATGTGACTAAGGCATAATGGGGAACCCTGCAGAAGTCTTGGATGGTTGCATTTTGATACACTAACTATGTAAATAAAATGAAAAATAATTCCGCTGGACGTCTGTTATCTTGCATGTTTATAACTTCACCATTTGGTAAACTGGCTTGGAGGACAAAGTCAGACTCAGTACCAACTACTTCCAGCAGCACCGCAGATTCCCACTGATAATTCACCTGTCCAGTCTGAAGCACTTGTCGCAGACCTCTCATTACAGCACTGCCAGCCGCTGCTGCAGCAGGTTGGCTTTAATGAATCCTTACTGACAGACATTTTCCAGTCCAAAGAGTACAGTAATGAGCTCCCACAGTACTATGTAAAGCTAGAGCTGATTGCCTAACGCATCTCCAGCTTGTGCTTTGTGTTTTACAGTTGCTTGTGAGTGACTTCCTTTAGATGAGCTCATGTAGTTATGATGCTCAAGCATTCATGTGTGTGCAAACAAGAGGAAAACACTGAAAAACTTGTCAAAAGACATCAAAATTAAGAACAAATACGACTGCAGGCTCACATCTAGCGGCACAGTACAAACCTCGTCAGGGTTTTGCTTTTTTTACTTTCACAGAGACTTCCCTAAGTGACTAAACCACGCACACACCTACACGCCTTTTAACACGGAAGCAGCCTGACAGATCGTGTGAGCTGCCTCTCGTGTGTTTGGAGCTTTACAGTCTCAGAGTGGGCTCATCAGCCATGCGCTCGCCTTCTGCTTCATACCCACAAGAACCCAACTACTGAAGGGAGAAGGAGAGCCACTGGGACTCATAAAGTTTGTGTTTAGTCAACTGTAAAGAAGGAAAGGAGCAGATGAGGGTTACACAAAAAAAAGAACACACCGGGGTGTATTTGCACTGCAGAAATTAAAGGACGAAAAGCAGACAAGTGCAACAGAGGAGGAAAAAATGGAGCACTCCTCTTTTCTAACATATTCTCTTTTCTCCCTTGGCTTGCTGCAGATCTTTTTAAATCAAACCCAAAGAGAAATGTGCAGCACTACTGTAGGTTTGCTGTAGTATTGCCAAAACACTTGTTCTCTAGTGCAGGGGTTCTCAAAGTGTGGCCTGCAGGAAGAGTTTTTGTGACCCTCAATAAATCATAACTGATGGTTATTGAACCAGCTGTACATTGCTTGGAAAACATATTTTATGTTTTGTGGTTTCTGGTGACATCTGCAAAAAAAAGGTAATTACACCCAGGTGTCAATAGTGCAGTGTATTAATTTCACCACTAGAGGGCAGACGACCTTTTCTATGTCACTGCCTCTGTGGAGAAAGGAAGCACCGTGACAACAGCAGTAGGAATGCAATGCTCAAAGAATTCAATATAAATCGTCACTATGTTACAAATCATAAAAACTAAATGTACCGACAGGGAGCAAAACAATTAAGTTCCAACAACAACAACAAGGCTGTAATAATGTTTAGAAAAATGGCAAAATTGAAGCTGTGACAGAAGCTAGCAAGGTTGAGGCTTTGGAAATGAGCCAGTGTTGTGCAACAACCAGAGGGGACACAGATTCTGTCTGATCCAGCCTGCAAGATCTGTGCCCCCAAATAATCTGCTGTAGAAGCAACAACTATTTATTAATTGTCCGTTGTTAAATACTTCAATAACAAAGTCCTTTTCAAAAATTGTTTGTCTTAACAAAGGTCGACACTAAATTCCCAAAAGCCCAAACAATAAATTATATTATACTCATCCACCTTCGTTAAATGCTTTTTTGTACAAAATTTGAGAGTTACGAAACAAATCAATGATACCTGAGAGCAGAGAAACACATTCTTGCATGCATTTACGCCAGCATACCAAAGGGTTTGTAAAAGAATGTAAGCTGAAAGTAGATGTCACATAGACATCACACACTTCTGGTGTCGACTTAAATTTTTTCATATGGCTAATCTATCATGAAAAAATGTGGAGTGGCTCTTTAAACACCAACTCTTTCTATAATTTATCATTCCTGTGTTTCAAATAAAGGGCTTTATGTTTACCAGTTTGTAAGTTAATCATTGTCAAGTCCTCAATGCCGATAATGACAGTAATTAAAAAGTAAAGTGACCATGGAAGACTACTGAGTTTAATGCAATGTGGTTGACAAGGTGGGTGCACTGGTTCAACCAGTGTACAAATTTAGTCCAGGGCCCTCATCTGGTCTAGTGTCTTTGATTTCAAAAAGGAGGTAATTCATGAGAATCTTTAGCATTTCATGGAACAGAAGATGCAGCTCTGCAATTTAGTAAAGCCCTGGTTACCCTCTCCACCTGTAACGCAGTGAGGTAAATGCAAACTTAAAAGAGTTAAAATGATCTGTGTGATAATCTGTGCTATGCAGAGTTTTGCGAGTTACCTTTGAACTGTAAAACATTAAAGATTACTTGTCACTATAATTCAAAAGTAATTCCTTTTCTTAAAAAGAAAAGCAGCATGGTGGGAGCATCTTCAGCAGGTCATCAAGAGGGATCAGTGGATCAAGGTGAGATCTCCTCATCCTGTATCCTTTGACTGACCAGAGAGATGTTTAAAGAGATATGCCCCCAACCCCACCCCCCCAAAAAAAAAAAGACGTCGAGCACTTTATGTCTAGCAGCTCTGGCCCAGAGACCCAAACTGATAGAATCATCCAGTCTTCCCTTCTACCTCACATCCCACACAAGTGCTATACCATCTTATTACATTCTTTCATATTTCACAGAAACTTTGACATGAACTTTTCATTTCTGTTTCAATTCATAACTTTTTATTCCCTCTGGGAGCTTGTCTGTAATCACACTGCTGACATGTTCTACTCTTAAGCTTCAATCCAAACATATAAGAAGTAGCTAGTATTCAATATAAAGAAAATAAACCCAATCCTATGAACAGCTTGAAGCAACAAAATGAACTCATGTAAACTGCAACCAAGCTGATGAGCAAACAGGAAGTTAGTGTTAAAAACCGTGGATGTCCTCATGCTTACCTTCTCTGCTTGTTTCAGAAAGGAAGCTCCGTTCATAATTTCTGGTCCTTGGTTTTCAGGCTGTTAAGGCTTCCAGCTCGACGCTGTGTCCTCACTTCTCGAGTGCTGCATGGCTGCTCAGAGCCAGGTTTCCCACCAGCCAACACACAGGCGTTGATTGATGAAGCAGCTGTGCCCAGCGGTCCCCTGGCCCACCCCCTCTCTGAGGATTCATGGGCATTGCTGCAGTACCACAGCATTCCTTCCCAGTGAAGCTGATCACCTGAGCTTCTGAAACTCCAGCCACCTCCCATCAAACTCTGTTGCTAAAATTTGTGTCACATAATGTGACCCGGCATCTGCAGAGCAGTTTCTGCTGCGTGATGCAAGCCGACAGGCCTCCCATCTTCACAACAGCCTGAGGAGGGTGAGGCAGGTGGAGAAGAGCAGCACACATGACAGCTCCTCAGTGCAGAGCTCCTCCAGAGGAGCGTTTAGCTGCTTTCCTCTGGATAACTTCTTTTGAAATGCAGAGAGGAAACACGGTTTCTTCACATGACAAACGTTTGTGTTACATCACCAACAGATTCAAAGACAAAGAAAGCTTGACTTTTGGGTAGAATCTTTGAGGAACTTCCCAGCTTGTTTGTTTCAACAAAGTTTTGCTGTGCCAGATAAAGCTTGCGGTTTTGGCGGATGACAACAAAGTTAGTAAGCTAGTGACTGTGGTGGCGTGCCTCAGCACGGTGCCAGCCTGCCAGGGCTGCAACAGTCGTCTTCCTAAGCCGTTTTACGGCTGAAAAACAAACACTCGAGCTGTTCCATGTTCCAGTTTGGGAAAGTCATTTTCCACAGTCATCACATGAACAGTGGAGCAGTGAGAGCGCAGGCAGATGGACTTTTCTGAATGTCTCAGGGACAAGTTAGCTGCTGTGTCTGCAGCGACAAACACAGCAGGGGGGCGGGGGGTACCTCTCTGTGAGGGGACTGCCCCATCGAAAAGAAAAGTCCTGCAATTGTGTGTCAGCAGGGACAGAGCAAAGCCTGAGTTTACAGATGGGAAAGAGTCATGACGGGAAGTTGTGAATTAATAAATGAGGAGATCACACCGACAGGAGCAAGAAAGGGTAGAAATGAACACTGGAACTAAAGCTCTGGTGTTAAAGAGTTCACCTGTGGTGTAGCCTGAAAAACAAACTACAAAAAAGATTTCTTACAGATGGAAAAGAATGGCACACATGAAATACTAGCCATACATAAAAGTACTTTTAATCTCCAAGTAATAAAGAAATGGGAATCAGTAGTTTACCAACAATTAAATGTTTTTTTTAGTTAGTTGTTCTCTAGAATTCTAGTAAATAAACACAGCAGGTACAGCATTTTAGACAAAAACTTGAACATTGAGTCTTTGGGGTTGGACCCTCGACAACTGAACAATGGCTCTGTTTTAGCGGCAAAATGAGGAAAGCTGTCATGTTTCCTGTCTGACCT
This sequence comes from Oryzias celebensis, assembly GCA_014656515.1. Classification (NCBI taxonomy): domain Eukaryota; kingdom Metazoa; phylum Chordata; class Actinopteri; order Beloniformes; family Adrianichthyidae; genus Oryzias; species Oryzias celebensis. Next base: position 38,629,583 of record BNCR01000001.1, on the reverse strand, counting down.
GTCCAATTCATCCCGGTTAAAAAGGGCAGCGGCTCTACTCCAAACTCTCTGGGTGACTGAGCTTCTCACCTTGCTTGTATTTGGGACCTCGTTATTGCGATTATGGCCCAGAGCTCATGACCACATGTGAGTTATGCAGCAAAGATTGACCGGTAAATTTAGAGCTTTGCTTTCTGGCTTAGCTCTCTTCACCACAACAGACCAGTACAGCGACAGCATAACAGTGGAACGGAACCAATCCACCTGTCAATCTCATGCTCCAAGACCCATCCTCCAACCTCTCAAAGGCCACGACCCTAACCAGAATTAGACACAGGACCCTAAAAATAACCCCCCCCCCCCCCCCCCCAACCCCTTCAAGGCCATGACCCTAACCAGAATTAGACACAGGACCCTAAAAATAAACCCCCCCCTCTAACCCCTCCTCTGACCCCTTCAAGGCCATGACCCTAACCAGAATTAGACACAGGACCCTAAAAATAAACCCCCCCTCTAACCCCTCCTCTAACCCCTTCAAGGTCATGACCCTAACCAGAATTAGACACAGGACCCTAAAAATAAACCCCCCCTCTAACCCCCCTCCTCTAACCCCTCCAAGGTCATGACCCTAACCAGAATTAGACACAGGACCCTAAAAATAACCCCCCCCTCCTCTAACCCCTTCAAGGCCATGACCCTAACCAGAATTAGACACAGGACCCTAAAAATAAACCCCCCCTCTAACCCCTCCTCTAACCCCTTCAAGGTCATGACCCTAACCAGATTTTAGACACAGGACCCTAAAAATAACCCCCCGTCCCCCTCCTCTAACCCTTTCAAGGCCATGACCCTAACCAGATTCAGACACAGGACCCTAAAAATAAACCCACCCTTCCCTTCCTCTAACCTCTCAAAGACCACAACTCTTACTACACTTAGACCCCCCAATCTCCCTTTACCTTCCAACCCTCCCCTTCCTTCTTCTTCCACCCCCCTCTTACTAACCTACTCACCCCTCCCCTCACATCTACAGAGACCTACTAAAACATGGCACGCACAGCACTGCCATCTGCACTCATAAGGAGATGTACTTGGTTTGCCTCGGTTCCAAAGCACAGCAAACACATACCAAAACCACCCATACACAACAGATATAGGGATAATTTGGTTAAGTTATTACCTTATTCCTAACCCTGTGCTACTTTCTAAGTCATAACTCTATCCCTAGATCCCGTCCTACTTTCTAAATCTGACTGACTGACTGACTGACTGACTGACTGACTGACTGACTGACTGACTGACTGACTGACTGATTGATTCACCTGTCAGCTGCCTCTGGAGTCCCACAAGTCAGCCTGACCCAATAGGACTCCTTCTTTAGCTTCATGTCATCCCTTACTTCCGGTGTCCTGTGGAAGGCACCACAGAATCTGTGACCACAGCTCTGCACAGCGGCAGAGACAATGGAGGTGGACAACATGGTCCACTCAGACTCAATGTTACCAACTCCCCTCAGTACTGGTTTGAAGCTCTCCAGGATGTGGGAGTAGTGATCAGTGGACAGCTCTGTCCCTTTTTTTTCCACAAGGGTTCTAGACACATGACTGAAAGTCGGCTCAAATGACTACAAAGTTGATCATCAACACTTGGCAGCTGAGCTGGAGACTCACGAGTAAGCCTACCAAGCCCGCAGCTTCTCATTGTGCATAACTTCAGAATGGTAGAGAGTCCAACCTCTCTCAAAGGACTGAGTTTCAGAGTCCTGGCTGTGCGTTTTGATGAGTCAAACTATGACTATTCGGTACCTCTCAACCTCCCACACAAGCTCAGACTCCTTTCTCTCCCTGAGAGGTGACATTCCATGTCCCAAAAGCCAAGTTTCATGCCAGGGCCGGCCCCTGCAGGTTTTCCAGAAATCCCGTCTCATCTGCTGTTGATCAGTTAACCATTATCTGGAAACACCTTTCATATATGTGGTCTGCAGAGAATTCAACACCCACTCTTCTGTCCTGACACTGACAGACTTCAAGCAGTTCAAATGTTTATATAGTAGGTCCAAATTTCAGAAATGGAGACATAAAGAAAGATAAAAAAAACAAACCTATGAATCACCTCATGATATTTGATATTTTCTGTCAGAGCATCACCAAAGCTGACAACACGTCTCCGGGCAACCGTTGCTCTCGGATGTCACCAAATCGTTACCATGGAAAGCTAAACAGCCAGTACTCCAACATTTGAATTGTTCAGGTAAAATATTTTTTAGCTGCTTTCATCCAATTAAGCAAACGTGAGCAGCTGCATTCCCAATAATTTCATGGAGATAACAGAAAACATAGCCGCAGGGAGAAGAATCTTCCCCTTTTAAACCCCAATGACGCTCTGCTCATACTATGAACAAGAAAAGAGAGAGAACTCCCTTTTTGCCTTAAATAATCTTGATGAAAAAGCAAAACTATCCCTGCGCTGCATTAATAGTTATTCCAGCAAGCAGAAAGCTTCATTATGCAAATAAAAACAGCTAATGAATGAGTGGAATGCTGGAGGTAGTTTCAATAGAATACCTTTTCTCTATAAGCCCACAGTCTGCTGCATTACTCTAAATTAAACTCTGAAGACAATAGGCTGTGATTACAGTGTCCACCCTATGAAAAAAAGACATGGGATTTAAAAGGGCTCTAATATTAGTTTTTGTGAAGCTGGGAGTGTAAAGGGAGAGAATTATGCCATTTTCTGCTCCATAATGTCTTTGACACTGTCAGCACGGCTGCAGGCTGCTGTTCCAATCGGTTCACCCCCGTGGACGAGCTGACGAGCCCAACGTTTGCTAGAGGATGGTGGCGAACACGTGAGAGGGAGTCTTGAAATGAGCGCACAACATTTGCATAATCCCATCTCAGTCTCCACTGCAGGCCCATGTATGGATTAGCGTGTGTGTGCCCTATTACCGTATCATTGTTTGCTTATCTGTGCGTTTCTGCAGCAAAAATACCACCACTGCCTCTGGGCATTTAGTGAGCAGGAAAAGCCAGAGAAACATCCAAATGAAAAACATGGGGGACTATTACATACAAACACTCTCACACATATGAGCCCAGCAGTGCACTGCTGCAGGGGTTTCTATTGCATCAGAAGAAGATTCCTCTTCCCCAGTTCCCTGAGTGGAAGAGGAGGGATAACCAATCCACACTGAGGTGTAAGCCAGCAAAAAAGAAGAGGATATCTTTAAAGAAAAAAGCTGGGTTTATTCAAGACGAAACAGTCGAGGAGAGAGGAGAAATCTGCAGCAAGAGGACAGAAAAAGGCTGCAGTTATTTAGACACCGGCACAATGCTCACATGGATAAAGTGTAATGACTAAGATAAGTGCTTTTGCTGACCAAGTATGATGTCTTCTTTTCATTCATTATGTTCCTGTTCACAATGTGTTAATTTAAAAAAAAGTGTAATTTACCATGAAATTATTCTGGTATCTTTGTTTTAACTGCACATCATTGTGTTCATTTTATTAAATAAATATATCTTTGTTGTCTTTGATAAAGATGATCTATGAACTTAAAATGACCGTATTTTGAATTTTTAACAAGAGACCTAACATGTTTTGATATGACTGTAGGTTGGAAATAAATACAGTTGGTTACAGTTTCATATAAGGTCCTCAGTAAATCTGTTGTGTTGCTTAGAGGGACACATCTCACTTTTGCAGATAATCCAATGCGTCTTTCCTATAAAGCATAGCACTATTTCATACTTAGTCCATATTTACACCAGGGAGAAGTGGATACGGTTTGTTTTTCCAGACTTTACTGTGAATGTTTTAACTGTTAACATTCATAGTAAACAGCTTTGAAAGTGCCACTCTAATCACCTTTTGATCTATTTTCAGTGTTCCCACTGGTCTTTGATAATAATGATGCTGTTTTAGCCAAAAAAAAGTTATTTCCTAGGACATAGTTTCTGCTGAGTGGCAGGACTTCATTAGAAATTCACCTCTAAGTAGTGGGCTGTTGGCGTGGAGCAAGGCCTCCCCAATTTTACATCATTCCTCTGTTTTTACTTTTCCTACTTGCATACAGTCTCTTACAACCCCAACCTAACATTAGTGGTGCAACAAAAATGGCAAGAAATATAGGAGCCATCCAGTTTGGATCCAGATACCAGCTCAGACAAAGAAAACAAAGACAATCGTAGATCTATCTGTCTGCAAGTGGTCAGAATGGAGCTGAGGAGGGAGCTTGTGGCCCACCCAGCATGTTTTCTACATAAAAAATAAGCTCTTTTTCCAACGGCAGTTTCTTTATATAAGTTAAATAAATAAATAAACATGTCCTCCATCATCAAAAAAACGCCACAAGAAGGGGTTAAAAACGCAAGAACACATTTTTCATTGGGATGGGTCTTCAACAAAGCATAACTTGGCCCATTAAAATTACCATTGTGTGTGTGTGTGAGAGTGACTGTGTGTGTGTGTGTGGGTTGGGGGGGAGCGCATTGTTTGCGCTTTATACATATTTTTTGTAAAAGGTCTTTTTGCTCTTTTTTTTTAATTCATTATGTTTTTATATAAAGCACTATGAGTTTCACACGTTGCAAAGTGCTATACAAATACATTTTGATTTGACCTGATTTGATGGAGGCATAAGAGGAACAACTTCACTTTTTCAACAGATTTTGCTCAGGGAGCAACTGGAGTTCTACATCCTGTCTGTGAACTGTGTCCTTAACTAGATGAAGGCTTTGGCAGGTTGAGTAAACCTAAAAACTAACCTACTCAGGTTACTGCCCCTGGTAGGGTCTCACATGACAGCAAAAAAATGATCAGCTATCATTCCAGTCCAATGTGTGGAAACACTTAGCAAAGTCATGTGACCAGAAAGTGCGGAAGAATGTTTTAATTATTTTGATGTGGAAAAACAACATTCAAACTAAAATGTGAATGGATTTGACATTCATTCTTGTTTACTTGTTTGTTTGTACACATATTTACTTTACACTTGATTATCTTGTAATAAATACAAATAATCTAAAAGACTTCACCTGCACTGTTCATTACCAGGTATTTATCTCTGAGTTACACTGGTCAAAGTTTTAAATAAAGATGCCCTGCATCCATTTTAAGTCAGTGAGTTGGATCCAATGAAACTGTTCAAAAGGAATTACTATGAATGGGTTCAGCAATCACAACTTATGATGAGAATCAAAAAGTGTTAAAATGAATTGCTACTGCCCTAATTTCAATGCTTTTCAAAGGGTGCTAAAGGGTTTTTGGGAGTCTGGTAAAATGGGGTCCTGGAAGTGTCACTGAGGGTTCACCAGCTGAAATGAGCTTCCTCTGTAAGGTGTCTGGGCGCTCGCTTAAAGAAAGGGCGAGGAGCTCAGTCACCTGGAGTAGAGCTGCTGGCTCGGGCATCTGGTCTGGACGCCTCCCTGGGAAGGTATTCCAGGCACCAGGGAAGACTCAGGACACGCTGGAGAGACTACATCTCTTGGGTTGCCTGGGAATGCCTCGCGGTCCCCCCAGAGGAACTGGGGGAAGTGACCGGAAAGATCCCTGACAGGCTTCAGATTTGACTGAAAACTACAACTTGCCTCCAAACCCCACTGAAGTAAAACTCTTGTATCAGTATTGAAATGATGACTTGAAAGAACACAGCTTAAGGTTTCCACCTTTCAATTTGAGAAATTAGGAAAAAAACCAATTTTACTAGCGATTTGAGAAGTTCTTCATCTTCAGAACAGGCTTTTTGCTGAACTGATACAATTTTTGTGGAGAAAATGAAACAAAATGACCAACTTGTGATAGAGTTTCCTCCCCTGTTGCCTCTGGATTTATCCTCTTGCCCTTTTCCTTTGACATTTTAATGTAGACTATAGCAAACATTTTACATCCCATTTAACCCTAAAGCAGCAGCTTTTTTATAGTTCTTACAGAAAACCCTTCAGATGAGTTTTATTGGCTGCGTCAGCAGGTGTGCTGGTTTATGATCTGATGGTTTGGATAAAAGAACATGTTTTTTTTTCCTCCTGCATAGGCTCTGACAGGTTACACAGATGAACAGATCAGGAGAGGCCGTTTAAAGAACTCAATATATTCATGCATAGACAAATGGAATCATTTCTGGGCCCTCCTGCTCCAAATCTGAAGGAGAAAGCCTGCTGTGATGATGGAACTATCACAAATATAATATTCAAAAAAGCTGATGGTGAATTTTTATGATACCAAATGAAGCAAGAGTACATGAGTTGTTAAGCTGTTACCTAAGTCTTGATCAAAGAGTCCTGGACAGATAATGATTAAATGAGCATTAATAATTAGACAACAAGAGTAAAAAAAAAAAAAAAAACGAAAGAAGCTTGATACAGAATGATGAGAGAAAATGATTTTTAATGATTTTGTCATACAAATTCCCATAATTTGTAATGTTAAACAGCTCTTATCCATTTCTTTAATGTGCTCTTTGGTTCACACTGGTTACTAAATAGTTTGTTAGTTGTCAACATGAATAAAGAAACGTTTAAATAAGTCAAAACTTTATTTTTAATCAAGGGCAAAATCTGTCTCTGCAAACTGATCTTTAAGCTCTTCATACTGTCAGGAATCATCGCTCTGGCTCCTCCTCTGGTCACCTCCGGGAGCCGTTTCCAGAGTACTGACTGCACTCAATCTCCCAGCAACCTCAGTGCACGCTCCCCAGATGCCACCCAGCTGTCACTCATCCGTTAACCAGCCACAGGACACTGAAGCACTGTTCAGGGCCACAATGCTCAATGCAAAGTATTGTTTGTGCCTTTCTGCCTGCAAATCAAGCATTATTGTTGGATCTGATCTTCTGTTTACCTGACCCTGCTCTGTCTCTCACTGTGGCTCTTTGCCAGCTGCCCTGACTATAGCCTGGACTCTGAAATTAATTTAGTTTTGTGGACTTTTAGTCTGAGCTTATGCTCCTGTTTGATCCAATAAACCTGCTGCATTTGGAACCAGCCTTCTGCCCATCTTGTGACACATACAATAGTACACACACATACAATACATAGTGTTTTCTGCTGACTGAAGAAAAGAAAAAAAACTGAAGACTATTGTGCAATCAAGTGCTGAGTTGTATCCTAAGATATGTACAGAATGGAAACACGTTTAACAAATCAGCTGAAAGCTAAGATTTCAGTTCATTAGACCATGTTTGAAGCATTGGACATAAATTCCACCAAATTCATGGCCTTCCATCCCAGCATCTCAATGACCACACTTGGGCCTGGCCAGGCCTAATCTGCAAACAATTACAGCCAAAATTACAGCTGGGATGTAAGGAGTGTAATGTTCAAGATTAGAACACCTTCATATGTAACGATGTGAAAAAATAACATTTGAAAAATGTTGAGCTCCTAAAGAAGACATACAAAGTACCTGCTAACAGAAAGGCCGACATTTGGTCCTAAACTCGGAGAAAAACAATGAAACTGTTCCGGTTTTCACTCAAAAAAATGGTGGCAGTAAAGAAAACTAATAGCTTTCAATCTTAATAATTCCCAGCATTCCCCTGCACACACAGGATAATTTGTGAGTCAGATGTTTATCTCAATCATTTGAATTAATCTGGCTGCATAAGGTCATGCAGAGCTAAATATTTATTGTTTTTGTGCTTTAAGAAAGGCATCAAAGACTGTGCATAGAAAAGGTGATATCCTTTCTAAAATGAGAATTGGGTCATCCATTTCCACACATAAGGCTCTTGAAAAAGATCACTTATTGTTAACTCCTCTTTACAATTTTTCTGGTAAACTAGTTTAACATCAACACCGCAAATGTTTAAGCTTTTGAAACAAATGAGCTGTGTTGGTTTGAGAGAATTAAAGTTCTACAATCAGAAAACTGGACAAAAGAAAATAAACTCAAAGCAGTTTACTTCATTTAGTGAGATACCTAGATCAGTAATGTTCACTCTAAGTTCACACAGACAACTAAAATCTACAAACATCTGATAAACATCTTTCTAGCAACAATTTTACTGTAATCTGATCATTTAAGGATTTTACATTAAAGTTTGGCTTTAAAGGACTAAAGTTACCATCTCTCTGTACTACTAACTTCTTGATAAGACTGTTCTAGCCTGATATGGACACTGAAAGTGCATCACCTGTTTGACTCCAAGCCACAAATATCTCAAACATTTAAACAGGAAAATGAATCCTTTTAAAGTGATTCCTTTTGGTTGTATATTTAAAAACTTCAGTAACTTACCAGGAGCCTGAGATGGTTAGAAGTGTCTTTCGTTAAACGTAAATGTTTCTCTGAGCAACTCTGAAAGATTTCTTTTATCCTCCCTCTGATCACTCTCTATTTTCTTGACTTTCTGATGCAGAAAAGTCACAGCGAGAGGATCTTCAAAGTTTAAACAACATTAAACACAGGAGAGGTAAGAGAGCATGCAGAGGCACAAAGGCTCTATCCTGTTAGAGCCAAATCCATACAGAGGCAGCGATTTATGCTAAACACAAACACAATGCTGGCACTGACCTTGAAGCTCCAGTAGTGTGGCTGTTGCTAAGGGAGGGAAGGAGACAAAAAGAAAGGAGACAGAAAGGAAGGGGGAGAAAAAGCAGAAACAGCACTCAGTTAGACTTTGTCAGATTACCAGAAAACAAAAGAGAGAGCTGAGCGAACACAGAAAAATGCCTCGTCACTGAGTTCTCACGAGACGTGAAGAATTCACACTTCAAAAGACGAGTTTCCATCTCCATCCATCCATTTTCTAAAGCTGGTTTTTCCTGCTAAAAGCCACAGGGTTGCTGGAGCCTACCCTGCTACTACTGGGCAAGAGGGTTCACCCTGGTCGGCTCACCGGTCCATCACAGAGACACACAACACACAGAAATGACTATTTAGAACCGTTAACGAACCCACGAAGCATGATTCTGGACTGTGGAGGAAACCGAGGAGAGCATGGACACTCCACCACAAAGAGTTTGGAACCAGAGACTTCTCACAAAAGGGTGCAACCCACTACTCCACAGTGCCTTTATCTCCTGCCTTCAAATGGAAACTGTATCAAGTTGAAGATTCAAAAAAAAGTTTTTCTCTGCAAAAGGTCAGAAGAGAAAATGATTTTGAAATGGTCCTGATATCCAGGTTCATTTTTTCGTCCCTCACTGACATCTTAACAGGCCTTTAACTGATTGTAATAGCTTCACGGCAATTAATCAAATATTTGTGGTGACTAATGATGAAGGGCTGAGCAGCTCCCGATACAGCCCTAAGGTGTCCTGACACGTTGGCTGGCTCAGACCCAGCACTGACTCTGAAACAAAAACCAGAGTTTGAAGAACCCCTGGATTAGGGTTCTGATTAACTACCTGTGGCTTCATGCAGAGATGTGTGGGATACTTTCATGGTTTACATTACAGAGTTGGTGCCATTACTTTTATGCCCTCCTCCATTATCCTTCAGTAGAATTAAAGACCCACTGCAATAAAAATGGTGTATTTAGTGTTTTTAACATGTTCCTGTAGCATTATTCTCATTATAAAGGACATGTTTAAAATAATCTAATGTTGAGTCTGCCTTTATTCAAATCGTGATATATCAGGAACGGATGACAAAAAAAGCTCAGGTTTGTGATACATCACCTGCGGTGGGTGGACTAAAGTCTCCTTGCACCGCTTCAATTATAAAACATCCACATACAGACAAATAGATTTCCATAAGTTTTTAATTTTCACATGTTCATTGATCTGTTGGGTTAGGATTAGAGCTGGGTCTCATTTGGATCATGCATTACTACTTTGTACAGCTTCAACAATAAATCCTACTCTGATAAGCAGACGATGCCCAGGCTGCAGAAACCCAGAACCAAGTGAGCTTTGTTTGCTATAAATGTTGTCAGATGGTAAAAATCTGCTTGAAATATGGTAAAACTTCAACTGCAGTAAGCTCAAAGGGATCTATCATTGATGATCTACAACATATGTACAGATGACTTCATCAAAGCAGCCATCAGTCATCCCTGTCTAACAGCAACTCGGCCCACACGCCGTGTTTACTCAAACTCAAAGTAGATTTCTCACAATTAAAACATCACCTGAGCAGCTGAAGATCCATAAATCATTTGCAGCAATGGATATCACTCCCACGCAGCTGCATTGATTTTGATTCCCAACTTTGATTTTATTTTTAAAACAATTTAATGAATATTGATGCATTTGTCAAAGCTCCGTTTTCCAATCAACTTTGTTTTTACAAAAAGAGAGATGTAAACACAACACAGGTGAAACATTTTCAATGAAAATTATGAATTCTTACATTAAAAATACAAAGAAAAAAGCATTTTTTGCCCTAAAAAAAGACAAAAATAGTTTCTAAGAAAAAATCTATTTGTGCACTTTAAGAATCGTTGTTGCTTTTATTTTTGTGAAAATCAATATTTGTGATAATCAACTTTTTAAACTCAGAAAATGCAATTTCTATCTAACAGTATGAAATATTTAACTTATTTTGATTGGGGGGTTTTTTGTATTGAAATGACAGAATCCCATTTATTTAAAACATGTTTTGGTTGTTTGATGATAATGACAATGAAAAAACGTCACTGGACTTACAATATTGCTACAATACAGCAGTGCAAGGAGCAATGTTAATGAAATTTAAATGACATTTTCACCAATAAAACCTAAAACATTGAAATGATTATTATCTGTGTAATTTGTCACTTTGCACTACATTGAGCTGTTGCAGGTTTTGCAAGACGTAAGTCAGTACTGGCGGGGCTAACGCATTACATTTCTGAAACAGACATATTTTACAGGAAGATCATCTTTTTTGAACAACAATATCAAAGAAATCTGTAAAGCTATAGAGCTTGGAAGTAACAACACAGAAATCCAGAGGTAAAGAAGATGTTCCTCAGGGCTCTGTTCTGACTCCACTATGTCTGTGAATGGTTTCTTTGAGGCACAGAGGAATCATTTATTTGATATAAAAACAATAAAAGTCTCTAGTTTGACCTTCAGAGGTCTCAAACCGTAGAAAACCTGCTCAAATCAAAGGTGGGCTCCACCACATGAACAGAACAACACAAAACCTGGGGGGGGGGGGTCACTTCCACCCTCTCTTGTATCAACGTGTTTTTAAACTTCCAGATGTTCATTCATGATCATAACACTTCAATTTATTCAGGTTTCAAAAATCTAATAAACTTACAATTATTCCAGGAAATCTGTCTTTCTTAAACTCAAACTCATTGCACTTCATGTCATTTAAGAGTGAAAAGAAGACGTGCAGAAATGGTGACTGCAGTCATGGTGTTTCTATGACTTGGGATTGAGGATGTGCAGACATTTCGAACACTCTACATGTGACGTTATTTTCGAAGTATCCTGTGATTCTTTAGTGTAAAGTGGAAATAAATGATGCATCAGAAGAAGACTGCTTTGTTTCCATCACCATCTGTTTTTTTGTGTTTTGGTTTTTATCTTTCCCTAAAGCTGAAAGCACAAGGTCAAAAGAGGACATATGTGTCAAAGGTTTCTCTGCTTTCTGCTCATAAAATGAAAACATAGTTTTCAGTACTGTAAGAGCAGCATTTACAGTAACCCACGTTTAAGCTTTATTTGACCACAGTCAGACAACGTTTGCTGCTTTAAAGACTCTTCTTTTTTAAATATTCATCTGAAAAAGATCATTTGAGAAAAATCACCTTTAAATCCTGATTAAAGTCCAGTGAAAGCAAATCCCACACTGGCTCTTCTAAAGGTGATGTTGCTATATAAGTCTGATGGTTCACACTCGGGAACAAAACCAGAAAGGGTCACATGACTGCACCCACCAGAAGAGTCCCCACTTAAGCTCGGCTGAGACTTCATCCTGATCAGTTATTTCAGTCATTGAGCCCATCTTTAAGGAGTTGCAAGTCCTTCCACAGTGGACGGGCCACTGATTTGATGCTTTGAGTGCCACATTATCATACTGAATGTACTGATAAGGTTGGAACAGCTTCTTCACTTCAAAGCTTCATCTGTGATGACTCAAAGGCTTCAGCTCAGTCAGTGATGTGTGTGCAGCCGGTCTCTGAGAGAGGCTGAGCAAACATTAGTTAACGCACATTCGTCAAGGTGAAACATTACAGTGGTTTGAAATACCAACGATAACCTTCAAAGGAAAGAAGGACTCTCTTGACCGGTCAAATCCAGGTTTGAACCATGTTGCTTTAAAAGCGCTCATAACTCTGGGACAAAGGAGGGAAATAAATGTAAAAACTCTCTCCTTAAAAAGGAGCCATGGCAGCTAAAAAAAGACTCTCTAAGAAGATTGTTATTTAATTCAATGCATTTCATAAATAAAGAGTCCTTTTACAACAGAGGTGATCTCAATTAGCTGAACAAGAATCAAATCCAAATCATTTCAGGTCCAATTATCCAATTCAGTCCTGATGAAGTTAGTCCAGATTTAAGTACCTTGAACAGAAACATCCAGAAATTAAGGTTCCAAAAATGTGGACATCCAAAGCAAAACCAACAAAAGCTGCTCAAAAAGAAAGATTTGTGATTTTAACATAATTTTTTGCTTGGATATTAAAAATTTAACTTCAGATTAAAGGTGCATTCACATCATCAGTTCATGTGGCCCACCGCTCTATGGCCTCGCGGTGAATTCCCTGCTCGCCGTGTGGCCAAAAAATGTGTTCCCTAAGCTCGCCACCCTGGCATCATGTGGGAAGAGCTAGCAGCTAATGTTTTTAACCTGACTACTAAATGAAGAAGTGTCTTTGTTTACTTTGTTTACAAAGCATGGAAGACACGGATGATGGTTAGAGATCATCAAAACATTGGTGATCACGTCTCCATGTAGATCGCGAGCCATCAAAAATAATTTCATGAATATATACAAAATATATATACAAAAAAAAAAAAAAGGAAAATTCAGTCACCAAACAGTAAACACTCTTCATTAGTAATTGCTCTCGTGGCGACAGCGGTTTGGTTGCAATTGCGGAAGTAATATTTTTAAATACATAACTGCATTTTATTAAGCATAAAGAATACATCTTTTTTTTTTTTCCTATGAACGTGTTTTTAAAAACAGCAATGAATATTAAACTAAGGGTTTCATGGACTACATTTCTTTGTGTTAAGTAGGTGTTAAAAAAAAATCATGGTTATAAAAAAAAAACAAAAAAAACATTCTAATGATGTTTAAAATCTAAAGAATTATCCTGATGTTTTGGATTAATATTCATAGTAATGTGTGTTAAGTAATTCAGAGAAAAACAGATTCAGTGAACAGCATGCACTGGTTCGGCCTATCAGATCGTCTGGGGCTTGGGGTTGCAGTATTTGACTGGCTGTACATTAGCCTGATATGTGTGCGATTGGACACATTACTGTACAGTCGGCCGAGCAATCAGATCTCAATACTAAGTTAATATCTGAATTCCCTTTATGCTTCCTAACTACTAAAAACTATAATGTGCAGGCCTATGTAGGCCTATTTAGGATTTTAAAAGCAATTCAGATACATTGCTCAATACATTTTTTTTTTTTATAACGAATACGACGTTACCAAATTCACAAAGTGAAAACTTAATCAATACAAGCCTTTTACGAAGACTATTTACGAGTCCACTGTGATGGACTGATGATGGTTTAGAAGTTCATGGTTTACCAAAAAAAATACATTTAAATTCATTTGTTTTGCCCAAATTGTTCAAACACAATGCATTGTGGTCCATTCTCCCCCATCTAATGAGCGTCGATGCATGCTGGTTTTTCACGGAGAATTCTGGGAAATTTCTAAGGCACTTGATTTTGGAATTGTAGATTCAAACAACACTACAAAAACCACACTAGAGCTCACTAAATAGTGAAGGAATTCGGACATAGCTTAACTAGCTTGTCTAAGTGGTGTTACCAGGAATGTGGACATAGTTTGTCTAAGGTGTGATACCATAGTGTGACATCACTGGTCGCAAACCCCAGTTCTGCTCTTGTATGTTTAAGCACTTAAATGAAAACTTCACATTATTTTATGAGTTTTAAGTAGCTCACATGCTAAAAAAGTGTGATCTCTCCTGATTTAGAAGTTCTTTGGTAAAGTAAGCTCCAGTCCCGCTGTGTCTGGATGACGGCCGCTTCCGCAGTGTTTCCGTCGCTCTCTGACCGGGTTTGAAGGCTCATATTACCCGAAAGGGCAAAAATAAAAACAAGAATAAAATGAGGGGACCTTTTTTTTAATGTTTCAATGTTGTAAGCTCTGCGCACAACATTATAATGCCATTCACAAAAAACTGGCGGGCCACACTGACATTAAACTTTCATATTAAGGTGTGGGCCACAAATTGCCTGCGAGCCGCCAGTTCGAGACCCCTAGTCTAGGGTTTACCTGCCTTCGACCCAACGGTAGCCAGGACTGGTTCAGGAATTCCGGCTGCCCAGGATACAGCGGGGTAAGAAAATTGATGGAAGTTCAGGAGATCCGATCCACCACATTGGATGTGTATTCTACCCGAAGTCACTCACAGTGTTACACGTCCAAAGTTGAGTTCCTGATTGGCTGACGCGACGTAGCAACCTTCCCAGAGTTTAGATTTTTTTTTCTCTGGCTTGTGCTCCGGCTGCTCAAATCGCACTGCAGGACCTCAGACTGCATCCAAACCATTGACTTAACACTGAAACTGGCCATCTCCACTGCGACAATCGGGTTTGGTGTGAATGCACCTTAATAACTTGTATCATTGGATCTAATTAGAGTCATGAGGTTTTTATAAAAGTTGGAAAAGCCATTAAATTGCCCTCACACTAATTAAGCTGAAGTGTAAGTGGAACTTGATTCATGTTGGAGCAGCTGGTTTCCCTAGTGAGTTCTCCAGTGCAATCTAGACCTCTAAAAAATTCATCTTCACGTCATGTTGAAGATGGGTCCAGAGAAAAAAGGGGGCAAAGCAAACATGGACCTGAAGGGGCCTGTGGGCTTCTGTGACCCAGATCCCTGAGGTCTGTGTGGTTTCTGTGTACATGTCCAAGAGTGGAAGGAAAAGTCATTCCTGATCCATCCTGGTCACTCCTAAACGGAACCTCAACATCTTCATCTCTGGTACCTTCAGCTCTGCGTCAATCTCTAAACCAACATCATGGCTGCTCTCACCACAGTCTTCTACACCGTTCTTTTCATTCTTGATGACACTCTTTGGTCACACATCACACCTGAAATCTTTCTCCCCCATTCCAGCTTGCTGGCGGAAGCTTCTTCACTTTTTCCCCACACTCTGTTATTCTGAACAGTTGACCTCTGCTCCCTGTAACCTCACCGTTCAACCTGAGTTCCTCTTTTTTACACAAAGATTTTCTGTCTTGCTGTGGCTGATCTTTATTCCCTCTTTTCCAAAGCAAACCTCTACCTCTAGATGTTCCTCCATCTGCTTCCTACATAAAGTCTGTTCAACTTGTGTTCTCCTCCCTCCAGTCTTACATGTCTCCCTATTCTTCTCTCTTTTTTGGAAAAATGATCCCTGACATTCCTATTCTTTTAGCAAAGTCCACCACCATCGATCCTTCTGTGCAGCAAACTTCTCCATCACTTCCTCATCTCCTCTGTTTCCTTCACCCACATGTCTGTCAAAGTGTGATCCAATCTCCACCCTCACCCCTCAGTCGTCTCTTTTCAGAATGTTTCTTTCTTCTCAAGCTCAAATCCTTCTTGGGGGGCATAACCACTGACAACATTCAACATCACATCTTCAACTTCCAGCTTCAGATTCATTGCCTTCTAGGATCCTCTTTTCCCGTTCATAACATTCCTGGCAAACTGCTCCTTCAGGATCTCCTCCTCAGTTCTTCTTTCTGCCACATCATGAGAAAACTTCTTGAATCTGCTTCCAAACTATCAGCGTTTTCCTACTGGTGTCTTCAACACATAGTGGATCCACCTTCCTTCTTTCATCACGTGGACCAACCGATGACCAAAGTCTCTGTATGTACCCACACTGGGGACCGGCAGACTAGACAGTTCCCTTTTGTGGTTGCATAAAAATCATTGTCCTTTTGAATGAAACTTAAAAGGGTCCAAATTGAAGAAAGGATGCAACTAAAGATCATTTTATTTGTTTCTACCAAAAGAAAGAAAGAAAATAGAATTTAATCTGAGTGATGATGGTAGTTTCTACAACGCTGCAGAAAGGTTTGTTCATGCAACAAAGGAGTATTTTATCCAACAAATACTTTTGTTTGGAGGAACATTACCATCCAAATTAAACATATATATAAAATAAAATAAATATTAAATAGACTTGTGATGACAAATGATCTTTAAGTAAACAATATATTAATAGATTGGCAAAATGACCTGAAAATAAAATGAAGCAGTAACTTTTTACATGAAAAGCTGTGCGCAACATTTGATCAAAATTACAGTCTTGCTTAAAATGTTCCGTTTGGAATTTCGTTTTAGTTCCAACGTGAATTCATTAATGAATAATTAAGGAATACTGTTTAAAGTAAAGCAAAGGACATGTGCAATATCTGATCGTAAAATAATTATATTGGCATTCTAAGAATACCCGGCAACACTTTGTTATTTCAGTTTTGACATGATAATTTTCTGATAAACATGCACAAATTATTGGTACAATGCACTATTATAATTCTCAGGAAATAAATGGAAAGCAGTCACAATCGTGAAAATGAAAACACTGTAATCAAACCATTTGCAATGGAGCATCACTATCAGCCGTGAGCTGGTTTCCTGCTGTCAGCTCTGAAGCAGTTCCACACTGTAGCTCCGCAATTACAAGTTAGCAAGTGGGAATTATTATGAATATTATCAGAGTTCTCTTAGGTTCGAGGCAGGACTGCTGCTGCAAAAACAAGCAGCTGATAATTATGAAGTCAAGCACTCATTGCGTCAGCAGTCACACAGAGCCAGGCGCCGTGTAATGACCTGCTCGCTGGATTTTATCACCTTTAAATCAGAGCAGCAAATCCTACTGCTAAGTCATTCTGGATAATATACTGCACCAGCATCCTGGCATTTTTCAGAACATAAAATCTGTCTCTCCTAAAACAAACTGGCCCCCTGTGTACTGTGATCAGTGATGTTTCTTGACAGCTCGAGCTGGAATGCCAAGGAGAGCAGAGATGTATCTTAGAAAGATGAGGGGAGGTAACCAGGATGAGCATGCTCGCCTGACCTGCATGACAAGTAGCCATCTTTTTACTCCCTTTTCCCTCTGTAACCTCACCAACAGGCATGCAATCACTTCCACACATGTGCATGCATGCAGGCTGTCACGGGCACATGCACGCACGTCACTGCGGCATCTCTGACACACCTGCCCCTCACCTGCCAGCATGCAAGCAGCGGACCCTCCCCTGAAAACACAATGTTACAGAGGGAGGAGACGGTTCTCATGCATCATGCAGAAAAGGCAGGTGCACACGTATAATCATCATTCCATCGCCTCACATGCAGCAGCATCATACATGATTGTCTCAGCAGAGGACAGCTCTAGAGAGTTACCGTTTATACTTAATGACGGCGGGTCCTCAAACTCCACACGCCTCCCTCTTCCTCCTCCTCCCTCTCCATTTTTTCAGTTTCACTGCAGCTCTCAGTGTTTCCCGCGCCCCGAGGATCTGCCAGAATTCCCCCTCTCTGGTTTCCGTAGTAACGCCCTAAGAGCCACTTAGCATGTCTTCCTGTCCCTCCTCCAGCTGCCCAGTCACCCTGTCTCTCCCTCCATCACTGAAAGACAAAAAATCCTCCTTCTTCTATCCAGGTTCCTCCCTGTGGCTTCTCGTCAACCCTGCTGACGTTTCTTTACTCTTTGTACAGCGTGTGCTTCCTTCCAAAGCCCAGGCATTGCCAGTTACATGATATCACTCAGTTGCCTTATATGGGAGACGGTGAGTTGCCATGACGACAGCAGACTCCACCTGTTTCTCCACCTCTTTCCCTGTCTGAGTCCTCCTTTTTTCTTCAGGAGATGGATGGTTTGGTGAAGCTGTTGGGACACAGCACATTGAGCGAGGAGAAGGTGGAGATGATGGTGTGGGAGGAACGAGTGGAGCAAGAAGTGATGGACAAAAACTGGACAGAGAACAGAGGCAAATGCAGAAATAAAAAAGAGCAAGATTTTGTTGTTTGCGATAAAAAAATGTTTTGAAAATGTTAGAATCGGAAATGAGTGCATCGTACAGACAAAAACGTCAAATCTTTAGTGTGGAAAGGCACAGAAACAGCCGCCTGTAGTCCAAGCTGACACTGAAATGTGTTCATTTTATTAAACAGACAGTGTAGCAGCATGACTAGCATGTAGCCAGCCAGAGTCATTCATCTTTTTATTAATGAATTATTCCCAGGAGGTGCCTCACATTTATTTGTCTGGCAAGGATACAAACTCTGGAAGTACGTTTCACAAAACACAAGAGGTTGGCTTTGGATTTGTTGGATGCAATCTGTCCCTTGGAGGCATTTATAGGGTTTAAAAAAGAATTTTGCAGTTTAAAATATATATTCTTTTTGGTATTTTATAAATGGTGTATTTCAGACTTAATACACCTTTATTTGTTACACTTTAACAGGATGCACATGTTTTTCTACTTCAAATGCCAGTCAAAATGCTGCTTAGTAATGTGTTTTTTCCTCTCTTGGTAGGGTGAAGCCTGCAACATTTTAGATGATTTTTATAATGATAACTTTGAAAGCCCGTGTTTGTCCTCCCATCTATTTAACCCTTTTACATCTGAGCTTTAGCTCCAGTATGTATCATTCTTTCAACAACTGTAACTCTTCAAGCCTTGACACAGTTAATGTAATTCCAGTAGATTCTGATACAAAGAAATGCAGGCTTGCACTGATACGCAGTAGTACGCACAGTAGTCAAGTGTTCACGTAATCAACATAAATCAACTGATTCTGACGCAAGAAAAGCATCTTAACAGTGAAAAGTCACTTCTCTCTACTGATTCACTGAAATCATGGAAACGGTTGAAGATATAAGGTATATCAAAGAGTTTTATTTAGATATCGCCAACAACAGCTTCTGTATTAAAGGATTAAAATGGTCAGCTCCTCTTTGTCTTTCAGTATCCTCCAGTCAAACAGATTTCCATTTTATCTGAGAGTGTGAGGGGTACAGCGGTCCCTCGATTTCACAGTTCACCTTTCGTGGTCTTACTGTAATGCAGATTTTTTAGCACCATTTTAAATGTTGCTTTTTTCCATTGTGTTTAGTGTCCTGATGAGTTATAGGCCGTTATTAATCTATCTCCCCCGTGTTGTGTCTCCTGTACAGAATGCATTTAGTTTGCCAGATCTACATCAACATCACATCTTTTTCATTCAGTAATATTGGACTCATTTTCTATGAAGGCTTGAACTTTGAGGGTTCAAACAAAAAAGAAACGTGTGAAAATGTGTGTGTCTGTTGTGCTGTATGGTAGGGTGTTTGACAGCCTTAAAACATATATAATAATTGTGAAAGACTAAAGCTAACAACTACACACATTTTGTCTTATGTGGCCAGTTATTAGAACACAACTCCCACGATAAATCAGGGAACACGGTGTTCTGTTATTTTTATTAACGTTAAAGGCTGAGACCCGGAGATGCCAACGTGTTGATGGAAGAAAGATGACAGACAATAAAACAGAAGCAAATGACATGCTTCTATCCCAACATGCAAAAAATAAATAAATGTGTCATGTTTGCCATGAAATATTTGTCATATAGTTTTACTGATCAATCATAGAAGCTTCCTCACAATAAAAAAAACCCTTATCTTAGTTGCATTTGTTGGAGTCTGTTGAAATGTACAACTCAAAAAGCTTCAACTTACTGTTTCTGTCAGTAATGATGTCAGCTAACTTCACTGATGCAACAAAAATGTCGAGCAATATCAGATCTATCCAGCCGTAGAGCTTTGATCCAGATTCCAGCTCAGACGAGGAAAGCAAAGACGTTCATGGACCTGTTTGTCTGCAGGTAAATGCGTCACAACGGAGTGGAGAAAGGAGCTTGTGGCCTGCTGATTGTAGTTTATACATAACGACAACTAGCTTTTTCCAATGGCAAATTTTTGCATGCTCCTGATTCACCACAATTTGAACAAAAAAGACGCAGCTTTAATCCTAATTTTGTTGATATATGTCCCAAATCAACAGAAAAATTCTACAACGTGTTCAGAACAGCAAAAACGCCATTTCCATTGGAGTGGGTCTTTAAGCTTTGCACCATCAGCATTTAAATACATAACTAAACATACTGCTCAGAGATGTGTAATGAGTATAAAATACAATGCTTTAAAGATCGAGTAAAACCTGAGTCTTGACACGGTTCTCAGACAAGCACATTCTGGCTCCGGTTCTCACAAACCAGAACACCAGTAAATAATTTATTTGAAAAGTAGATGTTTTCTTCAAAGCTCCATTCATTCCATACAAAGAGCTGAGTCAGTCTGTGTCCATCTGTCATGGATGTGGAGTCAGAGCGTGCAGTGACTGATAGCAGTCTTAAACAAAGAGATACAGAAAAACACAAAAGGAGGAGATGTTTGGGTTTCACGCACTTGAATCATTTTCCCCACATTCCATTGCTTAATCTTTCTGTTTG
This sequence comes from Oryzias celebensis, assembly GCA_014656515.1. Taxonomy (NCBI): domain Eukaryota; kingdom Metazoa; phylum Chordata; class Actinopteri; order Beloniformes; family Adrianichthyidae; genus Oryzias; species Oryzias celebensis. The sequence goes on along the minus strand of BNCR01000001.1, from coordinate 38,609,012 downwards.
TATCCATCATTGAGTCAGGCTGCAGGTCCTAAGGATACATGTGTGAGCTTCAAGCCCTAGAGGGACTCCACTCATAATGCTCTTGTTTTCTGATGACTCCCAGGAAGACAATGAAGAAGCTGAAAGCGCAACCTTCCCAGGGCTAAAGTTTCTTCTCTTCTCGAAAAAAAACCATTTGTAGGATGAGCAGCAGAGCTGAGCATGTGGTAAAGCTTCTTAGCTAACACAAAACAGATCATTCTAACTTAAACTCTTGTTTGGTGAGTTCCTTACGGTGGCCTTGAAGGCCAAATCACACCAACTAATTAATTTTTAAAGTTCCAAATTTCAAAATTCCAAAACGTGAAAAGTAAAAATAAAATGAAAATGAAAGTCTTTGGGGGAAAAAATAATTTCCAGAAATCAAAATGAAAAGTTAAGACAACAAAACACTATAAGAAGCCCAAAAGGTTAGGTATGATGGGACATCATTGATTGAATGATGAGGTTTGAGTTTTTCAATCCCGTCTTCAACGTCTGTATGCTAACTACTTTTGTTTTCTGATACTTTTCACTTTTATTTTTCTTCATTTTTTTTGGAATATTGTTTTGGTTTTTGGAATTTTGTTTTGATTTCTAACATGCAATGTTGTTTTTTTATGTATTTGTTTTTTAATTACTTTTTCTTTTTTTTAACCTGGTCAAAAAAACGGTATAAGGATAGAAGAAGCGTACACTTTTACATCAATTTCAGGTGTCTTGTATTTGTAACAAGGACGTGTTTGGATCCATGTGCAAGCAGGTACGTTTTAATAATGATCAGAAGAGGCAAGGGCATAGACAAGACGTATTCAAAAGGCAGGCAGGAGTCAACAGGCATGGTTCGAGACAGGGAGTCAAGGAGACGAGGAAAGGTCTAAACATGATAAAGCAATACAAAGAGGAATGCTCAGGATTGGTTGTTGAACAAAACAATACGTCACGAGGAGCAAAGTTTAGGCAGGGCGTTTAACTACGATGAGGCTAATGAGTAGATGAGACACAGCTGGTGGAGACGTGGGGGGGTCAATATTCAGGAGAGGGCTCCCTCTGGTGGTCGGAGGTGGAGTCGGATGGCTGGCTATCTGACAGAATCAGTGTCCCTTAATGTCTTGAACATGACATCTTATTGACATTACAGTATTGATTTTCAAAGTGCAATCATAGATACAACAAACTAGTGTCAACCCCAGAATAAAGCAGAAACAAGCCACTGTTCTGAACAAATCTGGCACCATTTACCCTAAACCATGAACATTCAAGGATTTATTGCCAACAGTTACTGATATAATCAAACCATACACAGATAGTCATGCTTATTTTTACTAATTCAAAAGCAAACATTTTATTATTTCTGTTGAATATGTTGTTTGTTTGCTTGTTTGTTTCTTTCTGGAACTGAAAACTGTTATCTGCAGATCAGACAGGAAAAAGGTAATTCTATTTTCTATTTTGCAAAGTTGTGAACATATTAATACTTTGTGCACAGCTTTTCATTTTAACAGTTAGCTCAGCCCATATGTCCCAGTAAAAATGGTGTGACACTGGGTAAAATACCTGTCGTCCAGCAGCAGCTGAGCCCTGCGACAGGCTGCCGGGGCTGTTGGAGAACTTGTTTTTCTGCAGGTCCATTAGGGCATCTCGCTGCCGCTCGATGTCTGCTTTGTGGATGTTGTTCAGGGCCTCCAAACTTTTGGCAGCCACAGAACTGTGCCGACGGTCCAGCGAGGATGTCTTGAACCCCCCATTGTTGTTTTCAGGGTAACGGCGCACCCCTCTGCTCCCACCTGAGGCCAGGGTGTGGTAATCCCGTGGGAACTCGGCATCTCCAGCTGAGATCATGGGGGCCTTCCTCTTCTCTCGGCCTGAAATGTGAAGACAAGGTAAGAAGGTGAGATGCTGGTGAGATCTTAACATGAATGTAGGGTGTTGGACCTGGAAAGACTGCAGGATGAGACTCATGTGATGATGAACCAAATTCTCCCATTAAGTATAATTCCAAAATAGATTTAAGGATAAAATCTTTCAACAAATATAATTTAGAATGTGGGTTTCAATTACTTTTAAGTCATCATAAGATAAGAAAAGGAAGTTTCATTTTAGAATGAGATATAAGTTAGATAATAGTATTTACAGCAGGTCCAGCATGTAAGAAATGTTTAGTGTGATCCAGGACTTATTGGGCCTCCATAATCTTCTAGTTTTCTCCTTTTACTGTAAGTTTTGGTTGAGGAAGTAGCTGTTTATGTTCCATTTACATGCTAAATAAAAAACAAGAGGTCTAAAAAAAGCAGCATTAATAATTACAAAAATAATAGTCATAATCCAGTTTACTGTTATTACAAATAGATAATGAAGCTAACATTGAAAAAATTTTAGGGAATAGATTCATTTTTGATGGAACATCCGACACTTTGACATGCGAGTCATTAGGATTGCTCCCTTTTGCAATCAGTTTTTTTGGAGAACGGCAACATCAGGTACTTAATTATTAGATTTGGGAAAACGGAAGGTGAATGCTTGGTTTAAACTCATGAAGAGAAAAACAAGTATTTTAGGTTTCCACCGCTCTTTTCTCATGTTGTGGTTTTGTTCTTCATGAAAGTCTGCCTGCATTCAGGTTACAAAACGTTTCTTTGTAGCAAAGCTTTAGGCAGAAAAGCTGAAAGCAGAACACTTCAAATAGCAGCTAAACAGTCTAAACTCAACAATCTGATCCTGCTTAATGGTCATTTATTTAAACATTCAACCACTTAACTATAATGACATGGCTTTCAACAGGTCTGCCTAACCCTCCTATTTATTGTTACAATTACTGAAATGCTTTAATTCGTCACAAACACATTTCGATTTCTCCAATTTCAATAAGACCTTAAAACAGTTTAGGGCTGTGTAATGTTGCAGTGGGATCTCACCAAGTTTAAAGGCAGAAGAAGGCTCACGCATGCAGGAGGGAGGGGTGTTGAAGAAGAACGTTTTTAGTTTTTTTTAGTTTAGGGTATGAATTCTTAGGACCATGTGATATTTTTTTTTTAATATAAAAAAAAATTTTTTTGTAAATAATTGGGGTGCTGTGTGTACACCAATGAGGAAAAAAATTAATTTAATGGGTGCAATTAAACAAAGAGTGAAAAATTTAAGAGGGTCTGAATACTTTCCATACCCACTGTATACCAAAAAAATCTATAGTTGAATTACGTTGCAAGCATTTAAGTTTGGTTCATGTGGCATCTTTCTAAAAACTTTCCAATGCAAGTTCCAGTCAAAGCTTCTTTGTCAAACCAAACCCAGAGTTACATAATAGGAGGCTTTATCCAGGGTGTTTGTGGTGCTCTTCTCAGATCCATTCTAACCTACACATGGAAAAATAAATAAGATACTTTTCCATACTGGAAATCTGTACAGACTGACAAAAAATCAATACACATTATAAACACTCAAGAGTCTCAACTGCATCGTAAATATGAGGCTTGTCAGTCAACAGCAAATAATCAGGAATGATGCAGAGCTTTGAATTTCTTATTACACTTTAAATTAGAGCCTGTTAAAACAGAGGTAATGAGATTCATCTGAAGGCATATCAGCTGAGCAGCAGCAATCCTAACATCACTGTAAACTCATCTTTGTTAGAGTCTGGATGACACGTCTTCCCTTAGTTGATCTTGAACACTGGAATGAATCCGCAAAGATATTGTCTTTGAAAGTTTGGAAATGGTTCTGAGAACTCTAAAGAAAAACTAAAGAGAGACAAAGCAACATCTTCTGCTGTCCTACAAATGTGTCACACTCAGTCAAACAGACCTGATGTAGAAGTTTAGAGTTGCCAATGTTCTTTAGTGAGTCCCAACCTTTACTCCCCATTAGGCCTTCGTTAGAGACAGAAAAGCAGAAATATTCACTTCAAAATAGAGTATAATCCAGCTTCAAGAAAATATAGTCAGCCTTTCTCATCAACTACTACACACAAATGTCATTCTAATTTGGTCCAAAATGACCATGGGAGGGCTAAGAGCAGTGTAGGAAACGTTATTTCTAAAAAGTAATTGATTACTTTACTTAGTTACTGGATCAAAATTTTTATAAATTACTTTACTCATTACCTATTTGAAAAAGTAATTCATTACTCGTTACTTTACTTTTTTCCACTCACAAAAATTCTCAAAGGAAGAACAGCTTCACACAAACAAGATCCTCTTGTCTTTCTTTTAACATAGCTCCTTTGAAAATTTGATTTTTAATCTCAGTAGGTCTTCTGTGGTTAAATAAAGTTGAATAAATAAAATAAAATAATATTTTTAAATCAATAACCTTTTGCACGGTATGAACATGGTTCACGACATAACCTGCTTCATTTGAATTCAGACAACAGTGTGAAAAAGGACACAAAAAGAAGTTACAACATATGTGGTCTATGCTGCTGGTCAAAGTCAGATGTGGAAAATACTGATACCTCTATATTCATCTCTCTATTCATCTCTATCAAATCTGAAACAAAGTCAGTCTTTTGCAAACACAAAGAACTATAAAATGCCTCAATTTTGATTGACTTTCTGTATTCCATTACAATGAGTTGCACCAGTCTCTTTCTCTCTCTTTGTCTGTCCTTTGTGCAGAGTTCTGCACAGTTGAAAGTCTACCAAACTATGCACCCCTCACGCCTCAACCAGCCCCTGCAAGATGCATTGAGCGCAAACTCATGTTGGCCACGAGTCACATGCAGCTTACAGAGAAAAATAAAGTAAGACAGGGTGAATTAATATAGAAAAAACGGCTCCCAGGAAGGATCCGGCTCTTTGCTTTAGAGTCGTTTTGGTCCTAACTGAACAGAAGTTCGCTAAGGTTGGCAAAAGATTGTGGCATCGCATCTTCTTAGTCCTCTGAAAGAAAAAGCCTTGTTGGCAAATCCTGGACCAAGAGAAATCATTAAATGTGGGTCAACATGATCTGGAAGCTGGTGAGCTGTTGCTGTAAATGAGGTTTAACATTGCTTCAGCATACTGGAATCTATTATAAACAAATCCCCAAGTATCAAGTTTGGTCTTCAAACTCCAACAGAGAAGCCAAAAATGGTGAAATAGATTAATTACTGCCAGAAGAGCTACACTGGTTGCTAGCACCAGCTTTCTTTAGAAACATTCATGTTTCCCATCTACACACAACAATAGTGTGTGTAAAATGTCTACAAATGAGATCATGAACAGCTTCACTAAACTGAAGCCCATCTGAGCTGCATGAGTCCGGCACTCATTCACAGTCCTTTCATGGGCTGTCTCATGGATTTTCTGCCACATCAGGGAAACTTTGCAGACAGTCTCCCCAGGAGTGACGTATTGAGGAGAGCGCTCTGCTCGGAAAACAAGCTCAATTACATAACTTGTGGTGTTTAGACAGACTTGTTGTGAATCCATTATTGATCTCTCCCTCAAGGTATTTACTTGCTGAGCAGCAGAGATGCACTAGAGCAGGCTTAACTTCATTAACTAACATTTAGGAAACAGTATTCTACAGCTGAAAGCCAGGCAACAGTCCTCTGCATATGCATTACATCTCACACATATTTTATAGGAATCATATCAATGCCAGCTGACAACAGCAGAGCTAGGAAAGTTTTGTCTGAGAAGGGTTCCCATGGTACGAGAGTGTTCTTGAGGTAAAAAACACAATCATCAATGTGGTGAACAAAAACTCAAACGATAATTTGCCTTGACAACAGCGGCATTTGCACCGAGTCAAGTCTGTAAAAGCATCTGAGCAGGTCACAGTTATGCGTTTCTTGATGGGGCTGCAGTAGAATACCAGTGTGTATCCATGGAAGAAGAAAAAAGGGTATTAAATGTAGGAGGACTGGCAGAGATGGAGGGAACATAGAGACAAGGCCTTGTCACTGTAATTTATGTGAAGCCTTGAGCAACCTCAGCTTGAGTGTGTGTGTGTGAGTGGGTGGGATGGATGTGTATAAGGACACAAGAAACTGCATGAGAGGTAATAGTGGTCATCTGCTGCAGCAGTTTAATCTAGCCACAATGTTGCTATTGTCTTCATTTTCAGAAACATAGATTCACCTTCTTCCAGATTTTTAACATTACCCATTTTTTATTTTATATTTCTCAACAAGCTGGAATTGTTGTGAATTTGACATTTTTTCAAACTTGTCATTGTCAGTTAAAACAAGACTGATGCATTTCTTCTTCTCTGTTTCGTTTTGATTTCAAGTTTGGTTAAATTAGTCTATGGGGCTGCACGGTGGAGCAGTGGTTAGGGCTCTGGCCTTACAGCAAGAAGGTTCCTGGTTCAAGTCCTCGCTGGGGGACTTGAAACAGTGTCACCAATGGGGGACCCTTCTGTGTGGAGTTTGCATGTTCTCCCCGTGCATGCGTGGGTTTTCTCCAGGGACTCCGGCTTCCTCCCACCATCCAAAAACATGCTTTGTAGGTTAAATTCTTCCTGTATGTGTGTGTGACTGTGGCCCCTGCAACAGACTGGCAACCAGTCCAGGGGTGTCCCCTGCCTTCACCCATGAGCAGCCGGGTTAGGCTCCAGCAGCCCCATGACCCCAACAGGGATAAAGCAGTTCAGAAAATGAACTGAACTAAATTATCATATTGTTCGCAATCTTTTTTTTTAATTTGATAATGGCTACGAAAACTTGAATGTGCATGGCGTATATTGATCATTTTAAGTTCTATTTGACTTAATGACTTGATCATTTTTACTCTCCATTTAAGAAAAGATGTTAAGTCCAGATACAAAATTGTGTGTAAAACTTGTATTTTTTCTAAACTTCTCGTCATTCAACTGGAACTCCACTATAGTAGTTCTAATAAATGTATAGAATATGAATGGCTTCACATTTGTAAAGAATAAGGAAATTTGAAATAACATTTATTATATCGATGTTGGAAATATTTAACAAAATTAAATCTGAATATGAAAATCTTTATGTGAACTGGAGCAGCAGTCAAGTGGTAGAAAATTGAAGAATCTCCTGAACATTTTCTATCCTGACACTGCAAGTGTGCAGCAGGTCTGTAGTTAGTGTGTTGCAGGCAGTGAGTTTTATATAGGCTATAAGCGCTATGCTGGCCTCTTACCATTGTCCGAGATACGTAAAGAGCGACGTCATATTGGACAGGTCAGTAAACAATGAGACTATGGCTTAGCAGATACAGTAATAGAACCATAAAATGCTTAATTTTGGTCCAAATTAAAAAAAAAAACAAAGTGCAACAGAAAAAAGACATTTTCAAACATTTCCATAAATAAATATCTACTTAAAAAAGAAACGCAAGGAATACCTGATGCATGGTTGTGATTGTATTTAAATCAAAATACATATTAAGTTTTACAAAAACCATGAGACTCCTTGATCCGTGTTTCAAGACGGGTCGGGTGGGTAGCCAACATTGCCGCAGACCACTTGTGCACATGAGCTGGTTTCAGCTAGGGGCAGCGCAACGCGGTCAGAGCGGAATGGGAACAGTGCAGCCCAGTTGACAGTCGGGCTGGACCAGGGAGCCCTGGGGACGGGAGAGAGGGCACAGTGAGCACGTCAGTCCATGGCCCAGGTGCAGTGAGGTCCAAGTAGGAGGCACTGTAATGAACGGAGTCATTCACAACACATTGCAAATGCAGATGTACCTGATGGGAGGTGACAACGCTGGGCGGGTTGGTCCCACAAGTAGATCCTGCCCAGCCTCTATCAGAAGTACTCAGGCACCCGCGCAACAGCGGGAAACCAGTCTTCTGTACGCCACATGTCCCTCATCCATTCGGCGCTGGGCTTTTCCCTCATCGCTCGCTTCGACTGAGAAAATCCTGGTTAGTTTCTTGTTCTCCCTTTAGTACTATGCTTAAATTCAGCGGGAAGTCTGGTATTATAACTCATCCTAATACCATGGTCATTCTCCAAAAAAATATAGGTGGTCCTGCCAGAAAACGTGGAAATAATGCAAAGTCTAATGCTTCTATTGACTTTGAATTGGCCATAATTTAAGCAGGTCTGCAGTAGGTGTGCTGCAGGTCTGTAGTAAGCGTCTAAAGAATCTTTAGTAAGTGTGTAGCAGGTATGTAAAAGGTGTGCAGAAGATCTGTAGTAGATGTGTAACAGTATAACAGTGTGTAACTAGATGCCTGCCGAATGCTCAGTGGTAACGCATTCCAGAGCTTCAGTGCACAAACGGAAAATGCACGTTCCCCTCTGAGTGTCCTTTTAGACATCGATACCTCCAGTAGAAGCTGATCAGCAGACCTGAGACACTGGGTCGGGGTGTAAGGATGGAAAAGCTCAGAGGTACGACGGTGCACAATTGTTTAAAGATTTAAAAACACATAAAATAACTTTAAAATGAACTCTAAAATTCACAGGCAGTCAGTGAAGGCTAGGATGGGGGTGATGTGGTCCCTTTTACTTGCACGGACCAGAACCTGAGCAGCAACAGCATTCTGGACCAATAGGAGACAAGAGAGGGAGGAATGGCTAACTCCAAAATAAAGAGTTACAGTAGTCCAGCCGAGATGTAATGAAAGCATGGATTACTTTCTCAAAATTATGTGTTGATAAATATGGTCTCACTTTCAGCAATTGCCTCAAATAAAAGAAGCTGGATTTTATCACTGAGCTTATTTGACAGTCAAGTTTAAAATCACTGTACATCTTATAACCCAGGTTAGACACAGACTGCTTAAAATGAGGAGCTAAGGGACCCAACTCCACTGAGGAGGGGTCAGAGGAGCTGCTAGGACCAAACACCATCACTTCTGTTTTTTTTATCATTGAAACTCAAAAAGCTTAGGGCCATCCAGTCATTGATATCTTGTAGACAAGACAGTGCCAGTGTAATAGAGCAGCCTTTCTTTATTGGTAGATAAATCTGACTATCATCAGCGTAGCAGTGAAAGGCTACTCTGTGTTTTCTCAGGATGGAGCCCAGAGAAAGGAAGTATAAAAGAAATTATTTTATTTTATAGAAAATTTTATAGAAAACAAACGTGGTCCTAAAATAGAGACCTGTGGAACTCCAAACAGCAGTGGAGCAGTTAAAGAGTAGGACCCAGACATGCTCACACACACAGTCCTGTATGCTAAATATGGTAAAAGCCAGTCGAGTGCAAATCCCAACCAAACCTTTCAACTTTGACAGTAAGAGATTGTGGTCCACAGTATCAAATGCTGCGGAGAAGTCCAGCAAAAGAATGACAACATAGTCCCCATCGTCAGTTGCTCAGAAAACATTGTAAAAAACCCTCAGCAGTGCAGATTCTGTGCTGTTTAGGGTTTTAAAACCGGACTGGAACCTCTCCAGGACACGGTTCTTTTGGAGGAAGGACTTCAGCTGTAGGTGAACCACTTTCTCCAAAATTTTTGAGAGAAAGTGAAACCTAGAGATTGGCCTAAAGTTAGCTAAATCAGAGTTGTCAAGATTTGGTCTTTTAACCACAGGTTTAACAACAGCATGTTTGAAACTTGAAAGTACCACACCCGTAGACAGACTGGGGTTAATGATAGTGAGGATCAGCTGCCCTATGCTGGTCAAAATGTGTTTAAAAACTCAGGGGGGAACAGCATTGAGCGGAGACATTGTGGATGACAATGTCTTCTAAAAAGGACAGAGTCACAGGCTCAAATGACTGGAACACAACTGGAGGAGGGACAGACTTGGATCAGAGTCAGATACTGAAATGACAGGTCTGATGTTATCAACCTTCTGAATGAAAACATTTAGAAAGCCATTACAAAGTTCAGAGAATGCCTTCTGGCAGTCAAACTGTGGGGTGTTTAAGACAGAGGCTACAGTTTTAACACATGGATTGTGGCTGTTGGTCTCAATGATGTTGGACAAGTATGCTTCTCGTGACTTTTACTTTGACTTTTTATTCCCTCCTCGCTACACGGGTGCTCTCATTAAACAAGGCCTCAGGTTTGGCACTAGGTCTCATAGTTTTTACAGGAGTAACTGAGTCTAGAATGTTGACACGGAGGAGTGATACCATGAGCAGAGTTCCTCTGCAGACGAGGCAGAGGGCACACACAGGTGGTCAAAAGCAGCAGTGAAATGGCTGGTAGTGAAAGAGTCAAAAATTCGACAGCGCTGAGCAGGAGCGCCAGATTTAACAGAAGCAAACGACAAACCAGCATCAAACACAACAGGCAAATTATCTGAAAATGCACAGTCAACAAAGTCCATATTTGAGACAGACACGCCAAATGAGAGAACGAGGTCCAAAGTGTGACCCTGTTCATGTGTGGGTCCAGACACACACTGCACAAGCTTAAAAGAGTCAACACTGGATAAGAAGTCTTTACCCAGAGGTTTGTCTGGACAGCACACGTGGATGTTAAAGTCCCCAACAATCAAAATACAATCATAATGAGGCATTCGTTCTGCCAGGAAATCAGAGAAGGCACTTATGAAGTCTTTGTTATATTTGGGCCGTGACAGAGTCAGCTCGAACAAAGTCGCTTCAAAGCTGACAGGAGACGGAAAAGTCAGCTGCATACATCTAAAAGTGTCTTTAAAAACAGCTGCTGTTCCTCCTCTAAGACCGGAGGTCCTTGGAGAACTCCGGTAGGAGCATCCATCTGAAATCACCGGGAGCCGCCCACGTCTCTGTTATACAGAAGAGATCCAAGAGATGCAGGTGACACACGGGGCAGCAACCTGAAGTTCGGAGGGATTTACTACACACTGGCAAAACCGGTGGAAACAGGTACAGCAGGGTGTCACGTCTCCGTCTAAGCCGACAACAGGTGTTAGGCACATCGCTGGTGGATCCAGTGAGTGCCAAGGCACAAATGATCCATATCCTGCCCGGGATATAGAAACTGACTGTGCCAGGGAGAGCTTTGACATGCTCATTCGACCACCGCGCTTACCGCGCCGGCGTTTCCACCGGGGAAGGAGAGCTGACGCCCTGAACAAGTGAGTCAGAATCTCCGACAGCACTGGTGGTACAGGTTTCTGTCCATTTTGACCAGATGAAATTACAAATCCGGTCGAAGATTTAAAAGGGCTTGACGGTTGTAAACCAGCAGGCACTCTGATTTTGCTAAAACACAGAAACACCAACAACCGAAACAATAGGAGCGACAGACGAGCGGCCACGAACACCAGCGCCATACAGGTCTGTTATAAGTGTGTAGTGAATCTTTAGTATACCTGTAGCAGGTCTGCAGTTTAGCAGGTCTGTAGCAGCTGTGCAGAAGTTCTGTAGTGGGTGTGTAGCAGGTGTCCAGCAGGTGTTTTAGAAGGTCTGTAGTGTAGCAGGTCTATTGTAGGTGTGTAGCATGTCTGTAGTAGGTGTGTATCAGTTCTGTACAGTGACGTGCAGTGAGATTTATGCATGGTGAGGCTAGATTAAATGACTTTCCTGCAGACTATGCACTCTTCCTTTGTATTATCAATAAAAATGTAGTGGTTCTTGATTTTGCTTTTTTTCCTGCTTTCACTCATTTTCTTTAAGTTTCTGTGTTGATGTAGTTTGTTGCTGTTCCACCTTGATTATACTTGTTGATGTGCTGCTATGTGTGTAATCCACCAGCCAGTGTACACCTCTGTTCAGGGCAAGGAGATATTGACCTCCTTTGCTTGCCATAGTACAAACTGTGATGTCCTAACCATTGTTGGGGAATCTTACTTGGTAGTTCCGCGCCTATCCACTAGAGGGGGTTTGCGTGTTTGAAAAAGTCCGTTCTGAACACGAGAAGTAGCATGTTGGACGCTAGAATGTTCGTTCAATAAAAGAAGCTGAAGAGCAGTCATATCTGTCGTTTTTCGCCAAAGGAACGATCCTTTAATTTTAGATCTGGACACAACACAAACAGTACCACATTTGCGCAAACTGTAGGCGAAACAAGTATGTATTGATCTGTCACGTGCAGCTTTAAGAGATAAAAAAAACGTCATTAGTATGGTTAAGGTCCTTTAGGCTTAAGCTGTTGTTCCAGATGTTATGACAGGCATCAAAATTATCTGTCTACTGTGTTTATGGGTGATAGAGAGGAAGACCAAGGAGGAGCTTCACCTCTGTCAGCTCTTTGATAATGAAAGAACAAACTAACTAATAACTAATAACTGTAGCTCTAATTACAAAGACAATTTACATTTCAGGTTTTCTGGAGAATTGAAGCTTTAAAAATCTGTAAACGTGGATTTTTAAGACAAACAAATGTAATATTTCCTCTCCTAAATTAACCCGTTCTTTTAAGCAGCTACAATGCCTCTTCAATATTTAAAATGAATTTGTTGTTATCTACAGGGAACGCATAGTGCTGTTCTTACAGGAACAGCCTGTAGCCGCTATCCAGCGTGATTCCGAGCTTTTTTATGAGCAAGTTAATGTGTCATTTATGTGAATAGAAACAGTATAGAAAAATGCCGAAAAACTGGGATAAATAAGTGAAATAAAGTTAGAAAAAAACATGAAGTGTCTTAAATATTCAAAAAAAACAAACATTAGAAGGACTTCTGCAGATGCAAGTAAAAACTACAAGTAAGATGCTTTTAGAACCACTTCAACTTCCAATCTACATGATGCATTTATTGTTAATTAAAAACTGAGATAAGAGATGAGTACAGAGGCAGGAGTGAGCCAAAGTGTAGGGACAGCAGTCAACTTTCAAGCCAACAAATTATTTACACACGCAGATTGTTAGGTTTTCCACAAGACTTAACCAAACACTTTCATGTACACAGGCCAATTCTGGTAGACTGTGATACAGAGAAGCACAATTATAACAAATCAAACACACAAGCCTGCCTGTGGGCAGAATCTGTTTGATGCTCCATTGTGTAAAATTCCCAAAAAGTCCCATGGATGAGTGGTGAAACGTTTTAGCAGAGATATTAAGTCCAGGTGCCATGATACAACTTCAAGACAACGTCAAAACAACCTCAACTGGACAAATGAGAACCTTCAAATTCCCCCAGAATTCTTAACATTTAGCTTAATTGATTAAGTTTGGCTCTAACAAAAAAACTTGTGAAATTCTTAGAATGATTTAAAAAAAAGCTGTTCTTTGATGGACAATGTCAGTGATGACAGAACATTACTACCCTGACTGCAATCTGCCAACTATAATGGTGCATTCAAACCAGAAGTCCTGAACTTCCATCCATGTTTTTAACCTACAGGGGCCGCGGGTTTGCCAGAAACTGCCCTGGTTACTGTTGGGTGAAGACGAGATACACCATTGACAGGTCGCCAACCCGTCACAGAGCCCATGGAGCTCGAGCGATCGCACTGCTACGCTAGCCAGCTGCCCAGGGTCTGGCAGAGCAAGCAAGCATCAGAGCTCTGCCGTGTTGCGGCACTTACTGTACTGGCCCGTGGGCTGTTGGCTGCCCAGCAGACGGAGAGAGGCCGTTGTAGTGGGCACAGTCGTTCCAGCTCCATGGACTTATGATGTTTATATTTTTGTCATTTGTGACAACAATAAAACCCCTCTTGTTAATGCAGGACAGAAATTCGTCTAGCTGGGCCAAAGACCACAGGAAGTAACGTTTAAAACGACCGTCATCCAGGCGCAGCTCCTGCAGTAAATGGTGAAATTCACCGTACTGCCAGCGTCTATGAAGGATCTGGTGAACCCAGACGGCGCCTCTGTAGAGCTCTCCAACACATATAATCCCAAGCTACTCGCTCAACATCATCCATGTTTTCCATTATGTGCTCAACAAATGAAGTTTCGTTTCAGAGCAACGGCGGTTGGCCTGTGGCCGGGGTGTCAAGGCGTCGAGCAGTGAATTGACGTTCGTCAAAAGAGAGCCAGGTTGGCTGCGTCCTGTGTGAAAGTAGCATAAGGGTCAATGTAGGAGGAATAATAGTTTGGGATTGACCTTAGCTGCAGACTTACAAGCTACAGCAAAAAAAAATATATATATATATATATATATATTTGGAGGGAAAAGTCCTTTTAATTTATTGATCCAAGCCCATAAAAACAAAAATAAACAGAATACACAGTGCCAACCGACCTTGACCCCATTAAACAGCAAGACATCAAGGGCAAACATGAGTCAGGTTCTCTCAAACAATCAATTCAATTTTATTTACATAACCCAATATTAGAATACAAACGTCTCAATGGGCTTCACACTGGTAATTGTACAAAAACATAAAGTTAGTCATAAAATATAAGCAATAGCTGGTTGCTAAACTAAATTTAACAGATTAAGCTAAAAATGGGCATCCCTTCCCTTAGACCCTCCTTCTCTGCAAGGAAAACTCAAAAAAGAAAAAAGAAACTGAGTCAAAGAACAAGAGAAGAAACCTCAGGGATGTCCACATGAAGGGGGGATCCTCTCCCAGGAAGGGCAGGAGATGTACCAGAACTGTGAAAGAAGAATTATCTTACTTAACTCTACAACTACATGTTTGAATAGTGTAGCAGATGGGCTTCATCCAGATGGAACTGGGGGACAGCTGGGAGTCTGAGCAGAGCCAAAGACAAAGACAGGAGCACAGACAATCCACCTGGAATCTGGAGTCTCTCCCGCTCCGCCAGAGATGTGATGTGATGTGAATATTGGTATGCTTTTAGTTAACACGGAGTTCACATAACTTTGTGTGTTTATTGGGTTATACAAAGGTTAAATCCCATTCAGTACAAAGAATAATACTATGGTTCTTCAACAGGCTTCAAATGTGGTCAGTGTAAAAAGGTGAAAGCTCTGGTTTGGCATTGACAGCCTGTTGGCCATGCGTATCTGCTGCCGCTGCCACTTCTCTTACTGGTTGTTAAAAAGTTGCTGTTTAATGCATTTTATTTAAGCTTTTTGAGTTTAGTTGGTTCTCAGTTTAATAATGGAGACTTTGGTTGGTTATAAGCACAGCTGGTTACAGGTTATCTCTGCTCTGTAAAATTGTTTTTATTCTAAACTCACATAGAATAATACAAATGATCCTTAAAGTCTTAACAGACGTTAATCTCCGTCATAAATGTGTGATGCAGAGGTTTTACCATTTGTTGGCCCTGGTTGGTTCAGATGTCCATATTTCTCACAAACACCTTAAAGAAAGTGTTTTTTAATCATCCATCCATTTTCTGAACCTACTTGTTTCTGTTTGGGGTCACAGGGTTGCTGGAGCCTATACCTGCTAAAAACTGAGCAAAGGCTGCGCTCATTACAGTTCTCCAGTCGTTCACAGGGTCACACAGAGACAAACAACCACACAGAGACAATTTAAAGCCTCAAAATAAAATGTGAAGCATGTTTTTGGATTGTAAGAGGAAGCTGGAGAAGACCCATGCATGCACGTGGAAAACATTCTGCAAAGAAAGAACCCTGCTGGGATTCCTAGAACCTCTTGCTGTGAGAAAAAAGGACTAACCACCGAAACAGCTGTGCAGCTTGCATTTTAATCACTAGACCTTTAAAATCTACATAATGAATCTACTTGATGGTTGAGCCACTTGAACTTTTTGTCACAAATTGTTGCTGTAACTTCCCACCTCCAGTAAACGCGCCACTTGATTCTCTATCACCTTCACCTGGTCCCTCCTGCTCTTATACTGCTGACTCTCACCACACCACTGCCAGATCGTCATTTGTGCCAACAGTGATTTTCCAGCCCTCGCCAAGTGTTCTAGTCTCCTGTGTGTTTTGATCCTGCCTCGTCTCTCCTGAACCCCTCTGGATATTCCTGCTTGATGCCTTTCTGCCTTTCTGCCTTTTTGGGTTTTTGGATTCTGGACTGTTTTTGGATTACGCATCTTGTCACGCCCTTTTAGAGATTCCTGTTTGTGTCCGGACTGGCTGCTCGGTTACTGGATCTTGGACTTACTACGGACTTTGATTTATGCTGCCCTGGGTATAACTTTAAGAACTGAACTTTGATTAAAACCCCTTAAAAGACTGTTCTGATATTTTGGTCTTCTGTTGGATTTCTAAGGGTGCATGACACTTTTTTGTCATTTGGAAACAAATATGAACTTTTTGATCCATGGTGGTGGTTCCCTTCAGTGTTTAGGGGTTCTGTGTGTTCTCCCTTACTCAACTTACCTTCACCACTACAATTTCATGCTCTTTTTTTCTATTTTTGATAATTCCCCAGCTCATCTCTGCCCTGAGGATTTCTTTGATCCTCTGTTTGATGCAGTTTCTGCTGTATGCATTTTAAGAGCAGAATTAGAAACAAAACTAAAAATTCCTACCAAAACAATACATTAATTATCAATTTAACACTCCTAATATCATTCATGTCAAAATCTAAATGGAAAAGTCAGAGAACAAACCTTCTCAATGTAAAGTTGTACTGGAACATTGAGGTGAACTGAAAAGATGGTTTAGGTTTATTTTAAATAAACACCTTCAGTTGAGACAAAAGGCTTTAAGCTCCAGAAAAAGAACTGTGATCACGTCAAAATAAATGTAAGCATTGCATTGGAACATGAAAGAAGACATCTTTTTGAGATTTGCTAGTGGCAAAAACCTGATCGTGCAAAGCAGAGCTCCTCTCTAGATGGATCTTTTTGGAAAAAGAACAATAAAAATAAAGCTGTGCTTTGAAGGGAATTTGCCCGACCTCTCTTGTTCTTGAGACTCACCCAGTGTTTGGTTCATCCATAAGCGGTTAATAATCGATCAATCATCAACAAGATGGTTTCCTGGCTTATAATTGTTGGTAATAGCAGCCAACAATATTAAGCCCGGAAACCATCCTGTTGATGATCATGTTGATGTGAATTTTGAGAGCAGCATTGTTGCTTAATTCATGTAACACCCCCACTGTTACCAAAGGAAGCGCAAAAATCCAATGCTGACTTAACTTCTCTGCATCTTCCTGTGTGAAAGTTTCATGCATGAAACCTCAGGGATGTTCTGTAAGATAAAAATGTACCAGGACAAGACCAGCTTGAGATGTAAAATAGTCGGGCGCAGAGCCAGAGGGTGGGGCAGGCAGGCCAAGTCCACCCATCCATGTATCAGGCCCCCCAGGACAGGTGTCACCGTATCATTTCAACTTTGCACTATGGATTATTGCACTCTAAAAATGGCCAAAAATGGACTTCAGAACTTGGCTAGAAAAAAAAATAGAATGGAAACCACTACTACTACTACTATCTGTAATCACATTTTTGCAGATTTCCCCTTAATCGATCTGGTTAGAATATTCAGTAAAAAGTGAAGCTGCATAGTGTTTTCTAGGTTTTACATTGACATTGATGCTTCAAGCAAGGTTTGAGTTTCTGTTTTCAGAAACTCAGCGCATTTCAAATGAGTTAAAATATCTGTTTAAAAGTATGCGTCCCACCCCCAAAAAAGGGCAATGGCTCCCTCAGCTAAAATGTTCTGGAGCCGGATCTGATAATAGTTTTCAGGTTCTGCAACCTGAGGCTCCGGAGCCACATGAGGCTGCTTTATTCTTCTAGTGTGGCTCTTTGGCTTTGAAGAAATAAATCATTGGTTTGTGGTTTTAGTTCATTTGCTTTAGTTGAATAGGTTTTGTCATTTATAATGATATTTTAAACATGTCAGATGACTGAGCAAAATTATATCAGAAGGTTTAATTTATTATCAGAGTGGTTTAGCATAATAATAGCACAGAGATATATATTTCCATCAAATTTACAATATTAAACTACTAATAAATTAATAGTAATAATAGTACTAATATTTATGAGAGGCCGTATGAGACAGAATTTATACTTTGCTGCACAAACTCTACTGTACTCTTATCTTCTGCTGCACAACAGTGTGTAGTTGTTGTCCAGGGGTAAAGGTCTTAAAGGGCCCTACACAATGCTTTTCTTAAGTTTTTCAGAGCAAACTATGTCCACATATATGATCATATATTACCTTTGGGGCTGCACGTTGGCGCAGTGGTTAGCGCTCTTGCCTCGCAGTGAGATGATTCCCAGTTCAAGTCCCAGCTGGGGGACTTGAAAACAGTGTCATTAATGGGGGACGAGCAAAGGTCAAAACATGAAGCAGCTATACAAAGAGGAACGCTCAGGATTGGTTGTAGAACAAAACAATAAGTCACGCAAATTTTAGGCAGGGTATTTAACTACAGTAAGGGCTGATGAGGGGCTGCGCAGTGGTTAGCACTCTTGCCTCACAGCTGGGGGACTTGAAACAAACTTGAAACAATTTGTGGAGTTTGCATGTTTGTGCAGTTTTCTCCAGGGCCTACAGCTTCCTCCTACTGTCTAAAAACATGCTTCACAGGTTCATTGATTACTCTTAATTGTCCCTAGGTGTGGACATGGGTGTGTGATTGTGGCCCCTGCGACAGACTGGCGACCTGTCCAGGGGTGCCTTCACCCATGTGTGACCTGGTTAGGCTCCGGCAGCTCTGTGATCCCATAAGGGACAAAATGGTATAGAAGATGAATGAATGAATATTACCTTTGGCACACTAAAGAACAATTTATTTATGAAATATGAGATCGAAGTAAGACGAGTAGACTGCTGAGGCTCTGCTTTTTCACCTTGTGGTTGCTGACCATTTTGTTATGTTAACCTAGAGCAACTGAGAACATTGTATTCTGTTCTGATTATCACTGGCTGTGAATGTTTCTTTCCTCTTTGAGTCATCAATCTCTGTATCAAAAATCCTCTTCACTTTTATGCCAATCATTTTCTTGGAGATGCGCACCTCTCCGTCTGTGCCCAATAATCCATGTTCAAACCAGTTCTTCTGATTCGTCGCACGTTTGCACCTCCAACAGAAAATTGCCTCCCTTTTATGCAGCCGGTCTTTCCAATATCATCCATCTGCTTCCACCATTGGTGCAGATTCCTCACCAGAATGTTCTTTGGTGTATGCCACCGCACGTTTAAACTCTAAATCAAATGAACATTTCCTAGCCATCGCTACACAACACAAACACCACAGACAACCGGCATGTGCACAACTGTGCACAGCCTGCAGGAAGGGGTGGGGTGGGTGTGTGTGGGAGGGTCTTAAAGGAGCCCAGTCACCATGGAGACTGGCGTCCAACAGTAATGAACACCTGTTAGAGCCAGCGTACATTAGGACGAGACAGAATTGGAAGACATATGGCATTGTAAATCTAAAATGAAAGGGTCTTTCCAATCACCACAGAGAAAGTATGTGTTAGTCAGGGGGTAGTGCTGACAGCAGAGACTCTTCCTGAAAGCAGCTGTTCTCACTTTGTGATGTCAGCTCATGAGAACCCATTTGTTTTTGTGGAAATGGGAGGAGCTGGTGCTCAGAGCGCAGGTTTTTAGAGGAATACTCAGAAATGCATGAAAGGATCAAAATACAGCTTTGGAGTTCTTTACGGAGAAGGATGAACATTAAAATAGGCTAAAAGCTCAGTTCATTTTTAATGGCACAGGCAATTTAAGACATAGAATTACATTTATGTGTATGGATTAAAAAAAAAAAGGTTTCTCTATTGATGCTGCTGTGTTTATATTTAACAGTAAAAAGAAAAAAAATTTGACGGTGCACAAAAGTCATAATAAAAAATGTCATTTTTGACTTCCTTCTATTTTTAATTCAAGTAAATCCGCTGCAGCAGGAGGATCTCATTTGACACAAGGTGTGCTTTATTTTGAAAGGAATGTGTATCTGCTGCTGTCAAAAGTAAAAGAACGTAAAACTGCTATAATGTATGTATAAAAAATGCACTTGTATCATATTTTTACAATGTTACAGGTAATTATTATAAAGTTTTACAAGCTGAATGGTTGAATGGCCTAAAAAACCTAAATGAAATGTATTTTTCTAAACAGTAAAGTGGGACTCTGTTGCTCATGCTGGGTTTGGGCAGGAAGAAACAGGGTAAAATGGCTCTTTTGGCGTTGAGGGTTGCAGACCCCTGATTTCATTTTAATTTGAGGTAAAATTCTCATTTCATTCCTTCCATTTAGCTTATGAGGACTCACGAATTTATGAAGGTAGCCTAAATATTCTGAACAATGATGTGAAAGTAGTGACTGAACACAGATGCTATGACACTGTTAGAGAGCACTTTACTGAGGTGATAAGTCATTTAACAACAGACACCTAAACTTCTTTTCCACAGTCGGAGCTCCCCTCTGGGATTACAGTTTATTAGATCTTTCATGCTTTAACTGCTAGCAGATGAGCGTGCAGCTCAATCTAGAACTGCAGCTGGGAGTTCAATTAACCACTAATCATCCAGGAATGAGGCAAATCCTGCCTGAATTACATCAAGATTTGCAATGTTGCTGCTGTTTATGTTTGCTAGATTAAGGCAATATTCCACAACGTAAAGCTATTTTGATAAAAATGAAATTAGTTTGTAAAAATCTTCTTTAATTAGCACCAGTTGCATCTGTTTTTGGTTTTCTACCAAATGAATTTGACACCTACTGCTGGTAACTCCAAGCTTTTTATCTGATTAAAATGTTTATGATAAAATAATACCTTATGAGAAAAGTGTAACTGTGTCGGGACTTGTTAAATAGGGGTTGTTTATCACTAAGAAGCAAAAGTAACGGTTTCTGTTCAGGTGACCTCATATGACTGATTTGTTTCAGTTAAAAAGCCTCTTGGCTTACATGTTAGAAAATGTCTGATTTTGATTTGAACAAATGTTGAATAAAAGGTTTTTATCATAGCTTAGTTTATTGTTTCTCATTTCTTCTTTTATTAGCCTAGCTTAGCTTTTGTTATCGTATCCTGGTTTAGCCTAGATTAGATTAGAATAGTTTATCTTAACTTATCTTAACTTTTGCCTGAAACACTTTAAACGTCTGCAGTAACATGAATTCAAGGGAAGACGTCAGTCAGGCTACATTTGTTTTCATTGTTAAGTGATGAATTTTTGCTTTGTATACGCTTACAGATACATTTACACACATCTCTATTTATTGTTTGCAGTTTCAGTAACCAGTCATTGGGACTTTTTTACAGTGAACTGCACATTCATGATGATCAATACATCAAGAATTGTGAATAAGGCCCTTCATGTTCCAAGACTCTTATGGAAACAATAGAAAAATAAGTAAGTTTGTTTTTAGATTTGTTCCTACATAAACTAGTCAAAGTGTGTTCTAGTGCACATCAAAGTGCTATCAAAGCAACTCTTCCTGAGCACGTTTAGCTCAATAAGTCAGAGGTGTCTTGTTTGTACTTTTTCAGCTTTTGAAGGGCCTGAGCTTCCTGTTGACCTGAGTATCTTCCAGTCATCATATCAGCTGGCCACTGGATCACCCAGCTCTTTCATTTGAATCAGAATGCAAGCTGTTACAAGACTGAATACATCCATCCTACCATCATTTTCTGTTTGCTCCAATGTAAAATGCTTATTTCTGTGTCAAAAAAGAGCTGGGAAACTTTGTAATAACCAATGCATCTATTTTTATAAACTAGAATAACTTCACTGTTGAAATCAAACAGCAAAGACATTCTGCCTTCCTGTGATAATTATCCACCACTGAAGCTGCTACTCAGTCAGTAAACATTGACATTTTTCACTGTATCAACATTATCTGGATACATGTGACCAGAATGTCTCCTGGGTGTCTTCTCTGAAAATCTGAGCCAGAACACTCACTGTTCTGCCAGGAAAACTCTGAGCAAAAGACCCAGTTCCCACATTTAAGTCGAGAAGATCCAAGTTTTGAGGAATTTTCTTTAAAGAAAATTGTGATTTTGAACTGACAGGAGGAAAACATGAGAGGTGGAACTCATCCTCATGCACCTTCAGCATCTCCTTTAATCTGTTAACCAGACCTTCAGTGCATGTTTGGTGGATGCCAGCCTGTCTGCTCTTTCTTCACATCCAGCTGGCTCAGTCTGGTCGAGGTGTCAAGCTCCAGGACACTGCCAAAGCTCAGGATGTGGACCATCCCTCGTGTCATGAATCTAAGATGAGGGGCTGCATGATTGTGGCGTCAGATGAGAGGAGGGTAGGTGAGGATAGGTGTGCGGCAGCAGGCGGTTATCAAGCAACAGCCTTCCATCACTGATGACTGAATTCAGCCAACACACATTTATGTCCCCTGTCAGACCACCACAGAACTCCTCACTAAAGACCAGTGTTGGGAGTAACTCATTGCTAAATTGATGCATCATAGTGACACTTTTTTTTTTGCAATTCTGTATTTTCAGCCCTATAGAACGCAACAATTATAAGGCGCAGTGTCAATGAATGGTCTATTTTGAATTTATGTCATATATAAGGTGCATTTAACTATAAGACACATTAATCAAGACAAACGAGAGATAGAGATAAGTGTGTCAGGCAGACTTTATTAATTAACTAAGTCACAATACATTTAGAACTTGTTTATAAGACACTAGCCATCAGCCACGTTAGAAGCGTTGGCCGCGTTAGCCGCGTTCACATTTTCACAAAACCTGACAGATAACGCTAGAACAGAGATAACTGTGACTACTCTAACTCCCAACCTTGTAAGTAACACATAAAAAGAATGTAGTCTGACACTACTATCCGTTAGCTACGTTAGCGTTTTCACAATAACACCCAAACTTGTTTGGAACTTGTTAAAAAAAATGAAAGACTGACATTTTGATGGAGTGCTGTGTCCCTCTCAAAATCGCTTTGACATCAGTAAGAACAACCATATATGAGGGCTCCAGATTAGGGGCCTCACAGTGAGAAGGTCCTGGTTCAAATCCCAGATGGGTTCTTTGTGTGAGGAGTTTGCATGTCCAGCTGTGTACGTGGGTTTTCTTCAGGGCACAGTGCAAAAACATTCTTCACAGGTGCTATGGTTCACCCCCTAGTGTTGTGTTTCTATGTTTTGTTCAGTGCAGGTTAGCAGAGAATCCTCTTGAGCTCTCAGTGGAACTACCAAAGCTGCTTCAGGTTATCTATTAGAGTTATAGATTTTTGGTTCTACAGAATTACAGTGTTCGCTGTTTTTCTGAATTGCATATTATTTTTTGTGTTACTGTTTTCAGTCTTTTCAACCCACAGTTGTGGTGAATTTTAGGTATTAACATTTTCTTAACTCCGTAGTATTTTGATTTGAGTTCTTCCTAGGTTCCCTACTGCCAACGATTCGTAACACCAGGGAACTGGAGTTTCTAATTTGTCCTTTGGTGTGAATGTGTGTGCCATTGTGTGGCTTTGCAACAGACTGGCAACATGTTCACAATGTACCTAACAGTAGACAGGATAGGCTCCAGCAAGCCTGTAACCCTCCTAGTGATTGAGTGGGTTCACAAGACGGAGGGGTGGAAATATTGTAAGTTCACTACTATTGAATCCGTCATTACATTTTATTCATTGCATGTTCAGTAGCTTTTCTATCACAACACAACAACCATCCAAATGGACTTGAACAAAGCAGAGTCCATGAAGTGTCCAGACAAATTCTCTGGTTTTCCGGTTTCTATTTTTCTTGGCAGACGTCTCAAATTTTCTTCTGTATAGACTAAACTGACAAAAACTGAGAGTTGTTCCTCCAGCTGCATCACTCTCCCAAAATATACTATATGTTTAGCGACCATGTTTACGCCCTCATCTAAATGTGAAATACCGTATTTTCCACACTATAAGTCGCACCTTAGAGCATTCCGTTTTTTCAAAAGCTGACCATGCGGCTTATAATCCGGTGCGCCTTATACGTGGATCAATATTGAGCTGCTACACATCTCGCAACTACGGTAAGCAGCCACCGACTCCATTTTTCCCCCGTAGAAGAAGTAGTGCGCGTGCATGCTGGGATATATATTGAGTTATTATGCTATTGCTTTAGAGTTATTTGAGTTATTATTGTTATTGCTTTGGACTATTACGAGTGTTACTATTTTGTGATTGCACAAACGTTTAATTTACCGTAACAGCATCAGAATGTTTTTTACGTGTTTACTGAATGGAGAAAAAGCTCCCCTCCACTATGTGATATAAATGTTGCACTACATGTTATACCTTGCTGTTGTTAAAAGATAAACTGTGTCACGTAAATACTAACACTTTACCTCGGAGAAAATAATAAAACGGTTGTTTATTCATTTTGGGAGTGAATGGAGTTGTCAGAAAGCTGATTTGTAATCTATTAATAAAGTTAGACTGACCTGACTGTTTTGTTGACATTCCCTTTAGCGTAGCACCGTCTAATGGATGCATAACGTAACCCCAGCCTCTATTGTAACGCCTTATAATGCGGTTCGCCTTACATATAGAAAAAGTTTTAAAATATGTAATTCATTGAAGGTGCGCCTTATAATGCAGTGCGCCTTATAGTACGGAAAACACGGTACATCTATGACATTATATTATATATTATTATATTTTTCTGAAAAAGTAACTCAAAACGAAATGAGAGTCATGTAACATTTTCTGCACTCTCACAGCACAATGACTAAATCCTGTCTGATCCAACACTTTGAAAGGGTTATTTGAGGCTTGTCTGAGTCCAGCACAAGTCCTGAAGGTGAGTAATTAATGTCACTGAGTGAACAGTGGGGAGAATGATTCAGGGATCAAGATCTATTAGTGGGAACTAATCAGTGGGTAGTTAAGCTCAGCAAGCTAGACAGCTGCAGTCTTCACTTTAAAGTTCTGCAGTGAAAACAGACAACATAAAAGCGTACTTTCTTTTTACTGTTGGTTCTGCATAGAGCTGATGCATCTGCAGATAAACCACAGAAACACGTCCTGAAGCACACTTTTCAAGAAATGAACAAATCTAACTCAAGAATCATTTAAGGTTTGATAACTGCGATTTTAAACATTTGAGCAACTTTTTTAAAAAAGACAAAAAACACACAAGTTGGAAAGTCTGTCTCCTTTAGAATATGAGTCCAGATCAACATCTCTGGATACATGTCCAAAAACAAAAGGCTTAATTGATCCTGCTGACAAAATTGACAACGAAATGTAAGATTTTATGACATCCAAAAGCTGTTTAGCATCCCCATAGCTCCACTTATGAAACCCAGATTCTGTTGTTTGGGTACCTGCTATGTCTGAGGTGACATGCGTTTGGATACAGCTCATTGGTTCATCAGATAACCTGTCCTTGCTGGAAAAAACAAGCTAGAAACTGAGAACAGGAAAAACCCAATACTGGAGATGTCTGACTGTAGAGACATTAGAACACAAACAATCTGCAAATATTTTCATTAGCTTTCTTAGTCTTTTCATCTACAGCAAAATGTCCCACTCTAACATTTAGCATTTGGTGTTGAAATCTACACAGTGTTAAAAAACAGCACACAAGTATAAACAAAATATCAGCGCCTGCTCTGGCCCTGTCTGTTTGCATTCAACATCTGGAACCATGAACACACATAATGAACACTTCATCCCAGGAAAAGCTTTGTTCTGAGCTCCCGTTAAAAACCTTTTTCATCAGATACTACTGACTGAACATCCTCACAGCAGTTCACACAAAGCATAAAGGAAGGGAGTGTTTTGTCTTCATCAGTAAATGACTGCAACTGATCCCATTCCAAAAGGCAGTTTAAAAATCTGCTTCTCCTGCTGAAGCTGAAGAATAACTGAAAAAAACTGCATCAGTGGAAACAAGTCAATGCCATTAAGACCTCTGCTGCAGTGAAGCGTGAAGGAAATTGACTGACTTCCCTGTTTCAGGCACTGGAAGTTTGTGCAGTAATGTTCACTGTTCCCTATCGCCTGATCTGTGCACATATTTGGCATATTTAGTGCTCCTTATATCAAACCCCAAAAAGTTAAGGCACGTTTGATGAACAGCAGAATTTGTGTCCTTGCATAGTCCACTTCCTTTTCACAGGTGTGAACGCTCACCTGGACGTTGGTGTGGACCAAACAGGTCAACCCTGGTCTCTGAAGACTCGAACCAGTGTGGAGGTGAAGTTACAGAGTTAAATGAATAAGCCTGAGCGAAATGACCCATCAACAGCACAATCTTAAAGAGGTGGGAGTCAAGAAAAGGGGGATAATGTCTGACATTACTGAGTGATGCATGGAGGATTAGCTGAACCGGGCAGTTTGTTCAATCCCATCTCTGGTTCACTTCTGAGAGGGCAGACTGTGACAGATAACCACATCTTAACTTGCATTTTTCACCATTTGAAACTGAGTTCACCGGACTATTCGACTGTGAAAACAAACAGAGGTTTCTGTTGGTGTGACTGATGCACAAATCCAGAATCTACCCTGACATTGAGAAATCATTATGACTCTTAGTTGGTGTCAAAATCTTTGATCAATAAATCAAGCTGAGAAACTGTTCAAATCCAACAGACTCTTGAAGTGGAACCATCCTCCCAGGATTTTCTGAATAGATGTTGAAACTACAAACAACGTGTTGCTTTTTCCTTTGTGCACGCCATTTTTCCTTCTCTGTCATTTCAGCATCACCGTTAGAGGCAGACCCAAACTAGAGTCTTCTTTCTCCTTATCACTGATCTCCTCCATACTGTTCCTGTCCCATTTCTCCTCCAAGCCTTCGGCATGTGAGGCTGACAGCTCAGTGGGCCCAGAGCCAGAGCTGATACTAATGTCTGTGTCGGTCGGCCTCCCTCTGGGGAGGAGGGCAAACACACAATCACAACACGGTTAACAGGAGGCCATGCCCCGATAGCTCACAGGGTCATGTTCCAGCAGCGTTGTGGGTGTCTGCCTCTCTCTTTTTCTGCAGGTATGTCCCCCATCTGGCTTGTGACATCACCCAAAGGGCTTCACCACCTGCACAGGATCGTCCTGTCCCGTCCTGGATCAGCCCTGAAGGGAAAATAACTGAAAGACTTTCAGCTGCAGGTGGAAATGCTAAACGCTCTTTTTGTTTTCAGTGACAGCTGCTTATAGATGGTGTACCACATTAGAAAGCTCACAGAGAAGAGCATCACCAAGGAGCAAAGCATAGTGTTAGAGGGGACAGGTCTTACGTTTACTGTGAGCATCAGTACCTTTCGCAGAGACTGCTCTTTGCTTAGGCAGCGATTACGTGGCTGTGCAGAAGTCTGCAGCCCAGAGGTAATTGTTTTCAGCATCAGGGGAATTATACTGTAGTGTGACTTTATGGACATTACAATGTAGTCACTGAATAAAATAAATAATTGGCTGGTTATGGTGTCATCACAGTGAGTTCAACCTGCGTGCTGAGGCTGGGGTAATTCCATAATTGGTTGTCCATCTCTCCAGAAACTACTTACACATTTGAAAAGAGTCAGCTTTTTCTTCAAACAGTAATTGTGTCACTTTTGGCAACCTTCACTGAAACAAACTGTAAGTGAAGCATTTTTATGGACTATTTTAAGCCCTGCTTTAATTTGCTTTTGGGGCAGCAGTGTTCAAACAATGGGACGTACAAGCAGAACTATTCCAAACGAGCTGCAGTCTGATCATGTGGTTCCTTTTTGTGGTTATGGTTGAAGAACAGATGTGCAACAAAAGAGGTCTCTGTACTATTCCCTTATTCCCTATTTCCCTTCTAAACACAAGTTTATTTATATTCATACAGCACAGCAGATACTTAAAAACAACAGAAAAAACATGATTTACTTTACTCACTGCTGGGCTTTGAAACAAAACTTTATTTACTGCAAAAACAAAAGGATAGAGATGCGGTGAAAATGCTGCTGTTTTATCAAGAAAAAAAGAAAATATTAATGATATTCATGAAAAGGTGATAAGAGGGACTGACAAGAACTGAGTAAAACCAAAGAATTTACACTGACGGATGATCAACCAAAAAAGAAACATCTGGATGCTAAACTTGGTGGTACTGTGGTGCAAACAGGCCACAAAAGGGCAAATTAGGGAAATAAACTAAACACTAACTGTTTTGTTTTATGTAGTTGTTTAGAACACATGAAAAAACAACAACAAGAAAGCAACAAAAGCTAAAAAAAACCCTCTAGAAGACCTCAGAATCCCTCACATTGAGTGAAAACCTGTTTTAGTTTTCTAAGGTTAGTCCTACTGTGCACCTATGCACCTGAAAGAATTGACTGTGTCCTGTTTTTGACCCAATCACACACACAACGCAGCCAGGAACCATAGTCTGTCTGCGCTCAATGTGAAAAACTAACACATACAGATGTCCTAGAATCAGTGGAAACAAGTCAATGCCATTAAGACCTCTGCTGCAGTGAAGCGTGAAGGAAATTGACTGACTTCCCTGTTTCAGGCACTGGAAGTTTGTGCAGTAATGTTCACTGTTCCCTATCGCCTGATCTGTGCACATATTTGGCATATTTAGTGCTCCTTATATCAAATCCCAAAAAGTTAAGGCACGTTTGATGAACAGCAGAATTTGTGTCCTTGCATAGTCCACTTCCTTTTCACAGGTGTGAACGCTCACCTGGACGTTGGTGTGGACCAAACAGGTCAACCCTGGTCTCTGAAGACTCGAACCAGTGTGGAGGTGAAGTTACAGAGTTAAATGAATAAGCCTGAGCGAAATGACCCATCAACAGCACAATCTTAAAGAGGTGGGAGTCAAGAAAAGGGGGATAATGTCTGACATTACTGAGTGATGCATGGAGGATTAGCTGAACCGGGCAGTTTGTTCAGTCCCATCTCTGGTTCACTTCTGAGAGGGCAGACTGTGACAGATAACCACATCTTAACTTGCATTTTTCACCATTTGAAACTGTGTTCACCGGACTATTCGACTGTGAAAACAAACAGAGGTTTCTGTTGGTGTGACTGATGCACAAATCCAGAAATCTACCCTGACATTGAGAAATCATTATGACTCTTAGTTGATGTCAAAATCTTTGATCAATAAATCAAGCTGAGAAACTGTTCAAATCCAACAGACTCTTGAAGTGGAACCATCCTCCCAGGATTTTCTGAATCTCAAAGATGTTGAAACTACAAACCAACTTGTTGCTTTTTCCTTTGTGCACGCCATGTTTCCTTCTCTCTCATCAATAGAATAGAATAGAATAGAATAGAATAGAATAGAATAGAATAGAATAGAATAGAATAATTTATTAAGGACTAAGGTCCAAATAACAAGACAATAGAAAACAAACATAAATTCACACGTAATGATAAATAAGACAGTGGTTCATATTAGCTTTATAGCCCATTGTTCATGCTGAAACAATTCCTCCATCCATCCATTCATCCATCCATCCACACATGCATCCCTCCACCTATCCACGCATGGTAGTGCACTTGGCTAATGTTCATTTGTTGTCTCAGAGAAAGCTCGCCGCTTTGGAGAAGTGGTGGACACGAGACCTTCAGGCTGTTGAATTCATTGCATTCAAAACCTCGAGGAGAATTTCTGTGACCAAAGCCAGAAGACTGATTTGTTATCTGGATGTTGTAGAACTCTATCCAGTGCAGGTCAAACTGACTTCATTGAATTGAGATTCAAACACTTGTAGTTTGCTGCTGAGTGTGAAACAGCTTCAATGTGTGCTATCACCTAAAAACTATAGGTCCTCAGCTCAGTAAAGAAAGGCTGGTTCCTTCCAGTTTTTTAGAAATTATTTGCTGATAAAAGAGAATTGCTTTTGGATTGGTCCCCAAACAGATGCTGTGGTGACAAAGGAGTGAACCACAGTCGAAAGCTGTTGAGTGAGCAGTTGAAGGTTCTCAGTTCATGTATTTGAGCTGTGGTTTTAATGTCAGATATCTTTAGAGACAGAGCAAACAGTTCCATTATCAGACATGCTGTGGATTTCAGGGCTCCTCCACAACTAGACTGTCTTTGCAAACCCTGCTGTTGTATCTGCTATTTTGGCTGAAATACATATTCTTACCTTTCGACTTAGTAGAAATGATCATAAGACAATCAAAACATTGTGTCTTGGACACTTTCAAACTAAGCAGTTAATAAGAGGGATTTGGATCATCCTTTGCTCTATATTTGAGAGCCTGAACTCTCCTTTAAAGAGAGTAAAATACTATGTGATTCTGCAAGAAATGTATTTTTAACTCCAATTGGAAAGCCAAAAACTGATTTAGCAAACAGCTATAAGTTAATCATATGAAGCCCTAACAAGCATGTGCTTTGAAGGCTCCAGCAGAACAGTGGAATTAGCCTCTGATTGTTCAGCTTATAGCAGAAAGCTCTGAATCTTTGGCAAGATCAAAGAAATCAGAAACATCAGCAGTGACTCAGATTAAAACTCACTTTGCTTTGCATGTTTTTCTTCAGGCCAGGAGAACTTCAGTCCAACATTTTCCAGAAAGGGAAAGGGCCCTGCAGTCATGAGATGTGAGAGTCAACCCAGCATCAAAGTGAATTGTGAAGCCCCACATTCTGGGTCACAGCATCCTTCAGAATGCAAAAGAAAACCCATCATTCCCATCCGAAGGTTTGAAGCCGACTGTAAGTCAGAGGTTTTGCAGAAGGCTTGGTGCACAGAAATGACTGGCTTAGAGCAGAAATCTCAGATGAAGTCTGCCATTGCGCTAAAGAGGTATGTGTCACCAGCAGAGAGCAGAGCCCACTGATTTCCCCCACCATACTGTGACAAACACACATTAATTTCACCAGAGTGAATAATCAGTTTGCTTGCCCATTTGCATCTTAAGCAACTGTATCAAGTCCCCTGAGCATGTGGACAGTGTGTGATTATCAAATGGGGCTCATGAGAGAAGCTGTGGAATTGCTGAGTACCAGATGCAACCTGCACCCTGGATCTGGGAAGCATTTGTGGTCATTGTCCATTTGCTGAAAATGAGAACACATGAAGGTCAACCCCGGTAAAATGACAGGCTACCGCATACTTTCTTTGCCTCACATGACAACTACTACTACTGCTTCTGCAGCAGCTGCTGCTGCTGCTGCTACTGCTGCATGGCTTCTCTCTTCTCTCTGCCCTCTCACCTCCCTCCTCCATTTCTTCCTCCATGGCTCCCCTCCTGACTTTCTGTTTTTGCTTCTCATCAGACTATGTAAAGACACTGGAATATCTTGGTACATCCAGCCTGCAAAAGTACTCTAAAGAGACTGTGGGGCTGCATTGCTACAGCAACAGCAGGAGGAAAAAAGGCTGGTGCATGAAAAATGTGGAGCATTGGGTAGATGGATGGATGAAGCCTACCTGGCTCGTGGTCCAGTGCAGGTGGGGGTCCCCCTCTGGCCAGTGCTCTACATGGCAGCCGAGTGTTTGTGTCTGCACACTAGTGTGTGGTGAAGGGAAGAGGGAGAAGTCAGCGCTGCTGAGGAGACGAGGAGATGGCACAGTGCAGTGTGGAAGATTGGAGGCAGGGTACTCAGCGTATGCATCTCCCTCCCTCTCTCTGAGTGAGAGTATAATCCCTTCCACAGTCTATGGGGACGAGCTGAAAATGAACCAGCTCTATCTCTCCCTCCACTTCCCTCTTGTTCAGTATCTCGGCTCTGCACATGAGCCCCGAGCAGAATTACCCTCTCCATGCCTCCACCTTGCAGAAGATAGAAGCCAGAACTGCAGGGAACAGTTCTGCCCTTTATGACTGCTGCAACTATATCAAGCCTTTCCCCTCCACTCGGGTCTCTATGACACCACTCAGGCTGTTTGTGTCGCAGCGACTCCTCCGAAGGATGACAGTGGCGCTGTGATGCGAGGCTGTGGCATTTGAATGAGCGTGCTCATCACTCAGTCATTTCCACTCTGAAACCATGCTTAGAGTCTGCTTTGTTTGTGCTGTGGCTTCATCTGCGTTTGAAGTTTGTGTTCTCATTTTGTCAGAGCTTTAAGGTGCACTATGCAAATGTTGTCAGTGACTCAGAGACAATCCTTCATCCCATCTGGAAAAGTCTGGCAGTACATCTGAGCAGGCTGTGTGCTGCATGTGCCTACAGTTGCTCACATTATGTAATAAGTATTTCAATTCTGGTGCTTTGCAGGGTTTCATAATGTTGTCTTTTATAGAGTGACTAAACAGCTTCTTTTTTATTTTTAACATATAAGTGTCACTGCAGATCAAATGTACGGATCTTTTTCTACAACCCATTCAACAAGCAAAACAGAAAGTTCACGTGTCAAACTCGAGTCCTCAAGGGCCAGCATCCTGTCTGTTTTTTTACCAAACTTGTTTTTGCGGCTTTGTTTTGAGGAAAAAACTTCTGGTTCTGGTATTTAGTAGCAGAAAAGACAGATGTGTCTGAAAGGCCGACAGGACACAAGGTGTCCAGGACTGCAGCTTACCATCTGGGGTTTGGATTTACAACTAAATTAGAATGTATAAAAAAATGGAAACTTTAAAAATAATTCAAATTCTTCTATTTTCTAAACATGTTTTGTTCAATTTGGTTGCTGGGGCCTATCCAGCTATACTGTTGGGTGAAAGTGCGCTACAACCTGCACAGTTCTCCACAGGATCACACAGAGAACCACAAATGCTTGTGCGCACACAAACTCAAAGTCCACCTCCAATCTTCTTTTGATCTGTTTTCAAAGTGTTCCCAGAGGTCTTTTAATTATGTTTATGCTGTTTTTAGACAAAATCAATCAACCCATGACGTTTTCTAGAACAGTTTCTGCAGAGCAGCAGGAGTTCATTAGAAATTCACCTCTGAATTGTTGGCAGGACTGTTGGCGTGGTGGAAGCCTGCCCTGATTTCCCATCATCCGTTTGTTCACACTCCCTCCTGCTGGCTTAAAGCCCCTCACAACTCCCAAGCTAACATTGGTGGGGACGCAAAAATGATGAGTGGTATCAGAGCTATTCAGCTGTGCAGTTTTGATCCAGATACCAGCTGTGACAAGGAAAATGAA
This sequence comes from Oryzias celebensis, assembly GCA_014656515.1. Lineage (NCBI taxonomy): Eukaryota > Metazoa > Chordata > Actinopteri > Beloniformes > Adrianichthyidae > Oryzias > Oryzias celebensis. The sequence goes on along the minus strand of BNCR01000001.1, from coordinate 38,576,423 downwards.
GACATTGGTCATTTCTTTGTCTGCAAGTGGATGCACCAGAGTGGACCGGAGCAGAGAGCTGATGGTCCAACAACTGCAGCACCTACGACACTGATAAGGTCTTTTTCAAATGACATTTGATTTAGCTGCTCCTGATTCGTAACAATATGAATAAAGAAATACTCAACAATATAATTTTAATCTTAATTTTTCTAATATGTGTCCTCCATCATTAGAAAAAGGCCACAAGAACATGTTAAAAACACCATTTTCATTTGAGCTGATCTTTAAGGGACAAAAGAAGATTGCAAACTAACCTATGAAGCACGTGTTTGGACGGTGAGAGGGAACCAGAGTGCCTGGACAAAAGTCACACATAAGGAGAACATGCAAACTCCACACAGAAAGGACCCAGATGGGATTTAAACCAGAGCCACTGTGAGGCGAGAGTGCTAACCACTCTGCTATCATGCAGCCCAGCTGAAGTTTAGGATTTAAAAAATCCTAAAGTAGGAAATTGTGCAGCTGCTTCAAACGACCACAAAAATGGTGAATGGTGACAGATGGGAGCAGTTTTTAATTGAACCTGAAGTCAGAAGGTCCAATGTTACAGGAAGAAAAAGCAGAACATAAACTTCAGAGGAGATAAAGTGCTATCAGAGCGACATCAGTTCATGGCTGCTTCTCAGATTGGTTTGAATGAGAAATCCACACACAGCTCTTTCTGGTAAATTGGAGAGAAGTTTTTGAAAACACGCATCTGCAGCTTTTACGCTCAAAACTAATTGACTGCAGATGCGGTTGGAAGGCTGACATTAGTGGTCATGTTTCCAGGTAGATGTACTGCTACAACAGTGTTGAGATTCAAATAAAACACATTGATTGTGATAAGAAATGATTTTTTTCCATCAAACTTCATTTTGTTTGTGATAGCTCCATTGATTTATGTGTTTTCATCTATATTGTGTGTCTGCACATAGTTGGAGTAATTTCCTTTGCTTCTGTTCTTATTTTAGCGCGAGTGTTCCTCCCCACCCACCTACCCAGCTCATATACTGAGCGTGTATCCATGATGCTACAGTGCACCAAGACGACAAACCCTCGGATCGCTGCAATGGCTGTAGGGTGGGCTCTGGAGCCCAGTGGATTATTAGCGTGCCAAATTGGCAGAATGTATTAGCATCACAGTGATCACACATTTCCTCTCACTGGTCAATTATCAAGACAGATAGTTTGAACAGATAATAGCCCACAACCTCGCCTGGACCCATTTTCTGCTTAGTGGATTTAGCAGCAAGAAGGGGAAGAAGAAGGGAGGGAGAGGGAAGAAAATAAGCATAAGTGATGTTGTGATAGGGCGGAAATGCTACTTTCAGCACAGCTGAAATCCGATTGCAGAGACACAGAAAAAAGCAAAGAAGTTAATAAAAAAAAAAGCATAGATTGTTGCAGACTGCCTTTAGATACAGGCGGGGGGGCCCGGGTGCCAGAAATACAGAAGAATAAGCAGACATGTCACTTTAATGAAATCATTCTCCACCGCAGCTGAAGAGAGCTTGAGCTGCACAGATGAGAGATCACAACACTGCATGCAGATTTAGGAGTCTGTTTGGGGGCTGCAGCTGTTTCAATCTCAACACAACTCCAGTAGAAAAGGTTTCTTTCTTTTTGCTCCTCAAATGTCTAATGGGTCTAGATTTTTTTTTGTTATAGTTTTTTGAAGTTAAAATCAAATATGTGTATTATTTTTTATTTAAAAATAATACAAGATTTTGTAAAATATTGTGCTGTAAAGTAAATATATAGAGGTCATCATAAATGTTGACCTTTTATTATTCGAAATACATTTGAAAAAACACAGTAAATACAATTTAAAAGAACATGCAATTTTCAAGAAACCTCAATTTAGAACTAAAGTTCAAGAGAGGTGTTTTAATTCAGGGGGAGTCCGGTGAGGCCATCGAGAAGGACTATCGGCTGGCTGCAAAGAGATTTTGGTAAACCATCAGGTGTCTCAGGAGGGAAAAGCAGTTTTCTACAAGCACCATTTTCAGTGCTGCTGGGGAGCTGCTGACTTCAACTGCGGACATTGTTGAGCAGTGGAAGGAATACTTCAAAGATCTCCTCAATCCTGCTGACACGCCTTCTGTTGAGGAAGAGAGACTGTGGACTTTGGAGTGGGGCTGTCCATCACCCAAGCTGAAGTCACCGAGGTAGTCAACGAACTCCTTGGTGGCAAGGCACCGGGGGTGGACGAGGTCCGCCCTGAGTACCTCAAGTCTCTGGATGCCGTGGGAGTGTCTTGGCTGACACGTCTCTGCAGCATCGCGTGGCAGTCAGGAACTGTACCTCTGGACTGGCAGACAGAGGTGGTGGTTCCCCTTTTCAAAGGGGGGTGTGTTCCAACTACCGGGGAATCACACTCCTCAGCCTCCCTGGGAAAGTCTATGCCAGGGTACTGGAGAGGAGAGTCCAGCCGATAGTAGAACCTCAGATCCAGGAACAACAGTGCGGTTTCCGTCCTGGTCGTGAAACTGTGGACCAGCTCTACACCCTCTTGCTGGACTGCCCTTTATCCCTGGTTCTTCTATTGATGCGGCGTCCGTCGTTATGCAGTCGCAGTACGAGTCTGTTGTGCTGAAGAGAGAGCTGAGGCAGAAAGCAAAGCTCTTAATTTACTGCTCAAGCTTCGTTCCAGTCCTCACCTATAGTCATGAGCTCTGGGTCGTGACCAAAAGAACGAGGTCCCGGATGCAAGCGGCTGAAATGAGCTTCCTCTGTAGGAGGCTGGGCGCTCAGGGGTAAGAAGCACAGTCCCCCGGGAGGAGCTGGAGGAAGTGGCCGGGGAGAGGGAAGCCTGGGCATCTTTGCTTAGACTGCTGCCCCCGCGACCCAGACCCGGATGAGAGGAAGAACTACACTGTACATACTAACTGGTAGATTTCAAACCTCTGCCGGTCTGCATTCTGGATACACTTCAAAGCGTTAAAACCTTACTAATGTGAAAGGTAAAATATTAGCAAACAAAAAACACGCTGCTGTTTTCCATTTGTTCTCTGCACCGAAAAAGATGTTGCCTTGGAAATGCAACAGTATTACAGCTCATGTATTAATGACAGTACATGAGCTCAGTTTTTGTTATAGTTTGTTTATTCACGTGCAAATGCAAAACTACAGAATATTTTGAATAAAAAGGGACATGTGCTGGGAAGCATTGGGTTATTTGTAAGATGTGATTCAATTTGACATCTCATAATTGTATAGCTTCCATTATCAAGTAAAAAGGACATAAATGATTCTATTATTTGTTAACTCTGGCTATCCAAAAGAATAAAGTGCATTGTTGGTCAGGTTACCAGGATTTATTTAGCATGTTTTAATTGAATCCTTTCATTGTGTGACTTACACATCTCATCCTCCGGCATCTCTGCACTCCTTCTCCTTCATGCTCTGGCTGCTGGAGCTCTTCAGCTGCTGGCATTGAGAGCACAAACCAAATGGCCCCTCTAATTAAATCATTTTGATGATATTTAATTTGTTGCTTAAATTCAGAATTTTTGTTTTCTTCCATCAATTTCATTATGTTCATTTTGCATTTCTGGATATGTATTTTTGCTTGTACTTTAATCTTTTTGGTTCTACTGCGACATAAATCGAAGATGCTTGATTTTTGACATCATATCCTGCTCTTCCTCATGTGTCTTTCTTAGCACCAAATGATTTGCGTGGCTTCTGCCTTCCACTGGAACTGTTTGTGGTAGGGCAACACATACGGTATTGCCCTACCACAAACAGTTCCCCAAAGTATCTACCTACACACGACTACTGCTGTTTGCAGCTGTTATTGACTGTTCAAAATGTATTGTTGCTAATAAACAATTTAATCTCTTTTTTGTCACTTGTTAATATGGACTATAATGAATTAGGCACCAAGTGTAAAAACATTGTCGTTTATTGTTTAATTGTTCCATTTTTCTGCATTTTGTTGCAGAAACATCTCATAGCAGTTGTAAGCATGGTGGTGGGGAATGATCATTTGAGCTCAGTCCATCCTTTTTGGACATGTTGAAGAGGTTTAGCAAAGATGGACTCTCCCTCTCAAGCTTCCCTTTGAAGCACTACTCTCCCCAACGAAGACACATCTGCAGTCCAGCTATTTCATCTGTGAAGTCAGACATCCCATAATTTACTCAGCCCTTCTTCTGAGTGAAGCTCATTAATAACAGTACATCTAAAGCTGTAGGACAGAATTCTAAAATAAGTCAATCCCATGCCACATTTTATGGTCTTCAAAGGCACACACGCTTCAGAAATTCATTCAAAAATCATCTGTAAAGAAAAATAAGAGCACACATTTAGCCCAAACATATTTTAAAATCAACAGAATTTCCAAAATAAAAGAAGTAAGCTATGACAGATTGGATTTTGCTGTCTAGCCTGTTTTTCTATTTCAGAACAGTTTTCCTCTGCATTATACAATCCATTTTCCTTTAACACAGCTGGGAGAGCTGGGGGAATATAAGAGAAACTTTATTAATCACACAAACTAAACAAAAATGTCATTTGTTTGTTTGTTTATTTGTTTAGGCTGAAAGACATTCCTTTTCATGTATAGGCAATGTTTAAATCCATTTTACAAATGTTAATTGTGTTTGAGTTTTTGAAACCTAACAGGACGTTGAATGTTGAGAGACATGCAGTTTCGGAACAGTGCAGGTCAATGGAGGAGCACCCCCAAAAGAGTTAAATACTGATGTGGCTGGAGAAGGAACAAAGTTTTGTCCAGAAACTATTGCTAACACAAATCCTGTATTCAGTTTCTTCTTTCCTTTTTTTCTTTTTTTTTTTTACATAAACCACCAATGTGGTCCAATATGAAGTTTAAACTGTAAAAAACCATTTTGAGATAGTGTGAGAAGCTCGGTCACCCTGGAGGAGCTCGGAGTAGAGCCGCTGCTCCTCCACATCCAGAGGAGCCAGGAGGCATCCGGTCCGAATGCCTCCTGGACGCCTCCGTGGGGAGGTGACCTGGAGGAAGTGGCCAGCAAGAGGGAAGTCTGGGCATCTTTGTTAGACTGCTGCCCCCATGACCTGGTTCTGGGTGAGTGGAGTTGGATGGATGGATGGATGGATGGATGGATGGATGGATGGATGGATGGATGGATGGATGGATGGATGGATGGATGGATGGATGGACCACGTGTTAACCACAATTTTACGTTAATATGTCTTCTCAATAAAATTTAAGCTTACGTTACACTTTTGTTAATCTGTATGTACTGTTTCATCTTTGTTTACACCAGATTGAGTCTGGTGTAAACATTACTTAGCTGTGTCACTGCCGTCGCCACCAAACCATGTGCACCAACTCAGTCACAAAAGGTGGTGTATACCAACTGACAACTTGTTAAACTATGCGTTAGCTTAACTTGTGTTACTTTCCTGGGCATTTAAGACACATTATTACTGTTATCTATCATTTGTGTGTTGATTTTAACCAGCTTATCTGCAAAACATTGAAGAATGGAGTCATTAACTGGAGCGCACTTGATCACGTACTCTGCAGAAGCGCTCATCACTATCTCAGCTTCTTCTACTGGCATCAGCCACTGATGCATAGAGCAGCAAGCGCAGCTCACTGGCAAAACTGAGTGCTGATCAGAAAAACTTTTTTGGCGCATAAATTCTGACAGTTTAGACAGACATAACAGTAATTTTGCTCATTGTTTCAGAACAGCATAAAATTAAATGGGAGGGGCAACTATTTCAATGCATATTTCAGTCGCACAGTGCCACAGATGCATCAGAATAAATGCATCTGTGTAACAGCTTGTAATAGCTTGTAACCCACCCAGCATATTTTCTGGCACAAATAAGTTCTTTTTTTTAAACATTTTTTTTTTCTTCTGCTCCTGATTCACTACGATTAAATAAGGATAGTCAAAAAATGTAAATACATGGGGGAAAAAAAATCATTGCATTTTCAAATCAATCCTAAAATCCAGTCAAAGCTCTATGTATCTGACCCAAATCAGTCGATCAATTTGATCAAAATGATAAGTCTTGTTAATTTTGATCATACATGTGAACACTGGAAATCTGTAAAAATTCCTATACATGCATAAGTATTTCCAGCTATTTAAATAAACATGCCCTCACCTCCAGAAAATAAACTGCTCAAGCATTGTTGATATTTTACTGCTTTAGAGCTAAAAATGCAGCAGACAGATTTCCTTACAGTGTGGGCTTCGTTTGGAGGTTTTTTAACTTTCCACATAATGCCCAACAAGCCCTTAAGAGAAAATAATGTTTCTTTGCAACAGATAAAGAAAACGGCATCATCTTTATTTTTTCACAGATTCCAGCATAGAAGATGAAAAAGCTGTTCCAGCTCAGAAAAAGATGGATGGAGGTTCATTAGGCCTGGAGCGCAGAACACAGAAGATGCTGTTTGTTGAAATGTCAGACTCCGGGTTTGCAGCTCCCAGAATCACTGCAGACATTCTGTATATGTCAGAGTTCTGATCGCTTGCAAACATTCCTCTCCTTTAAACCGTTAGAATTCTAAAAATGATGTGAGAAAAAATTCCACTACCAGTTTTTGTAAAAACAAAGGACAGTTTAAAGAACGCTCTGTCACAAATGTGTCTTTCTTGTCAAAGGAATAGCTGATGCTCAAGCTGAGCTGTATGGGGTAAGAAAACTGTCAACAAGAATAGTATTCATAAAGACAAAGTTGTGCACAAATTTATAATTTGTGCACAACTTTGCAGAAAAAATATGATTAAAACCTTTAGTTTTATGTTTGACATGTCTGTTTTAAATACGATTTGTCTTTGTTTTTAATACGACTCTTTCTTGTCTTCAAAAGAATTTCTTCTGCTAGTCCACTGTCAAAAATACGTGGTGACATCAGCAGAGCAGAAAAACAATGAAACAGACCTGGAAGTGATGGCAAAAAAAGAGATGTTAATAAGAGAATGATTAAAGAAAATAAAAACGCCCGAGCAGGCGGCAGAGGGATCCCTATCTCTCTGCTGCTGCCGTTCTGCCTGTCATTGTGTGCATAGATACATTTCTCCTGCCAGAATTTGTTTCCCCAGTATCAGACATGGTTCTGGAGGAATGTACCTCGGCAGAACACAGGCTAGCGGCGGCATATTAGCGTGGGGGGTCCCTGCTGAGCCGGGCAGCTGGACAGGAGGGGCGGCTGCACCCACAACAGGCCCTGGCAGCGCCGTGGAGATAGCGGGCTAAGAACATGGATATAGATAACAAAGACAGCTAAGATAACTCAGAGCTAAAGTAGGTTAACTGGCAGCTGACCATAACAATAGTATAAAAAAATTAGAAACAGAAGGACAGTTGGGTATTCTGATCCTACTGACTTTTTTCATTTTCTTTTTTTGTTATTTTTCACTGCCGCAACAGTCAGTTGCCCGTTAGCATACTTTAGCTCCAAGTTAGCTTAGCCGTTTTGGTTTTGTTATCCTCTTATTATCAGCAGACATGTTTATATTTTACACTGAATGAGTGGAGTCAGACGTCTGCTACGTCTTTCTAGGCTGTTTTCCACCACTTCTGGTTTTAAAACGACCCTCTGCTGCATTGTTTACACAATCGCCTGTTGTAACCTGAAAACAATAAAATGTGACTGGAGATCGCTGTTTTTTTAAAAATCTATTTTATCAAATTTTTTACAGAGCTATGGCTATCAAGATAATGTTCTCATTACTGTATCAATAAAATTCTTGAAACTTCTATTTTAATAAAAAAAATACTTTAACACGCGTGCGCAGTTTGAAGAATCGATGCTCCGCAACTCGATGTTTATGAGAAATTCGTATTCAAGACAAAGAAAAGTCGTATTCAGAGCAGACATGTCAAACATAAAAGTAAAGATTGTATTCATATTTTTTCTGCAAAGTTGTGCACAAAATTTAAATGAATTTAAATGTAAATTTGTGCACAACCTTGCATTTATGAATACAACTTTGTCTTTATGAATACGTTTCTTTTTGATAGCTATCTTGATTTATAGAACTTACTCTTTGAAGATGTTTGTAGGTTTAATCATTTTTCTTTTGAACAAAACTGTTAAGTCTTTAGTATCTGGAACAAAATCAGTTTGCTACCAAATTTTATCTGCTAAAGACTGTCTGACATTTAATGAAGGAAGTCAAGGATGCAACAGGAGAATGAAAAGCACTCTGACATTTCCTAAAAAGCAACTCTTCAGAGAGCAGATCATCCAGGGGTGACCTTACGGTTTGCTCATCCTCATCTGGCAGCTCGGTGTCATCTGCATCCTCTGATACCCGCATCCTTTCAGCTGCCATTTCTTCTCTCTGTCCTTTGTTTCTTTCTTTGTCTATCCTGACTTCCCTTTCAGATGTCAACAAGTTTGATGGGGCTGTCATGGGACAGCTGCAGTTTTGCTGCTGCGACAGATTCTCTACGCCAGCATCTGCTTCTCCTTTTTTTTCCCACGTTCCCCGGTCCCTTGTGACTCATGACAGCCACCAAACCCTCATCCCTTCTCTATCAAAGCTCGTTGGGGACCTGGGGAGAACGCTGCTGTGTCACTGAGGTAATACGATGCACACGACACAACTTTAGAACACTGAAGGACAGCTGAGCAGTTATCGCTTTGAAAAACTCTATATGACTGCATGCAGAATGTGACAGACCTCATTCTGAGCTTTCTGAATTTTACAGTGAAACCTTCTCCAGGGTTTTTTTTTTATTTGGGACAACTGTTCTAGCAGAGACAGACTTGTGTAAAGCAGAAAGGAGAAGAGGCTATCACAAAAATCAACACTGATCATAAGGAGCCGACCTCCATTCTGCTCTTCACAAGTCTACCAAACGTCAGCTTGTTCTTTTTCTGCTTTATTTTTACACAGCAGTGGTAGTGGGACGGGTCTGTTTCTGTGTGAACTTCTGTGTCGTACAGGCATGAGTCATGAGAACTTTTAAATACTTTAAGCTTTGCTTTTAAGAGACTATTTTTAAGGCGTCTACCAAGTACAAAGAAATAAAGAAATAATCAAAAAACTGTCACTTTACTACAAAAACACAAATAAAAGAAGACAAAGTCATAAAAACTAAGCTTTCAATTTTTATAGAATCAATCCTGTCATTCACCATTTATTGGCCAATAGAGTTAAAGATGTTTATGTCTGTTTCTTTAGTCTTTTTTAAATAGTTTTTTTTAGGGCATAGCCACACTGGAAACCTGAAGATCAGAGTGAGAAGGTGGATGGGTGGCGCTCTCAAAGAGAAGGCTGCTCTTTCAGGTTCATTTAAAAACATATCACAACACTATCACAACTACAACAGTTGGTGGCATGACAAAGATACGACAACTATCTTAGTTCTTCCTGTTCTTCACATATTTAGTTAGTCATCCTGCCAGTGGAGTCATAAACCGGACAGTCCTCATTTTGCGTCCAGACTGATTGTAGGAACAAAATTATTTAGCTAAATCTGGCCAATATATGATTTATCTTTAAAAAGCATAATGTCTGTTCTGGTGTTTGAATGAGAAACCTGAAAAAAAGACTGAAATATTCTGACTGAGCATATCAGAGCCAAGATCCAAACGCTCTGCCTTAAGTCAATGGAGCCATAAACAATAAACAAACTACAATAAGAAACATTCCTAAGATTTAATACCTAATGTGCATCACTTACAGTAGAAAGGAGTCGATTTACACTTAAAGGTAGTGCAATGAAAAAAGACAAGGACATCTGCCGCACAGTAAAACACCTGATCAACCAGCTCCAGCCACAGAGAGAGAACTCTTACTACCACCCAGTGCTTGACTGTGGAATCACACGGTTATGCAAACAGAAATAAGCATGTTCAATGATGAAGGGGCTCCACAGACTCAACACAGAAGGATAACTGAGCTTCAATGCTCTTGAACTGTGTTCTGCCCCCTCTCAGTAAAGATGGGTTAGGATTCAACATCTCCAGAGGAGAACACAGCAGATCCGAGTTTGGAGAAGAACTGCAGTGAGGAAAGCTCCTGAGCTCATCTGAATGAGACACGTACCCATTTTTTTAATGGACAGCAGCATTTCAACAGTCAGATGTTTGATCATATTTTCACATAGACACTGTATAGAATCCACACCTCAATCCTAAAGAGGACCCATGGGGCATCCAGGCCCACTCTCCCATCAGCAGGAGATCTGCTTAGAACAAACGCAGACGTTGAGACATCGCTTGAGCCATCGAGCATAAAACTGAAGGGGCTCAATTATTTTAGCAAGTGATTAAAGACAGCTTTAATCAACAGAGGGCAGGAGCCCCTTCAGAAAACGGCAAAACATTTGAATGAATCCTTACTTCTGTTTGACACCTTTTCCTCCCAAATCAGCCGCAGTGATGGAAAACAAATCCAGATATGAATGCAGGCTTTTTTCCAAACAAAAACAAAACTGTTTCCCTGATTCACCAGAAGAAAGACGCCTGGTGGGTTTTCAGATGTGATCCTTAAGATCCAGCAGACTGAAGCTGCAGCATTATCAGTGTTTCCATCTCTTCCTGCCTGCCCAACAACAGCCTCTGTGAATCCATCAATGGTTCCCTTTCACACTGCCCCAGATGCAAGGCACTAAGAGCCAGAAAATCAAGCGGCTCACATTCACACAGCAGTGAGCAAGTTCGCCAGACACAACCAACACCACCAGTCACTCCTCCCAGCACTCACTGCTGTTGATATCAGCCCTAAAGGGGCTTTCAGAAACACTTCTGCTGCATTTTAAACGGATGAGTGCACCTGATTATCCCAGGTAAGGTTCCACAAAGATTAGAATGAAACAGGAGAGACAGAGAAAATAAAAGTCAGTTTAAGCTTTGATCCCAGTGCTGGAGAGTTCACTGTGACAGAGGTCACACTGAAAGTAATGAACTTCCAGAATCATGCAAAAGACGTGAGTGAAAGTAGGTAGAAAAGAGGCAAACAGCGTCCCAGCACATCACAGAAAGGCACTCAAGTTAGAAATACCTGCAACTACAGAATGGACGTAGAGAGAGGGGACATGCCTGGGAAGGAGGAATTGCCCATTCTCCGCCTTGATGCAACTGTTCACTGTCCTTTACTCAGACGTTACAGTCTTCTTTATTCCTCTTCTTTCTTGTCCATTCACTCTTCCCCCCCCCTGGTCTGCGCCCAGATTCCTCCCTGTGTTCTGAGTGCGTCCATTTCCTGGCTTCTAGGTGAGCTTCGTCAGCATGTGTGAAGCAGGACAGGGATGTCTGGGATGGGAATGAGAGCACAGCAGAGTGCAGAGGCGCTTTTAACCATGTCTTCCCATGGCCACTGAATAAACTCATCTTTTATGGATGCACAGCCCTCCCCACTCTGCCTCTCTTAAAGGGCCTGCACCCCACTCCCCACTGCCTTTGATCTCGCTGTACTGCGCCCTGGATTTGAGTCGTGTGCTCACATGTGGATGCAGAAAGATACTGTGGAGTGCATCAGTAATTCAGCGGCACTAATTGGGTTTGGTCTCTGCAGCTGTAAGCAGGTGATTGGTTTCTAAAAACAGAGCAGCTGATGTTAGATGTTTCTCTGCCTTAAAAGTAGAAAAAATTGCCATGAAGATAAACTACGAATACCAGACAACAACTGTAGCACATCATCAATTGAGCGGGAACTCACCTTCAAGTGTGTGGGGAGTGAATTCTGCCCCAGCGCTGACTGTAATACAATCCTGACATGAAGGCTACGAACAAATGACACAGCGTGTGTGTGTGTTTGTGTTTGAGCGTCTGCACTTTCAGGGTCACAATGCTGTATATCATGCACACTATAATAACAGGATCTGCAGAGTAAATCAGTGACCCCAAAAATGAGAGTAAATATTTAGAGGCTCAAACATTTGCAGATGTCCATCCATCCATTTTCTTATCCGCTGTATTTCTTTCAGGGTCACGGGGTTGCCAGAGCCTGTTCTGCTCCTGCTGGGTAAAGGTGAGGCGAACCCTGGACAGGTCGTCAGTCTGTAGCAGGACACAAAAGCACTCCCACATCCACACCCACATACGGACACCTTAAAGCAGGGATGTCGAACTCCAGGCCTTGAGGGACGGCCTCCTTCTGGTTTTCCAGAAACCCTGTTGTATCTGCAGCTGATTACCTGAATCAGGTGTGTCTATCCAATAGACACCTGTGTTCGACACCTTTGCCTTATAGCATAGATGCTCAAAATGTGAACTGCAGGCCACTGGCGGCCTGTGGGATTTTTTTGCGTGGCCCCCAAAAAATCCTCATTGATTGTTTCACTAATTCAGCTTTGTTGTGTTCGGAAAGAATGAGTCTCTATTATGTGGTCGTTGGTATAGGAATAAGCCGTAGTTATTCCCAGACATCTACAGTGCAGTGTTTTTATGTCACCACTGGAGGGTAGAGGACATCACTCTGCCCCTGGTAAGGGCAGAAGGGGCCATATGACCACAGCATTAAAAATTGAGTTAGAGTGGGATTCAGAACTAGCTCCTTTGAAGAAAACCTGTTGGAGAGGAGAAAGGGCGTTTTCAAGCTAAGTGGACGAAGACAAATCTGACCTCACGGGTCAGATGAAGTCCCGTGACTGATCTTCAAGCAGGTTAACGCAGTGCCGATAGAGGTCAACATAAATCCCCGTTATACTACAGATCATTAAACTACAACAAATTTACTGGCATCGTTCTAATGCAGATAAAGACTGTTTTCAAAAAAACAGAAGAGAATCTTTTCATCTTTACATCATGTTTTCCCCTTCAATGGTTCAACACAGATGAAGTTCATATCAATCTGACTTATGTTCATAAACCGCACTAACTTACCTTAAGATCAGAGTCAATCCCACATATTTATGTACATCATCATCTGTGGTTAAAATGTATGATTTGAACATGTGTGTGAATGTAACTGTCATTCCAGCCAAAACCGCATCCCGTAACCGTGTAACCTCAAACTGCATCTATTGTCCTGAAACTGTCTGCACAGAAGCCCCAGAGTTTGAGGCTGCATGCAGGCAGTGGATGAAAGGATTGATGTCTTCTTCCTACACATTCGAGTTACTCTGCTGATCCAAACAACTTGAGAGAAAAAACAAACCAAAAACATGAAGGTAGGCTGTCCCAGTGGATCCCAGCAGAGCTCTGCTCTGTCAGGGAAATGTCAATGATTCTGTTCGTCTGCAGTCCTGATTGGATGAGCTACCATTTTCTTCTTGAACTGGGGTGAACTTGTAGTTTGAAGAAACCCATCATAGATACCATCCCTTTTACATGGTTTCATGGAGAAGATTGAAACGTGATGAGAGGCGACAGCTGAAGCACCTAAAGAAAACACTATAGTGATAACAAGATCAATGACGACTCCACAAAAGGCTTTCTTCAGCTCTCGATTCCTGAAGTTTTTTGGAGCGTTTTTTTAATATATTCTTTATATTAAATAGCAGATATTCTGCTACAGAGAGAGCTGAACATGGCACCTAAAGCTGAACTAGATGAACTTAAAGCTGTATTGGCTTATATCCAAGCCAAACAAGCGGACATCCAAGCCAAGCTAACTCCATTGCTGGCTATGGAGGCCAAGCTATTTCCACTGTTGGCATTGGAGGCTAAGCTAACACCTCTGCTGGCACTCGTGCAGGAATTCCGACAAGAAAAAGTACGAAATGAACAACAAGATAATCGGCTTGACCTCATGGATAGAAGACAGAACGACGCGGATCAACAACTAAGAATGAATAACATCATTCTTACGGGATTTTAACTCAAACCAAGAGCCAAGTCTGGTGCAGCTAACGTTAGCACGGATGCTAGCGGAGCCGCTATGAAAACATCCGAAACTGTTGAAGCTCAACTCGGATCATTCCTCACTTCCAAAGGGATTTCCTTGGATTTGACTAATATCGAGATCTGCCACCCGTTTCCCAGGAAAAAAGGAGTCAGATAAACCAGCGATCCTCATCAGGTTTGTGAATCAGAAGCACAAAATTGCTCTGATGAAGCAAAGAAAACTGCTAAAAGGTTCTGAGATTTTCATAAAGGATCACTTATCGAAACATCACGCATTGTTGGCTAAGCATGCCCGACTCCTGAAGCGGAAAAAAACAGATGCAGAGCACATGGGTGCTGAATTCCAGGATCTATGTAAAACCAATCGGTCCATCGGACTCGACCAAGACGGTGGTCATCGTCAACATGAAAGACTTTGAGAAGTGTCTGGTCACGGACGTCTGAGCCTTTATTTGAATCAAAATAAGAATCAAAAATGATTTCAAGAAAATATGGCGCCCGGGATTTACCACTGACTCTTAGATCAACTTTGACGCTGATTTTCAGCAGTGATTTCTGCCCTGCAGACAACTGGAGCTCAATTTACTTGCTGTGATACCAGCTGAAGTACAATGGAATGAAAAACATTTTGATCTTTTTGTTTTGGTTTGTCTTTGTTTACTCTTTAATGTTTTCTTTAATTACTATTATTGTTTTTATTATCATTTTTGATTTATTCACATCACTGATTTATTTATGATGAAACAATTCTTGAAAAGAAAAAATATTTATATCATTTTTTTGATCATTATTCTCAATTATTATTATTTTTGCATAAGCTCCAATCAAGTCTAACATAGTGTTCTACTTACATGCAAAGCAGTATGACTTATTGTTACTCCAGGATGTTTAATGACCTGTACGACTGTCAGTACAGTACAAGTACCTGATTATTAGTTACGAACCGGTTGATATCTAATGTAAAGTAAATGGTATGGTCGAGTCGGGGTGGGATTATATAAGTTTGCTTTCTCCCACTCCCTTTCAAGCAGTGAATTTTCTGATGTCTAGTTATCCTATGTTTGACATAATTACTGTTGCAAATATTTGTGGGTGTTGATTGTTTTACACATGTCTTGTATATCTTGTCTGCTTGAAATAAACCATTTCAAATCAAATCAAATATGTTCTGAAGGAAAATTGACTCAAAACTCATCAAACCCCAGACATGGAACGTGACCATCACAAAAAGACCCCACTTCCCCTCACTGTGTCCTCCACGTCAGTCTGCTGCAAAGAAGCCCAAGTTTTGGGTTATTATAGAGGATGTTTTAAACAGAGACATTGTCACTTCTGATGTAAAGGTTTGAAGTCCATAAAAATACAATAAGAATAAACTCCCACAGCTTTCTCACAAATGTATGGGTTTAATATCAGGTTAATTTGATCATAAAAACAGCTTTTTCTCAAAAAATAAAAATAAAAATCCTAAACATTCTTCTTGTTCTGTCCAGCAGCAGTGAAAACAAAGCTGCGTGGGGTTCTGTGTTCGACAGGTTGTGTTCTGATTTCTTGAGGCAAACATGAGGTTCATCTGTATGAACAAAGAATGTGACATAAATGCATGTGTGTGTATTTGTGTTTGGGAAGAAAAAAGGTTGCGAGTAAAGTGGATGAACCAGCACAAGTGTTCAAACAGTCGATACAAAGAAAGTAGAAAACTAGAGTTTAACATGTTCAGTGCAGGTTGGATTTTTATACTCAGACACACACATTCATCCAAACATGCGTGAGCTCACGTATTGTCTTAACAACGGTTGTCTAAACAAACCTGCATGCTCAAACATGCATGTTAACTGTTAAACACACAAAATAACATACTTTCTTTAATGCAGGTTTTTCTATGAAGTCAGCTTAAACTCCTTGAAAAGATGCAAACAGAAATGTGTGGGAAAGATTGATGAAGGAAGCGATGACATCAATCCAAATGAGCAAGATGGGCAGTTTACTCCTCACTGGTAAACAGAGAACCTTGTTGGCTGCTGGGTGACCTAAATCCACTTACTGGTGAATAAAACATGGACACACTTCAAGTCGTCTTTCACTGATGCTCATGTGGCTTTAAAAAGGGAAAAACAAACATTCATTTTATACCTTTTGATCTAAGTCTTAATCCAGGGCTAATCCTAGTTCTCATTCATTAACTAGCCATAATCCCACTTTTATCCTACTCATTTAGCTTCACACAGGAAATGAAAAATGGTGAATTCGTACTTGGTGTTTTCCTTGTAGGCACAAAGTGCTTACATTCCCATTCATGCACACACACACTGAATATCACCAACAACCAGGAGCAATGTGAGCTTCAACGTCATTCACAACGACACTTTAAACAGACAAGGCAGGAACGGAACCTGCGATCAGAGGTCGCCCACTCCATTTTAACACCACTGCCGCCTCACAGTATAAACCTTCTGTGAGAAAATGGCAGACAACAGTATTTTGTCTCCTTTTTTGTTGACTTGATTGTGAGTTTACAAAGCGCACAAACACAAAACTCACGTGTAAGTGTACTCTGAATCTGGTTGCTATAAAACATAAAAATTAGCACAAGTATTTATTTTTGAAGTTGTTTTAGGTCTTATTAAATCCAGAAACATGCATGTTTCTTTCCATCTGAAAAGTTCATATAAATGCAAACCAGATCTTTTTCATTATTATTCCCATTCTTGTCTTTCTATAAACTGAAAGTGCATCAGATTTGAATTCCTTGCTCATCTTTGCACGGTTGGCTGCTAAAGCTGCTACTGATTCATACGAGGAAAAAAAGACTAGCTTGAATGTAGAAAATATTTCCCTCAACATCTCACAAGGTGTTGTGGGTAAAGCTTGAAAGAGCTTCACTATTTGCTCAGCAGCAGGAGTAGAGCATGCGATTCCTGTAAAGACAGCGATAATCCACAGCACAGGAGTGCAACCAATACAAGACAGCCAGCACAGCTTTTTCTAGAGGTGTTCCCTTCACACTCTGTGCTTCCTGTTTCTGCTCCCTCCCAACTGAAAATGACCTCTAAGCTTTTCTGACCACGCGGCAACTGCTTCAACGATAATGTCTTTAGTGTTGGTCACTATTTCTATACAAACACACATGCTTCAAAAGATCAGAAAACACAACATCACGTGACAACTTGAAATCCCAGGCAGGTCTGTTGTCCATTGACAGAAATAACTTTTTAAGCTTAACATGTTGGAGTCTACAGTAATCAGAGGGTCAAACACAAGCAGGACGTCAGGAGATCTGACATTGTTCTGTATTAGGTGTCAGATTTGGAGGAGCTTAATGCAGGATTAAGGCTTACTGGTGGAAATTAAAAAAAAAAAGTTAATAATTAAAATTAAAGATCACTTTTTCAGCTCCATTTACAAGTGACAAAACTAAACCATCAGAAACAGGGGGGGTTGAAAGCTTGAACCTGTACAGTCTGGTGTGATCAGAGCATCATTCTTTAAAGCTGGGAAGTCCCACATTAAGCTTAAGACATCCTGTTGTAAATCACAGTATAAACATCATTGTGTCGTACCCAACAGATCATTGTAAAAAACATAAATGACATCTCCAGCTCTGCAGAAGTTCTTTTTATCTTCTTGTCCGCAGCAGCTTTTTCTTCTTTCCGTTAAGTGATGGTTAGTGAAGCAATGAAGAGCGTTTCCTCCACAGAATGAGGCGTTTGAAACAGGCAGGAGGAAGAGAACAGAATTTAAGTGGAAAGGGTCAGTAGATAAGGATGACAAGAAAGTTCCTCCTCAGAGTCCTGACTGACCTGTGACAGAAAGAGCAGCTGCTCTATTGCTACATCTGGGTGGAAGAACTGAATAATGAATCAGGATGGTGCCAATGTGCACGTAATACAGCCTCTCAAACACGAGCGGCAACCGCAGCAGACGGACAGACAGGTGGCGAGAACCTCAAAAGAACCAGGTGTGGTCTTCAAGAAAGCTCTGAAAAGAACGGTGGGTCACAGACAGAAATGTTTGTTCAGCAGCTGAAGACTCACAAAGCTGCTGGAGTCCATACGGACACAGAGACACGAGCCGCTGTGATAACCACTGACACTAAAACAGAGCATGATGTCATGGCTGAAGCTGACAATGTCTCCAATGAGCCATGCTTCAGAGGGCGTCTGACACATCCCCCACAATGCACTGGAACAACCCCGACAGGTTAATGCTGATGTTGCTGCACCACAGGCACTCTGCATAAACCTGTCTGTGGCTATTATTCCACAGCTGATTCACGGGTAAGACACCTGTAAGGCTTCAAGGCAAGCGTCCAGTAAAAAGTTTCAAGACAGAATAACTAAAGAGGATGAAGCTCTGTCCAAATACCATCTAACTAAACAGGTCGCAGACTCATCTGTTGGTCCAACTTTATTTAATCAATGAAAACTATGGGCAGTTGAACAAATGAGCTTTCATAATTAAAGAAGGGTTTTAGAGGAAGTTTTAGCATTTGTCAAGTCCAAACGTTCATATGGGGCCTAACTGTTCACAGTAATTCAAAGTCCAACTTCAATCATCTTTTGATTTGTTTTCTGTCATCTCAGTTTTTTTATTATGATTGTGCTGTTTTAAGCCAAAATCAAAAATTCTTTCTAGTTTTCTAGAACATGGTTTCTGCAGAGCAGCAGGAATTCACACACCCCCACCACCGCCGCCGCCGCATTGATGAGAGCTCTCTGTTTATGCCCCCTTTCACTATCTCACAGCTTCTCACGCCCCAAAGCAAACATTACAGTGCAGCTTTGCAGCAGTACAGTTCAGATCCTGATTCCAGCTCAGACGAGGAAACAAAGACCTTCATGGATTGACTTGGCTGTAAGAGGATGCATCAGAATTGGAGCGGAGCAGGGAGCTCGTGGTCCATCAGCGATCTTTTTTAAAGACATTTTTTCCTCGACTGCTGATTTACAGCGATTTGAATTAAGAAATACTCAAATGCAATTTTAAGCTTAATTTTCTCTACATTTGTCCTTCATCAGAAAAAATATCACAAGAACATGTCAAAACACCAAAAATCCATTTTTGTCAGAGCATACTGGTCTTCACACCAATACTCACCTATGGTCATGAGCTCTGGGTCATGACCCAAAGAACGAGGTCCCGGATACAAGCGGCTGAAATGAGCTTCCTCTGTAGGAGGCTGGACGCTCCCTTAGAGATCGGGGGAGAAGCTCGGTCACCCGGGAGGAGCTCGGAGAAAAGCCGCTTCTCCTCCACATCCAGAGGAACCAGTTACATTACTGGCTTAGGTAGGTGCTCCGCGCAGCGGGACATGCGCGGAGGCCCCGGGGAAGACCCAGGACACGCTGGGGAGACTAAGTCACTCAGCTGGCCTGGGAAAACCTCGGGGTCCCCCCAGAGGAGCTGGAGGAAGTGGCCGGACAGGGGGAAGTCTGGGCATCTTTGTTTTAGACTGCTGCCCCCACGACCGGGGCCCAGATGAGCGGAAAAAGATGGAAGGATGGATTCAGTTAATGAAAATTTCTATTTAATTTTTTTATTTAAAAGCATTTATTTTATGTAAATCATATCTGACAGAACAAAACACTTCAAATAAACCAAAAATTCATATAAAAGCAATTGTCTAATGTCAAAATTGATATTCACAATCATAGATCATAGAGTCAAATTCACACAGATGAAAACTAAAAGAAAATCTCAGAGAAATTAACACAGGAAAACTTTATTTGACAGGAGCCTGGACGTGCAACAACTTTTAAAAAAGAACTGGATAAGAGGTTTTCTGTTTGACTTTGATACCAGGATTATTTTCAAACACTGAACATTCATTTTTTTAAATAATTAATTCATTAATCAAAGCATAAATTTACTTTTGAGTTGTTCTCTTCTTTACTTACGTAACCTAGAATTTCATTTTTCTTCAAATTTACACTGGAGAAAGTCAGATTTGCAGGTCATCCTTTGACTCATTTTCCTAAACAACAGGAAGCAAGAACATTTAAAATGTACAGTTTTCCTATAAAACATTCTTAAGTAAGAAGCGGAATTTGTCAAAATGCGTCTGTGAGCCAAAATGATGCAGCATTAAAAGAAATCCCTCCAGTTTGTGCAAATGCAGCATCAATCTGCTGCATGAAGACAGCCTTATTCCATGAGGTGCAAAACATCCAATAGATGATTTCTCTCAACAGGACAGGAACCAAGGGCTCGATGCGGTGTCTGTGTGGCTGACGGATGCAGAGTCAGAGCTCCCTCTGGTGGCCAGGGCAGTTCACTCCACTCCAATGTTTCTGTACCTGTCGTTTGTGTGGCTGTTTCTTACAGGCTGGTTCACAGAAAAGTCTCTCTTCCTATAACATCAGTAAAGTGCTCCATCATAACCAACTCAACCTGCAGTCCAGGATTCAAACCAGCCACTGTGTGAAGGTGTGGAGGTTGTGGAAACATTTTAAGTACTAATGAGGGGTTGACA
The DNA here is from genome assembly GCA_014656515.1 of Oryzias celebensis. Lineage (NCBI taxonomy): Eukaryota > Metazoa > Chordata > Actinopteri > Beloniformes > Adrianichthyidae > Oryzias > Oryzias celebensis. The sequence continues at coordinate 38,556,168 of BNCR01000001.1, read as the reverse complement.
TCATCCTTCATATTTCCCATTTCTTCCAGTGCTGATAATTGAACCCACTCCATGCGTTTGCGCTCTTAATCAGGCAGCTGCAGGAGGCGGGGCTACAGCGTGATGCAGACACAGGGGTGTTTCAGGCACACAGGGAGGATCCCTTTGTTGATTTGGTGAAACTCCACCAGCTGCAGAAGGTCTATAAACAGAGTCACGCCGTCGTTTATGGTGTAGTACTTCCTTCCCTCTTTCTCAAACTGCAGAGAAAACATTGGGGGGGGGTCAGAGCTGCCTTCAAATTTCAGGGGGAGACCGAACCTTGGGAACTTACAGGGATCACCAGGTAATGTTTGGTTTTCAGCTGATAGCACAGCGACAGGACGAAGCACTGCTCATGCTGCTGACTGCCACGGATCAGGAACATCCTGGAAGAACAAACAGGTTCAAAGAGGTCCTGCTTTCCTGAGGGAATACTGCAGGGTTCCGCCGTTGACAGAGCAGCTCCACAACATTCAGCTCTGTTCAGGACTGTTTTATCATAATGATATCAATGTGTTTTCCACTTGAAGAAGAATTTAGATGATCTGTAGAAGCGCAATAAAAAAGTTAGCAAAGGCATTTCTGACTTCTGAGTTTTAAAAGAGGATTATTGAAGAGCTGCTGCTAAACAAAAATACATGGAAGAGGAAAAACGCAGAAAAATCCTTCACCTACAGAGGACAAACACCTTTCAAGGCGCCTTCATAGATAAAAGTCCTGTCAGATTCTGGAGAAACTCTAAAATAACATTTTTGCTGTTATAAATCACCCTAGTATCCAAATCCTGTCATCATGAAGGCGTGCTCACCCATCCACCAGGCCTTGCTTCTCTATCAGCCTCTCTGCTTCCTTTCTGGACACGCCTCCATGAAACCACGGCTGGGATTTGTGGATAGCTACAAAGAGAGCAGGAAGAAAACGCTTAGCCTTCATTTCCATGCAGCCTGGACTCTGTTGACGGGGACTCACAGGAGGGTCTGGCAGCAGAGTTCACGGTGGGCAGACTGCACCTCAAGGCCTCTCTCTTCTGTTAGAGAAGAACATAAGAAACATGACACTCAGGTTCAAACCCCAACATTCCATTTGCCCGAGGGCAAGCCTTAAGACCTTTTCCTCAAAGGGTACATTAAAAAATGAAAAGCTGATTTCTCTAAAACTAAGTAGAATTACAGCTTCTCATTCTTTTATTTTGATAGAGCATTTCTAAACATCCTGATTACAGAACTAATTTCATTAACTGAAAAGAAACATTCTGCAAACATGTCTGAATGCAGAACTTTACAGGAACTTTAAAGGAACCCGAACCGAAAAACACGCAGCCAGCTCACAAACAGGAACATTTCCAAAAACTCAAGTCACTTCTTCTCAAATCCAGACATTAGAGAGCTACTCGACTATGTCTGCTTCAACGGAACCCTTCCAGCCTCACCCTCCAGGCCTGACCCTCCTCCATCTCCGCAGTCTGGGCCTCCGTCGGGTTCTGGATGACCCGTCCTCCAGCTTTCCCTGAGAAGTCCATGGCCACCAGGCTGGAGTCGGACTGCACACATGGACACAGCTGAACAGATGCAGCCAGGAGGATTCATGACTTGGCAGCTTCATGTTCAACGGACTCACCTTGAGGGTGGAGCTCTCCTGGCTTCGCGGTGTTGATTTGGACAGCTGGTAGTTGGACTGAAGCTGCTTCCCGTGCTGACACAAACACACAACCACTGTGACTGTCCTGCTCTGTCCACACATGAATGAAACAATCTGATCATCGTTCAGCAAATATCAGTGGAAACCTTGAAGAGCCGGAAAGCAGACGTCCAACACGTGCGCATTTGCTCGTTCTCAGCGCACAAGATCTTCAGGTCCTGGACCCGGGAGGGGTTTCTGGACGGCTGCAAACAGACGTGTGAAAGGTCAACTCCGAAGGTCATCAATGAGAAACATTTAGGTAAAAGAAATTACATTTACTTCAGATTGTTTTTACTTCTGCTTTTACAACAAAAAATGAGAAAGGAGTTTTTATACAAACCCATTAAATATGATTTCTTTCTTTTTGTTTCTGACCAAAGATACTCTCAAACCAATAAAGATTCTTTCAAAGGCAAACTTTAATTTTCTGTTTTCATTACTTTTGTTAGATACTAAATATGCTGATGAATGCGTGGTTAGAAACTTGGAAAGGAGTCAAATTTGTGACAGCACTGAAATGTGTTTGTGGTTAAGCTTTCCATCTGCTAAATGTGTTAACCCTTTAAATACCAGAGATGTCGCCTTTAAGACCTTAAACCGTAAAGCAACTCATAACTAACGTAAAGTGAAGCTCGAAAAGCTGCCCTCTATGAAAAAAAAAATCAGCTGGTTTATGTTGGTAACCTTTTACTGCTGTAAGTGTTGCACGTCAGCACAAAGCTGCTTTTGCAGCTTTACAATCCACTGGAATGATATTAATTGCATACACGGTTGAAGACTTTCAGTGGTCTGCAGAATGCAAACACTGGAGATAAAGCTCCCTATTAAAGGGTTAAAGGACCTTCTGAAAGTGAACCTTTTGGTTTGGCTTTTTAGCAATCTTTAAAGACGTTATTGTTGCTTTTCTTGAGAAGCCTGCAGCAGCAGAGGAACAGCTTGGAAAAGCTTTAGACGCTTAAAAAACTCAAAAAAGAGGATTTAGCTAAAGAGTTTCAACGTTGCTGAATTCACATTTTTTGCTTTGTCTACTCCGTTTCCTTGGTGTGAAGATGCTCACCTTGATACAAAAGGAGAAGTCGGTTGGAGCTCCGTAAAGTTTACGGCTGTTCACCACGGTGTAGACATTGAGATTGTCCAGATCTGCCACACACTGCAGGTGCCGAGGATCCTGATTCCCAAACACACAAAGCAAACCAGGTCAAAAAAAAAAAACATGAAACATGGCGCACGCCCAGATCCAAAAATCAGAGAATTCAAGAAAAGGTTTGTGGGAAATGAATTTTCAAACATTCAAAAGCAGCTTCAGTCAGCAAGTCAAGAAAATGACGACGCAGACGTCAGTGGAAAAAACTGAAATGTTGGTGCAATGTAAGGTTGAAGCTCTGCTGAAACCTGGAAGAACTTCACTTAAGGAGCCTTTCTCACACACTTCTACATCCATGTGCAAATGCATGAATTTTTCTGCAAACTTTTACTTTTACTTTTACTTTAGCTGTATGCAACTTTTTGAGTGTAGAGCTTTTTGTAAATGTGCATTTTTGCATCCAAATGCTGCTGTCCTGACCTTGGAGGAACCTTTGGTGGAACTGTAGAGTCCAGAACGTCGAAGAAAGAAGTAAACTTTCTTCCAGGCCTTTCGACTGGGTTCTTTCATGTGAAGGAAACCCTGGATCTCAGGACACGTACCGGATCTCAGCAGGTTCTGAGGAAGAGCAGAGATTTTTACACCAAAGAACATCTGCCTAAACTACAGAAGAACTGGAGAATGTTCTGTCATCTGCAAAAGTTAGAAGGGAAACTACATTTGAAACTGTTGCTTGTGTTGCATTAGCCTCTCTTTTTGATATAGCCGGAGTCAGACGTTTGTTCTGTTGCTACTTTTTTAGGGAGTGATTTTTGTGCCATCGTATTGCAAGCAAAAGTCACAGTTTTGAGATCAAAATTTTCTAAATTGCAAACAAAATGTAAAGCTTAAAAAATAAAACTTCATAATTTGCAAATGGAAATCTTTAATATCTGCTTTCAAAAACTTTTTCTTTTGCTTTCAAAAAATATCTTTTTTTTTTCAGATGCGATGTATGGGGGGGGGGGGTCAAATTGGGATCAGCTTAAAGTGAATGAAAAACCAGATTACAAATTTGAAAAAAATAAAACATTTGAAAACAGGACATTGTAAGTTTGATTTTAAAAAAAAACATCTTTAAACTCTAAAGTACTAATTGTAAACTTGAAGGAATTTCTGAAAATGTGAAAAAATTGTAAATTTAAAAAAATATGAGTGGAGGTTAATGTGTCCATCTCAACTGCATATTGATGATGCTACTCTGATGTTTGATGATCAGATTCCTGATGTATCTGGCAGTTTTAAGGCTGCTGACAGCGAGAGGTGGCTTTTATATGTTTGTGGAGAGAAGCAGCGGGTGGTTAAGACTCAGACCGGGTGGCAGCAGCAGTTTAACCAAAAGCTCAACAGCCTTACTTGCAGTCCTTGAACTTGTTCAGAAAATAGAGGGCAACAGAAATGTCTGCCATAAAAAGTTGCCTCACAGACATGCAGTCAGACCAGTCAAGGACACAGATGGCAGACAGAAAACAAGTCTGCCAGTTCCAAGAACTGTTCTCTAATTCCCCTAACTGAGAGGGTTGCTCTTAGGGTTCCCAAAGCCTCTCCACTCCAGAGGGTGAGAACGCAGGCCTGGTTACCTGAGCATCTCATCTCCAGGTCACCCATAGCTCCTGCTCCTACGTCCCCCGTCTGCTCCTGATATCAGCAGAGGGCTGATAGGTTTTTGTTGTCACCACTGTCTAGTCTCCTTTCGCATTTAACTTCCTCTTTTTCACATCACGCTCTCTTGCTGTAGCAATTTTGTTGAACTTGTGTTTATTTCAATGACAAAAAAGGCTCAATGCATTTTTAAATCCTTAGCAGTGATCATTAAATGCTTTCTGCAGTAGCTGGATCCAACCAGTGTTGTTCTGACTGTTACAGGAGAAAACAATGAGACAATCAACATAAACTCTCCACATGTTTGACCAACTCTGGTCTCATTTGATCACTGTGGCCCTGTGGACTTTTACAAAGTCATGTTCAATTATTCACTGGTTAACTGCTTTATTTATCATTAATAAAGTTTGATCTTGCTTTATTTTGTATGAATGAAAGTATTTCTAGAACTTTCAGATTTCTATCAGTCTATATGTTCCTGTTGTAGACATTTACATACACATCTGTTCCAAAACTGTGATCTTCAGGGCTTTCCAGCATCACAACTCAGTCCTTTTACCTGAATGAGCTCTGAGGAGGTCATCCCTTTGTTGATGTCGGCGCTGTCAGAGATCATGTTCTCTGGAAAGAAAAGCTAACAGAGAAAAGAGAAGATACTTAATGAAGAGCTCTTCAGAATTACAGGGCAGTTTTGTTCTGATTGGCAGGTGAATGAACCAAGTTACAGTCAAGAAGAGAAGGAATCGGTATCTGCTTTGTAACAGCAGAACGCTGCGTTACCGTGGGGTTCCTGAAGAACTCGTATTTGGCGTAGTTTTTGCAGAAGGTGAGTCTTGTATCTCCTTTCAAGGACCAGGTGGCCTGAACCTCCAGAACAACTTCATGGTCCTCAAGACACCTCTCTGAGAAAACAGCAAATGCGTAAACCACGAAAAACCTGCACAGTCACAGGTGAGGTTTGTGGCAGAGTTTTACCTAAACCCAGAGCGGGATGGTGTTCAAACAGAGCCCAGCTCTCCTGGTCGCTGCAGTGAGCCTGGTGCACCAGCAGGTGGCACACGTCGCGTGCTGTGGCTCTTCGAGAAACCCACACCGACTTGCAGTTGTTGTCCTCTCCGTAAACTTTTAGCAGCTAATGGAAACAAAACTTGCTTTAATGAAATGTTCTCATTTTATCTAGAAGATTAGACAGCTAAACAAAGCTGACTCAGTGATGCTCCACAACCTGAAACATTCAATGCATTTTAGCTTGAATGTAAGCGTCCCCAGTGGCCTGATATTTGATTACACCAATTTTAGCTAAAAACCAAAAACCTGTGTCGTTTTCTAGGACATCATTTCTGCAGAGCAGCTGGAGTTCATTTAGAAATTCATCTCTGAGTTGTGGGTGGGACTGTAAGCACATACTAACCCAATATAGTCCAATATGGCGTTCAACTTTGCGTAAGCAACAAGCTAGCATGCCATCTCGAGCCTATTTATACCTCATTATGATCCAAGTTGATGTTCCGCTCACCAACTGTATAATACAGATCATTCAGGCTATGTGACCAGAACTTCTTTTTAGGTGAATATTATCATGTTTTAATGGACATCCTGCTGCCAGTCAGAATCCGGTATTCAACCAGATCATGGTATAAAACGGATGGATAAACAAGCAGCTGCTTTGGATGAAAAGTTTATGTTTTTGGTAAGATTATTGGTTCAAGTGTGTCCAGAGGGTCCAGGTGCTACGTCACCATGCATCTTCTTCTGACTTAAAAACAACCAAACAGTTTTGGTCTATTTTCAATAGACCATTCTCAATAACCTGTGTCTTCGTGTTTACGTAATCTCAACTGCTAATCCTGCGTGTCATGACAAATAAAAAACATGTTTGTTTCTGTTTGCAGACAAGAACCAGTCCTGCGTCTCCGAAATGAACCGGCCGAGGGTTCCTCCGCGTCAGACTCACTCTGACTCAGTGTCTGTACTATCGACAACATGGAAAACCTGCTCAGCCAGAAACCTGCAGGAGTCAATCTGCTCTAATCCAACTAGTTGGGCGAGAAATCTCTGAGTCATTAAGCAGAAATAACCAGGGAGGATAATGAAGGAACATTCTTTCTGAGCCTCGCAACGATTTAACTAGAAAAAATATTTTTCTGGGATCAGAAGTCTGATAAAGTGTGGTAAACAGAGATTAAGTGACAGGTGTGAAGCCGATCTGAGATTATGCTGATGAGCATAATCTCAATAACCATTTTTCAAAAGGGTTTTTGTGCCAGAACAGAGTCCAAAGCTTCAAGGTTTCTGCTGCTGGAAAGTGACCGAAGCAGATTCCCACGGAAGGATATCATACATCACATCAGTCTTCATCAAACAGACTCTCAGTCATTGAGTTAGGATGTAGGAAAACAATGAAGAAAATGAAGAAACAAAGTCAGATTGAGCTCTCAGGCTGAGAATCGCTGCCAAACCACAGATGGACATGGATATCTGCCTGAAAAAATACAAGAATGTCTTCATCCATAGATTTAATAAATTGGTATATTACACTTTCTGAGGGGAATTTGATGGGTTTTTTTAGGCAAGCCATAATTATGGAATAATCCCTGACGTGTGAATAAGCCAAAAACCATCCAAACACCCTGCAGACGGGCGTCTTAAAACACAATTTAACATTCAAAGATGCAGAACTTTTCAACACATGGACTTCCTATTCTGCTTACATCAGGACTCAAGATCTTTAGGACAGTTTAGAACGTCAGCTGCTGAAGAAATAAAACATGATGGACCAGATTTCTGCTCATAAAACTGTGAGGCCTAATCATGTGACTCAAATTCTTTAGGTTAATCTTTTCTGTAACAGAGCAGACGGATGGTGGACAGACTGACTCTGGTTCCTGACTTCATACTACCCCCTAAACCCTTTAAGAGCTGACCACTGTTACGTTTGACCGTAGTTTCATACAGATTCTTTGGATTTGCATTGTGGTTTAACTGGCATTAAAGAACAGAAAAAGTCTTACTGACACTTGCTGGTGTCTTCAAATGAAGCCAAGAGGTCATCTTCACAACTAAACAGATGTTTCACATCACAGAACCAAACAAACACACAAAGACAAAGATTTGATGTCTTCAGTTTCAGCAGAAAGGCTTACGTGTTTTTGGCTGGACTCTGGCGGGAGAGAACTGATGAGCAGAGGGGACTTGGCGAGGCTGCACAGCTCCGGAAAAGGGTTAGGAATGGCAGGAACAGAGGAGGAGTACGAGACGCTGCCCTTCATCCTTCCATTAGGAACAGAAAAAAAGGGTCTTAGAAATACTTTCATTATTGTTTATTAAAAAAGAAGAGCTCATCAAACTGGTTAAGAAAAATCTGTTTTCATCTAGAGCAAATGATAAACTAATTTCCATTCCAAAATCTATTGTTTATATCTAATCTAAAGGAGTAAAAGTGAAGCATCTAAAATAAACAACAAATGACCTGCATTAAATGAATTTCAATATTAGATGCAGATCTGTACATATTTACAGATCTAAATGGGTTTAAAATAGGAAACAGGTCCAACCCAGTTTCACTGGACTATCCAGATTACCACAGACTCCAGGTGAGAATTCTCACAGATTAGAACGAAGTTTGACTCTGATCTGATCAGAATGGCTTGGTGTGAGCTCGACCTCGAGGTCCCTTCATGTCTTGGCTTTCGCTCAAACGGCAAAGGTTTCTGCTGTCTTTGTGTTCATGTCTCACAGCTTTAGGTTCAAACACGACCTTCATCATCAACCGCAATCACTCAGTCAACCCCATTGCTCTTGATTCAGGTTTGAGAAAAGCCAGAAGAAACATTATTTTATTATTGTTGTTAATAAAGAAAGCAGCAGCTGCAAACACCAGAAAGCTTCCGCTAACACGCTGATCTGTTTTTAACAATAAAACGTTTCTTTGTTTGTTATTTTTCCAATGAAGGTTTAGATTGAGATTTTGCTCCACCAGCATTCGAAAAGTTCTAATGTTCAAACAGAACATGCAAGTCAGAAATAACTGTTGTGACTAAAGTTCTTTAGGTTTTCAGAGCAAACCAATGGTCTTTTTCGTTTAAAAGAAGGAAAGGAAATGAAGCAAATGAGGCTGTTTCATGTTGGGATCTTTCTTTTGCAGTGAAAGTCAATGAATGTTTCTGTTTTCAAACTTTCTTACAAAAAAGAAAAAAAAAAACTTTATATTTTTGATTCTGTTAATTTACTGACTGGTTTCTATTTTACCAGAACATTCAATGCAACTAAAAAGCATTCTTACTTCTGAAACGACAGCTGAATGGAGCTTTCTTTAAGAAGTTGGCTAACTTGATGTAATCTGGAGGAGAAACCCCAGCCTGAAGACCGTGTCAGAATCAGCTGTTGGAACTGAAACCTGCCTCTTCTTTCAACATCCTGTGGCTTCTGGCCAGCTTGAGTCACTGACTGAGTCAACATTCCCGCTGTCGCACAGGCACAGGGCTGAGATCCACTGTTTAAATAAATCAGCCTCAGAGAAAGGCGCCAACAGCTGCTCATACCTGTTGGAGGTGATGAGAATGGGCTGGGAGCGGTGGACAGACGGCGAGCTCTCCACCAGAGGAGCCAAGCTCAGAGTAGAGCTGACCATCAGAGGACCTGCTCCTCCAGAGGCCTCCTTCCTCTCAGAGCACTCAAACACTTCTGTGTAGATGCCCTCCACCTCCATCACGTCAGCTGGAGAGAAGGAAGAAAGCCAGAGGCTGTTTGTTCCAAAATAAAAGCATGCAGTTCCTATTCAAAAGGTCGACAGCTAGAGACTGCGGAGTCTGATTGGAGTAGAGCCAGCTAAAGCAGCTCTAAGAAGCTTGATGACTCAAAATAACAAGTATTTCTGGCTCTGATTTTATTTTTAAACATACAAGTGAACGACACTCATGACCTGCTTACTTAAGCATAGTGTAGTAAAACAAACTGATCCGTCTGACTCGGTGAAAACGCTTCCTCTTTAAATGTTTCATTTATTTACTTTCATTAAATTAACCAGGAAACTAAGAAATTGTTCTCACGCTGCATGAAGAGCTTTTCCAGAGGCAGAACAATGAGGGATTTACTTTAAAATGAGTTTGAGCAAACAAAAAATCTGTTTATCTGAGAGTAAAGGACTCATGAATTACACGGTGAAAGCAGAATGGAGGACTTCTGTAGGAGAATTCAGTCATTTGTAGTAGAAAAACAGCATGTTTTAACGTTTATACTGGACTCAGTGAATCTAAAGCAGATTTCTCCGTTTTCTCCACTGCACCCTGTTCACCTGCAACCAGTGACAAAAGCAGAGGGGAACCCAAAGCGGATCCAGGTCCACACTGTTCCAGGCGCATAACCTCCAGGACTGTTACTCACGCTCTATTGTGTCAAAGTTTCAGCAGAAACCTGTGTAAACAGGTTCTGACATTTCAGTTCAAGCCAGTGAATCAAATGCAAACATCTCTGACACACAATCAGTTCATAGATCCAAGATCGGAGCTGCTCTCTGGAAACGTCTGCTCACCGGTGACTCATGTTTATATGAAACCATGGTGACTACTTTAACATTGTTTTCTTTTTGAACTGTGAAGGTTTAGAACAGATGGATTTGAAATGTTTTATGGAACTTAATACTGAATACAGCAATAATGTAATGCTGTTTGTGTCGCGATTATTTCAAGTTGAAAGTCAGTTTCACCTTTACGCCGCTGCATTCTGACTAAATCCACCAGCGGTTTTATGCTCTTTGTAAAACACTTACAGTCCAGCCCATCCCACATCAGGACACAAAAACAACAACAAGCTCCAGTTGTTTCTGGGTTCCTTAAATAGACGCTTGTGGCAGCAAGTCAACAATGACTAAAGACTATCAGTTCATCAGCAACTAAAGATGTGCTTCCCATCAACTCCTTGCTGCTGCTGAAACAGTGATGTTTGGAAAGATCTGAAGAAAGAGCTGACATCCAGAGAAACACACAGTACAAGTACATCAAAAAGGTTGAAAAACAAACAGAAAATAAGAAAAAGCAATCTATACAAATACTGAGAACTTCATACTAATGAGGTTTTACTGAAACACGTTTTATTCTTTTGCAGAATTAACATTAAAAATGTTGTAGGCTCTTACAATATACTGATATAATCTACGCATTTAACTTATTATTATTATTAATAAAGGATAAGGGGGTATAATCAAAATACTTGTTCAGAAAAATAATACAAAACATTTTACTTTTAAATACCTTTTTTTTTCCTTTAAAAATATTGTCCCATAAAAGACAAACTACCATGAATGTGCAGGTTTCGGTTTATTCTTTGACTTTTGAAACGATGAAGGAAAATACTGTCAGTTTGAATCAAATCAAAAACAATATTTCAGTCAGATCTGCTCCAATCATTCAGATTCTGGGGTCCTGTGTGGCTGTAGAAACAGCAAAGCAGAACATGATCTGACCAGAGACAACTCTGACCTGAAAGCCTACCACCCCGCACCTCTCACGCACTTTCGGTGTCTGCTCTCCGTCATTTCAGAAGCAGTGCGCACCTGCTGGAACCCGCTGGCGCGACGGCGCCTGCGCGAACTCACCTGGTGCCTGAACGTGGCGTCCCCGGCGGCTCTCAGCTGGCAGCCATTCCCGTGTGCGGTTGGTTTCAGGGTCTCAGCTTTCGGCTCGAAGTTGATCAAACGCTGAAGGAAGCCGCGAAACCGCAGACAAACTAGACTGGGTGGGAGGAGCCTGTGGTCAGGTGCGCCTCAAAGTCCCGCCCTTTTCCACCTGCGCAATGCGCACAGGCGGGGTTCAGGTTCAAATCAGAAACGGAGGATTTTTATGATCTACTCAGACATGAAGGAAGTTTTCAGATGAACCCGTTTGAACCACTTTCATTTCGTTTCAAACGTCTTTGTTTATCATCTTCTGGCGGCAAAAAAAACAAGCCGGTAAACTGGAGAGGATGACCTCTGACATTTCTATGTTCAACAGACACCAGCTTTACCTTTACAAGTCTATAATTGCTTCTGTGTTCAATAAAGTTTGAAAGAACCAGCTTCACCTTTCCTGTACTCACAGGACTCACCTGCAGAGGGTTCCTCCTGATTGGCCTTCACTCATTTGTTCAGGTGAGCGCGGTCATCATGACGTCACTTTAAAAGTTGGGTGTTTTTTTTTCTTTTTTTTTTTTGTCTGAGCCAAAAGAAAAGGCACTGCCCTTATTATTGGATGACTCTGACCTCAGCTTCCTTTGTGACATGTAAACACACCTGACCAGGACACGTGTTTAGGCAGAGGAACAGAAAACATGCAGGATGGAGGTCCTACGCCAGTCCCCTACAGCTGACAGGTGGAGTATGGGACAGATGGTCCAATCAGGGTCCCGCTCTGTTCCAACACACATAACTCCAACCCAATACAGTATGTGGTCACAAAGAGGAGGTTCTGCATCTGTGAGATCAGGATTTCATGTTCTGGAACATCCTCAGTGGGTTTAAATGGCCGCATGCTCTGGTCTGGGTTTCCCACTACATGCAAAAAAAGAACCCCCCCACCACCAAAATAAAAGTTTCTTTCAAACAGCAAACTTTGCTTCTTCCTGCAGAACTATTGTGGCAAAAAGCTGATAAGGAAATATCAGATGAATGTTGTTCAAAATGTGCTTTCTATCTGTGCTATAGGAACAAAAGAACTGTAAAACCTCATCCTGCACAAACGTTTTAGAAGCCAAAAGTATAAACGATGACGAATGCTGGCCTTCTGCACCTGTTCTAACCACAGCTTCAGGGTTCTGACATCAGCTGGACAAACAGTGAGGCTTCAGGTTCTGTCTGCAGTAGGTTTTGGATCAAATCATGTTTATTAATGTGTTCAGAGATCCCCGCACAAACAGTCTGCAGGGGAACATACAGATTTACAATCATCATTCTTCTTGACACAAGTGTCAGCTTCATTAACCCCTAAGAGGCGCCTCCTGGACCCCTGCACACGATCTCCCCCCTCAGCCAGAACATGCTGGTCTTCACCATCGCAGCCCTGCAGTGAGGAGTCACGGCCCATGAACCCTCTCCTCTTCCTGTCTGGATTCTTCACAGTTTTAGAGCCTTCATATTGGGTGCCAGTCCTTCATCCCACACACATTTCAAAATGTTGGATATCAAAGGAGAAAAGCAAAGATTGAGGGAGGAAAGAAACCTGCTACAAAACCAGCTCAGGCTCTGGAGCCCTGTGCTGGATTTGTGGAACTGCTTCCGCACACAGCTCACTCAGAAATGCTCAACCCAGGAACAGAAACCAGGTGAACGTCATGTGAAGCTTGGTAAAGGACCAGGATCCCTGCTCTGTCACTGGGCTTCAGTTTGCCATGAAATAGGAACACCATCAGAATAAGACATCACACTTCAGGTCTTCTCAAAAATGTTGTTTAATCCAGGGAATTAGAGGCCAACCTCCAAAAGACGAGATCTGCAAACGTGGACTCGCAGATTCCACTTTTATTTGCTGGCTTGCTTTGTGCTTGACGGTCTCAGTGGTGGAGGAAAGGTAGTGTTCACTGGAGAGCCACAGCAAGAATAATATGATATATTCCAATATAATAATAAAACAAAGACCATGATTTTCAAATGGCACCAGGATGATATTGAGGGGAGCTTTTCTCCATGTTTAGTTGGACTTTTACAGTTATTTGACTTGACCTGATACAGGTTAAGATGCCATTCTCTAGATCTCTTACAGGTGGGTTTCAAAATCAAATGGCTTAAAAGGAACATCTAGCATTTGGTCGATAACGGGGGAAGATTTCTAGTTAACGGGAGGGGAGGGGGGGTGCTTCATTTGCCATGTGAAAACCATGCTTCCTCTTGAGAGTGGGGAGAAGAGGGCCGTGCGAGACTGAGTGGGGCAGAGGCGGAGTTTGGTGGATGGAGAAAGGGCTGGAAAAACCAGACTGCTGATTCCACAGGAGGTGTGTAAAAGGCACGCCAGGGTTACTCCCAGTCCCAGCCAACACACAGAGACGCCTTCACACCCACACATTCTGAACACGCAAGGTCACACCCACCCACACACACACACACACACAAGCAGCACAGGCTAGAGCCCCTAGAGTACTGACAGAAGAAGGTAGCAGGACGAGGGAACGAAGGAAGTTCTTAAAGGAAAGAAGGAGGACGGGAAACTGGGGAAGACGGGGAGCAGAGGGGCCTGGGTCCGGTGCTGCCATCGTGTTTAAACAGGAAAAGGAAAAAAAAGAAATGAACAAAAATCAAAACTGGTGGAATGGATCATTTCTGGTTCTTCAGCTGGTTGGAGAGCCAGTCTAGGCCCTCATACAAGCCGTCACCGCTGGTGGCACAGGTGGCCTGGATGTACCAGCTGCGCTGACGGAGGGCATGCAAGCCCAGCTTGTCTGTGATCTCTGCAGCATTCATGGCGTTAGGGAGATCCTATGAAGACACAAGAAAGTCAGATCACACAGGAAAAGTTCTGTTCAAGAACACATCTGGTTCCAGTTCTTTTAGTTCATGCTGTTTTAACTTTATTCCACAGATTTCTAAAACCTGATGGCCACACTTTCATCTTTTAGAGGGTTTCCTGCAGTGAACATTACGTTCCAACATTAGACGGTCTTAATTTAAATAGAGGGACCAAAAAGTTTCAACGCTCTGCAAAATAATGATTTTAAAAACATGGAGATGCAGAGTCTTATGCTACAATCAGATGTACAGATGCTGCACAGAGCAAAGGTCCAAGCCTCACTTGTTTATTTGCGAAAACAAGCAGCACTGCGTCCCTTAGTTCATCCTCTGCGAGCATTCTGGACAGCTCCTCCCTGGCCTCATTCACCCTCTCCCGGTCGTTGCTATCAACCACAAAAATTAGCCCTGCAAAGACAAAAACATCTCATTAAAACAGAACCAAACAGAGGAATCCCACCCTGAATACATGTCTTTAAAAACACAAGACTGAAATGTTTCTATTTAGCTTTGAAAGAGGAGCGTTTGCAATGATGAATAATTCTTTTCTGGTTTCAATTACATTTCAAAGATATTACGTCTTCACATGAACCAACACAAAAGCCAAATAACAATTAATGAACTTCTGAAATCCCTGATAGAAACTCTGACTGGAGTTATGAATTAGGTTTAGCACATTTGTTTACCTCAATCTTTGTTTCATCTGAAAATTAGAAAAATAAACATCTCGACTATAGTAAATGAACATGTATCTAATAAAGCATTCATAGTTTATGTTGCTTTTGTGTTAATTATAAAACCAGAGACCAGAAAGTGATATTGAAGGTGTTAGTGACATATGGAAGCGATGTGCCACTGTCACCACAAGGTGGTGGTAGAACTGATGTGTCAAACTGTCTTAACCTTTGATAATGTCACCCTAACAACTGTGACTGCATCAAAGTTAAAGTTCTGAATCATCATTTTCACACTATGAAAAAGCTTTGCTTGTAAAAATGACTCAGGATGTACTTCATCTGGTTATATTTGTTGGTACGTTACCGGTTATTACTAGTTAAACAGTTAACTCTAAACAACTAACTTTGTTCTCTGTATTATGACAAGTTCTTATATTTTTCCTGTTTGAATTATGCTCATATAAAAAACAGTAATGATATTTATCATAGCACTTTGAAGAGTGACCGGTGTAAAACCTTTGAGTCTAAAACTTCTGCCCATAATTAGCTTTCAAGTTGATTACAGAAAGAAGTTTGTAATAAACTAGAACAAAACATACAAATCTACCAGGTTACTAAAGGTGCAGATATTCACAGGTCAGTTTAATCAAACTGGAACTGGTTAACTGCTAAAAATACAGTTCCTGAATTAAAATGGTCACTCATGGAATAATTTTCTCCCTCCTGACCACCAGAGGCGGCGCTTCAAGCACTGACTGATCTTTCTTGCGCATGCGTAGTTCTAGAATTTAGTCACCTGTGACCTCCTGGTGACCCACATGAGGTGAAAGTCAAGTTCCACCGAATGCACTGTCCCAAACACATCTCGCAAGAACACAAGGAACCCGAAGGACCAGGAATTCTGGCGGTCATCCAGGATTCATAGAACCATACTTACAAACGTAACTTTCATTGTCTTTGTTTACTGAGACTAAACAATTGACAACACAGTAACTTTGACAGCATGAAGCATGTTTTACTGCTGTTCACTCCTGAATTGACCTAAAACGTTTCTGATTAATTCTGAAGTAACAGGAGATTTTAAAAATACCGGAGAATTCTGAATGTTTTTCTCTTCATCTCATCCACGGATTGATCCTGTCTGCTTAATCTTATTTCACTAGACTGAGGTGATCCAGCCTCTGGTGCAGCTCCTCACACACCCTGTGGTTGTGTCAGATGTTTCTACACTCATTTAATCACTCCAGCTAACCATAGCCTTAAAGTTTGACCATATCTTTAAAATCTACTCAGTAAATTATCTAAATTAACTACTTTGTTGTGATTCCCAAATTATGTTGCACGATATTTTTACTGGGATCATTTTTTATTTATCTCATTAAAATTAGGTCATATTTTAAATAAAGCAATACAGTTTATCAGACATGCATGTACAGTTCTTTCATAAGAGCCTGGATGAACGTTTACAGAGCGCACGCAGACTGAGCAAGGAGAATTTTACTCCAACTCATGATGGGACATCATGAACCTGTCGGAAATTTGCTGAGTTCTCCTGAGTCTCTTTGGATACTCAATGTTATTGATTAGTCCCATATATGCTACATCCACAACGATGCACAAGTCTTTAACAGCTAAGTACAGAAAGTCTGCACACAACACTTGAATGAAGTCTTTGATGAGACTGATTAGAGCATTAGATTTTACATTAGAAATTGACAAATAAATACACAGAAAAATAAAGATAAGCAACAAAACCACAACAGGCCCAACATTTTCTGATGACTTTAACGTCAGGAAAAGGAGGAGTCAAACAATAAACCTTTTTCAGAATTGAACAATAGCGTATGAGTCATCATGCACTCTGACAGTCATCCCTTACCTTGAGTGTTCTGGAAGTAGTGGCGCCACAGCGGTCTGATTTTGTCCTGACCGCCCACATCCCACACCGTGAAGCTGATGTTCTTGTATTCTACTGTTTCAACATTAAAACCTGGACAAATGAAGGAAGACTTAGTGACAGACAAGTTCAAAATGCTCCCCAGGTTACACTAAACAGGTCAATAGAAATCTAAAATGGCTCTTTTTTGGTTAAAGTTTGAGGTGTTTTCTGGTTTACTACTAACTACCTCCATCATTAAAGCATACATTGTTAATATCTTTATTCATAGAAATTCATGAACTAAATAACTCCAAATATAGTTTTTTCAAACTTTTAAAAACATCATCAGAAAAAAAGGGCTGACAGAATACCTTAATATTAACTCTATATTTAAATAAACTCCAAAATTACAGCTACAAAAAAAACATTTAAGCTGCACGTAAAGATGTCTGCAAGACAGAAATATTACAAATGAAGTTTAGTAGTTTGAGTACCCAAAGAAAAGCCCGTTTAGAGCTGAATTAGTTGTATGTGATCCGAGCACGCTTCACAGTGCAACGCATTCACCAGGATGCAACAACAGAAACAATGAACAACAATGACCAAAAGGAATCTTATTTTAAATAAGTTTGGCTATTACACGTATAAATTTTGCACAAAGGTTAAGCTGTGGAACAGCTCATTGTCAGCTTGACTGGTGTCAGCTTCAATGGCTGGCGGTGTGTGTAGATGGAAAATCTTTTCTATACAGACAGCTCTACTATCGAGTTACTTGGTCACACAATGGTTAACTCAAAAACCATGAACTTCAGTAAACAGTGATGAATTCAGCGCCGGCTTGGAGAACCTATTTGAGGAGACATTATAAATCAGAAAATTCACGCTTTGTTTTTTTTAATTACTTTAAAGTACAGAATGCATATACTGCAGTAATATGTAAATATGGTAGACTTCTGGGTTCTGTCCACATGCAAAAGTAAGGTCTAATAGATATTAATTTATGGTAATTTTATGAAATGTTAAGCCTAGTTTCCAGTTAATGTTTTGGAATGGATTATTTAGGCAATGCACTGATGTCAGTTCTGTTTCTGTTGTGGTCTGAGCATAACTACACACAGGGAATTAAATGTTATTCTTGAAAAAATAATCACAATAATTTTTGAAATAACCAATATATCATTTTTATGTATTTTATGTACCAATTTGCTTTCCAGTTTAACGATATCTTTATCTCTGACAGATTGAGAAAACACACTGATACCGTATTTTAACATCAAATACAGTCATTTCCAAACAAAAATCCTACCGATGGTGGGGATGGTGGTGACGATCTCTCCAAGCTTTAGTTTATAAAGGATAGTTGTTTTTCCAGCAGCATCCAGCCCAACCATTAGAATTCTCATCTCTTTTTTGCCAAAAAGGCCCTTGAATAAGCTTGCAAATACATTCCCCATTATGACAGAGCTGGAAAACAAACAAAAAAAAACAAATGACTAAACATTTTAAAATTAATACAGCAATTTAAGTTAAACAGAAAGATACATTAAAATCATTATAAACAAAACAGCACTAAGATTAAAGCCCTGTTTTCATATTTTAAGCTCCAATATGTTAAACCAAAAAAGTTATGATTTCAAACAGTGTTAAATGCTTGCTTTGGCTACATCTTTTTACATTTACATCTTAAATAAACTACATGTAGAAATATAGCTCTACCTAAAGTATAAACACTGGTCGTATTTGGATAATCAATCATTCATAAACGAATGGATCAGCGTAAGAATTGAGAAACATTCACGGTTTCCTCTAGCCTGATGTAAATACACTTCGTTCTTAAACGAACGGTGGGGTTTTGAAAGTTTACTCTACACATGCGTGGTTTCAGTGGGGATTTTTGTGGAAATGTAATTTCTAAAGTTGTTGAGCTAATTTTTAGGATCTGAATCCAACATGGCCAGCATGAACAAGCCGTCATCGTTTGGTTAATATTCTTACGCAAACTTTACCTCGACTCGTCAAGCAACTTTCAAGAATGTCAATCGCATTTTTAATGGAAGCTGTAGCAAACTAGACGGACGAATCGGACTCCCGGCTAACCGCACAGCTAACAGATGACTAGATATCAGGCCTTTTCAGTCAGTAAATTACGAAATTGTCCAAACACCCCCGCAGGGGTCTCTTTCACAGGTAGCAGTCGTTTATTGCGTGTGACACGGTGTTTTAAAGACAATCCGAAAGCTGATTCTGATCCCACGATTAGAAACTGATAGTTAGCTCCACTTTAGGGCGGATGCTTCGGCTAGGTAGCCTATGCAGCTAAAAGATACCAGATAATATTAGATCCTTACGAATTAATTCTGTCAGCTACAAACTGTGATAAATAACGAATAAGTTAAACGTTGACATTCAAAAACACATGTTGATGTCATACGGGCCGTGTAATGTGAGAATCTCTCAGTCGCACTTTTCTTGTCAGTCGATACAGGAACCACTGGAGCTAGCTAGCCGCCGTTAGCTCAATGCCGCGTCACATTACAGAGAGAACACCATGACGTCACGCTAAAACACACCAAATTTTGATCATTTAGGCTGAGTTTGAACTCATTTACATTATATGACATACCGGGTAAAAACATAAATTGGTTCTAGTGGTTTTTACCTTTAAAAAGACAGCTTGCTGGTCTTTAGGTTATCTTTCACTGTCACTCCAAAATGGCGTCTTGCGCAACCAGGGAGACACCGGCGTCAGGCACGGCCCACTATCAAGCTGTGACCAATCACAGCGCGTATGGTGTAACTGATGCCCCCACCCAGGTCAGCTCACCGTCCAATCAGCAGACAGATCGTCTGTGCATCGACGAGGCACAAGATGTCGAGGAAGTTAGCTCAAATTCTTCAAGGTTTTTTTTTATCCAAAACACAAATGACATACAGTTAGTAACAAAACAACATTAAACTGTACATAAAATAACAATAAACTCCAGGGGGATACACACACTAAATACAATAATATTAAAGTATAAAGCTGAGCAAAATGACATGTTTTTATTGCTTTTGTTTGTACTGGAGTAAAAGATTGTATGTAAAATCTAATTTGGGCAAAAAAAAAAAAAAATTCGGGACCTTTAGGCTATTGTTAAATTTAGTTTTGTGAATATAATACTTGCTTAATAAACTCAGGAGATAAAATTGAGAAGAAACTGCATTATGATTATTAACTAAACCACATGTTTTTCAATGTTAAAGTTTGATGTGGATACATTTTCGTTCAGATCAGATTTGTTCATTTCTCCCAAATTATTTCAGTGTGCTTGCAAATTCAAAAATATGTATCAATGTTTCTTCAAATTGATAACAGAATGAACAGTTTAGAAATATCCTTTTTTTAACCTTTGCATAAAGGCTACCAATGTGTTGGACAAAATCTGTTCTTCAAATTCCACCAAAGCACATGACAATGTGACTGGAGGAGCATTTAGCAGCTGACAGCAGAGCGAGAGATCGAACATGTTGCACTCCAGCGAACAGGAGGCCTCTGCTGCACAGAACAGTACGAAAACCACTAAGATGACGAATATGCACAAAAAAATGAAGAAAAACCTTAATTGATAACCAGAGCAGTCACAAGATGATCATTAATGTCAGGCAATTACTTCAGTTTCAGAAAAAAATAACAACACAAGGACACCATAACATCAGTCTGAAAGAAGTTTTAACAAGGAGCACATGAGAAAGAAGTATTTACAAAGATCATGACAAACAAAGCAAAAAAAGATAACATATCATTCTCCTCCCTCCCTTGTTCCATATTCCTTCATAGTTAGGTTCAAGCGTTGCTGGTTTTCCTTCTGTTCAGTGTCCTCCTGTGGTTGAATTCTCATTGTTGTTTGGCTTCTGATTGTGCTTTGTTTGACTCTTTTTTTACACATGTCAGTGTTAGTTTGCTTTTCTTTTTTAACTTACAAGATTCTTCGGTACCTATTAAGCTTCAGAGGCATCAAAAACCTAAACCAGATCTTTTATATGAGCTCATTTGTGTGGTCATGGACAGACTCGTTCAAAATAAAAATGAAATTTTATATATATATATATATATATATATATATATATATATATATATATATATATATATATATATATATATATATATATATATAGGAGAGGGAAAAGTGTATACATTTCCATAAGTCAATTAACTAAAATGGCAGAAAATCCAACTGTCGTAAAACATCGATTCGGAACCCTTTCAATTGATTTAAAGTATTTAACTATATATTTAGTTAACATAAATTAGGGTACCAGCTCATAAAACCCAATAAAACTTGATTTCCGAAAATTAGAAAACTGTCGAAAATGTATCCCAATTCTGCAGGACATTCATTTCTTAAACTGAGTTTCACCAACTAATTGAGTTAATGAGTTAAACCAACTAAACTTCATTCAAACCACCTCTACAGGTTCCCCACATGTCATTAAACTGGTTCAGTTTGGTTCAATTGGTTTGGATCCGTTCAATATGAGGAAGACTTCAGACTTCATTGATCCCCTCAGTCTGTGAAAGTTCATAGCTACAGTGGAGGCAGGCTGGCTCAACTGGGCCATGCAAGGAAAAGAAGTATTGAGTACTGTTTGGCTAGTGGTCCAAGGACCTGTTGTCTGATGAAAGTAAAGTGTGCCTTTCATTTGGGAATTGAGGTCCAAGACTGGTGAGGAGCAGAACCCGAGCTGCTGGAGGCTCAGTGTGAAATCTCCACAGTCGTTCATGATTTGGACTGCAATGTCCCACGCTGGTGTTGGTCAACTCTGCTTTCTTCAAAATCCAGCCTGCGTTGATTTCTCATTAGTCCTTTGTTTACACTCTTCTGCTCGCTTACAGCCGCTCACACCCCCAAGCTAACTTTAGTGGTGAAATGGCGAGCAATAGTTGACCCTATGCCAGCTCAGATGATAACAATGATGACATAGTACATGGATCTAGGCTACTGCAAGTGGATGCATCAGAATGGAGCTGGGCAGGAAGATTGTGGCCCACACAGCACATTTGTGATGTCACAAAATAAACTTTTTTTTCTAAAGGTGTTTTTTCATTTGATCCTGATTCACCATGATTTGATTAAAGAAATACCCAGAAATGCAACTTTAATCATAATTGTCTTTATATGGGCTCCATCATCAGAAAAATGGTACGAGAACATGTTAAAAACTCCAAAAACACTATTTTCATTAAGCTGCGTTTACACCGAATGCGATTCGCATGACACAGGCTGCCAAAGTCAATGGTACAGGTGAGATTGGAAGTCCTGCAGCGCAATTTATGGAAAGCCAGCAAGGACAATGTCGTGTCAAACTTCTACTTCTCTCTGTCCCCATCTTCTCTGATCAGCTCCACTGCTCTCTCCAATTATTTATATTTATCTTTTTTTTAATCCTCCTACAGGTGGGGGTTTAGAAAATCTGGATCCTGACTATTCCAGACCTCCAGGTAGCACACCTGCTCATGGAGCATCAGGTGAAACTGTTTTTCAGAAGATAGAAGTGATGTTTAAAAGTCCAATTCTGAAAGGTATTGTTATTATATTTTTATAGTAATGACCCTAAACCCTATCTACTCTATCATTTCCATGTCACTGAACAACACTTTTAAGTTAATGTCCATGTTTGGTGACAGCCAGACAGGAGCAAAGCTCAGTTAAAAGTCTAGAAAGCTAACTCAGAGTAATAATCCAGGCAAAGGTCAGGACAGGCAGCAAAGCGGCAGAGTCAGGTACAGAGCACGGTCAGTTAATGGGTGATCAGATCAGGAAAGCCAGTATGAAGGCACAAACAAAACTTCACACTGCATGTGTTCAATATCAGTGCAGCGATATTGAGCAGCCTGCCTGCCTGCTGCCAATCAGCTGATTCCCTCCACCTGTGCCTGCAACTATTTATCTCTCCCTCTGTCCTTCAGTCTCTGCTGAATCATTACACTACTGACTTCCAGAGTGACCTCTAGCAGTGCTCATACTCGGCTTACGCTCAGCTCAGCTCAGCTCAGCTCAGCTCAGCTCAGCTCAGCTCAGCTCAGCTCAGCTCAGCTCAGCTTGTATGCCCCTGCCTGTCTCCTGCTCAAAACTCCTCCAAAGCCTCGTAAGTCCCTGCACCTTCTCCTATCGCCTCTACCTGGAGCTACGCCTTCCTTGCTGTACAGAGGACTCCTCTACCCCTCTTCCCTGCAAGTCATCAATCCTCACCTCAATCTGCCGTTGCTCTCAAAGGCCTGGGAAAGAACATTTGAGTGAAAGAATTAAATAAACCTGGTTTACTTCTACTCCTGAGTTTGTCATATTTTGGGTCCCTGAAACACATCCTGACAGTCCACCTATTGGTCCACCCGCCTGCCACTCAAAAAAACCTTTGGTCCTAAATATGATTAAAAAGCAAAATTTAAATGAATAATTGAAAAAACGATCATACCTTCATACCAATTATAACTTGCATAAAGCAATAAACACCAAAAAGTTATTTTAACAAGACTGTAAAATTGTTTTTTGTTTCATTATAATGAGAAATTGCCCCTTCTGTCCACAGTGGTGTGGTGAAGACCTGCAGAAAGATTACTTTAGTGTCAGACTCAGAAACAAAGTGGCCGGTTGGTTTAAAATCACATCTTAGTATTTCAGTACTTGAAGCCTGTGTCTCCTGTCAGGACAAAGCCATCCATCTCCACCTCTGACCACCAGAGGGAGCCCCCTCCTGAGTATTGACTGCCTCAGCAGCCTCCTCACTCTATTTCCCTGCATGCACTGCATCCGGTCCCTGTTCCACACAGTTGTTCCACACTCACGTCACTACTCATGCTATTTCCATTACTTCCCTGTCATTAATATAAAGTGTTTACCCCTTTTGCTTGTCTGTGGTTTTGACCCTCGCCTGTTTCTTTGCCTCTCGCAACACTCCTGTTTTAACCTGGCCTATTTCCTGACTTCATCCTTGCCTTGCCCTGTTACCTGCACCATATTAAAGATTGTTGAAAATTGATTCACACACCTCATTGTCTCAGTTACATAAGACTACACCAAACTCGGATCCAGCAAAAGGCGTTCCCTCACCTTCCAACCCCGCCAGGTTCGACCGCCATGTGAACATGGGAGAAAGCTTCACCACCTGATGGCCGTCATCAAAGCCATCATGAGCCAGCTGCAGGCTCACCCGACAGTTTTTCCCTCTCCTTCATTACCCCCTCGTCCCACGCCATCTGACAGAATGAGATGAGACGAGAATCCCTCAGCGCCAAACACTTCCACTTCTGGTGCCCGTCTTTCCTTACCTGATAATTTCAGTGGCAAAACCGAACTGTGTAATGGATTCCTTATGCAGTGCCAGCTGTATTTACATCAACAGGCCCACCTTTACCCCACGAGAGAAGCCAAGGTGTCTTTGTTGTGCTTTCTGTAGTCTGGTGAGGTGCTGGAGTGGCTGGCTGCCAACTGGTCAGGTGAATCCTTACCTTTCCCCTCCTACGACACGTTCACACGTTTGTTACGTGATGTCTTCCAACACTCCACCAATGGGAAAGAACTGGAGGAACCGCTGATGGACATCAAGGAGAGAAAATATAGTGCTGCTGCATACTCCCTGAAGTACTGGACCTTGGTCGCCCAGACAAAGTGGTCACCATGTGGGCTCAAGACTGTATATCGCAGTGAGCTTTCCCAGGAGTTGCAGCAGGAAATCACCTGCCGAGAAGAAGAGCTGGACCTGAATCAGCTAATCGCTCTGATCATAAGACTGACCAATCTCCTCCGAGCCAGGAAACCCAGAGCCACTTGGTCTGATCTCACAACGGCTGGAGCCACCTCATTCAGCCAGAACCCGAGTGCCTCCACCAAACCCATGCAATTGGGTTCCACCCTTCTCACCCCGATGAAAGAAGTTGCCTCGCGCATGACAATCTCTGTCTCTACTGCAGTCTGGTGGTTGGGCAGGGTGGTGAGCGAGAACTCTCTTAATTCCGAAATCCCTGTATCTCTTATAATTCAGGGGATGCATATCGAAACCAAAGCAATGATAGGTTCAGGGGCAGCAGGGAAGCATTGGTTTAGATTTTGCCAATGCTAATTCCTCTGCTTTCCTGCACTTTGTGGGCGGCAGTTTCTGCCATAGATGGTCAGCCAGTGGGTTCTGGATGGATAAAGTGTTTGACCCAGAAGGTCCAACTCCGATGTCAGCAGAACCATCTAAAAACCATCCGTCTCTTCACCAGCAAATCCTCACAATGTGATGTCATCCTGGGGCTACCATGGCTCGAGAGACAGGATCCCACCATCATTTGGTCAGCCAAAGAACTCACCTTGGCCTCACCAGCCTGCCGTCAGCACTGCTTTCAAGTTGGTCTTCCTCGTACCATACTGAGGACTCATCTGACTCTCTGCCACATCAGTACCGAGATCTCCAAGAAGCTTTCAATAAACATCTTGCCAATCACCTTCTGCCTCATAGACCTTATGATTGTGCCATCGACCTGCTACCTCCACGGGGCTGGGTATTTCTCTTGTCACAACCCAAGACTGAAGCCACGCAGTCTTACATCCTAAAAGTGTCAGAAAAGGGTTTCATCCGGCCTTCCACATTCCCAGCCTTGGCAGGGTTTTTCTTTGTAAGAAAGAAAGACAGCAGTCTCCGACCTTGCATTGACTACCTTAGTCTTAATGAAGTTACTGTCAAGTACCGCTACCCTCTTCCTTGCTTTCCTCCGGCCTTAGAACAGCTACGATAGGCTTGGTTTTTCACCAAATTAGATCTCCGAAGTGCATACAACTTAGTACGCATTCGAGAAGGTGACAAGTGGAAAACCACCTTCTCCATTACTACCGGTCATTATGAATAATGAATAGTTGTTATGCTGGTTGGTCTCTGTAATGTTCCCTCCATGTTTCAGGCATTTGTTAATGTGTTTCAAGACATGTATTGTGTACATTGATGACATTTTGATTTATTCTGAAACCCTGGAAGAACAGATCTCAAATGTCCATCAGGTCCTGCAATGCAATGAAAGCAGACGACAGGCTTTAGAGAAGAGATCAACGACAGAGAGTATGGTGGTGTTACCGTTGGAGCGATGCAGGTCAGTGATGAAATCCACCGCTATGTGAGACCAGGGGCATTGTGGAGTCGGCAAGGGTTGTAGGAGTCCGGCGGGGAGCTGACGTGGTGTCTTAGATGGACATGGACCGCACTGCATGACAAACTGTGCCACATCTGCCTGCATTGTGGGCCACCAGATAGAATTCTGCAGGAGGTGCTGGGCACCTGCCATGCCGAGATGACCTGACGCTGGAGTGTATTGCACCGGGTGCAAAACTTGTTGGCGATGAGATGGAGGGATGTTGATCCAATTGTCCGCACACGAAGGTGAAGGAAGTTCGAGCCGGTTTATCTCATCCAGTTCTGTGGTGATGTCCCATTGGATGGGAGCCAGGACAACAGAGGCAGGTATCATGGGTTCCACAGAATGGCAGTCTCCAATGTCCACTTCATGCAAATGGGATAACGCATCTGCAATTCTTAGAGCCAAGTCTAAAGGGGATCTGGTATTGGAAACGGGAAAAGAAAAGAGACCAGCGAGCCTGGTGTGGATTGAGGCTTTTGGCGGACTTGATATATTTCAGATTTTTATGGTCTGTCAATACCAAGAACAGATTTGAAGCCCCCTCCATCCAGTATTTCCACTCCACAAAGGCTTCCTTCAAAGGTTGGTAGTTCTCGATCCCCCACATCATAATTTATCTCAGGGTCCGTGATCTTCTTGGAAAAGAAAGCACGAGGAAATGTTTTGGAAGGCTGACTATGAAGTTGGGACAGGAGACCGCCTATGCCTGTATTGGACACATCCACCTCCACTATGAAAGCACTAGTATATTGTAGTCCAGTGTAAACGGCTTATGCTAAACACGCATGTCACGTGCGGATGCTGCATTCACTGATCAAGGTTTCAATCAACAGGATGGATTTGACTTTCTTAAATTTGATCTTTTTAAGGACTCTAAAACTATAGTCCAAAAGAACAACACTTCATTGCTTTAATCTGAAACTCACGACTGAAAACTGGTTCACGGTTAAGAGTTTTGCACAAAAAATAAATGAATAAAAAGATCAGTTTGTGTTTTTTAACATCCAAATGAAAAAGTTCAAAAAGAACTTCTGTAAAATCCGTGGAATCAACACAAATCTGTTTTATTTTCTTAGAATCTTGAATTATTATCACTACTTAAAAGTTGTTTTTTTTGTAAGGCAGAAGCTGTGGTTGGTGGTTTTGAAGCCTCTTGTGTCATGTGTGCTTTTCAACATTTGTTTGAAAAGGGAGGGTCTGTTTGAAGGGCTTTTTATGGTGCTGAACCAGTAAGCCTAAACAGTACAACTTTAATAGAATCCTAACCATCTGACTGCATTTTCAGTCAAATTTATTCCACATAACAGCTTTGTCTTTAAATTGCTTGTGTTTGAATTATTCCTAATAAGATATTAGGAAGAAAGTAATGTAGTTTTTAAATGTTTATAAACATATTGTCATTTTTAAAGTGCTATTTTAGAGCTGTAAAATAACAAGAATTTATTTAAAGTTTAAATACTTTTTCATGTAAGGAACCAGAAGAAATAAAGCGACTTTGCTCATTCTTGTGATTGAAATACAAAATGTCTGTAATTTAAAAATACTAGTTTGACAAAATTCTTAATTATTCAAACAGTTTATGAACCTCTTAATCTAAAACTGCATGAAAAACAGAACATTATTGCTTGTGGATCAAAGAGCTAAGAACTGGATTAAAAGAGGAGGAGAAAATAAGGCTTTAAATGCTATTCCTTATAGTCTTAAGGATGCACACTTACTCACAGCTGCTTTGCTTGACCAGCTTTTGAGGCTCAGCTTCTTTCTATCAACCTTAAACAGTTACCACATTTTCATCTGTGAGATCTGCTTATTCCAGCAATTATTCAGACAGATATAATGGAGTGGCAGCACTGCAGCACTTTTCTTTCTATGCAACAATAAAACCATGTTTTGCATTTTACTATTTATTGCTTTTTGTTTTTCAAAAATCTGTTTATTATTTTATAATCATTATTTTTACTTCTGTTCTTTTAGTTTTTTTCTTTTTCTGAATCTGTTTTCCTTTTGTCCTCTCACAAAAGCACACTATGAAAGTTAAACAGAGAAAAGCACCAAAAATCAACATCCTATTACACACACACTTACAACTACATCTATAGTTTATCAAATGAATCAAGGAAACAAACACAAAGACATTCAAATGTGTTTAAACATAGAAAACATTAGCTACCCTTAACTTATTACAGCATGCAGATCCCATGCTCTATGAATTTATACTACAATTCTGTCAAAATCTCTGGAGGATTTATTTTATTATGAACAATAAACTACTGAAGCGACTTTTACTGCAAAGGTTATGTTGGTTTAAAGAGTCTCTAAACAGACTTTGCAAAACAACAGAAAAAGATAAAACTCGCACAGTAGCCACAAAGGATCAACTACAACAACTGAGGCCAAAGCATTATGTTTATTCAGTCTGAGGCAGAGGTCATCAATGACAAAGTGTAGTGAAAACTCAAAGCTTGGTTGAATGATTACCATTCTTGCTGAGTCTGCAGATCAGAACCAACTGCATAAATCCAGATCTGCTGCTGGTGGAGATAAAGGAGGCCCATCATGGAAACATTTTCATCAAATCTCTGGTCTTCTGAATGTTGTTGCAACCATTTTGTTCCGTGCATTGATCTCTGACACTTTTTCTGATTGGAGTCTCAGGGACAAAGCTCCCCAGATCTTCCTGCCTGTCTATTAGCACTTCAGGCTTCATTTTCACTGAGAACTGGCCCTGTCCTCAGATCTCCTCCCAGTAAGACATGCACACAATATCTCCTCTGAAAGAAATCCTGATGAGATATCGAATATTTTCAACTCTTTTTGTGCAAAGTTCTATTTTTCATGCATTGTCTTGGACATCAGTAATCTGCATCCCTGAGGCGGAGCGCTTCTAGATTTACATCAGTCTCATATTGGAGACATGTTGTAAGCTCCAGCAAATCCATGACCCTGAAAGGGATATGTTGGGTAAGAGGAAATGGATGGATGGATGGATGGATGGATGGATAGAGACTTGTTTTCCCACTTTTCTAGAGCCTGTGGCCACAGGGAACTGTTGGAATGTAACAGCTTTGTTTTTTGGCTCAGCTTTCTGTCTTATGATTGAGGATGCTGTCCCTGCATTTATTTTTGACTTGAAGGACCTCATCTTTCAACGAACTAGGAAACCCTTATGAGAGAAGAATGACATCTGAGCAAAGAGTAAAAGATGGGAATTTGTTTCCAAAAATGAATGGTTTTCCAGCATTTTCACTCCAGCAGGTAAAAAACTTGTGCAAATGACAGAGAAAGAACAAAAACCAGTGAAAGGAAAATGTCCGTTTCATTCCCGCAGTTCCAATTTGCCGTCTCTGACCCTCCATTTCCAGCGCTGACACCTGTCAGGAGCGGGAACACAGCGGAGCCACAGATTCGACACGTTGATCTCCTCTTCAAAGGACACAAGCTTTCTGTCCAGAGTTTCCAAAGTGAAGGCCTTTCCCCACATCTGGCAAAGAGGATTCATGTGGATGAAGGATGTGGAAGTCTAACTAGTAATAGAAGTCCTTTAGACTTTATAATGATGATATGTATTTTGCTTCTTTTTATGAGCTTTTATCATTTAAATCTATCAAAATTCACTTTAGCTAAATGAAGGCAGGCTTTCATACCTGGTCACTGATTCCTACAGCAACATGACCCACGTTGACCTGTCGGCTCTCTCGGATCCTCAGACATTCTCCCTGCATGTTCTCGATCCAGACATCGACACCTGCCATCATCAGAGACCTGATTTTAAATGTCAGACTGTAGCAGGTAATTTAGAAGAGACAGAGAGACTTTTCTCACCCTCAAAGCAGCAGGATGACCGCTGACTGTCTGCTGCTCTCCACTCCAGAAGCCTGTCTGAGTGACGGTTACAGGAAGAAAAGACGCCAGAGCTCAAGTCATCAGACAAATGATCAGAGTCCTTGAGGAAAAAGACATTTTGTTGTCTTAGAGTTCAGATTCTCACATGTGTAGCAAACATTTTAGGGGTTTTGTGCATGTATCACACATTCTCTGATGCATCCATCTGGGATGTGTCTGAACAGCTGAAGCAGGATGGAGGTTCATCTCGAGGTTCTGGAGACCAGCTCTGGATTGTGGTTCCAACTGGGATATCTGGAGAGGAACGATCATTTTGGACAATGAACTCTCTTTGACTTGATTCTTTAAATGTCAAGACCTTTTATTTTTGAGTCAAACAGTTGGACTTCTTGCTTGACTTGAAAAATGCACACCTTGATTGTTTTATCTCTACTCTTAAAAATGTGTGGTCTCACTGACACCTGCACCAACTCCTTGCTGTGTTTGCTGTGAAACTTTTGTTATCACAATCTCTTATTTTCTTGAGGAAGTCATCCGGAAATCTATTTCTTAGTTCATAAATTACTTCTTTTACATTTTACATTATGTGATCATTTATACAGTTGTGTTGTTCCTCTTTACACAAAAACAACAAATGCACACATTTGTGGAAACAAACACCTGAGTGTTTTTCTAAAGCACCATTACTTTTATTAAGTCCTATTTGGGCAAAGGGTTATGGGTAAAAATGATAAGTGGGATTGTGAAATGTGAAACAGCAAATATGCAAGACACGTTTGGTTGGGTCCACGTCCACTCATTTGCCAAAGAAACAAGACATGCTTTTAAATATGACCAGGTTTTCATACAAAAAATGTGTTCAATGTTCATGTCAATTCATCATCCTTTTAGGTAATATTCATCCTAGTCTATATGTTTAATACAATTTTGGTTTCTCTGAGTCCTTATATTGCAAAATGTGACAAAATCTGTATTCAGTTCATGTCTTTGTTCTTATTT
Organism: Oryzias celebensis; assembly: GCA_014656515.1. Lineage (NCBI taxonomy): Eukaryota > Metazoa > Chordata > Actinopteri > Beloniformes > Adrianichthyidae > Oryzias > Oryzias celebensis. The sequence goes on along the minus strand of BNCR01000001.1, from coordinate 38,525,721 downwards.
TCCGTTTCAGACTCACCATCCCTGAGATATTCCAGCTCTTCTTCTGATCCCCACAATCTCTTATGACCTTTCTGCAGCAAAGGGAAGAGATCTCTGAGAGCACAAAGATGTTCCACTGATGCATTAGAGTCCCATCCTTCCTCCTCATCCTCCTCATTGGCCCTCTCCTCCTCACAGTCTCCCTCATAGTCTTGGTCAGTTTTCTGACACATGTCCTGTATGAACTCCTCTTCTCCTATGTAGATATCAATGTCTGATTCTGACCCGGTGTCCCATCCTGCTGCACTTTTGTTTTCCTCTTGCAGAGGATGTGGGTAGAAGTCCCATTCTCCAGGTACAGAGTCAGTCTCTGCTTCAGAGTGCTGGTCTGAGCTACCATGGTCACAGGGGTTGCTGTCCTCATTTACTGCCAAAGTTCTCCAGGGGCTTACCCAGAGCGGCGCCGAAGATGAGGCAGAGGAGGATTTGTTCTGGGTGACCGGGATCTGAGAAGATGAGACACTGAGGCCATTTTCATCCTTCCTCTGACAGAGGAGCAGCTTCTCACAGGCTGCATGTATGGAAGAGGGACTCAAACCCCCAACTGTGGAGAAAACACCCACAGAAACCATAAGACTGAAAAGGCCATCACCTCATCATCACCAATACTGCAGAGGAAGCAGTTATAAAGATGATTGTAAAAATCTTCGATGTTTTCTCAATCATGACTCACAGCAGAGCAGATGCAGTGATAGCTACAGTACATATGTGTTGATGTGTGATTGGTCAACCTGCTCGCAGGGCTTTGGTGGTTTTCCTCCTGAGCTCCTTTGCTGATGCTCGTCTTTCTGGATCTTTCTGTAATGCAGCTTCAAAGACTTTGGCGGTGAAGTTGTTGCAGTTGGACGGTACCTCCCACAGAGGAGGAGGCTCGTTCACAATCTGTCAGACAGAGATGTGTGAACTTCTGTCAGATTGTAAATTCAAAACACGATTGAGGCTCTGACCTGGAGACACAGCGGATGGGAATAGTATCGTATCCAGGGTTGGCATCCATTGAGCATGTGCAATAGCATACAGCAGCTGCTCCACACGTCTGCCTTGGCACACAGTGGGTCCCCTCTTGCCACCTCAGGGGCCATGTGTGTTTCTGTGCCAGGAAAGGCAGTTCCTGCAATAAAAATAAAGCTCATCAATCATTTGTTTAACATCTTTTTGCCTCAGACCTGAAAAACCACATAGGACAAAAACAACAATAATCCTGACCCTCTCTGCTGTGTTGATCACAGTCAAAACATAAAGGAAATTCAACGTTTAATTAACTCTGACCATCTCAATACAGAAACTGAGACTCATTAGATGAAGTAAATGTATTTATTGATTTGGTCAGGGGAGGTTTTCTGGTAATCTGAGGTGAGTAGAAAGAAGCTACATTTACTCAAAAACATTTCTTAGTTTAATAGATTTTTTGTTTCAGTGAGTGCAGTGAATAAGAGTGAAACAAAGTAATGGAAACCAACAGTTGTAGGTCGTGAGAAGAACCAACATGTTGTTTAAAAACTGTACTCTTCAGGATCAACTCACCCATGAAAACTTTGGTGCTCCATCCACTGCTATCCAGAGTCTCTGAGAGGCCAAAGTCGCAGAGGAATGTGTTTCTGCAGTCTGCAGACAGCAGCACATTGTCAGCTGGAATAAAATCAACACACAGGATTCCGTCAGACAGTTTGTGTTTGGTGCTCATCATGAAAGTGTTAACGGAGAAACACAGAGAATGTCAGCGTGACTGTGTCCAAAAAAGTAGCACAAGTTTGATTTCTAAAGAGAACAAGTGTACAGACTCTCGTCCATGTGAAGCTGATATGAATTTGACTTGTGAATATGACGGATTCCATTTGAGTAAAGCTCAGTGTAGGGTCTGAAGTTGAGGGTGACCAGTCCTGCAAAACCTCCTCAGCAGGAATCTCTGAGGTGTCAGCTCAGCATCATTTCCATCGCTGAGCTGACACCTCACAGCAGAACCCTCAGGATTCAGAGAACATCCAAATGTTTCAGACTCAGGCAATGGAAAAGTAGGAGGTTTACGGGGGCCCCAAACATCAAGGGCCTCCAGATCAGTGTTAATAAATGTGACATTTGTTTTTCACTTTTCAAACGTCTTTGGGTTTCATAAATTCTGTGATTAGACCTAACACCCACCTTTAAGTTATGAAGTCAAAGCCAAACAGCAGACACCAATTGTTGCAGTTCCTAAAACAACCGTTGGAGGCTGGTTGTTGAAATCTCTGATGATCCTCTCTTAGCTACAGACTCTGAATCCATCTCCACCCTCCTTGATCTGAGTGCACCTTCAACACCATTTCCCTCACAACCCTCCTGCACAGACTCCACTGTTGACATCACCCACATCCCTCTGCGGTGCTACTGTTATCTCTCAGGTCACAGGCAGTCTATTCAACTGAATGCTTTCCAATCCCAATCCAATCGCCTCAGGTGTGCATCAGGGCTGTTTCTCCCACCTCTTCATTATCTATATATGCTACTTCCCCTCAGAAAAGTCTTCTGCAAATTCAACATCCAAAATAAAACGTAGCTCTATTTGGCTCTGTTTTCTCTCCCTCTCTTTTCCTCTTACTCCTTTGCTAGGGGCCTGCTGGATCCAATCTGCTCCGTCTCCATGGTGGGGGTCTGGTGCGCATGGGGGTGGTTGTTCCTGGGTCTTTGTCTGTCGGGGCGGACCCCCTTCTTTCTATCTCCCCTATGTTAACCCCTTATCCCCCATCTCTAGCATATGTTATCACTGGACAAAGCGAGGTGTTGACGTCATCCAAAAGAACAGCCTCGTCTCCTGCTCTCGTGAAATGAAGCCAAATCCGTCACCATTGCTTCCTGAAACGTGTGCTGTGATTTTGAATCCGAGTCGGTCTGAGTCACGTTCTTAGGGGAACTACAGTCACCAATCATGAGTGAGTTTGTTCAAAGTCCACACCCCTTAAACAGAAAGCGGGATTGGGAGAAGCTGTCAATCAAATGTTCAACGTGGGGCCAGCGGGAACCACATGCTTTTACTGAGTCATCTGATTGGTCAGTTTATAACTTGAATGACTTGGGATAAAGAAAAAGTATCATGAAAAAAAATAGGACTAGAAAAAAAAAGTTAAGAAAGGGGCATCAGAGCAAGAATAAATATTTTGACAAATAGACTGACTAAGTATTAACATTTCTCACAACCAACCAGCAGGTACTTCCTGTTTGGAACACGAGAAGGGAGGGGTTGAGCTGTCCGTTGTTTTTACAGTCAATGCTAGCATCACACTCTCTCCTTTTTTCCATCTGGTCCAACAAGGAATGCATGTAAACCTAATTATATAAACATAATTATTATAAATAAAGTTTAGCCGAAATTACAAGAGGGGTTCATACAAAAACATACATCATTTGTCTAAAGATCCATAAACTCCTATTGTTACCATCAAATATGTCCAACACAAGAGGCCTTCAGCTCTTATCTGCTCGCTCAGCTTTTAAACAGAACAAGTTAAAAAAAGAAAGAAAGAAACTAAACTTCAGGGAAAAACAATAAACAACATTGAACAACAATGAAGGATATTATTTTAGTGGGTTTATACTATGCCTCATGTAACGAAGTAAACAATAAGAAATAAATCCATCTTACTATTACTATTTAGCACAACACGTGTTTGACACCAGGGTTTTTCCAATCTGATCATGTGTTAGGAAATCAGGCCTGATCATGTGGTTGACGCGATCAGTATCGTTTTTTGTCTCCCGATCACAATATTTAATTTATTATTATTTTGATCAGCGTTATATATATTATATATTATATATACTTATATTTCAAGCTTATTTTTCTGGACAAATACTCCACTAGAAGTCTGCATTCCATGAACAGATGAACATTTTATGGGCGTAAAGCACAGCAGAATACAGCACTTCAAGCAGGAGGCTAAAAAAAACAGTTCAGGCAAGCTAGCAAGGTGTTCAAAGATTCGGTCTTCTGGGATCAATCACTCTTAAAAATGTTTTAAACTGACAAGTATCTCTGTTGGGCTGTCTTAACGGAAACAACAACCTACAAAAGAATTTCAACAGAAAAAAGATTGAGATTTTGCTTCTTTTTAGACTAGCTAACGATAGCTTAAGACCCGAGCAGTTCATGTTATGCCTTTTGGTTTCTCTGACAGACCCCTAGTTAAATAAATTAACTATTGTGGTAAAAAAAAAAAAACAAAGAGACGTCTTAAGACTTTAACCTCTTGAGATAAAAAAGTAATCTTAACAATAAATAATTGGTTCTAATGAGTTCAGCTAGTAATGCATACACATGATCATATTCATGCTACAACAGCCAGCATTATTTTTTAAGAATTTAAAATCAAGATATGAATCACATTTGGTTAAAAATGTTCAGTAGTTCTCAAGATAACAAAGCTAAAGTCACTCAACTTTTTCTTATGACTAATTATCACCTATATTTACTAGATAATCGTTTTTTTTTTTCTTTAGGTAAAAGTTGCACTATTTTTTTCCTGTGATTGTTTAAGTTTTAAATGATAAAAAAGGTCAATGAAATAAAAATGTGGGACAACCTGAATCTATTTAGTAAATTTATGTATTCTTTAAAAATGTTTTACAAAAGTATCGGATCAGGCAGATACTCAAAATCCAATGACTCTGAATCAGATCGGACCCAAAAAAACCTGTTCAGGACATCCCTATTCAATGCAAACATACTGGTATGCAGTTTGGATGCAGTGATTCTGTCACAAGTGGGCAGACAGCTGGTTCCACTTGCTGCAGGTATATTTATTCAGACAGCTAGAAGTCCACAAAGGTAACTCAGGATCAGACAGACAGAGGTCAATAAGGGGTATGGGATAATCCAAGAAGCCATTAGAGTAGTCAGAGACCGAGCAAGGGTCAGGGCAGGTGGCAGGCGGAGTCAGAGAACAAAAGATCGGGTCAGAACTGAAATGCTTGGCAATGCAGGCAGGATGGCACAAACAAGACTTTGCACTGAGCAAGGCTCTGTGTGCTGCTTCAGAGACAAGTGGCTGATTGTCAGATTGGAGTCAGGTGAACAGCATCTGGGGTTTGCTTGCTGGGGCTGCTGGGAGATGTAGTGAGTCATCCTGCTGATGACCAGAGGGAGATACAGAGCTCTGACTCCTGACAGATTCAGTCTCTCCATAAGTTGGTTTAAGGGTGTAACGTACAGTTCGGTTTTAAATCGAGAATTGCGTAAACAAGTCCATCATCTCTAAGGTAAACTACTTTTTCCTCTAGAATGAATATTCTACATTTACCCCCAACGTAAGAGTCTGGGTGTCACTCTGGATATGCACTATCATTCTGTAACCACATCAATTATATCACATGGTCTGATTATTTCCAGAGTTGTAAAGTACTTGAGTAACTTCAGGTAAATTGCTCAAGTAAACGTAATGAGTGACTGTGAGTCTCCATTCAAATGTAGTGGAGTAAAGAGAACAAATATTCAATCAAAACATGTAGTCGAGGTGAGAGTATAAGTTGCTTATATGTTTGATACTCTGTAAAAATGTAGCCAAAAAAACATACTTAAACAAAGTAGCAAAGTCCATTTACTCAAGTACTTTACATCTCTGGACTTCGCCCCTCCCTCGTCCGTAGACCACCTCCATCCTGGTCCACAGCCTCGTCACCAGACTGCTGTAAATCCCTCCTCTTTGGACTTCCCCTCAAATCTTTCAACAAGCCTCAACAGGTCCAGAACTCAGCTTCTCGGATGATCAGCCCTCCTCTCACCACATCACAGCTGTCGTACAGCAGTGTTATTGGCTCCCTGTCAAACTCAGACATGATCACACTCCTGCTGTTCACTTTCAACGCCATCCACAGCCGTGCTCCTCCATACCTGTCCAGTCTCCTCCACTTACTGTTCCCTCTAACTCAGATCAATACATTAATCAAATCAGCAATAAAATACAAAAATAAAATCAAGTTTCCCTGATAAAATGCACACATACGTGAAAATAGATTGTAAACAAGCAGATGTTCCTGTGTTGTTCAAATAATTTATATTTTAATGTAAATGTTACAACTCACAAATTTAAACATTTCCCTTACAAAAGTAGTCTATTCAAATGTAATACTTAGTCTGTGCTAAAAGTGATGCTGTTTACTTGAAGTTTCCTTTACACAGTATTTACAATCTGTATATTGTAAACTTGTTGAGATTTAGTCTGAAAAAGTAATCAGTTAGTATACTTCCTACAATACTGGTACATGTACACAGTCTATAGCATACCTGCTACACTTATACTCAAGTATATTTAACAAAATAAACCCATGTTTCCTTTCTTTTTTTTTTTTTGCTAAGGCTTTTGTGGATTTGATTCCTTAGATTCACAGGTGTTCAGTTGCTCAGTCCTGCTTTTCGACCGCTTACCTTTTTACTCTAGTATTTGAATGACTACTTTTTACTCCTACTTATCAATATAAAGCAAAGCTACCCTTACTAGAGAAAACTTTTTGGATACTCCACCAGTGTCTAAGTACATCTGAGATTTTATAATGTTAATCAATAAAAACCATAACTCAGCTAACAACACACCTTTGACATCCAAGTGAATCACTTTCCTGTTGTGCAGGTGCTCTAGCGCCTCCAGTGTCTGATGAAGGTAATGCAGGGCCAGATCCTCAGGTAGACAGGTTGTCTGCTTTAAAAGCTGGCCCAAGCAAGCTGGAACAAATACAAAAAGAAGACTTTCTACAGTTTGAAAGTCCTCTCCAAATTCCTCTCCAAGTTTGTCAATCACACTTGAAAGAAGTTACCTTGCTTCAGCTCCATGAACAGTAAAATGTTTGGGCCTTCTCGCACAACTCCAAACAGCTCCACGACCCGAGGGGAGTTCAGGGAGCTCCATGAGCTCACCTCCCCACTGTGAAAGTTACTCAGTGGAATCTGAGAGGAGAAGAAAGTTAGACTGAGCCACACTGAGCTGGTGATATGTGTTCAGCGGCTCACCCGTTTGGCAGCACATTTGAATCCAGTGCTTTTATCTCGAATGCAGAACACATCTCCGTAGGAGCCGTTCTGGATGCGATGAAGGACAGAGTACTCCTCACATTCCCTGTACTGACCACTGCTGGACTGCAGGAGCTGCAAAACAATCAATATTAGATAGGCTACATCCAAAGCCGGTGATTTATTTTAGAAGAGTGAGCTTTCCTCAGTATAAACTTCATAAGAGATTCAGAGAAACAAGAGATTCTGAGCTTTAATGAATTTGTTTTTAATTGTTTCAAGACTTTTCCAGATTAAGATCTCAGAGTTTCTTTCAGCTTTACAAGTCTCCTGTGACTGATATTAAAAAAGAATTTAAAATAAACAATAAGCTGTCAAATGTTTCTGTCTGTGTAAATAAAGTTAGGAGGGGGTCATTTTCTGTAAATCTGGGGTTTGGTTTAAATCTTACCCACAACTATTTTTGGAGTTCAGTTGTGGTGAACGGAGCAAACTCTGTTCAATGTTTCCCTCCAACTTTAGACTAAATTTCCTCATTGGACGATCTGAAATTCCACCTTTTGTTTTCCGTACTGTATGTTACACTTGTGATTCCAGCTTCACTGCTATTTATGTGGAAAATGTGGAAGTGCAGCAGACAAGATTAATAAGTAAACAGTGACATATCTTACACTGTGAAATAAGAGGCCTTCATTGGCAAACACTGAGGTCTTCCAGTCATTCAGAATGTGTTTCATGGAAACTTTGAGGAAAGCAGAGACGAAGAGCTTTGATATCTGTGTCACTTTGCCTCTCAGCTCATCCAACACCGGGTCACTGGGGTCATCCTGAAGGGCACTCTGGGATGTGTCCATGCTGCTGTGGACACTGCTGTAGTCTGACACTCCCAGCAGACTCTGCGCCCATTCTGTGGAGTCAGAATCCCAGCCTGCATGAGGCGAAGGTTCAAATCCAGACACATGCATGAGTTCAAAACAAGGACGCTCCCCAAGATCATCCTGTGTCTCTTCATCCACACAAGAAGAGTCTGACTGGCTCTCGTGGGAGCTTATGGATCCCCAGTCGGAGTCGGAGCCTCCTCTGTCATCAGTGCTGTCCGCACCGATGGACCTCCTCTGTGGCGTCTCCTCTGAACCACTGACACAGCCTGCAAATGTGCCCTGCTGGTTACCATGGCAGCACCGGGGCGAGTCAGTAAACTGAGGAGGAGGTGGGATGATTCCAGCAGCCGATGTCGCCCTCAGCCAGTCAATCTCCTGCACCCACAAACCCCTGATGACAGGAGGCTCCTCCCCTTCTTCTTGTCTCCTCTGTCTGTTCCTTGTCTTCCTGTACAGTCTCCTCTGAGGAGGGAGGCGCGGGACTTCGCTGGCCTGATCAATGTCCTCCTCCTCTGTGCTGCTTGTGAACACAGGCTCTTCATTCAGAGACCTGCATGAGATGGAGATGAAGAGAGCAGGAGCATGAAATCTGGGCGGGAAAGAGAGTTCTACACTCAGTAGGTGATGAAACTTAAAGAAATCTTTTTTTTTTTTCTAAAATAAACTTTTTTGGGACAAAAAGAAAGAAAGAAGAAGGAAGGAAAAAAGGAAAGTCCTAAAGAGTTTCTGGTTAAATTCTGAACAAAAGTGTGGCTGGAAGCCAGAGAAACTGAGAACAGAGAAAATGAAAATATTACGAGTATGCAAATGTTCACTTAGAGTAAACAAGAGGTAAACAGATCAGGTGCTGTGGTGAGACTCATCCATCCATCAAAAAACTATGAAGAAATGATCAAAATATGTTTGTCACATTTAAAATGCAGCACGGTTTTCTCATGTTGAACTTTATTTAAGTATTGATGAGTGTAATTGGGCTGCAGTTACTTCAGTAGAGTTGTAATAAAGTTACTCTACTCGTACTTTACCATTATGACATACATTTGTCTTTCTTCACCTGTTTTTTCAGAGTGATGGTGACATATTTTGTTTAGTTACTATTGTGTTATTTAAAAAGAATCATAATGAGCATGTTTTGATTGAGTAAACATTTTTAAATAAGAATAAACCATTTATCAACATCTCAGATGTAAAGTGCAGTTACTCAAGTGCTTTGTTAATTATTAAATTACTTATAAATTAAACTGAACATCATTAATTAGTGATTTTTATTTCTAACCTTAAGTGTGAATGTTGTGTCTCTAACTGCAGGGTGGATTTTTGTCAAAAAAAAGAGGTTTCAAAACTCCTTTTCAACGGTTGATTTTAGATTTGTGCTTTAGGATTTTATAAAAGAAACTTCACTGTTTTAGTGTCCTTTCTCATTTTAATGTCACTGAAAGTCCTCTAGAGGTTTGGTTCTTGATCAGTCATTCACAGTGCAAATGCATCATTGTGGTTCTGAAACATGGAACTCTGAAGCTGCTGATCTGACTGGACTGAACCAATGAATCCAGGTGCATTGTGGGTGATGTGGATGCTTTCTTCTCCAATTATATTTATTGATTTTTCAGATCCATTTCCAGAAGTGGAAATGGAGAATAAAGGTATGGATGTAAGCCTCTCTGAGTAATACATGGATGAGGACCAGTCATTCTCATCATTGCTATTACCTGTGGACATTAACAGAACATGCAATTATTTATGCTTATGCCTGTAAATAAGAAACTTATTTTTTTCTAAAAGGAAATGTTATTTTACTTTTAAATCACAATGCTTTACAGAGGAAATCTGCTCTGAGATCAGGTGTAGCTCCTCCCATGTTTGACCTGCAGACCAGTTGGTGAGATCAAACACACCTGGGCTTTTGAGAGAGGAGGCGCGATTGAGAGAAGGAGCAGCGAGTGTTGGAAGGGCTGAACTCCTGGAAGTCTTCTCCTGGAAAAACAAGCAATATAGTTCAGTGTCAATCCAATAGAATCCTTCATAATCAATCAGATAATCTAATCATGACCCAAATGCGGTGCCACACTGGCTCTGGGATGTGTCTTGAATTAGGTCCATGACACATTCACTTGAGAATAACTGAAGAAAAATGATCTGAAATTTGATTTCAGAACTTTCCAGTGACCAAAAAGCCTAATGCCTGCAAAGAACTCCAGCTTTGACGATCTCTGAAGGTGATGCTCTTACGTTCTGCTTGTGCAACGATGGACATGCAGGGATCCTCCTGGAACCCTTCTGGAGCCACATGCTTTGCGGTGCCGCGCTGCATCACAAGGCTCAAATGGGGGGTGGAGGCTTGAACCAGAGGGTCCTCTTTCTCCTCATATTTTTGGGCCCCTTCTTTATCCAGATATGAGTGCTCTGACTCGTCTGTCGTAAGAACAGAGGATGTGTGGGACCTCTGTAGAAGTTCCACTTCTCCGTCAGAGAACATCGTCAACCTGCCAAGGAGAAAAAGGAACAGATCAATATCAACAGTTCAGATTTCACCACACTGCTCATGGATTATGGAAGATTTTACAACCATTAACTTTCTTCAAGGTGGAGATGTTTAGAATTATTTCAGTATTTTCAATGGAAAAAGTTGTGATAAAAGATGAAAAACCTCTAATATAGATATACAAAAATATGGGTGCTCTTGGCGTGACGTGCAGCTTCTCCAAGCATCACAACTTTGTTTTAGTTGTTTGAAAATGCAAAGATGGTAGAAAATGTTCTTGTCTGCTCCAGATCAGACTTTTTTTACACACCTCTCAGATGTTACAATCATGAAAGAAGACTAACCAGTTAGTGCAAATGATTATTTAACTTTTCATTTTTAAGGCTTTAAATCCACAAAGACAGAAATGTTTAAAAGTTGGGAAAACTTTAAAAACAGAGAGATTTTAATGCAGAAAAACATTTGTGATTGAAGAAAAAGTTTCAAAACATCTGTTGAGCTTTTGCTATGAAGATCACATAAAGGAGCCACAGTAACTCTGAATGAAGCCCAATGATGCAGTTCTCCTGCTTTACTGTCAAGCATTCCTCCCTGTTTGATCATCATTCCAGGTTAATGCCGACATGCTCTTGGCTCTAGTGATGTCTTCAAGACTTTGACTGTTAGCTCAAAAGAGATAAAAGACGTCACAGTAAATGTTTCCAAAAACATCCAGAAACATGACAATCCAGAAGCCATCTATTTTCATGGCTTTGCTTTTGGATTCTTTATTTTAAAATGTTTCATGTACATCTGTAAGTCGGCATCACGTGGAAACAGACCAAAACCAGTGAAGTTTGTGTTTTTTTGGCAGGAATGGAGACAAATCCTTCCTGTAGCACAAGCTTCCTTTACCGGTTGCATGAGTTCTTGCTGGTGCAGATGTTCTCAGTGACTGCTGTTCTCTCAGTGCAGCACAGAAACTCCATAGTGTTACCACAGCTCTGCGACTGCAGGAGGCCTTTACAATCAGATGTTTGGGTTCACTTCACTTCCTGCAGTGTTTGCTGCTTCCCTTCTTTCTGTTTGGAAGTGGAAGTTAATCTTGAAGTTAGAACTTTAATTCTGCACTCAGTCCAGGTCCCTATAGAAACGATCAGTAATAAAAAGATCTTCTTCACGCTGTCATTTGATGCTTTTCTTTGATTCCACAAATACAATCTCTGGATTTCCTCATGTTTGTGAACTTCTTTCTAACATGTTTAATTTGAGCAAACATGGTTGATTGTCAACAGAAATGTGCACAGGTGACAGTAAAAAAAACCTGGATGAATGTGTTGAACTGACCCATCATGCACCACTGACAGCCGTCTGAGCTGATAACAGCCTCATTCCTATTTCTATGCTTCCAGTCCATTTGAGTTACCTGACTTTTCAAAGTGTGACCAGTTTGAAGAATTGTCTGTAAATCCCTGCTGTTTGGAAGACTTCCAATATATGTGTTTTATGAACTAAAATGGAGGTTTCGTTTATTGACACATTTCCCATCGTGAGACAAAGCTCTCATCCTGTATGTGCTGCTACCTGCTGTGTTGGGGTATGAATGAATGGAAGTGGCAACTTGAGCAGGAAGGGGAGTATAAATAGCGCGTGGAGCTGCGGCATGCAGAGGGCGGCTGCATGCCTTCCACCGGAACCATCAGCTGTCAGAGTTCCTCAGCTCTCTCCATGCTGACAGCAAACACAGGAAGATCAAAACAGAGATGCTTCCTCCCAGAACGGCAGCCCAGGCCCCGAAGGCCCCACGAAAGTGGTGTGAAACAGGTTTGTGTTTTCATTCCTCAGAATTCAAACTAACAGAGATGAAATGTGGATCATGGTTAGTTTGGGAGAAGCAAGTAGAGACAACAAAAAAAATCAAGCAGCAGATTCTGTCAGATCTGAAAGCGAAGCTAAGCGTGGTGGGACTATACCTCAGAGGGACAGAAACTTCTGGCAGTTTCAGCTGAAACCTGGTGCTCCGGATGAAGTAGAGTCTCCTCGCTCCGTCTCTGTCTGCTCCTCTGTTATGTCCATGTCAGCCTCAGAGCGTAAGACCCCAGCTTTCGGCCCCCGCAGGCCCTGCTCATTGGCACCCTTGAGTGTGACGGATGAGCTCTTGTACCTCAGCCACTCCAGTCCGCCCCCAGCAGGCCCCCACCCTCTGCAGCCTTCCTACATTCTGGAGGCATTCTGCAGATGTCCTCTGTGACACCTCAGCTTTGACCATCCAGCTGAATTACTCATCAGTCTACAAAGCATGCTCGATTCTGACCCATTCGCCGAGTTTGTGAGCAGCATTCAGACACAGAAACCAGCAGCCAAGAACTTCCACCCAAAAATATTCTTCTTGTAAGCCAAGAAAATAAAAAAATACAAGTCAAGCTGATGACAGAGATGTTTCTTTCTGAAGGACTAGAAGACAAACAGCATCACTGTACCAACAGTGAATCTATCATGAACAGGACTGCCTTCAATGTGTGGTGGTCAGATTTCTGTTTACGTTATTATGGTACCGTCGTCAGTGTTGTACAAGTTAAACATGCAGTAGAGTTAAGTAAGCTAACTCTTCTTTAGCAGTTCTGGGACATCGTCTGTCCGTCCTGGGAGAAGATCCCTCCTTCATCTGGCCAACCCTGAGGGGGTGAGTTTTTCCTCACGAGAAGGAGGGTCTGAGAGCAGGGATCTTAGTTTAGCTTAGTCTGTTTAATTGGTTTAGCAACCAGGTTTTGTTTATATTTCATGACTGACTTTACTCTCTTTGCATGAATACCAGTGTGAAGCCCATTGAGACGGCGGTGGTTGTGATATTGGGTTATATCAATAACATTGAATTGAACTGAATTTCTCATCCATATTTACAGCTTACATCTAAGGGTTTGTGCACTTCTCCAGGAAATGACAGTTTTTGTTTTGAAGACTCCCGTTCAGATTTTCACAAAAATGCAGATCAGACTCCGATCGAAATCCTGTTTTTGTGTTTTTAACATGTTTTGGGGGCATTACTCTGATGATGGAGGAACTGAAGAACCTTAAGATGAAAAAGTGTTGCTTGATAAAGATTATAGTTATGTAGAAACTACAAATCGACAGGTCACCAGCTCCCAGCTGCGCTCCACTCTGATACATCTACTTACAAACAGATCCATGAACGTCTTTGTTTTCCTCGTTTGAGCTGGAATCTAGATCAAAACTGTACAGCTGCATTGCTCCAATATTCCTCGCCAATGTTAGGTTGGGGTGTGGGGGCTGTAAGCTAGTGGGAGAGAGTGTAAACCGATGACGGGAAATGGGGCCAACTGTCCCACCCACAATTCAGAGGTGAGTTTCTAATGAACTCCTGCTGCACTGCAGAAACTATGTTCTAGAAAACGACACAGGTTTTTTGATTTGGTCTTAAAAGACATAATCATGATTAAAAGATCACTGTGAACACTTTGATCAAAAGTTGAGTGGGACGTTGTCGCTGACTTAAAGCAGAGACAGACAGCTCTGCAACATCTGCTAAGTTTGCTTTTCCCATCGACAGCTGACCCGTCCATCAGCTGTTCTTGCTCCACAGCAACACATCTGATTTCAGGAACAGAGAGGACTGGACTCCAAACATTCCTGCAGGAATTAGCACAATAGCAGAGGAGGGAGTGTGTCAGCTGTGTGTGCGTTTGTTTTCAGTGTGTGTTGAGGGTGGAGGTCCATCTCCCCAGCAACATCTCATCGGTGGACCAGCTCAGAAGCCGTGTAGTTTGCTCTCACGTCATCAGGTCTTTACCTCCTCTCTGCTGTTGGGGGGTCAAGTCAGCTAAACTTAGAGCTGAGAAGCTTCAGTCAGCTCTCTCAGCTCCTTCACTTCTCCTTTAGTGGACGAAGTCAACAAATCTCTGCTGATTAGAGTCAGTGAGGCTGGAAACACCAGCCTAAAAAACAACAGCGTGTCATCTATGTGTTTGACGTTTTCCATTTTGCTGGATTTCACTTTAACTATTGTTAAAGCTTAAAGACCTTCTGGGTCTGTTCAGATTCAATTAGAGAAGTCGGAATTCTTATCGAAAGGAGGCAGAAATCTCTGCAGTGAAGGAAACGCTCGCTCTTTCAAAGTCCATGTTGATGCGGTCTCAGCTGTAGCTTTTTAAATATTCTTCATTTTGTAAGTTATTGTGTACGCTGGCTCTGGTTTTACATCACAAATTTGTTTCAAAGATTTCATGTTTTGGTGATATTCCACCTTCCTTAAAGTCCCAAAGCAATTTACCGCCACAGTCCCATTCACCCACTGAAGGACGCTCCTCTGCCGAACATTAGCGCCAACCTTCCACCAAAGGCAATTTGGGGTTCATCGTTTCGCCCAGGGACGCTTCGACAAATGGGCAGGCAAGGTGGGAATCAAACCTGTAATTTTCTCAGAGGCCAATCGCTGCACCACAGCTGCCCCATGCAAACTTTATACTCGAGTCATTTTCTGTTTCCAGCAGGAAACATTTACATTCTCCAGTTTGATTTTTAAGAAAAATCCATTTCATTTATTAAAGGACAGATTAGTTTTGTGACACGAGGAGCCAAGAGGTGACAGGATCCCCGGGAGGAGAGGCTGGAGAACACACCAAACCAAAGCAAGTTTTCAAAGGTTTTATTTAATCCTCTTTCAAACCCCAAGGGTGCAAAAGGTCACAGATTTCTCTCCAGGATGATCCAGATGTTCAGAACCGAAATGAAAAGACTAGAAAAGCTTTACTCTCTTCTCACACATGATCAAACAACATAGAACAAAAACTCCTGCTAAGGACCTGCTAAATGACCTCCTTTGTTTTTATTATTTAAAGAAATGGAAAAAGTCAACAAAGAAAACGGATTTCCAGATAGAAACTATGGATGCAAAAACACTGGCAACCTGAAGAAGGCACACGTTTTCTTTATGCTGTCACTTTTCCTCTGCATTCCAGCTAAAACAATTTAAAAGATAAAAAGAAACGTACTACATAGCTGTCCTTTTTCTAAAACATAAGAATACAAAAAAATAAAATAAAAATCCAGCAACACAAGCAAGGGGCAGCACGAACAGTTCTAATGATCCTGGTGAAGCAGGTCAGAGAACACAGACCAGAAGCTCTTCACCGTTTTTCTAGGATGCTTCCACATTTCCTGAAATGTATTAGTTGTCTAAAACCTCAAACATGAATCAAAATGAAACAAACTGAAGTCAAAATGTCTTTAAAGTCTGTTTTAAGGAGCAATGGTGGCCTGAAGCCACGAAGGAGAAAGTCCAGAAAGTGTGGCTCCCATCATACTAGCATCCATGTTGTGCTTACAGACATGGTGGAGGGGGATGCCAGATCTGGACTCCTCTTACCTTGAAATTTGACTATTAAAAGAACGCAGGTACAAAACCAGGACAGCCCCTAAAACACAAACATTTCTAGGAGGAAAGGTTTAAGTAATTTTAACACAGCAGAAATGTCAAACATTTAAAATCATTCTAAGAACATGCACAGGCTCCAGAGCAGAGTTCAGATGAACCAAACTTTCAGTCTGCCATCATGACAACCTCTCTGAGGATAGAGTTCAGTGTTTTCATTCTCCAATTCTCCAAAACCTCTTCACAAGTACAGGATGGATAGAAGAGCTTCAATGCTGAGTTTGATCAGTGACCGTTAGAGTCCGTGTCTGTCCTCTTTCCCCCAATCAAAGAGTCCCAGGTGAGCCGGGGCTCCAGAGTGCAGCCTTCCGTCTTCAGGTCACACGAGTATCCAGCCGGGCAGCAGTGTTTGGAGCCCATGCAACACATAGCCTGCAAGAACAAACCCAGGGAATACACAAACGATTCAGGTTTATTGCTAAATTTAAAACATAGATAAATAAAACAACTCTAAGCCAAAGGTCAGGTTTTAGTGTCCTCAGCATCATCTGCCCTCTACCATCGTTCATCTACAAACAGATGCTCACATCCTAAAGATCTCATCCAAATCTCTCCAACAGAAAACTCCTGTCCAAACCTGCAGGGCTTCAGGGAGCAGTCAGTGACCCTGTCAAAAACAGACTAACTTCAAGCACCAACCAGTTCAATCTAATGTAGTAATGAGGTTGATTTTATCATGTAAAAGGAGCTGAAAAGAGATGAGACACTGAGCTTGCTGTTCGTGTTCTAAACCTACCCCAGGTGAGGGGCAGCAGCCCCACTCTGTGGCTGAGATCCTACAGCAGGTGTCCTGTTTGGGGCACTTAAAGTCCCCCGTCCCGTCACATGCTACATCCTGGTGGTTCCCCGTGTCTTTCAGCTTGGTCGGCACCATCTGTCTCAGAGGGAGGCTTTGGCCGGCCGGCCTTTGGCAGCTTTCCGTCTGCATGTTGCAGGTGTAGCCTTGAGGACAGCAGTGCTCGTGGTCGGCACAGCAAACCGCCTGATGGCCAACAGGAGAAACGCCTTCAAATTACAAATCAAAAGAACTTTTTTGTCTGTTCAAACTTTTAAAGACCAACTCCAATGAAAATGGTGTTCTTGTAGCATTTTTGTCATGATGAAAGACATGTATAACATAATATAGGATTAAAAACAGCGTTTTTTGGGTATTTTTGTTATTCAAATCATGTTGGATCATGTGCAGGTGAAAACCCCCTCAGTTTAAAAAAGCTCAGGTTTGTGACGCAGGAGGGCTAAAGTCTCCCTGCTCTGCTCCAATTCTGATGCATCCACTTGCAGACAAATAGATCCATGAATGTCTTCTTTATCCTCGTCTGAGCTGGAATCTGGATCAAAACGTACATCTGAAGCTCCAATATTGCTGGCCGTTTTTTTTTTTTTTTTTTTTTTTTTTTTTTTTGCTACGGTAAAGTTAGCTTGAACTTGTGTGATGCTGTAAGCCAGCAAAAGAGAGTGTAAACAAAGGGCTGATGGGAAATTTGAAGAGCCCATCTTCCGACCCAATAGGCCCGCCCACAACTTAGAGCCAAATTTCTAAGCTCCTGCTGCTCTGCAAAAACTGGCTAAAAATCAGGAGAATCATAATTAAAAGACTACTGTGTATAATTTTAGAATGGAAAAATAATATAGTTGGAATGGGACTTTAAGGTAACATTGTAGTCATTTAAACGTGTCCGTTTCATCTGATCACTTTGTCTTTGAGTGTTAGCTAAAACAGCTTTAAAACAAACTAGAAAAGTTGCAATTAGGATAATAGTTTGAGTTGCCAGTAATAATGTTTTTTTGCTGAATGTGGTCGCTGAAGATGCTGAAGCAACTTCATCTTAATTGCTGAATAATGTGCTGAATGTTTTGATACCGATATTGCAAAGGTTTTAAAAGTACACAGAGACTGAAGAATTTTGTAAAAAATAAATAAATGAAATTGCAAAGATTGCGTAAAATTGTAAAAATCTGCAAAAGATATGAATACCAAAAGTACAAGCACGATTGTCCTGAACGCGCTGAATGTTTTGGTACCAGTATTGCAAAGGTTATAAAAGTGCACAATGAATTTACAAAAAAAAAAAAAAAAAAAAAAAAATCAGAAAAATTTTAAAAAGAAAAAAAAAAAAACTCCTAAATTAGCCTATAAAACCTCAGTAGATGCCCAATGAGCTAGTATAATGTTAATATAACATTTAATGCAATGCTGTTTGAAACTTACTATAAAATATAGAAACATAGCTTATAAAGCTAGCATGATGCTAATATGTAAGGCTCATTACTAAACTGAATTTATTTCGAACAAGTATAATGAAGCGGATCTTTTATGGATTTACAGAAAACAGTGAATAGAAAACATGCATGTGTCATTGGAAGAGTCAAAGCTCCGCTGGTATTCTGTAAAGCCTGTATCAGTGTGTGTATGTGTGTGAAAGTGCCGTCACCATGGTAACGGGTTCAAAGTCCAGGTCTGCATCTACTTAGTCACAAGCACCGCAAAGTCTGAGATGGACAGACTTTGTCCAGAACAAATGATGCTGTGGACAGGATCTCCTCCTGTTTTTGATCTGGACTTTACTTAAACACCTGAATCCCTTTTTTACCTGAACAACAGCCGCAGCATTTTCAGTGATCTGCAAATTTGGTCTTTTTCTTTGCTTTCATGTCCACAGCGGAGTGCTCATGTTTTGAAGTTGTTTGTTATTTATGGTATCTGGCCCTCAATGCAAACCTACTGTGTTCCATTGATTAATGACTAAAATGGGCTTCAATGTTTTACTTTTGGAGCTCTGATTCAGCGCTCTGAGTGTTAGTTTCTGCTCTGTTAAGGCATGTTGTGTGCAGAGGAGCTCAGGTTGTTGTTCAGACCTTGACCAGCGGGCAGCAGCCCCACCCTCCTGACTCCAGCGGGCAGCAAGTGGTTCCTGAAGCACAGCTGCTCTTGTTGTCACATTTGACGTCAGCCACCCCACTCGACTCAGGCAGAGCGCTGACTTTGGTGAACCAGGGGACCACATGGGGGCCTCTTGAGCAGGAGGAGCGGTGGGGTTGGCAGGTGTGTCCATGGGGGCAACAGTGGTCTCCATCTTCACAGCATACAGCCTGAGAGGCAACAAACCCTTCCTTAGCCACTTTCCTGAACATCAGGGACTGATCTGACCAGAGCACTGACCTGTGGCAGCGGGCAGCATCCCCATTTGTGGCTCTGCACCATGAAGCAGCAGGTTGTGTCTCTGGGGCAGCTGGTCTGAGCATCGCATTTGTTTTCATCAGGCCCAGTTTGACTGGACCACTGCCGCAGAGCCGGGAGCTTCTGCTGCCACGGCAGACTCGGACCGCCGGGACTGTCACAAGTCTGCTCAGATACGTTGCACTTGTAGCCTTTGGGGCAGCAGTGTTCCAGATCAGAGCAGCACACAGCCTGGAGGAACAGGATTTACATCAACTCCAACAGGAAACAGTTTTTTAAATTGTCATCCTGTCTGACCGGGTCATGTTAAACAAAAAGAAGCCCTAAAACTCTATTAATATGACATAAATATGAACTAAAGCTTTTGATTAATTCACATCATTTTTCTGACATCACCTAAGGAGGAAAAACATATTTTCTAACCTTCCCAAAAAACTAAGCAATCCAGAGAGATTAGAGGTTGGTCTTACATCCTTCCTGAAGGAATCCTCTGCAGTTTTTGCTCTCTTTTTCATTCTTTGCAGAAAAATGTCTTTTTCCTGATGACCGTGTAAACTTTGCAGGTAAATGAATGAATGTAGCTGGAGGATCATAGTCAGCGAGTGACGGAGCTAACTTCCATCAAACCCTTAAAACTATTCAAGAGAAGGATTGAGCTTGTCACTGAGGTCGATGCCTCTTGTGCTCTAACCCCAAACTGCTTTAGCTGTTCTTATGTTTAATATCATTACTCAAAATGATGTATTTGCAGTTCAAAACTCTGCATCAGGTTGTATTGAAGTAAAGACCACAGCTGTAGATTGCTATTGCGGACAGCATCTTAGATTCCTCTCCACTGTCCTACTGGCCATTTCTAACCTGAGGTAGAGGACAGCAGGCCCACTGTCCAGAGCTTTTCTTACAGCATGTCGTCCTTCTTGGACACACAGTGTCTTTGTCACATTTTACATCCTTCATCTCTGGTGTCAGAAGGGGATGTTTGGTCAGCCAGGGGAGTGATGGTGAGAGACTTGACGGATCTTCACAGGTTTTTGTCTCCAGGTTGCAAACGGTGGCGTTCGGACAACAGTGAACGTGATCGTCACAGCAAACAGCCTGGCAGGTGAACAGATCCCGCACAGGTGAGCTTGTGAATGCTTCTGTTCAACGTGCAGAAGATTCCACAGACTGGAGTACCTGTGGCAGCGGACAGCAGGCCCAGCCTCCGTCCCGGGTCCTGCAGCAGGTGGCCTCCCCAGGACAGGATGCAGACTCGTCACACTTGCTGTTTTTGCTTTGGTAAGGGAAGACATGCGTGTTGGAGAGCAGAGGCGTCAGCGCAGAGCCAGACGGATTGTCACAGGTGGAAGCAGCAAGGTTGCAGATGGTTCCATGAGGACAGCAGTGCAGATGGTCCTTACAACAAACAGCCTGTGTGGAAGCAGCAGCAACACTGAGCATCACATATCCAACAACAAACAAGCAGAAAGAAGCTAAAGACACACAACAAAATAGTCTCACCCTAAAAGGACAAACTACTATCCTTCCTAAATGCTGACATGCTAAAATAATCTTAACCTGAACCTGATGTTAGGAAACAGCAGACACCACATACCCTCACGGGGGCAGTACAGCAGTATATTGGGTGTCTTAGCAACCACACAATGGAATCTAGCCTGTAAGAATGGGGAGTCAGTCTGCTTCTTTTTCTTGAGATTCCCCCATTTCTTTATTTGTTTTTTTTTTTTTTTTTTTTTTTTTTACAATAGGACAGTTTAATAAACAAAAACCAAAAAAAATTGTTGCATCATTGCAGTGGCGAAAGCGGGAGCAACGGTAGTGCAGCGATAGAGGGATCATCTTCTGATTGGAAGATTGCAGGTTCGATTCCTGCCTTGCCTGCTCATGTATCCAAGTGTCCTCGGGCCAGACACTGACCCCCACATTGCCTCTGCTGGAAGGTTGGCGCCAGTGTTCGGCGGCGAAGACGCCATCAGTGCGTGAATGGGACTGTGATTGTAAAGCGCTTTGGGGCTTCAAGGAAGATAGAAAATCGCTATACAAGTTTACACCATTTCCCAAATCAGAGAATATGATGTGAGCTTTATTTTGACACAGTTCTCCATTAACTTTAGACTAAAAATAAACCTAACAGTGTTTTCCGTGATGTTTGGCAGAAGAAAGAACTTTTCACCTCAAATTCACAGCCCAAGTCTGTTTTCAGACTTCCCTTTGCCTATTGGTGTTTCTGCACTGAGAAGGTGGGTCTTACCTTCCAACAGTAAGCCAAGGAAAAGACAGCCTGTGAGTAGACAGCCTGAAGTTCAGACAAGAGTCTGTTGAAGCATAAACTCCATTGTACCACATATCTGAGTGAAAATGACCATCAAAACCTGTCTGAAGATAGGTCTTGGAGTCTCCTTTCATCACCTTTTAATGGAACATTTTGTATGTCTATATGAATGTTTTAACTCTATAGAAGTTGAAGAGGGAAATTATTTTTAAAGAACAGAAAGTACAATTCTTGTTGGGTGGCATTGATCAGTGTGAAGCAGCTGCGGCTGCTGCTGCGGCGGCAGCGGCGGCTCAGTACCTCCGGTAAAGGACAGCAGGCCCATTGTCCTTTAGAAGATCTGCAGCAGGTGTTTCCGTCAGCACAGGCAACAGAGGCGTTGCAGGGAACAGCCAGGCCTGAAAAACAAACATCACACCTGAGCACGTCTGCAAATTTGATTTAAGGCTCCACTGATTACATTCCAACATCTTTGATAGGCTTCATATGTGTCTAAAGAGGACAAAAGAAGCCAGAAAAACTTTTCTGTTTCATTCTAAATATTTACCTTTAAAAATAGTCAATTTTTTTAAAGTTGATATCATATCATTTACTAGAATGTCTAAACCCAAAACAACATACATTTATTTAGGGGAAGTTGGGATCAAAAATGTTTCTCCACCTATAATTTTGTGGTATTTTTGTGGTTTTTCTTTCCATGACATTCATCTCCAGGATCTCCTGCTTGTCTGTTGTTATAAAGTTTAGGCCCCTACTTCTTAGATTTTTTGAACATATCTTTCATACAAAAGAATTGAGTTTTTTTTCCTCAATTTTACTGTCATAAATCTGGCACGAGTCCAGACAACAAAGGAAAACAACAACAATTTCTGATCATTGTAATTTACTCTCTATCCACACTGTAGCTATGATGATGACCTCAGCAAACAGGATACTTCTATAACATCTACAAATACAGACCTTTTAGTTGGTATGTTTTATGTTTCATCACAGAAACTGGCATCGTCACAGACTCAGTGGCGCCCCCTGGAGCCGAAACACAGGTGCTGTGGGCCAAGTCACATGTGGTACCTGCAGGGCAGCAGTGCATGTGATCCGAACAACACACAGCCTGGAACACACAGAAGCAGTTTTTCATTCATACAGTCTGGCTTTCAGACCAGACCTTTGTTTGCTTGGCTGCTGATGGTTAAAAGCATTCAAATCCTTCTTCTCCAAGTCATTTTCAAGAGAATCTGCTGAGTTCTGAATCGAAGAGGGCTGAACTGAAGTCACACCAACGTCTGATCAAATATGACCAAATAGAGCAATGGAGACTAGCGCTACCAAAAAAAATCAACAGCAAAAAGCCAACATCAGAGGTTCTGGCTTGTTCTAAGGAGCAGTTTGAGATGGAAAACCACAGATCCGGATAACTCACTTTGGGCAGAGGACAGCAGCCAAACGTGCCATTGCTCAGCTGACAGCATGTGGTCCCATCTGGACACACAGTCTTTTGGTCTGGACACAGAACTGATGGGGAGACAAAGCAGAGGAATCAGGAGATGCAGTTTGGTGTAGGATCAGTTCTTCAGCAGGGACAGAGACTTACCGTCTTCAGGTACAACGGAGATCTTTTTTATTGGCTTCACAGACGCTTCACCAGCCTTGCAGACTCCCAGCTCCAGGTCACATGTGGTGTTGCCAGGGCAACAGTGCAGATGATCGCTACAGCATGTGGCCTGCACATGACCCCCCATGCCAGGAAGAGAGAGAACGGTAGCATGTTCATGTAGAAACAAAAGGGTTTTCTAACAAAGCAGAGAATGAAAGCAGCTTCCTCTGCTCAAATGTTTGCTTTCAGAAAACCCAGGAACATGATCTGTGTGGATCCACAGCACTACATGAAGTGGATCTTTGCCAACTCATCTCCCACATTACATGAGTCACTTTTCAACGGTGTAGCTCACTGGGTTTGGCCTGCTTCTTCAGCTCAGTGACCCCTGGTCAAGTTCATCTAGTACACTATAGTAAAGTGTGTTTTTTTAAACCGGATTATTCGATTTACACAGGTAGAAGCTGTCTAATCCCTCTGTCCAGAGTGACAGAGAACAAAGAGAAGATGAGCTGCTTCTGCATGACACATTTTAATAAAGTCTATAAAATATCTAGGAAAAGAGCATGGTGCAAAAAAGATTTTAAATGGAGAAAAAGGAACTGTGCCAAAAAGCAACGAAAGCTGCGACTGTCCCTCCTGTAGAAATGTTGCTGCAGATGAAGTCACACAATCTGACAGAAATGCATTGGTGCCGATTTCCCATCATGCCTGTGCTTACACTCTCTCCCACGAGCTCACAACCCCAACCTAACATTAGCGCTGCAATAAAATGGCGAGCAGTATCAGAGCTATCCATACGTACAGTTTTGATCCAGATTCCAGCTCAGATGAGGAAAACAAAGACGTATATTTATTTGGAAGTGGATTCATCAGAATGAAGCAGAGCAGGAAGACTTCTCCCTGCTGATTATAGTTTGTAAAAAACAACTAGAAGCTTTTTCCAACTGAATTACTTCATCTCTTCCTGGTTCACCACAGTTTGAATAAAGAAATACTCAGAAATGCAATTTTAATCTTAGTTTTCCTAATAAATGTCCTCCATCATCAGAAAAACACTACAAGAACATGTTCAAAACACTATTTTCATTGGAATAGGTCCTTAAGAAGGTTTCTTTAAAATATATATTGAGTTTCATGCCAAACAGTGAGCTCAGCATTATTTTCACTTTTTTTGGACACATCACCAGGCTGTCAGTGTGATCCTCCATAGTTTCAGATAGGGACTCCGTATCCTGATAACTGTGTTAAATTGAAAAGAATTATGAAAATCAAAGGCAGCCAGGAGAGAGGGATTCAGAGATGGGATATTTTGACCCACAATAGTTCACAGTTGGGTTTGATTGTGGCCTGAAAAGCAGATGAAGAGCCTTTTTCCCTGTAGAATAACTAATACTGACAACTGTGTGTGTGTGTGTGTGTGTGTGTGTGTGTGCGTGCGCGTGTGTGTATACCTCTGGGTAGGGGCAGCAGCCATAGTCTCCACTGGTCAGCAGGCAGCAGGTAAATGAGTTCGGGCAGCTGCTTTTGCCACCAGGACACAGCACTGAGGCAGCAGCTTCACGTCATCAAATACACAGAAAGAAAGTTTCATGGTCAGAGAAGGTTCTCAGATGAGGAAACAAACTGAGGACTACAGGACTTCATTAAAGTGGAGAACGATGAGAAATGAGAGTTCTGTACAAAACTGTGCAACACGTGCACGTACACACATGCACTGTGAGGAGATGGCCATTTCTGGGTATCAGCACAGCTCCGACATTACCATGTGCTATCACATTATTTTTTCTCTCCTGATGCCCTCATCTTCTGCTTCCTGAACGAACATTTGATCATTTCTCATCAACATGGAACTCTGACGAACTACAGAGGAAGGAGAACATCACGGGCATTTATGCATAGCTGACTGCAGGGACGCATGCTTTTATAAATCTAAAAGCTTTCTTGCATTCACAGATTTTTGGATTTGAGCTGTTAAGCTGCGTTCCCACTGAACGCGATTCAAGCGGCTGAGGCGTCCAACTTCAACAGACGGCATCAGGGATCCTGTAGCAGAGGCTTGAGCATCAGGAAAAGCACATCGGTCCACCAGCAGGGCAATTTGAGTGTCGCAGCGCAATTTAGGCAGCACAGCAGGTTAAGAGTTCAATAATCTGAACTTTAGCGAAGACGTGGCTTCGACCAATCAGCGACTCAGTTTTGGCCTGTGACGTGTTGAATGACTCATTCAGCAGGTAGAGTTAAAGCCAACACAGCAAAGAATCTGACTGTTCTACTCCTGAACTTTATGCTTTTTTTATTTGCTTTGAGACAATAATATAACAACTGATTTTTGTTCTTTTATCCCCTCCTGAACTAATGCGCGACAGTAAGTAAACGAACTGGGTCACCGAGAGATGCAAACACAGCTGAAAGCGCCGTCAATCAGATGTCTCTCCTGCAGTAGTTGGTAAACCTCACCGTACCAGCAGAGACTGAATGACCATGAAGTCAGACATAGAGACATGATTACTGATGGTTTTGTAGATCTTTAAAACAAAGAAGCATGATCTCTCAACATCCTCTGTGTCTTAGTTGCATTGTAAATGAGTTTTACACAGACAGACACTGCTCCATGTAGTGATCAGGCTAAGCACATAGCTCCTCCCACACGCTTCTGGGGTGTCAGGTTTATGAACATACTTTTGGACAGGTGTCGAGCACCGAATTCGGCGCACGTCCAAAAAGAGGCAGCCAAAAACCCGCAAATGGCGTTTGATGTGAATGCAGCTTTAGCTTTAGAAATGAGATTCTGAAATGGAAAAAGCTTTTTAGATGCTTAAGTTGTTTGAAAGGCCCCCACCTGGTTGAGATTCCACCCTTTTAGCAGGCAGCTTCTGCAGCATGGGGAAAGCCTGCAGAAAGTGAGACGTGCACTTTGAGTGCACCAAGTCACAAGTTGTTCCTTCAGGGCAACAGTGACGCTTATCCTCACAGCACACCGCCTGCAGAGAGAAGCAAATCACTCATGACAACCAGGAACATCGCAGTTCTGCTCCTCCTGGAGAGAGAGACGGAGGAGGAGAGGCGCTGAATGAGGAGAGCTTCCTCGATTAAGGAGAAATTAGATCATTCAATTTCTGCTTTTGTGAGCTGTAAGAGTCAAGACTGGCGCTTACAATTGGAGAAAAACTAGAATTATCGTTACAGTGAGTGACATTACCAGAGCCTAAGTAATAGAGGACTTTTTGCTGTTTCATGCAATGACAAATGCATTCATCCGTCCTCTCCCTGCATTCACGAAATCCATCCAAACTCAGGTTTCTGCTGACAAACAGTTGTGTTTGGTTTTTCAAAGGTGAAGATTTTTTTTTTTTTAAGTTTTATAATGTTCAAAAGGGGACAATGCAATTTAAGAGAAAACCACATGGTTAAGCAAGACAAAGAACTTGGTTTAAATAAGACAAAAATAGCCAGAAGGCTAATTTTCCTCTGTAAACTCCTGGCCATGATGACACAGAAAGCAATGAAAAACACCAAGTACGACAGAAATGTACTTGTATCATATACATTAAGAGCTACTAAAATCTGGAATACCCAGAAACTATACAGTAAGATACAATAAAATACAACATTACGAAGAACAAGACATCCCAGTGAGTGAAAATGAACATTCACAACAGCTGTGTCTTAATGCCTGCAGCAGTAGATGTCGATAAGGCCTTTGTCTGTATTTTTCTGTGAAACTGTTATGTGTTGGATATCCTCAGGTACTGCGTTCCTATCACCAGCACCTCTCACTGATCAGGATGGCTGACTAAAAGCACTTCTGCATAAATCTGACTTACTCGCTCCAAGCTTTTTCTTTGGTAAATGAATTCTGCCAGATCTGGAGCCAAATTACCATAAATTTACGTCCATAAATCTTTGGAGTCCTTCCCATTTTAAAAGATTGCATTTTTTAAAATAGCACAGCTATGGCAAAGTCTTGTTTTTTTATCTAGAACTTTGATAGCTTGTTTATACAAAATTCCCAAAGGTTTCTTTGCACTTGGACCTGCCAGGGACCAATCGGTCATCCATTAGGTAAATGACTATGAATCATTGCGTGTAAGTAGATTATTGCTGCTTCAGAGGACATTTCATTTCGAACAGCACAGAAATAAGAAAAATTTAGCTTTATTTTTCCATCTCACTGTTACTTTTATTAACATTATTAGCTTGTGATTTTGTGCTACTAGTTATCACATCAGCCAAAAGACCTCCACCTACCCTAGGCCCATCTGGCAAAGGTGCAAGTACAGACTTTAAAAGTGGAGGCGCCCCCAACAGATGGGGAGGCCCATCCGACACAGGCAAAGCCCAGCCAGCAGAGGTGAAAGCCCACCAAGGTCCAGTGAACCGAGCAGCCACAGGGGCCACTGTTTTTTTTTCTCCATTCTCCATCACATTTTTCCATGTTGTTTTCTTTTTCTCCATTTACAGAAGACATATTTTCTCTGAGATTCAAATCTTTAAAATCTTTTTTTTTTTAAAAACCAGGAACAAGTCTCAACAAGATCCTCCGTTACTCTTGGGGCCCCAACTGGGGCTTTAGATAAGACAGATTCACCAGAGCGGGATGCTATCAAAGCAGTTTAACCCAAACATCTTTGTGCATAAAAGCAGGCTTTGTGCGTCTGTAACAGCTCCTCACCTTAGGGAAAGGACAGCAGCCCCAGGAGCTATCGGGAAGCTGGCAGCACGTGGTGTCATCCGGACACTCGGACTCCTGATCCGGACAGATAACTGCCCCCACCCTCCTCTGGAGCCACACCAATGACATCAGGACAGAAAAAGATGACAAGAATGAACACAAATGTATTTACTGCTGAACAAATGACTAGCAGACATGCAGTAATTCAAGCATGTGATATCTAGAAATCATCTGCATGAAACAGAGGAGGAGTCACTTAGTAGCCAAGAAT
The DNA here is from genome assembly GCA_014656515.1 of Oryzias celebensis. Taxonomy (NCBI): domain Eukaryota; kingdom Metazoa; phylum Chordata; class Actinopteri; order Beloniformes; family Adrianichthyidae; genus Oryzias; species Oryzias celebensis. The sequence goes on along the minus strand of BNCR01000001.1, from coordinate 38,497,928 downwards.
CCGCTACGGGCAAACAAGTTCAATAAATCTGTTCTAAACGGTTTTCGGATGCTTTCAAGCATCCAGAAACTGAAGGGAATATCGATCTGTGTCTTTGAAAGGTTTCTGTCAAACAATTATGTGAGGCACAGTCAGCCTTTAAACAGAAACCAGGAAAGACTTTCAGGAATTGTTTTCTGTTGGGGCATTTATCTGAAGGTAAAAACTTTATACCCTAATAAGACTAAAACATGTATGCGTCATTAACAACAATAAAAGCATTCCCTCTCATTTCAAAATAAAAGTTTCAGTCTCAGTTTGACCAGATCAATTCTCCAGTGAAAAATACTTCCTATTTTAAGTTTGTTATCTAATCTAATCTTCATCATCTTTGTACAAAAATACGTTAACCTTTCAACAGCACAGGTGACCAGTATTCAGATGCCGTTTCTCCAGAAAAAAAAAGAGGAAAAATCTAAATCTTTCTCATAATACAATCAAAAATGTCTACTATTATATTTTGGTGTTCAGAAACCTCAAACCAGAAGCAAAACCAGCAAGAGCGGGTTTTAAAAAATACAGTTATTATTTATTCATGGTGAAATGAACAATAAAAATAGTCACAATTCACAAAACAGAAAACCAAAGAAAAGAGATTAAATCTGGGCCGGAGTAACTTAACGTAAGTTAATTCTATGATGGTGCTTTTATAGCATGTTAAATTCAATGTTTTTACTTTTTCGTTAGGTTGCTAATTATAGCCATTCAAATTTTCCACAACTAGACAGCGTCGTTCTTCATTTTTTTGCCCCAGTAAATGGAGTAGTGATCAGCCGTAGTTTTTATTTGAAAACGTGTTCACATTTCATGTTGAAATTTGGCAGAACAGAAAGTCTGGGTTTAATCTGACTTTGTTTGGTTTTTATTCAACACATTCAACTCATTAAATAATTCAATCTTTATTTCTTAAAGGCGCTTTTCATTGCAGCTCAAAGCGCTTTACAATTAAAGACAAACAACAAAATACAAAAGAGAAATAAACTGACTTTTTAAACCCAGCTCTATGTACTTCTCCATCATACCTGGAATGTGACTTATTCAGACTCTTAGGTAACACTCTGTGGTTTCAGCTTTTGCCACACTTTGTGTAACTTGATTTTTCTAAAGAAAAGAACCATTGCACTACGTCCTGCTGTTTCAAAGCTCAAAGTCAGCTGTCACTGCAATCAACCGCACTCACTTCCAGCAACTCCACAGACACACACACACAAAAAAGCCAGGAGGTCGCCTTTTCTGATTCTGAATAGGAAAAAGGATGATTATTCATCTGCTTTCAATGGATTTCCAGTCAACATCAACATTGCACCATGAGGGAAGAAAATCTACAGATACTACGATTCCACACATTTCTGCAGACAACTTACTTCTTTAATGGATTATAACACCACTGAACTCAGATCATAACACTTTCTCCACTGGATTTGCAGGATAAACATTAAAATTACGCCCTTGTGAAACAAAGTTCCTCTTCATTTTAGTGGATTTAGAAGCAGCTTTAAGAATCCAATCATATCAACCCCAAAAAAGCCATTTCAAACCAAAAATGCATTTTGTAATGTTAATAAAATCATTTTTTTCCTCACTTGAGACAGCGGACATCTGTATCCTCCATCACTGTTCAGGAAGCATTTGTTCCCGTCTTCACACATGGCCCCATCAGGACAGAGCAGGGTGACACTGAGCCAAACCAGAACCGTGCACAAGGCCCTCATCTGTGGAGTCCAGACAAAAGAGGACCACGCACACTTTGTCAGGATACAAAACAGTCTTCTCATGGTTTCACTGTGCAGCTGGTCGGGTTTCCTCACTGCACTAACCAGATCCCAGCATAATTAACTCATCATATGCCAAGCATCATAGATTTTCAACAAATATAAAAGTCAAAAAGGTGAAAACAAGGTGAATGACCTAAAGCTTCTCATTAGACTCTGATGTCTCTGCTTCATTTAACTAAATTAGCAGCAGAACGTTTGTTAAGAGTCAGAATTTACCACATTTATTCATCATTTTATCCATCATATAACAAACGTGATGAAAGGTTTGCAGATTTAACAACACATTTCCAGTCGCTCGTTGAGTCATTCTACCTCACAGCTGATGGAGAAGATACTGGTCAGCTGGAAACTACAGAACGCTCACAGATTCATCCTCTTCTAGCGACCTGAAAAACACAAACAAACATACAAACAATCCGCTGGTGTAAGGCGTTGTTTGAGACAATTCTGAGCAGTATTTAAAATGGAAAAAGAGAAATTGCTACGTTACTTCGTCAGAAACGAGCTAGCTGCTGTTAGCCTAAATAATCCAAATCACTAATCAATTTAGCTTAAGAGGCTAGCAGTAAACTGGGAGTACATTCTATTTTTCTCCCTTGTTTATTGTTTTTTTTTTCGTTGTGTAAAAAACTGTAAAAACAAAAAGGGGAAACTTACTTCACCGCAGGGTCAAAACACATCCAATCTTCGCAAATCTCACTGCATCTCTGAGCAGACACAACTGCTAAGGTGTTCTTCCGTCTGGCTAATAATCACATGACACGCTCCCACGTGACCCTGGCGGCGCGCCTTAAACCTGCATTACATAGCAGCCAACAGCAGGGGGCAGCATAAACGCGTGTCCAGTTCACTGTTGGTGCCATATCAAAAGATGGTTGATTATTCATACTGAAGTCTACAAAACAATAACGTTTAATTTGAAAACACGTATTGTTGTTTGTTACTTTATTTCATTAAAAAAAAATTGTTTTTATTCAAGCTAATGACATTTTCCATCAATAAAAAAGTCATATTTACATCACGTGTTTTGCTTTTTATTTAAATAACTCAAGCATATTGAAGTTCTAACTTAGTTACATGTATTTATGGGATTATAGGATATATTTATTGATAACAATCATTTAATCTATCTGTTAGGTAAATCATTTTACGTTAGCCAGAGTCATCATTATGAATACAAATGTTTTGGACCCTTGTTCTGAGCATCACACTTAACTATGTTTGAATGTATGTGTATTTACTGCATGAAAAACAAATGTGAGCTTATGATTTCTTTAAAAAGTACTGGCAGACACACATGATACAGTTGGAACAAATTTATTTGTAAGTTGTTTTGCGCACAGAAATAATGAATTTACAGTTTACAAATACCTGACCGGGTTTATAAAGCAAATGTTTTTTCTGCGCATAATGAAAGCCTGAACTTTAGCCCTCCTCAGCCTCATTAGACTGGATTAAAACCCAACTTAGTTGTCTGTCAGCTTTGAAGTGTTTGATCCAATTCAGTTCTTCATGACATTTTTGTGGCTGAATAATCTCAATGCACAAATTCACAAAATCTACAGAAGAAACAAAAACACAGCAAAGCAAAAACCAAGACAGGAGAGTCACTACTTAACAACTCTTAGTTATTCCATGAACGGTTTGAAAACGTGTACATTTACACCAGTGGACAAGAACTTTCAGCAGGAGTCGTTTCATAGCTAGGTTATCCTTTAGATTGGCGCCGTTGGCGAGGTGGTACAGGCTTATGAACAGCAAGCAAACAACAGAAATATGTCAGTTTGAATGTCCTTACAGGCAAACTGTCACTTTGCAGCAAAAAAAAGAACAACAAAAAACATTTTCAAGTTCACAGTTACTGATGTGCCACAGGAAGTGATGGCAGGAGCGTGGTGGTCAGTATGTTATTCTTGTAAACATTAACGACCGGAAGTGAGTTTCATTAGAGCAAGACTGAGGGAATAGTCAGTGTTTCTTCATATACCAGAGTTCATTTGGCGACATGTGTCAGTGCGTCTGTGAAGCACATTTTTGCCAAACCTCCTCATAATTGTCTCAAAAAAAGGTTTTATTAAAAACACCCTATTCTACATCTTACATGCACATCAAATACACATCAGTTCTCTAAGACTTTATCATACCATTTACAAGTTTGGTGAAAAAGAGGACCAGAAATGCAGATAATCAGTGACAAAACAGCCACAAGAAAAGTTGTCAGTTTTGGCAGGCATGCTTTCCAGAGTGGCAGGTGTTGTTGGTGCCAAAAATGCAGCGTGTGCTTATTAGTGTCTGCTGATCTCCACAGCCAAGTCAAGGTGACGAAAGCTACATTTCAAAGGATATGCCTGTCACTCCACCTTTGTGAAAGAAGGCACTTACAGTAGAGAAAGGGGTAGAGGCCTCGTCTACCAGCAACTGCACGGATCTCAGCAGTGAGTCTTCAAGTGAAGTGGCTGTTTGGCTGACTTTCACATATTTCTTGGCAAACAGAGCAGGGTCTACAAAGGAACCCAACAATGAAGGGTAGCTGTTGGTTCCTTCGGTTAACTTCATACATTCGTCTGCATGCAGCCTTCCTATCCCAATAGGGTCACCTATCAAATGTCTGTTAGGCTATTTACAAGAAGTCTGCTGATTAAGTCCCAGAAAAAGGCAGAAGTGTTTGGCAGAACTTTACAAAAATCCATAAAGTCAGTGACAGACTGATATTGATGCTTGATTATTCCAGTCATTGGTATTTAAATGATGAACTGTATTACTAAAGGCCTGTACAGGAGGAAAGCAGGTTCACCACTAAAGGTGAAAAATACAGGTTGCATGATGGAAGAAGTAAGAAACTGACGAAAGAGATGCGTTTCAAACACGTTCAGGATTTAGACAACTTCAGCTTTTTTCCGAACATACAAACTCCACACAGAAAGGTCCCTCATTGGTGACACTGTTTCAAGTCCCCCAGCCGGGACTTGAACCGGGGGCCTCTTGCTGTGAGGCAAGAACACTAACTTCTGTGCCCCTGTGCATGCGTGGGTTTTCCTCCGGGTACTCCGGCTTCCTCCCACCGTCCAAAAACATGCTTCTTAGGTTAACTGGTTGCACTACAATTGTCCTGGTGGATGGATGTGAGTGTGTATGGGTGTGGGATTGTCCCCTGCCTTCGCCCATGAGTGGCCGGGTTCGACTACGGCAGCCCCGTGACTCCAAAAGGGACAAAACACTATGAATGACTGAATGAATGAATGCTTTTTTCAATAAAACAGATTCTAAATACAATTCAGGTCAAATAAGAGAACATTTGTGCAAAACTCACACTGAAAGGGAATCTGATTTATTTACATTTCAACGGATCCCACACAAATGTAATTCCTGTCAAAAATCAGAGGGTTCTGCTCTTCAGGGCAACTGGACTCTTGACGCTTTACAATAATCCAAGTAGCTTCTTCAGTTCTGGAGGTATTCCCCAACAGCAGTAAAACCGAAGAAGTTCAGTTGCCCTGAAGAACAGGTCCCCTGTACGAACATGACCTTAACCTTAACCTTCACAATTATTTACTAAATATCAATCAGTTATCACATTTTCTTGAAGTCCTTTACATTTTTCCCTATAAAATGGCTATTTCCAAAGTCAGTAGAGTCAGTGGCTCAGACGTGGTTTGGAGATGTGACAGGATTCTCAAAAAACTGGACTGAATCAGTCTATAACAGCAGGAAACAGAGAGATGGACTGAGACTGACCAATGGACACCATGGGAAAGCCAAACCATCAGACCAGCAGAGCAGTGGTGATTGTTGGGAAAATGTCACTTATGTTTCATTTTCAGAAAGTCTCCCCTCTTTGTCTTGTAGGTCCAGTGTTCAGTAAAAAGCTTACTTTCTGGGGTGGAAGACCATGAGAGGCCTGTCCTCAATCTTCTGCCAGGGGCTCTTCTTGTTCTCATCTTTGTCCTCTGGATCGTCCTCAGGACTGGTCATGGAGTCCCGTCTGTTCTCACTGTTGCTGCTGCGGCTGCTGTTCACACGGCTTCGGCCTCTTCTGGTAATAGTGGATCCTCGCGAGGACGCCCCTTCGTCCAGAAGAGGAGTGAGAGAATTCTCCTCGGGGGACACTGGGCGCCCCTCGATGCTGCTGGGTTCGCTGTGGTCGGGGTAGGCCAGCTTAGAATAACTCTTTCCGCCACTGCTGGGTACACCAAGGCCTTTCCGCCCTCCTGTCCCCCAACGCTCTTCTTTAACCTTCCTGTTGGCACCTGGTTTTCGCTCTTGAGACTCCAGGGGTGGCTCAAGGTTGATATCTCTTTGAGCACTACTGGAACCACTTCCAAACCCCCCACCACTAAGATCATTCCCAACCTCTATGTAGGAGTGGCGCACATAAGCATTAGCACGTCCATCTAGAGAGATGAACCAAGCTCGTGGGTGCTGCTTAACACCCAATTCCAGCAGCTTCTTCTCAGTTAGAGCCTGCAATTCTCCGTTCATCTGAGCCATCGTAGAATCATTGAAAAGTACCGGGATGGTCACAGCTCCACCAGACGAGTCAGATGCCCAGCTTGGTTCCTCTGAATCCTCACCTTGGGATCCTCCTTGTTGCTGCTGTTGCTGACCTTGTTTCTGAGAATGGTGGTGGTGATGATGCTGACCTCCTCCCATCTGGGCGTCTTTGTCCTGGTCCTTTGGGTCTTTGCCATCCTTACTAGAGAACTCCGACGGAATGCGCATATAGTGCGCTGGGATAACCAGGGTCGGCACCATGCTTCGGTACATGTTTTCCTTCATCTGGTCGATGGAGCTGCAGAAGATAATCTGACCTGGTTGGGTGTTGAGAGAAGTAGGTCTGGCAAGGCTGTCCGCTGCTGCTGCAGAATATTCTGGAGGTTTGTCTGACTGACTTGGCACGTAACCCTGGAAGCGGGGGGGGGATGGAGGACCTGATTGATATCCTCGATTGTCGTTGTGGTGTTTGTGATATTCCAAATCTTTGCCCTCCTTGGGACTGTAGCTCCTGTTGTAGTCCTCACTCAGCAAAGGGTTGTCCAGGTTGTTGGTTTCTGTAGCACGTGTGACCTTCATGGGGAAGCTCTCTCCTCGTTCGGAAGAAGAAGTATTTTTTCCCTTTGTGTGTCGTAGCATGTGGGCTGGAACATGCTTAGTCAAGTCCTCCCTTGAACTTTGATAGTCTCGAGATGGGGATAGCTCTGATTTGTCATTAGAGGAGCCTGACTCAGCATGACCTCCACAGATCAGGTTTAGACGTGATGTAGATGTGCCCTGGTCTCGCTTGGCGCCATTTAGATTGGACATGTGGGGTTTGCCTTGCTGTCGACGGGGTTTTAAGCACTTTCGCCTGGAAACCAAAGAAAAAAACATGACCTGCCTTAGACCAAAAGCAACAATTTAATCCAAGAATAGTTAAAGTCACAAGCAAGTTTTGTAAAGAAATTACTCATAACATGGCTTCATCCAGTTTACCTGCAGTAGTAAAGCAGCACACAAAGCAATATGAGCACCAGGAGGGCCAATGAACCAAGAATGGAGAGCAGGAACAGGGTGTGGTAGGTGGTGATGTCCCTCAATCCTGGGTGAGACAGACTGAAACCTGAAAAACATTACAGGAAACATGGCTGAAAGTCGTCTGTGTTTAAGCTCTTCATTCCTCATTGTATTTGTGTGGTCATAAGATTAACAATAACAACATTTTAAAACTCTCTGTCAAAATATGGAGTGACATTTTTGTGCCACCATATAGCAAGCAAAAGTCACAGTTTTCAGATCAAAATTCTCTAAATTGCAAACAAAATGTAAAGTTTCAAGAATAAAACTTTATCATTTGCAAATGAAAATATTGAATATTTGCTTTCAAAACCATCTTTTCAGACGCGTTGTCTCTCATCTCGCTTTTGCCCCATCCTTGATTTTGTGTTCATGTTTCTGTTTCGTGTGATCTTTGTGCTGCTGTTTGGTCGAGATTCTGTCCAATCAAATCGCCATGTTAGTATTTATCTAACATGGCGTGTGCTACTGAGGCCCCAACGCCCAAACATGCTCTTTTACCCTCCATTTCTTTAGAAAGAAATCATTTTTAAAATAGTTAATACTTTTATTTAAGCATTGATTGCATTTTATTTAGTCAAACGTATTAGTGTATGGGTGGGGATCTCTGAAACCGTAGAATAAACTGTAAAGTTTATCTGCTGACATACTAAACAGGCCTGTGTGATCTAGAAATCCATATTGGAAGTAAAGCATGGACACTTCGAGACCGATCAGCATGAACCCTCTTGTCTGTGATTGGCTGTTTGGTGGCACAAATATCACACAAACAGAAACATACAAACGCAAAATCAAAGATAAGGCCAAAGCGAGATGAGACACTACGCATCTGAAAACATTTGGGTTGCTAATGCAGTTTGCAAACGCAAAAATACTTTTTGAAAGGAAAAAAAAGTTTTTGAAAGCAAATATTAAATATTTGCATTTGCAAATGATGAAGTCTTATTCTTAAAACTTTACATTTTGTTTGCAATTAAGAACATTTTGATCTCAAAACTGAATTTTGCTTGCAATATGGTGGCACAAAAATCACACCATCCCAAAACCAAGTATGCAAATGAAATCGGATTCGCTGTGGCGAACCCTGATGGGAATTGTCGAAAGGTGAACGACAACATTTAGGCTTCTGCTAACATTAAGAAAAACACTGAACTCAACCAACATTTGTATGCGTTGCAATCGATTACAAAAGATCAGATAAACATATTGGCCTCGTAGAGTTGCTTAGGGCGTACCCCACCTTCAACCAACTGTGGTTGGAACGGACTTCACCAGCCCCATGACCCTGAAAAGGATTCAGAGAGTTTCGGACAGAACTCCTAGAACTAATCATTTCTCTCATATATGTGGAACTGGTTTTTAGAGAGAGGCCCTTATTTGGTGTATGGCACACTGCAGTAGGACAGAAAAAAACATGGGCAATTCTGACTAAAGTATCTGAAACGGAAACATGTTCACTTCAAAGAACCACTCAGTCTCTTTTGGAACCATCAGCCTCCAACAATGTTTAAGTAAAAAAAAAAGAAGCCATCAGGATCATTGTGAAAAGGGTAATTGAACAGAGCTCCAGTACCTGAAGATGTAGGAAAGGCTGCCAACCAGTATCCCATCTGAGGAACCACCACATTCCACACAAACTGATTACCGTCCTTTTTAATGTAACCGGTCCCATTCCGAACCCACAGTCCTGCAACATGGTCAAGACCAGGGTTAATTTCTCATGGTATCCTTCAAGTGTAAGGCTTTAATATCCAAGGCCTAAACAGCGTTTCATTTCAGAAACATTTTACTCTTGGGCAGTGTGAGGGATTTTCTTTACCGCTGGTGGGCTGATAAAGCCAGACAGGCACACTGGTGGCCATCCTGTTCCGAGTGTCAGAAGGAAGCGGCACAGAGACGTGGATGGGATCTGACACTTTGACTGCACTCCCGTCTTTGTCGTAGAGTTGGACACTGACCACAGCCAGTGCCGTCAGGTCTGCCCAGCCAGTTTCTGCCCCTGATCCGAGAAACATGACATGAGATTTCAGCCAGAAGAATACTTTTTCTGAATCCACAAATCAGTTTCCAAATACAATTTATCCGACACTTTGATATTTATTTGATATTTATTTAAAAACTTGAGATGATATTATTTATATTATATAATATATAAATAGTCATGAAGTTGTAAATGAGTTTAATATTTTTCTTTTGTCAATGTTGGGCCAAGTTTAACTGACAACATTCAGAGGTCATGGTGGGAATATGAGCATTCTGCTTGACTATGACAACAGCAGATCAATGTTTCCCAGAGGAGGCTGTGAGAGCGACATATTAGAGGTGGTTAGAAAATGCTTCAGATTGTGATGATATTGTGATTGTGATTATATTGACATGTCACTGATAAACTGAGGTTAAGATATTTTTTTTAAATGAAAGAAAAACTAAATTAATAGTTTTTGGTACAGATTAAGCAAAAAATAATATAAAAATTCATTCTGATGGAACAGAAATTCAATGTGTTTGTGAAACAATTTTGACCATCAGCTTAATTGGAAACCACATGCGGAAAATATAGAAAACCAAACATCTAAAGCCATAGGTACACTTCACAGAACCAAAAAAAACATTGAGTAAAACATGCTTTCATAGTTTATATCCAACCTTAACTCTTCCATGGAGAAATATATACAAAACAAACATTGATCTAATAATTAAACTTAAAAAACAATAAAGCTGTTTTTTGTGAATCCACAAATGTGCTGTTTAAAAAACTAAATACATTATAATTTGCAGATATTGTGCATGTAAGAATATTGGAAATGTGTTTTTTGTATTTTTTAAAATAGTTTACCCTTGAGAGTGCAGTCATTAAACAAACAAAAAAAAGGGTAACACTGTGTCAGGGCTTGAACTTCCATCTCCACCTCCATCCATTAGAGGGAGCCATCCCTGAGTATTGACATTATCCAGAGCATCTTCCTCACTACACCTCCGATCAGTCTGCCCTCTGCTCCCAGGTCCCACCAGCTGTAAACTGTGTTTAGTCTGGCACTCAGCAGAGCTCGGTGCAAAGTCTTGTTTTGTTGTCATATCCAGGCTGAGCGTTTCCCTTGCCTGTCTTAACTCCGTCCTGCCTCCCTGTGTATTTTTACTCGTCTTGCCTCGTTTTTGACTTCATCCTGCCTTCCCCTTGTCTGTCTTTGCTCACTAATAAACCAGTTACACACCGATCCAAACCCCTCTGCCTCTTTGTCACATTGTAATTTGAAGTGTATTATTATGTTTGAATCATTCAGAGCAATAAAGATGTCTTTCTGTTTTTGGAACAAAACTTTGAAATTCTTTGGATACAGATTTTAAATTCGTTATTATTGTTAAAACATTTAGATTCATGTTTCAATGTAAAAAAAATAGGTTGATACTAGTGACATTTTATTTGTATTAGTAAATATGTATGTATGTGTTTATATAGGTATATAAACAGTATGTATGTATGTGAATATATAAATATGCAATTGGTTAAATATTTACATTTTTGAGTTTAAGGCATGTTAGTCAACTTGATGTTAAGTTTTGTTTCTGTGTACATCGTATCTTTAGATGGGCTTTGATAAGCATGTTGCTTCAGCTTATTACTATTTTGTTTAATGTTGATAATCATTCAAAAGTAAAATGTCCCATTTTAAAAACCCAAGTAAAACTTCAGCTTCCCAAACAGTCGTTTCCTGACCTGAGCTGTTGGTGTCCTGGCCCAGGAGAAAAGGGAAACCTCCAATCTCATACTGACTCCTGGCTGTGGTCAGGGCAGCAGACAGGGCAGTATAATTGGAAGTGGAAGGCAGCTGAATGGACTTTCTCTGGAGCTGCACCAGCGGCTGATTACGAGTCCCTGCAAGGAAAACACTCTCACTCTTCAAATCCAACAAGCTTAGAGGAAGTGGCAAAAAAGCTTCTACTGCCTTTAAAAGGAGGGGTTGTCTGTAAATTAGCTGACAGAAGAGCATCCTAATAACCAGCAGAACAGACATAATCATCCTGTAGGCTGGAGTCAGGTTCATGTGAGATGCAGCTTTTAAGTGACTGGAGGATGAAACTGTAACACTGATGTTTAAAAAACAGCAGATCTCAAATGCAGCCTCAGACAGTTGGTTTAGTTCGTTGTACCTGGTGACCCAGACAGAACCTGCAGGACATCCTCGTACAGGATAAGAGTTCCTGGCCTCTGAACAAGAAGGTACAGGCTGACAGACGCGTACACTAAAACACAGAAACACAGCCAGCTGAGCAGACCATGCAGGTCAAACAACAAAAACACACTTTTATGTTAGAGACAGCTAAACAACCCAAGCTAAAATACATTACATACATACTTTTTTCTCACTAGGTTGGGGCAGACTTACTGTAAAGTAATTTGTCTGTTTCACCTCACACTGAATGTGTATTTGGTGTTTTTTAACTTCAAAAAACATAACATAAATAAAAGGTTATTTAAACTTAAACAACGCTTCACTTTTAGGCTTTTTCTACATACGTGACAGACTGAATGACGAGTTTCTTTGCTTCTGTGTCAGAGGACAGTTTGTTTGCGGTTTGACGCTCCACAAAAACTACTAACAGCTAAAGAGGAACTTTTAGTCAAGCAAAAGCATCCTGAAGACATGGAAAGAACAAAAGGGCAGCAGACTCACGGGGGATGCGGTTGGAGTGCCAGGGCACAGAGTTGGTGACGTAGTCCTGCTTAGAGGCTGTAATGATGACCCACGTGCCTGTGCGGTACAGGAAGCTGACTCGCACTACACCGTCACTCCCAGCACGGCTGGACGCCAGAAGGGTCTTGTTACCATGAACGTTCACCTGGGCGTCTACCAATGGTGACAGGTCACTGTTGTCAAAAACCTGGACTTTTATTTGTACCTCTGAAAGCACAGAAAGAGAGAGAGGAGTCAAAGTAGTTTGAATTCACAGGAAATGAATAGTGTTTAAAGGACATATCATTAAAGCAAATCAGTGGATTTGTTTCAGAAATAAGGTCAGACACTGCAACATAACACAACTGTCTAGCTGTTCGGAGTCGCCAGTCGAAAATATGAATGATTCAGTTGTAAAGCATATTGTGGGATGCTGTAACTTCATAGTAACTTAGTGAGCTTCTGTCAGGAAACAGAGGCGTACAAGCTGAAAAACACAGGAGACCAGGCTTGTGATGAGAGCTAGAATACTTGGAGAAACTTACACATGAATAATCAGAGAAACAAGCGAGAAAAAGAAGGGTGACAAAGCAAAGGATATAAAAACGCTTAAATACACTCAGGACGATGAACTTAACTGTGAATCATTACAAACCTAGTGTGACTGAGACAGGGAGTGTGAAAAGATCAATATGATGTTAGAGAAGCTTTACAGACACCATGAGCTGATGGTGCTACAACTCACAACCCAACTTTACTGCGTTCTCTGTAACCATGAAACCAGGAAGGGTCGACACAAAGATGTGTCATACTATGCAGCAGCACTAAGAACATTTGACTTTTATAGATGAAAGTTGAAATGTCCACATTTCCCCTCTTCTTTGAACCCTCCATGAGCAACCAGCACAACGCCTCATATCTCCAAAAAACATGTAACTTATTCAAGGTTAAGTAGTGACAAATACAGATGGGTTTTTTTTGGTTTTCTTTCCCAGCAATGGTAAGCCTTCATTTATTTGTACAAAGAACTAAAAAAATCAAGAGGTTAATAATTTATAATTAAGAGCCCAGTTTTGAAGCAGCAATCACATGAAATCTACAATAAAAACCTGATTCTGCAGCAGAACGGTCATGTTCAAACGACCTGCACACACCAGACTTGCACTGCTACACCGCTGAGATCCACAAACTGTGTTACATTATTACTAAGAAGAACTACGGATTTTTGGCTTTAAAACCCACTCTGTTGAAAATGGTATTTTGGGTGTTTTTAACATGTTCTTGGAGCATTTTTCTGATTATGCAAAATCAAGATTAAAATTGCATTTCTGAGGATTTCTTTATAAAAATCTTTGCGAATCAGGAGCAAACAAAACCAAAGCCATTTGAAAAAGGTCATAGCTGTTACGTCCAAACCACAATCACCAGGCCACAAGCTCCCTGCTCTGCTCTATTCCGATGCTTCCACTTGCAGGCAAATAGATCCATGAACGTCTTTGTTTTCCTCATTTGAGTTGGAATCTGGATCTAAACTGTATGGCTGGATATCTCCAAAATTGCTCACTGTTTTTGTTGCACCAAGATTGCTAGGTTGGGGTGGTGGGGGGATGTAAGCTAGTGGGAGAGAGTATAAACAAAGAGATGATGGGAAATAAGGGAAGGCTTACCCCACACCAACGGTCTCGCCCACACCTCAGTGGTGAATTACTAATGAGAAACTTTGTTCCATAAATAAGGTTTATTTATTTTGGCTAAAAACAACAATCATAACTAAAAGACCACTGGGAACGATTTGAAATTAGATCAAAAGATGATCGAAGTGGGATTTCAAGTGAGGCTGTTAAGTTTCTATGATGTAAGGACTTTTGAACATCTTGATGTAAAGATCTAGAGCAGCAGCCTCGTCCTTCATATCTGTGCCTAATAATTCCGATGTTTACACGCTAAAAGAATGAGGAGCTGTTTCTGAAACCATTACACTGCGTCTGCGTTCACATATGACTTCAGATGAACTGACAGGCTTCTTCCCAGCAGAGCAGGATGATAATCCTGCTGATGGCCATGTCTGTCATCGTCACAGACACACCCTCTCCAAATCCCCGTGTTTTTGGCCTGGAACATTTTGTTTCTCATCCCGCCTCTTGGACAGCACGCATGTGGGTCATGCTGGGAGTGTTTCCATGGATACATTCCGACTCTCCAAAGGCGGCTCTCTCCAACGCTTTGTTTTTCGATGTCTTTGGAAGCCTAAGCGATCCTGTGACAGCAGCGGTCGCACCAATGGCTGCACTCTGCCTGAGTGTTAGCATGTAAATGTCCACTGAGAATGGATAAATGTTGTCATCTATTACAACAATTGCTGCTATAAAGGTTTCCTTGTCCGAGTGAGAAGCTGGGAGGGGATTTCCTTCCTCTCAACAGTCCACTTGAAATGCTCTGGCTAGAAGTCTCTCCACAGACAGAAACACTGAGTCACAGTGTCACGCTGTAGGACTTTTTAGTCTCTCAAAACAGTTATTCAACCGAGCCAACGTCCAGTTTCACAAACACAACACGAACAAAGCTCAGATAACCACCAACCCAAAGGCTCAGTCTGGTTGTTGTAGCTGCCCGGATCTAAAAGTTTTCAACTTCTTCAGGTTTTCAGAGCTCTGAGACTCCCCAGCTCTGACACGGACCCGACCCTTAATGACAGCGTGAGGACAGCAGAGATGAGGCTGAACAAGGCCCAACATGCTCTTCACAGATGATAACCAATTACAGCCAAAAACCAATTACAGTCAGTCAAAGAAACTGCAAGGTGTGTTGGAAATGAACTTTTCTATTCAGGATTATTTTCTTAAATACTTCCGATTTTCCTTCAAAACAAACAAAAAAATCTGTTTTCAATAACAAAATCAACTTGGATTGATTTTGACGTTTTCACATGAAGGATTTCATGTGAACCAAAGTTTCATGTGTGTCATTAAAGCATTTATTGTTATCCTTTAAACCTATAAGTACAATTCATTTCCAGTGTAATGAAATGAAAATGATTCGATGCGATGAATGCGATGATTCACTTTCCCCACAATTTGGTTCAAACCTCAACTTTTTGGTCAGGGTTTTGTTTCAATATCTGATTTGCGAATCACAAAAACAACAAGAATAAAGGTTCAGTTGGTTAATGAGTGAATAATCCTGAAGGAAAACCTTTCAGCTGGCTCATACTAGTGTAATGAAATAAAACAATACATAATAAATCTTTCTTACTCAGGTGTTTGACATTCAGCGTGCACATCCTGGCGTGCAGTTGGGATGCAACGACTCGCTGAACAATTCGGTTTAACGGTGTAACGTATGGTTTCGGTTTAAACCCACAATTGACGTTTTAAAGCCTGCTGTGGTCCTTGCAGTTACATTAAAGTACCTATCTAACTGTTTCATATGGAATCTTTGTTTTGATCAAATACATAACTAGATTTATATCAGAATTCAACTACACACGTTTGCCAAGCAAAGATTGTGATAAAATGCTGCTAAAAAGACCATTTAATCAGTGAAGTCTGTATGATCACATGATTCATCAGCTGTGTTCTGCATCTTAAATGTTGGTCTTCCAGCAGGTCTGGCTCTTTTCCAGGATGAAGTGCAGAGCCAACACTGAGGAAGGGTTAGACTCCCGCGCCTCAGTGACCATCCATGCGTCTCCAAATAGCTGCTGGCATGCATAATACAAGACCATTGCATAATGTCCTTCAAAGGGCACAACATGACAGAATCACGGGGGTTTGCAGGCTGTTGCTGCGTGAGGCTTCTACAAAACCGGGCCTGTTAAAAGGAGGGCAGTCCTGCAGGAGCCCCGCTGCTCCTGTCATCAGCATGCAGAGCAACAATGAAGCTGAGGGCCTGGACCCCCAAAGGCCTGACCGTGGAGGAGCAGCAGGCCTGTGCTAACACCAGACCCCCAAACACATTCCTACAGCAGCCCACCCCCTCCAGCGTGGCCTCCGTCATTAAAACGCCTCGACATTAAGGATCCAATGAAGGAGGAACAGCTAATCGAGCTGAGATGAAGAGGAAAGCCTCCTCCTCTTCCCATCTGCTCTGCGCGGACAAAAGCCATAAAAATGCAACCACTCCCATCTCCTCATTGTGCTGCATCCCCCGCGAAAAGAGCTTACCAAAGGCTCCCTGGTCTGGCACGGATTTGGCCAAAGCCTCCCAAACCGTGCAGACCGAGGCGAGCAGGAGCAGAAGACAGACTCTGTTAGGCAGCATCCTCGCAGCTACATCATGATCCTGCTGCAGATCCTGAGCGTCCCCCCCGCTGAAGGCGCAGCGATGGAACCACAGCCGAGATGATGCCGCCTGAGCGCGGGTGGGGGCGCGGCTTCGCCTTGTTTTTAATTGTCTGTGGGGGCAGAAATGTGAGCAGCACTGCCCTCTGCTGGCACGAAGAGGAAGCGCAGGACTCCGGCTCAGCAGCATCACCGGTCTGAGCTGCAGAGCTCATCAACATCCACACATCAATGCAGCTGCTCATCAGCTCAGGCATCATTCACCCACCCAAGACCCTCACTACTGATGTGGGAGTGCTGATGGAGCAGTAACCAGGAGGAAAAGAAGGAGGAGATCCTTCTCAGGTTTTAAATAATTTCACAAAAGTTTCTCTGTCTTATTTGCTACTTCCAGAACAGTCACTGTGCAGCTCATTTAAAGCATCTGCAGGAAGTCAAACCGGGAACCATCAAACCTCTCTGTCCAAAAGCTGCTGCAGAGATAAGTCAATATAGTCTGGTCCTGTTTGTCTCTACAGCCGAATCCCTGTTTTAATCAAATCTTAGCTTCAGTCATCCGTCTGTCCTTTTTCAATATCTGTAGCAGTCCGGGTCAGTTCTGGTTTGCTCTTCCTGCTGCTCATTACCTGGACCAGGTGTGTTCAGTCAATCAGAACATGAAAATACCTGAGTCAGCAAAGCAGCAGCAAGGAGGAAAGGAGCGACGGAAAACAGGCAGGCTGGTCGACCTCGCCGACCAGGCTTGAGCAGCCTTGATTTCAGAATGGAAGTGAGCCAGCAGAGATGCTGCCGCCTACAGAAGCAAAGGCAGAGCTGGCGTCTGCTTTCAACAGCTGCGTAGAGCTCCCAGTTACCATGGTGCTGCTTCAGCAATGACCCAAGCGGCTCCATTTACCATCAAGAAATGTTTGCAGCTGCTAAAATAAGCTTTAAAAACAGCTGATTTAATCCCTCAGATGCTCCACAGTGATGTGCGAGATTAAAGGTGATCCTATCAATCATTTGTCTCATTGTTTCATCATTCAGCCTCGGCAGAGTTTTTCTTTGTAAAAAAGAAAGACGGCGGTCTCCGCCCTTGCATTGACCATTGTAGCCTTAATGAAATTACTGTCAAGTACCACTACCATCGGTTTGGTTCCTCCGGCCTTAGAACAGCTACGACAGGCTCTGTTTTTCACCAAACTAGATCTCCGAAGTGCATACAACTTAGTATAGGAGAAGGTGACGAGTGGAAAACCGCTTTCTCCACTACTACCAGTCATTACAAATAATTGATATGCCGTTAGGTCTCTGTAACGCTCCCTCAATGTTTCAGGCATTTGCTAATGACATGTATCGAGATATGCTTCAGAAATACGCCATGGTGTACATTGACGACATTCTGATTCATTCTGAAACCCTTGAGGAACATGTCTCAAATGTCCGTCAGGTCCTGCAACGCCTGTTTGATAGCAATCTGAATGTCAAATGCGAGAAATGTGAATTCCATGAAACCTCTGTGACATTTCCCGGCTGTTATCAGTGCTCAGGGGATGGCTATGGATCAGGGCAAAGTGGATGCAGTGCTGCAGTGGCCTCAACCTACGCTGGTGAAAGAACTTAAACGTTTTTTAGGGTTCGCCAACTTCTACAGGTGGTTCATCCAAGGCTTCAGTGTCGTGGCAGCTCCCCTCATCTGCTGAAAAAGTCTCCTAAACACCTGTGGTGTGGGTTCCATCTTGTCTCAATGTCACAGTCAACCGTCAAAAATGTTCCCCTGTGCTTATTATTTCAGGAAGCTGTCTCATGCTGAACGTAACTGCAACGTGGGGGATCGCAAGCTGCTGGCCATGAAGGACGCATTCTCCGAGTGGCGGCACTGGCTGGAGGGAGCATCCCATCCCTTCATGGTGCTTACTGACCACAAGAATCTTGAAGACATAAAGACAGCCAACAGATTAAATGCCCGCCAAGCTAGATCCGGTTCAAGAAATAGGAAAACCAACGCTCTCTCTCGCCTGCAAGAGCTGTGTACAAAGAAGTCCAGAGTACATTATTCTGAAGTTTCTGATCCTGTCAGGGTTGGCGTGTGGACACAAACGCAGACGGCACTCGAAAATGGAAAAAGTCATTCATTTAATTACTCGAAGAGAAGGAATCAGTCCAAGAAGTAACCAAAACCACCTGACAACCCGTGCAAGGGAGACGAGGGTCTATATACAGGGAGAGAGGATTAATTAATAACACACAAGTGTGCCAGGAGGGAGGGAACACACAAGGAGGGAAGTGACAAGTGACCTGAGAAGAACGGTGAGCACAGGAAATACAACAAAATAAAACAGGAAGTAACGACAACGAACAACTATTAATGTCCTGGGTCCATAACCCCACAGTACCCCCCCCTCAAGGTGCGCCGCCTGGCGCAGGGGGAAGCTTGTCCCGGTGCCGCCGATTGAAGTCCCTGATGAGTTCAGGGTCCAGAATGCATGAAGCAGGCTCCCAGGACCTCTCCTCAGGCTCGTACCCCTGCCAGTCCACCAGATACTGGAGACCACGACCCCGTCGCCGAACGTCCAGAAGGCAACGGACAGTGTAGGCCGGTTGGCTATCAATGATGCGGGGAGGGGGTGGCGGAGAGGATGGCCGCTGCAGGGGACTCGTGACATGCGGCTTCAGCTGAGAGACGTGGAAAACCGGGTGGATGCGCAAGGACCTGGGCAAGCGCAGCCTGACCGCCACCGGATTGATGACCTTCAGGATCTCGAAAGGACCGATGAACTTGGGGGAACGCTTCTTCGACTCTGTCTGGAGTCTGAGGTGCGAGGTGGACAACATGACGAACTGACCAGGTAGGTAGGATGGTGCTGGCGTGCGCCGACGATCTGGCAACCTATTGTGGGAAATCCCTGAACACAACAGGGCTCGTGACTCAGAAAACACCTCAGTCAGGTCATGACATTCAGGCGGAACCCTGAATGGGTCAGGTGAGGGCGGCCGCCCTACTGGGACGGCGGGATCTCCCCCAGGAGGCCGAGCTGAACGCAAACATGTGGTGTGACATTTCTCACTCCATCCGGAGACACGGCTGGAGGGCCAGTCGATGACTGGGTTGTGAGCCATTAGCCAAGGGCTACCTAATACCAGTGGGTTCTGTGGGGAGGTGTTAGGTTCAAAACCCAAACATTAGTAAATCTGCAAAAATTAACACAAGAGAGTCTGAGTAAGGTTTTTCACCTGCAGGGAGAAATATCACAGATCGCTCGTTTACAAGCTTCTATGAATACTCTGCTAAATCTGTGATTCTTCCTGCCTTTTATTTAGATAGATAGGAACGCCCTGTTTACACATAGTTTCAACTGATAAGGGAATGGTAGGAAAGTCAGTTGAAACCAGCTCTTCGATACAAGGACGAAGTCATCTTTCATAACATGCTTTGAAGAAGGAACATCCATGTGTGCAAAGGGGAGTAAAATTGTGTGTGTGTGCTCAGTTCAGACATGGGTCAAGGATGAGCTCATTAGGTGCAGGTTGCCCGCAGACTGGAACTTCTTGCCTCAGTCTGTTGCAGGCTGAATAACTGAAAATAGAACATGGCATAACATACAAACATGGCATAACTTATATACAATATTCTCAACAGGAGGAAAAAAGGAAAAAACGGGTGTGCTCGTGGTGATTGTCTGACACAATCAGATGAACCGGCTCAGTGACTCGTGAGACGGTGGCTAATTCTTGGCCGTTGAGGGAGACCACTCGTAAAGGACGGGGCAAAAACTTAGACTTAAGACCGACCTGTCTGGCTAGCTCGGCGTCCATGAGGTTCTGCTCTGCTCCTGAATCCACCAATGCTCTGACAGAAACTCCCCCTTTCTGGAACATAACCCGAACATCCAAAACACAGGAAGCAGGTCTCGGGATAGTGGGAGCCGGACCACGGCTCTTAAGCGCGCCCACTCTTATTGATGAGTTGGGGCAATCCCTGCAGAAATGACCCCGGCCCACAGTAAAGGCACTCACCTGCCGCCATCCGCCGCCGTCGCTCGGAATCTGTCAGTCTGCCCCGGCCGAGCTGCATGGGTTCCTCTGAGACTAAAGACGGGGGTTCTGCGGAAAAGGCAGCAAAGTCAGGTGAGTCCATGATCCTGTGCTCAACAGGACTGCGTCGGGGGCGGGGTGCCACCCTGCCATGCTCCTGCTTGTGGTCCTGCAAGTCAATTCTGATGACCAGGGCGATGAGGGGTTCCAAGGAAGATGGCAGCTCTAGAGGAATGAGTCTGTCCTTTAATTCCTCGGAAAGTCCCTCCACGAAAGCGTCCGTGAGCGCAGTAGTGTTCCAACCACTCGTAGAAGCCAGGGTCCGGAACTCGATGGCGTAATCAGCTACCCGTCGGTCCCGCTGTCTTAATCTCATAAGTGCCCGGGCCGCCTCTCTGCCTGGCTTAGTATGATGAAACACCTGCTTGAACGCCTCCAGGAAGGCCGAGAGAGATGCGCAGGTCGGGGCTCCACGTTGCCACTCAGCGGTAGCCCAGGCTGCAGCTCTGCCGGTCAGGTGTGAGATCATAAAGGCGATCATAGCTTGCTCCGTGGGGTAGTGAGAGGCATGTAGCTGGAAGTGCAGCTCACACTGGGTGATGAATGCTCTGCAGTCCCCGGAGTCCCCGGAAAACCTCTCCGGTCGGGCCAGCTGTGCAGCAGGGGCGACAGGAATCCCATCCTGGACTGGCGTGGGAGGCGATGGGTGCGGAGAAGGGACGGACAGAGGATGTTGGATCCGCTCCGCCAACTGCTCAAACCGCTCACCCAACGCGGCAAGTTGATGCTCGTGACGATTTGACATCTCTAGAAAGACTTGGCGAAGGCAGGACATCTGCTCCTCTTGCTGGTGGAGTAGTGCCCGTAACATATCCACGTCTGCTGTGTCCATGTTAATGGTCGGGTGGTAATGTCAGGGTTGGCGTGTGGACACAAACGCAGACGGCACTCGAAAATGGAAAAAGTCATTCATTTTATTTCTCGAAGAGAAGGAATCAGTCCAAGAAGTAACCAAAACCACCCGACAACCCGTGCAAGGGAGACGAGGGTCTATATACAGGGAGAGAGGATTAATTAATAACACACAGGTGTGCCAGGAGGGAGGGAACACACAAGGAGGGAAGTGACAAGTGACCTGAGAAGAACGGTGAGCACAGGAAATACAACAAAATAAAACAGGAAGTAACGACAACGAACAGCTATTAATGTCCTGGGTCCATAACCCCACAGATCCTAGCTTCCATCCAATGGGACATCATGATGGCGCTGACTGAAGCAACACCAACCCACCGCCACCATCCTGTCCGGATGACTGAACTCATGTTCCTCCCTCTCACCCTGACCGGGTGCTTCATCTTGTCCATGACACCCCTGGGACTGGACATCCAGGTATGGCAACCACACAATCTGTCTTAACTGGACATAATTGTCATCCATTTGCAGGATCTACAATCTGCGCCTGAAACGTGACAATGGCCATGCTTTGCTTTTCACAACGAAGCAAAAGCTTTGCACGCTAGAGAGTTCTTAGATTCTTACTATTATTGTGTTAGAATGATGTGGTTTGCTCTAAACCTGTGCAGTTTGCTGTTTTACTTATCCTGAAGGCCTGTGACTGAGAGACTGGCTGCAGGGAGGATGGCAAGACACAACAGAGATAACATGCTGAGCTGACAAGCTGAAACTACGTACGACTCTTGTCCCCTGGTGCAGCTGTGTTTTTTTTTTCCTTTTCCCCTCCTTCAGAGCTGAATCTGATTCCAGATTTTAATAAATAGTAAGGGTCCGGAAGGAGGGTCAGAGGCGATTGGAGCACCTCCTTCTGCCTCTCCTTGCAAGTGAAAAGAGTTTGTCTCTGTCTCCTCTGTTTTGCAATAAATGTTTCAGGTTATTTGAACCTAACACAATCTCTCATGCAAAACTCCTTCTGGTGGCCTACCTTGCAGGATGATGTGGCACAGTTTGTAACCAACTGCACCTCATGTCAGAACGCCAAAACTCCCGGTCAGTTACCTGCCGGCCTTTTACAGCCTTTACTCATCCCTCAACCCCCCCCGTTGTAGTAGATTTCATCACCGACCACCCAGACAGACCTGTTCCTCAACCTTGTGGTCGACCCCGCAAGGTTGTCTCAGTCAGGACTCAGCCATCCATCTCCACCTCTGACCACCAGAGGGAGCCCTCTCCCAAGTATTGACTGCCTCAGCGCATTCCTCACTCCATCTCCCTGCATGCACTGCAGCCGGTTCCTGTTCCACACAGGTGTTCCGCATTCACGTTATTACTCCTGAACAAATCAAATAAAACTTTAATTTTAAAAAGCGCTTTTCATACATGTCGCAACCCGAAGCGCTGTACATTTAAAAACAAAAACATTCACAATAAAAACCCAACCAAACCCACCCTTCACCCTCGCCCTCTCTTCCATAAACACATGCAACCCATGACCTCACACATAATGAATACCCACGCATACTAAAAAATAACTTCTTAATGAAACATATAGAATAAACTTAAGGCTCTGCTGTGAGGAAACAGTATTGCGGAATCTGTCATACCAGCCACAGGAACATCGGCACAGTGCCCACCCCGACCGGGACAGAAATGGGGTCCACTTCATAGCCAACAGGCTGCAATGTAAAACTCCAGCCGCCCAAGCAAGGGCGACAATCGCGGCAACGAACCCAGACCAAGCCAGCAAACCTTGGCAAAAAAGATCCCCACAGGAAACACTGTGGAGAAAACCATATTAAGAGGTTAAAATTAAATATATAAGATGTATTTAAAACATGAAATTGAAAGTAAGATTAAATGCATAAAAAATATTTAAAGACTAATAAAATAAATGAGCAGATAAGATCAATTAAAAGCGAAATTAAAAAGGTGGGTCTTGAGCCTCTTCTTAAAAACTATGGTCTCTGCAGCTTTGAAGCTCTCTGGCAGGCTGTTCCAGAGGCGAGGGCCATCATGACAGAATGAAGCCTCACCATAGGTTATGGTCCTTACCTTAGAGACAACTAAAAGGCCAGTACTGGAGGACCTCAGGGTCCGCAAGGGTTCATACTTTAAAAGTAGATCACTTAAATAAGAAGACCCAAGACTATTAAAACATTTGTAGACCATTAAAAGAACTTTAAAATCAATCCTGAAACGCACAGGGAGCCAATGCAGAGATTTTTAAATGGGTGTAATCTGTTCCCGCCCCCTGATCCTCATCAGAACTCGTGCCGCTGAGTTCTGTAATAGTTGTAAGTTTGAAAGAGACTTTTTAGGTAAACCAGAGAGCAGGGCATTACTATAATCTAAATGACTAAAGATAAAAGCACGCATCAGCACCTCTGTGCTGGCAAGAGAGAGGAATGGATAAACTCTGGCAATGTTTTTAAGATGATGAAACCCTGTTTTAATGACATTTTTAAAATGTGGGATAAAATTCAGCGTCTAAAAGCGTCAGAGTCAAAAAGTATGCCCAGATTTCTCACACAGTGAGAAGGTTTAAAATTCTGAAGATGTGGTAAAATCATCTCTCTCTTGTCTTCAGGACCGATGACAAAAACTTCAGTTTTGTTTTGGTTGAGCTGTAAGAAGTAGATCTTTAAGTCCAGTTCATCTCCTTAAACTTCACGTAGTCTTGAACTTACTTCCCAGTTGTTCATACTAAACGTTTTCCCTTTTCTGCCTGTGCGTGGTTTTGTCCCTTACCTGTTTCTTTGCCTCTCGCCTCACTCCTGTGTTCGAACCTGGTCTGTTTCCCTGACTTCATCCTTGCCTTGCCCTGTTATTTTTTTAAAGATTGTTGTGAATGGATCCACACGCCTCAGGCTCTGAGTTACAACATGCATGTGTGTCAATCTGGGTTTGTTTAAATTCAAAGCATGACTCATCACTTCAGAGAAGGCGTCTCCACTGCTCCAGAGTTCAGTGCCGGTGTGCTTTACAGCCAACGCTTTGCATTGGTTTTGGTGATGTGTGGCTTGGATGCAGCTGCTCTGTCATGGAAACCCATTCCATGAAGCTCTCTGTATTCTGTACTTGGGCTAGTCTGAAGGTCACATGAACTTTGGAGCTCAGTTTTAACTGACTGGGCAGAAAATCGGTGACCTCTCTGTACTATATGCTTCAACATCCGCTGACCCCTCTCCATCAGTTTACATGGTCTACCACTTCAATGCTGAGTTGCTGTTGTTCCCAAACTCTTCCATTTTGTTATAATAGATAAGAATAAGAACTAAAAACCAAAATGGAAACTCAGAAAAACAGCATGTTTTTTTGCATTTATTTTGTACAGGGTTTAAAAAAACAAGAATTTTGCTGAAGAGAAGCTGAATTGGATCTTGGATCTAATTTTCTGTTTATTAAGAAATTTCTGATTTTGCAGACAACGGCTGTATATGAAGTGGACAGCTCCTCCTATCAGTAACAGAAGGAGCTCCAGGATGTTTTTAGAGTTCTCCTAAAGTGCACATAAATATGGATGGGGGATTTTGCGATTTGCAATGTTGCCTCTCAGTGAGACAACTGTTGTTCAAATTCCCGCTGGGCCTCTGCTGTTGTCCGTGTTCTTCTAGCACCATCCTCAAACATAACTTTGGAATGAGTTTATATGTGGCCCTGTGATGGACGTGCTTAACCGAAAGGGACCCCCCCCACACACACACACACAGATTCCAAATAGCTCCAAGAAGCCAAAACCCCATAAACAAAAGGACCCTCACTGTCAGGATTCAACCATGCAGCTCCACCTCAAACTATCAGAGGGCGCTCACACCAGGGTGCTGACCATCTCTGCTCCCTTCCTCTCCGGCTGTTTCTCGTCATCAATACCAACCAAGCATATATAAACCCACTCTGAATTTTGTTCCACGCAAAGTCTTGTTTTGCACTGAGCGTTATTTCATTGTTGCCTCTCTGTGCCTTGACCCTTGCCTGTGTTTTGTCTCTCTGCCTTGACCCTGTGTTTAGACCCTTGCCTGGACTTTGACTACTTTTTGTCTTTCTCCTGGATCCAAACGTCTCTGCCTATTATATATATATATATATATATATATATATATATTTCCTTTGGAACATGAAAAAAATATTTATAAAATATGAGCCTTTTAGGCTTTGGACAGTGGGCCAGTTCCCTACGTGGTTTCCAATTGAAGCTACTTGTCAGCTAAACACACCTGATCCAGGTCATCAGCAGCAGATAAGGAAGGGTTTCTGGAAAAGCAGCAGGCCGGCCCTCGAGGCCTGGATTTGGGCACCCCTGGCCTAGAGTAACTGGAAAAATCCCAGATACCTCCATGCCCCTGCAGGGAGCCACGCTGGACGGATTTCTAACAGGTTTTCCTTGCATAAATCTGGGATGTTTGTGTGATCACACAAAATAACAGAATAACAAACAATTTATCCAAAAGACAACATTTTTAATTTCAAGATCTTTTAAAAAAAGTATTAAAATGTTTTTTTTTTTATTATTTTTACAGCCCAACATTCAATTGATCAGTTCTGATGGCCCTGAAGCAGAGAGCTGCAACAGCTCCATAAATGCAAACATCACAGAAGTCTAGAAGGAATTATCCCTCTAATGCAATCAAACAACATGGAGATAAACAACAACAAAAACAAACAAGGTGAGCAACAGGGATACAAGTGAAAAGCAGAAAAATGACAAAGGCAAGAAGATAAGGAACATTAAGGCCCACAGCATGAAGTCAGAAGTTCACTGTTGGCAGGGTCTGGATGCAGAAGCCACAGAACTCCAGCTGCTGGCAGTCATGGTTTGCTCCTTCAAAGTGTTCTACTGTGCAGCAGGCCAAACTGTTTTATAATGTGTATAACGGTGCACACTTTTCAGCTGGGGGATGTGAAAAACTTCTTTGTTGAATCCAATTGATCTCTGAGGACAGAAAACAGATCAGCAGTCAGACTTCAGTGGCAGAAGAAACAAACAGTAACCTAAAAAATACTCTTTCCATTACTATAGCTCTTTAACCGCTGCAACCTGAAACCGACGGCTTCACTTGTTTTTAAGGCAAACTACTGTATGTCAGGCAACAAAAATAAGATTGATGTTTTTCTTTATTATTTTTAAAGAAATAAAAAGAGAAATTAAACCAAAACAGGAGTTTGTCTGATATTTGATTAATCTAAACCAGGAGTCTGCAACCTGTGGCTCTGGAGCAACGTGTGGTTCTCTGGTTAAAACAAACAAACAAACAAACAAAAAAATAGAAAGTTTCTCATTTTAAAAAGCAACTAAGGTAAAAATGTAAGGGAGTAGTACAATAAAAAAGTAAACTCAAACTTTATTCAAGCCAATGCAAGTTGGATCCCGACTTCAATCTCAGCCCAGATTTTAAAAAATGCAAAAAAAAAGGGGTGGGACTATAGAAGGCGGGCTGAGCAGGGGAGGTGTGGTCTAGATCTGTGATTGACAGTGACATTGAGATTACTTTGAGGTAAACTAGAGGATATTTTTATTATTGACTGGGTGTTTTTATATTGAACGGACGTCATGTGAAACTCTGACAAAAGTTAAACCGTTTTATATTTTGGAAAAAAAGAGAATTTTCTCTTCGTGTCTATGTTTTAATTATGCCAAAAAACAATTGTTCATTTTATTTATCATATTAGTAACAATAACGTAAATGCATGAAAGGATTTTTGTTCTAAAAAGGGGAAATTTAGACTTAATGGCTCCTGCTAGGTTGTTGTCAGTGAGAAATAAAAAAATTTAAAGTGTTGAAGATTGACCCCTGATCTAAACAGTAACAATGAAAAAACTGCAGCCAGAAGGTTCAACCTTGAAAAGTCCAACATGTCAGGAGTCCCTTCAGAGCAAATGACTGCAGCTGTTTTAAGAACACTGAAGCTTCAAGAGAAGTTCAGAACGCCTTTAGTCTGTCTGTCTGTCTGTCTGCAGCCGTTTGGAGGAGCAGGATGCTTTTGATTATCAATACAACTTTCTGATTTTCAGAAAGAAATTGGGAAATAAATGTAAGAAATTAAACACTTTTTGATGATTCTTTTTGAAGAAAATTTAAATGTAGTCATAAAATGCATTATAAAAGCTTTTAAACTTTTTTTTTCAATAAAAAAAACAATCAAATCTGTTTGCTATTTAGTTTCTGTTTCGTTTTTTGTGTTACACTGTGGCGTAAAAGCAGAAAAAAAAGCTCCTTGATGGATGATGGGATCTCAGGCGTGAGGATGTGACGTTTTCTCAGCTGGGCTGCTGCTCTCATGTCCAGATTCTGCCTGCATGCTCTGCATTAAAATGTAGCCATTACACAACATAGGCACGGTTCATAGAGGTAACCTCATGCATGCATCTGCATGGCAGTCTGTCCAATCGTAGATATAGAGATAGAAGAAGCCATTTCTCTCCCCCTGGATTGAGCCCATCAGCATAAAGGTAAAAGAAACAAAACAGTTTAGCAAATCCATTTGCTAATATTGCTTCGACCTCGCATCAAACTCTGTACCATCATGTTCAGCATGGTTCCACACCCTTTTAGAAGAGCAGATATGTGAACAAGACAGTCCGGTTCCTGCTCTGAATCCATACATAGAGAATGAATGGTTGCTGTGGTCTTACATGTCGGAGACAGCATTCCTTGGGTTTAAGATTCTGCCTCGCACTGATCCCACGCTGGACGTCTTGCAGCAGCCGTGTATTTCTGGAGAGGTCAGCGGCTTAAATAATCGACCTGCAAATAGCAAAAGCCAAATGACATCAACTGGTCACAGTTTATGGAATCAGAACCTGATCAAGTATTGAAAAGTGGATTTTTGAGGTGCAGGACCTTTTTCTCCCCACTGATACCACAATAACATCAAGAAGTTGTCTGAATGGCAGACTCACCATGTCCTTCATCCTGACTTTTCTTTTGTGAGCACACAAGCAGGATCTCATCCATTCGGACAACATGATCCATGAGGATCCGCCTCCAAAGGGCTTCAGGAAGGGACAACAAGCGGCAAATAACCTGAGAGTAGAATCTGTGTCATGAATACCGGCCTCAACTGCAGTCCAGCATGTACTCTTCCAACTATGTTCAAACCTTTGGCTGAACATTGGTGTCTCTCATGATGGTTGTTGGAGATGGCTCAGACATCCCATGGCCTACTATTGTAGGTCCAAATACCCGAGCCAAATTGTTCTGGTCCATCTGGCACTGTGGACTCCTCATCACCCTAAACATCAGAGAGAACCCTCGGAATGAAAGGGTCACGTTAACACCTGAACTCTCAGGAGAGAAGGGGGTTCCATTACTTGTGCAGATGAAGCATGAGGAAAGCCAGCGTGTCCCTGTTGGCCTTTGGGAGCTCAGCCACAGTCTGACACAAGACAGTCCAGCTCCTGTCTTCATCGGCAAGCTCTGGAACAGACATGTAAAGAGCTCAGCTCAGCTGTTCAGCTGCTTTCATGGTGTACCAGCTTCACACCGGTGGAGGCAGACAGGGCTGGCCAACACGAGAGCCACAACCCTGCCTGTTTTCCAGCTCTCCCCGGACTGATGCCGACTATCAGGTGTGTCCAGTCAATCAGGAGGTGGAATCACTTGAGTCCGTTTATCAGCAGCAGGCTGGCGAGGGGGAGCAGGTAAACAGCCAGGGTTGTGGTTCTGAGGACCAGGGGTGGCTGGTCCTGGTGGAGCGGTTTTGGCCATTCTTCCAACCTGAAGCTTCCATGAATGCTTTGTGAAGTCTGAATGTGATCAGAGGTTCCTTCAGCTTCCTCAGAAAGTCCTTCAGGAGTCCACAGACCACGTGGATGTCTTGGACCTTGTTGAGCACCAGAGCTGACTTCCCCTGAAGAAAGCGGTCTCTCAGCTCCTTTACAAGACGCTCACCTCCAGGAACTCTGTACAGACCCCTCTGAGACAAAGGCAGAGGATTGAGAAGGCTCTTCCTCCCCTTAGAACTCAAAACTACAGAACAGCCATGAACTGGTCAAGCTCATGAGACCAATAATCGACCGATGAAGGTTGAGCTTAGTAACCACAAACCAACTGATCCACAGAAATGTCTTCATGACAATCCTTCAGCGACCTCACCTCCTGAAGGCCCCTCCTCTCAATCTCAGCCACACAATCCACAATCAGCTGAGGGACTCTGGGGTGGGTGGGTGGAGCAAATCTCTCCAATGAATCCTGGACAGAAGCACGGCTCCATTGACCATAGAACATAGCAGGTAAAACAACATCTCAGTCCAGACCAAAGGTCAGCCCTGACCAGGCATCACACTCCCAACACCTATTCAAGCCTCACAGCAACAACCATAACCCAGAACCTGACTGAACCCAGATGGATCAGAAACATGGAAAGATGATAGTGATGAGCACTTCTGTTTTCTAACACAGACTGAGAAGATGACACCCTGAACTCTGCCCAAGTGTATGAATGACTACATCCTGTCAGAAAGTAAAGTAGCGGTCTCTTTAGTGTCCCTCCAGCTGGAGGAGTCTGGATCTCAGGAGCTTTCCACTGCTTAGTTTGTTAGGAGCTCCAACAGTAAAGAGTTAGATAGTTTGAGGAACAAAAGAGATATTTATGTTAATGAGAGAGAAAGATTTTTGTTAATGAGGAACATTCACTTTCCCTGCACAAAGAGAAGCTGAAAGTTTAGCCTCAGAACCAGAAACCTGTTGCACCTCAGAGCAACTTCCCCTCAAAAAAGGAGAATTTATTGTGAACCTCCAGAATGAGACAGAGGCTAGAAAAAAAACATTGTCTTTTCCAATATGAGATCTGCATTTCTTTTTTCTCAAAATAAACCCAAACCGTATCATTGCTGGTGCTGCTACTGCTGTTCAAGCACAGACTTCAGCGGATCAGAAACATACTGGTACCATCTGAGCTGCACTTCCTGTCTCCGTGCTGCCAGCTGAGCAGCCATCGGTGAGCTTCTGTTTGCATTCTGGATGAGCGACCACACGACAGCTCCTGCATTTTACTGCCATCTTTCCAAAGCGGATTCTCTTCCCACACGGCACACACGTCTCAGGCCGGATCACCTGGAAGGATGACACTCGTGAAGTCAGAGGAAAAGACTGTTCTGGGGTTCAGAAAAGTATAGTGTACAGGCTCACTGTTTTGGACAGGAAGATGTGCCTGAGTGTCCTCTGAACTCTGCAGCTGTGGGCCGGTAAATCCTGCTGTTGTCCTTCAGCCTCCAGCTGGACCACGGCGTTATCACAGTGCAGCCACACAGAGGTTTGCTCTAAGAAACAACAAAGCAGTTCAGGTGGCTATGGTTCTGAGGGTCAAAGATCCTGTATGTACTGTTCATCTAGAACCTGTACGCACGTGTGCATGAGTGTATGTACTAAGCTCACCTCAAACCACATTGTTTTATTTCGTTCCATAGCAGGAAGAGGAAAAGCCGCTACTAAACTTCTGACTAATCACAGCTCTGCATTTGCTGATGTATTATATCTCAAATAAGTTGGTTTTAATTGTCACAGTTCAACTTGGAAGTTGTCATACATCCTAAAGAACAAACCACAACTTCAGATTTTTTTCATTTCTCCTGATGAAACTCCAAAGACAAAAGACGTTCCACTAAACGTGGAGTAAAGGTTCCCTCACACTCGACAACTGGATCCTGCCAGGAGTGAACACAAGATGTTTTCTGAAGTGAGCACAAGAGAAGAAAATCCTCCATGAGAGGAATGTGACAAAGACAAGACAAAGAAAATGTTTCACCAGATTTAAAGACCCGCTCCACTGAAAATGGTGTATTTGGTGTTTGTAACATGTTCTTGTAGCATTTCCTCATGATGGAGGATAAATGGACAGAAAATTAAAGCTGTGTTTGACAATTCATTCAAATTGTGAATCCGGAGCAGATGAAAAAAAAATACAATTTGAAAAAGAACGTATTAATGATGTAGAAAAAAGGCTGGAAAAGCAACAAGCTCCATGCTCTGCAACAGGAAGGGGATAATGGCATAATCACATGTAGAACACTTTCAAAATAGATCTAAAGATGGTTGGAGTGGGTCTTGAAGGATCAGATGAAGTTTGTCCAAAGCTTTGACAAGGTTTGGTCAAAGGGAAAGTAAAATCCGTCAAATGTTAGATCTCTGTGGCAGAGGTCTTGTCAGAGGTCACAGTGGAGTTGTCTGAAGGGAACAGGGGGCTGTCAGAGAAGAGGACAGTTTTGTGAGGGTGTCAGAAGCAACGACAAACTTCTGTCCAAGACAAAGGCATGATTGCATAAGAAATAAGAAGTTCCAGGATCTCCTGGCAGAGGAAGCGAGGTCCGTCAGCAGCAAAGACAACATCCTGTTGGAGAAAAATGCTGGTGCGCTTCCCAAGTTCATTTTGTTCATACCAACATGACAGAAAGCCAGCTTCTGGATCTCACAGGCATCTGCTTTTGCTGTGGCAGGAAGCACGAGTCCACCAGACCTCTGCTTGAGTCTGCATTGTGATGGTTTTAGTGTAAAACTGACCTCCTCCTGCTCCTCCACCCCCCAGGGAGACGGCACATTCCTGGGTGATGGAGCGACTTGGGTTGTCAGGGCTCTCCTGTGTGATTCCAAGTTTCATGTGGACCTGACCCCCGGAGTCCACAGTCGTCATGGAAGCCTTCACAACGGTCTCCACCTCCTGAAGAAGCAAACATCCAGTAGAGGGCGCCTCTGAGCTCTGTCGGTGCAACAGCTCAGGCCTAAAACTCATAGATAAATCCTTACGTTTAGCAAAATCCACGTTCGACAATGAAAAAGTAAACCTAATGATACGCAGTAAAGACACTTTCCCCATGAATCGGATTAATTGCGTGCTGCATACTGCAGCATCCTTTTCAGGCACTGGAACATCCAGACTAAATCTCTCTTAAGGTTCTTCATTTTGGTTACTGTAGGCCGTAACCAACAGCTTGCCCGGCAACTCTTATCTGACCTACAGAAAAGCTCCCTTGCTCCCACACCGGCCCTCCTCATTTTCCCTTTTCAGCCAATAGCTGAAGCCCATTTGTCCAAACCCCCAACAACAGGTTGAGTGATGAACCGAGGACTAACCAGCATCTCTGCCTGCTGCATTCACTGAACTCCAGAACTTAGAACAGGACCCAAAACAGCAACCCAGCCCAAGTCAGTCCGCTACAATATGGTTGGGCTTCTGATCGAGAATTGTGACATCCCAAGAGTCCCTCTTTACTCCCCAACTACTAAAAAACTATTTAATGAGAGACTTTGTAGTGCCCTGGATTTCAAAAGTAATTTGAAAACAATGCTCACTACTTTTTTTTTTTAATAACACCAAATATGACATCACTGATTTCCCAAAGTAAAAGTCTAATAAGTATGAACATTTTGAATCCCCTCTGTTCTGATGATGAAAACGTTGATGGTTTGTAAAGA
The DNA here is from genome assembly GCA_014656515.1 of Oryzias celebensis. NCBI lineage: Eukaryota > Metazoa > Chordata > Actinopteri > Beloniformes > Adrianichthyidae > Oryzias > Oryzias celebensis. Next base: position 38,465,235 of record BNCR01000001.1, on the reverse strand, counting down.
AAAATTAAAATACTTTTTATTTACTTGAAAAACAGTTCAAAACGCAATGCATTGTGGTCTGTATTCGCCAACTCTGATCATCGATGCTCACTGGTTTGTGCAGAGACTTCTGGGAAATTTCCAGGGCACTAGATTTTGGAACTGTGGATTTAGACATTCTGAAAAAATGGGAAACAGAGTAATTTGAACGTCTGCCTATAGACCACAAGCTTACCCATAATGCTATGCTGTTTCCCTGCCTGAGTCTCCACTGAGTTCTTCTGTGAATTGCATTTGAGAAACCATAAAGATGGATTCTGGTCTGGTTGTTCAAACCACTAGTTTCTGTACTTTTATCTCTTATGGATTCACAGTTTTTTTCAATCCCCAAAGAAAATGATTTTGAGGAAATAAAGATGATCTTTGAGGCCATGCAACCAAGTTTCTGCTGGGCTTTCATCTATAAACCAACTGCAGTAAATATGTGAAAGTCTTCTGTGAAAAGGGGGAATTTGGTGCAGCTCTGGACCATTCAGAAACAAACATCAGCACAAATCGGTTGAATCTTTCGGGGGTTTTACCTCATCTATAGTTTTTCTCTCCAGCGGCTCAGCAGAAACGTTCCCACCTCTGGATCTCTTCGCGACAGGAGCCCCAACAGTTGGACACATGGAAGAGCGCTGAAGAGGTCACATAAAAAGAACCTTAGAGTTTTTCAGCGCTTCGCCTCATTCTTAAACTACATCATTGTGTTTGCTGTCATTTTACTTATAGTTTATAATAGAGTAGATGTAAAGATCCGAACATTATGGACTTCTAAAGGAAATGTTCAAATGCTGACACAAAGTCAAGGAGTGTTGTCTTCCGGACCTGTGAAAATCTAAAGGTGTGACTTTTCTTCAGCCGCTGTTGAAATTAGGCTGAAGGGAAACTAAAGTCTGAAGACACTTACCCTTCTCTCTCGAGCTCGAGATCTCAGAGGTTTGATCATAGTCGTGTCCAGGTCCTACAAGAAGAAACATCCCTTCATGACATCCTCCCCCCATTTACTGTACTGGTGCAGAGTGGAGAGCGAGTTCGAACCACATCATCGTCCGTGCGGTCGTAGCTGATGTCGGAGTGGGACAGGAACGATGATTCATCAATGACCGACAGCCTGAGATGAAAACATCACAGACTCTTCAGCTTTGGAAACAGTGATGGTCAGAAGCAGTGAGACATGCATCTTTCAAGGTTTTTGCTTCCTCAGCAGAAATGTTAGGGCCTCCAGGAATCTCCAGCAGACTCTTCCTGGTTTAAGCCTTCTTCAGTTGTCTTCACCTTCATAAAGTCTGACTCTGATCCTCTTTTGATCTATTTTCAAAGCGTTTCCAATGATCTTTTAATTATGATTGTCATTTTTAGACAAAATGAAAAAAAAAAAACTTTCTAAAACATTGCAGAGCAGCAGGAGATTTTCAGAAATTCACCTCTGAATTGTGGGCAGAACCTTTGGCGTGGAGTAAGCCTGCGCTTCTTTCATTGTTTAGATGCTCTCCCACTAGCTTACAGCCCCTCAGCTTGGACGAGTAAACAAAGACGTTCATGGATCTGTGTGTCTGCAAGTGGATGCATCAGAATGGAGCGGAGCAGGGAGCTTGTAGACTGCACAACACAGTTTGTTCAAAACAACTACAAGCTTCTTCCAACAACTTTTTTCCTCTGCTCCTGATTCTCAACAATTTGAAAAAAGTATATAGAAATGCAATTTAGTTTTCTTTATACCTGGCCTCTATCATCGGAAAATGTTTCAAGAACATGTTAAAAACACAAAAAAGTGGGTCTTTAAAGCGACACCTTGTTCTGACAGGAGTTTCCCTTAGGTCTGACAGTCGGACTCAAACCTCATCCCACGTGTCGGCCGCCCCCCCAGCAGCCCATCAGCTCACCGTTTGCTGCTTTTCTGCAGAGTGGCGTTGGCTCCTCTGCGCTCAAATGTGGCCAGCAGAGACTTCTGCTCATCGTTCAGGCAGGAGCTGGACTTGCTGTCGTGGACCAGGATGTCACACATCAGCTGCATCTGCCTCTGCTGCACACAGTGGATGTGAGAGTCATCAGCCCCCACCACCCTTACAGCTCAGCTGTGCTGCAGCATTTTCACAGCAGAGAAAAGACAATAGCAGGAACAGTCTTTCATTTAAAAAGAAAAACAACTGAGTCACGATTGTTTTATAATATCTGGAGCCACACCGCAGATACATGTCATTTACAGCCAGAACTTAACCTGAAACTGAACCAACAGCTGAACTCTTCTCCTAAAGAAGCCGAGTTCAGCTGAACGAGGCAGGTGATGGCAGGATGGACGCTGGTCTGAGCTTCAGGGAGCTGCCTGGAACCTCAATTATAAGCAGAAGGAGAGTTTTCCTTTTCAAACTGCTGTCAGAGCTGCTTACACTCAGTGTAAGCACTCAGATGAGTTCATCACACGGCTGAACTCATCTTCTTCCCTTTGACATCTCTTCCTCTGTTCTGCGTTTTAACAAACGGAGCCGATGAGCTTACCCCTTTTCTCCACAGACAAGCACACTGCTGATACACTTTAACTCCCTCTTCCTCTTGAGCCTCACCAGATACTGGTAGTCAGACTCAACCTTGTGCCTCTTCTTCATCTCCACATCCAGCTGGTTGCGGGCGTGCTTCAATTTGACCTCTAGAGCAGCTTTGGCCACATCGGACTTGACCAGCAGTTCTTTGTATTTTTTCAGCTCCAGCTCGGAGTGGAGCCATGTCTTCCTCACAGCTTCAAAGTTCTTCAGCATTTCAATGAATTCTGGAACACATGAAAGCACAGGTAGGAGGTACATAACAGCTTCTCAAGACCCAGAGAAAACAAAGGCAGAGCAGCCCCCACCTGGGTTCTAGAAAGACTTCAGACCCACATGGAGCATCAGGCCACCAGCATGAGACTGAGCATGTAATCAGTGGAAACAGTTGGAACCAGAGCTGCTAAAACCTGGTCCTGAGGATCTACCACCCTGCCTGTTGTCCTCGCTCTTCTTGCTGCTGATTACCTGGATCAGGTGAGTTCAGTCAGAGTCAGCAGACAGCAGTGCAGAGCGAACTGTTAAGCAGGCAGGCATGCTGGCAGATGTCCAGGACCAGGATCGGGCAGCTCTGTTCTATCGTATGACGACTGGAATTATAGACTTACTAAAACTACAAATATTTTCTCAAAAATGGTCAAACATTTTCTCCCATCAGCCGTTCAGCGGGCTGCCTCTCTGGCCAATCCCATCTCAAAAACCCAACAGCACGTATGAAGGACACTCATGAAACCTGAAATCTGACTGCAGTAACTGAACCAAACAGAAATAGATAAGGATTTATTAAGCCATTTGTCTTCACTTGGTATTTCACAAATGGAGAAGGAAACGCTGTGTAACTGTGTGAAGAATCAACCTCCTCAAAGTGCATCAGTCCTGTCAGCAGAATGATCAATTATACTCAAGAAACAACCTCAGTTCACGTTTCATGAAATAGATTTACTGTGGAAGGAGCGAGTTGGGATTAGATTTACCGCTATAAACAAGAAAATAACATTGATATTTGATCTTTGTTTCACCCTCTGAAAGAATAAAGACACACATGTGTAGGTGCTGTTGTGATGACCTGAAAACAGAAAAGAAAGCGCACAAAAGTTTGAAATCTCTCCTCACACACGCTCAAATGTTTTAGTAGCTTTCAATTGTTTTTTTCTACAGATTAGCAAATGTGTTTGCCGATCCAAACCAGTGTTTTTCTCTGAGTGGACGTAATCTGCTAAATCCTTACTATGCTTTCATTCTCACTGTAAACGCCTTTAAGCTGAGACATCTCAGACAAGCCAACCAACTGCAAGTTTTTAGATCCACTGGTGTTTCTTCATGGCTGTGGTGTTTGAGTGAATATATGAAGTGAAAAGTAGCACTATGTAGCATAATGTTGTAGCTACTTGAATGTTCTTAGAGGTTTGTGTGGATTGTAAATGATGGAAGTGTTCTTTCTTGCCTGTTTTGTTCAGTTTTCATTATAAAGCATCAGCCATACTCACTGACCCCTCTGATGAAAATCTGGTTTTTGAGTTTCTGACATGTTTGTGTGGCATTTTCATAAGAAATCATTTCGTTTTTGCGTTTCTGATTACTTCTCCTTTTCATTCTAGATGCTAGATCTTATGAGAGTCCAGACACACAAAGGCTTCAGCGGGGCCAGCGCGCGTCCACGCGCTTTTCCTCCTATGACCTCTTCACCTCGCTCCACGCGCGCCGCGCTGTCCTCCACCTGGACCCTCTGCAGGACCAGTGCCAGCAGCTCCTCCACCAGGAGCCGGGACTCCCCCATCCTGATGCTGGGATCCCAAACCTGGAAGCACCAGCGCGTGACCTGCGTTGAACCCGAACGCCCCCACAGGACTCGCCGCGTGACACCAATTATCTGGTGATGATGTGATGACGTCACGTTAGGCGCACAGGCGAGCGCGTTCTGGGGCGGAAACCGCAGAGATCTGAAGCTGCGGGGTTTGATTTCCAGACTGACTACAGCTCTTCTTCAGCTGGAGCGTCACCTGTCCACAGGGAAACCTGAGGAAGAAACAGCTGCTGAAGAACCACAAGCTCCGCCCACATTTCAGCAGCTTTAATGGGACGTTAACTCACAGCAGGCATAGAAAAATATCCTCTGGAATAAAAAGTCCGTCATCAGAGTCCATCTCTGAACGGAGAGTTCAGACAAAGAGCAGGAACGGCTCCTCCCGCCCCCAGCAGAGGAGCTCAACCTGCCATAATCATGTGGGACATCAGACCCAATGAGACGGTTTTACTCCTCTTCAGACCCAATGAGACGGTTCCACTCCTCTTCAGACCCAATGAGACGGTTTTACTCCTCTTCAGACCCAATGAGACGGTTTTACTCCTCTTCAGACCCAATGAGACGGTTCTACTCCTCTTCAGACCCAATGAGACGGTTCCGCTCCTCTTCAGACCCAATGAGACGGTTCTACTCCTCTTCAGACCCAATGAGACGGTTCCACTCCTCCTCAGACCCAATGAGACGGTTCCACTCCTCCTCAGACCCAATGAGACGGTTCCACTCCTCTTCAGACTCAATGAGACGGTTCTACTCCTCTTCAGACCCAATGAGACGGTTCCACTCCTCTTCAGACCCAATGAGACGGTTCTATTCCTCTTCAGACCCAATGAGACGGTTCCACTCCTCTTCAGACCCAATGAGACGGTTCTACTCCTCTTCAGACCCAATGAGACGGTTCCACTCCTCTTCAGACCCAATGAGACGGTTCTATTCCTCTTCAGACCCAATGAGACGGTTTTACTCCTCTTCAGACCCAATGAGACGGTTCCACTCCTCCTCAGACCCAATGAGACGGTTCCACTCCTCTTCAGACCCAATGAGACGGTTCTACTCCTCTTCAGACCCAATGAGACGGTTCCACTCCTCCTCAGACCCAATGAGACGGTTCTACTCCTCTTCAGACCCAATGAGACGGTTCCACTCCTCCTCAGACCCAATGAGACGGTTCTACTCCTCTTCAGACCCAATGAGACGGTTCTACTCCTCTTCAGACCCAATGAGACGGTTCTACTCCTCTTCAGACCCAATGAGACGGTTCCACTCCTCTTCAGACCCAATGAGACGGTTCTACTCCCAGATGCTAGTTTATCAGTAAGTGCACCCTGATAGGGTCATCAAATTCTCCTCATCATCCACGTGGACCTGCATCTTTCTTCTGGAAACCAGGTCATCTGAATGCTCTGAAGCGGATCAATCTAGATCTTCTAAATCTGGTTGAAAGGAACCATCTGGACCTCGTGAGCTGTGGTCTTCTGAACCTGGTAGTTGTGGGTCTCTTGACTGTTTTTGGTCTTAGTATAAAGTTAAATCAAGATCATGTGTCACTAGAATGTAGCACCTTCATGAGTTGAATGTTCAGAACCACGCTTTGGGTATTTTCAGTGACATCAGCAGGTAACTCCAGATGTTATGGAGGTTTCCTCCTTCAGTGTTCAGTAAGAAAACAAAACCGTGTTGGTGTAATGTTCTGTTCTGTTAGTATTTTTCTTTAGTGTCGTTCAGCCAATCAGAGCTCCTTGTCAAGCTGCACGCTCTGAAATCCCTCCCACATCTGAGGGACCTGGATGAATCCTGATGTTTCACATCCAAGAAATGGACCCTTTGAGCACCGTCCAGCACCGCTTTGGTCCCTGATGTGTTTGTGAGCTGAAGTTCCTTCAGCAGAACCTCCTGTGGTTGGAAGTCTGGCCTTTGTTGCCAAACACACCATCCTTCCCCTGCTGGTCAGCACAGTGGTGGTCTGGGATGATGAGACACATCTGTGACAAAGACCGCTGAGAAGTTCCTCTCCAACACTGGTGAAGGCACAAAGCATCAGTTGGTGTTGCTGATTAGGAACCCTCAGAATCCCCCGGGATGTGGTCGAAACCAAACTGAGCTCACCCAGTTTGGTTAAAGAATTGTTCAGCTGCTGGTCCCTGAAGGCCTGCGGTCTAAAAACAAAAACCAGAGATTGACATCTGGGTCACCCTGGTTGAAGAGATCACACCTGTGATGTGGAGCTCACCTGCAGCATTTAGGACCAGAGGATGAAGGCCAGAGAAAAGAAGAGAAAAAGAAATAGAAACTGGAAGAGAGACGAGATGGATTAGTGCTGCTTGTGAAACAGATGAATTCTGCTAGAACTGATGCTCTTTTATCAGATGTGTTCTGCTTCTACAGGTCTTCACCTTCTCCTCCAGCTCTTTGATCTGTCGTTTCTGTGCTTCTATGAATTCCTCAAGCTCCTTGTTTCTCTGTGAAACACAAGCATAAGGAACATTACAAACTGCTGCTGAAAAGCCACAAAGTTCCTGCTATTTGAAATGGCGAGTCGGGGTTCAGTCCTTTAGAGGACTTCTGTGGTCCAAAACTGCAGCAAAACAACCAATTGTTCTGAAGTTATGTGTAATTCTGATGGTTTTTCCAGCAGCTCTGAAGTTTGAAGCAGTATTTTGTTGTTGGGGAGAGAAGAAAGTCTTTCATCCGATCCAGAACATTCAGGACCCTTCTCATTTCTGTCCTCCTGATGCCCTCAAAACAACTACAGTTCTGCAAGCAAATCCTCTTAACAACAGGAAGGATGTGTGTACTTCTGGATTGCTGCCTTCCCGGAACAAACATTGTCAAACTGAGGAGTTTGAGGTGAAAATGCTTTCACTGAGACTGGGGTAAGTCAGTGAGATTTCCTTTGAACATCACCTGCTGGGTGAGCTGCAGCAGCTCCATCCTCTCCCGCAGAATCTGGGCATCTCTCTCTCTGAGCTCGCACATAACCGCTCTTTTCCATTGGTCCATGGCCTTTTTCAGCTCATCCCTCTCTTCTTCCGTAAGAGTGTCAGACAGACGGCCTTCCTCCACCTTCAGTTCTCCAGTCCTGTACCCCTCCTGCTGCTGCAGAGCCTCAAACAGCATGGCTTCCAGCTCCAAGATCCTCTGAGGTCAAAGGGACAAGGAAGAGTTGTCTGCTACCCACCACCTCGAACATCAAAGCATCAAGAGGTCGGTGGACGGGAGGGGGTCGCTCTCACCTTATGGGCCTGATCCATGGCCTGCTTTCTGTAGTCAAGCTCCTCATCCAGGTATCCTTTCTGCTTCCGGAACAGATCCTGGAGGACAGTGACACACATTGGGCAGGAGTTTCAGAGGAAAATGTTGCGCCTACTCTTAATCACCTTCAGAATGTTGGAAAAACACCTGATTTGTTTGCTTCAATACCCTTCAGTTTATTGCTCACACCTGACCTCTCTTCACTTACTGATTTCAAAAATTAGGAGAATTTAGAGATTGACAACGTGATTACTTCCACTAAGGAAACGCATGCAAACTCTGTCAACAAATGTGTGTTCTGTCCCCACATTTGTTTTTGACAGGTTTGCTGAAGATGGGAGAGCAAACAAATCCTCCTTGGAGCCTGAAATGTCATCAATGCTGGATCCAGGGCAGCCTTGGGCATAGGCGACCCAGGCGACTGCCTAGGGGCACCATCTGCCGTGAGGGGGCGCCAAATGACAATGACGAGGCTAAAGTGGTTTTTTTTTGGTTCATTGAGAAAATGAAGTGAACAACAAAATAAAACCCCCTCTTGATCCAAACCCAAGAAGCAGACAAACGGATGGAACATGCTCAATAATGAAAGGGTAATTTTGGTGGGCGACTGTTGGAACATCATCTCTGTTTTTTGGAAAGGGAGTCCCAGATGTTAGGGTGCTGCACCAAAGATTTCTGCTGAAACAATTTTGCTGAGCTGCTTTTCCTGAAACACATTGTGGTTCAGACACAGAACTGAGCAGACAGGAAGTCTTCCACAAAAGAGCAATTCTCCATTAGTTATTGTGTTTACCTTCTCGTTTTGGATATCCAACATCTTCTGCTGCAAAGCTGTCTTTGTGACCTCAATTGACTCAAGCCACTAAGAGACAGACAGTAGAGAAGGAGGGTCAGTTGATTTCTTCTCATAGGTCTACAGCAGATAGAGAGCAAAATGGGCTCCTGGTTCTGGACAGACACATATTTCAGATATAAAGTCAATTGACCCTCATCTGTTAAGATCTCGGCTGAGCTGATGCTGAACAGTGATGGCCCCTAACCAGACATGAACTCAGCAAATGAAGCTCAAAATGGATTTTATGTCTGCTAAAAGGCCCATCCGTCTTTCAAACCCACATCATCCGTTTCAGGGTCCCGGGGTTGCTGGAGCCTATCTCAGCCACTGTTGGGCAAAGGCAGGGTGCTCCTAGGATTATTCGGTCAGTCCATCACTGGACAACCCACCCATTCACTCCTAGGGCCAATTTGAAGTGACCAACAGACCTATAATGTGAATGCATGGACCTCCGGGGGAAGCTGGAGTTCAAAATAAATAATCCACGATGTGACAAGCTGAGTTTATCCCTGTATGATGCTAAACAAATGGAAGGTACTTACTTATTGTCTTAACGTGAAGTGAAGGTTTGTGCTAATGTGAGACTCCTACCTTTTCTGCCAGAGTGAGGACTGTCCTGGCATGGATGACCACCACCTGCTCCTCATTGGACAGATTCTACAGAGACAACATGTCAGAAACCAGAGAACTCCACATGAACTATGCAAAGCCAACATCTCCCCGTATCTGAACTGCCTCATCCAATCTGCAGCTTGGTGGATGGCTGTCTCTCTATATTTAGACACAACAACGTTTTAATAGAGAAGCTTCCATTGTCAACATCTCGGGGAACATCAGGTCTAATACGTTTCTGAGATGAACCATTGGCATAGCAGAGAGCAAACAGAAGCTCCATAAACAGGAGCCATGGCAGCAGAAAGTCAGGATAAGAAATTACGCTGGTTTTCTGAAAGATGAGTGAGGTATCTCTCTGAGGGGTAGACATCTCTGAGTGCTGTCACCACAGGGTCAAGGATGTCATGACCAGCTTAATGTGGCAACAGAAGGTGGCATCTACTCTGTAAAAGGAGGGTCCTCCTCCCACCATCGGAGTCAGAGTTGGACGTCACCTTCTCCTCCTCAGTCTGAGTGAGCACACCTCCTCTCACTCGAGGCAGGAGGCTCTCATGTGTCACACAATCCTGCTTCTTTAGTCAACATTGTCACTCAACATTTGTTTTGGTATCTCACTAGGAATCCAAACACAAATGACCCTCATACTGCATGCGATAGAGTTGGTGCAGCAGGTCCTCTAATCCCATTTTGAAAGGGTGACATCTCAGACGTGGATAAAAAAAAGAAAAGGAAAGAGCGGACAGGAAGTCTTAAACAAGATCGCACATAATCTCGGTTTCCAAGAGAACAGCACCTGTAGACTCTGTCGAATGTTGCTGATCTTAAGAATGCTGCTGGATTCGAGCTTCCAGAAGCCACACTTCTGAACACGTTTGGTGAGGTCTGAAATCCTGTGACGTGTGCTGCCACCACGCCTGCTGCATTCAGAACCTACGCTGTTGCTTCAATGCCAACGCTTCAAGCCAGGAACACACACGCACACTCCAGCTCACATCCACAGTGTTGCACAGAACAGAAGAAACTGGACCCACACAGCTGCCACTTGCTGAAACTACCAGTGTGGAGAAAATGGGATGTGAGATATGCATGGGTCAGATGACCAAACACTGATGACTGTTGTGAACAGAATAAATTCAACATACACTTACGGCGTTATCTCCTAGAATGTCCAGCTTCTTCATCAGCTCGCTGATCACAATGTCCTTCAGAAAAACACAACCCCACAGGTGAGTTCAGCCAAACTGTGATGTGTGCCGTCACGGCCCCAGCCGTGTTGCTTTTGTTTTCTTTTCTTTAGATCTTGTGTTTTGGGTATTTTATTTTTCTGTCAGAGTGGGACCTGTGTGTCTTGTGGATCTTTGTCTATCTGTCTCTTGCTGAAGGCAAGCTCCTGTTGGACCAAAGCTGGTGAGGCAGCCTTCAAACCACAGTGTGGACCACCAGCCCATGAGAAGGAAGTTCTGATGCAGTCTCTCCTCTGACCTGGTTTGAGCAGACTAGTGTGGCTTGTGGTTCTTTCTGCAGAGGTTCACTTTGTGTGATTTTTATTTGATAAGTGACATTAAGCTGTAGGGATGAAATGCCATTTTCTTTCACATGTATTGTGTCCTGTGTAGGTTAGGGAGGTTAGCATTTGTCATGGGTTTTTATTTTCTTTTTTTGGCAGGTAAGATTTCCGTGTTTAGCTAGGTGGGGCTTTTGTTTGTTATTCTTGGCCTTTACTTCACCCTGAAGCCTTGTTGCTTCACCTCTTTTAGTTATTGTTTGTTTATTTTTTCTTGTAAATAAATGAATCAGTGTTGGCATAGCCAGTCTCTTGGTGTTTTTGTTGGGTCAAGCTTACTTTTGAGTTCTGCTCTTTCAGAACCGCTAGACCTCAAAAGGGGCGTAACAGTTCTCAGGTGTATCAGTGGTGTTCAGGTGTTACTCACAGTGACTCCTTCAACCTCACAGTAGATCTGCAGAGGACTGAGACCTTCTGGAAAGTGCAGCGGTTGAAAGTTCAGGCCAGGTGAGCGGCGCTCTCTCTCCTTGTTTCCACGTGAACAGAAAGAGCATCAGATTCTTCTCCTGTGTTTCATTAAAATTCTAAAATAATAGCTTTCTGAAGCCTTTCCCTGGTATTTGGATTTGTTCTTTTAGAGAAAAAGTTTTCTTCTTTTCATACTTCATACTTTCATTCTTACATTTATATTTTAAGCTAGAGTGGTTTGCAAAAGTATTCACACTCCTTGAACTTCTCCACATTTTCTCACATTATGACTAAAAACCTAAATATATTTGATTGGAATTTGATGTTAAAGACCAACACAAAGTGACAAACAATTAAGAAGTGGAAAGAAAATTATGCAAGAGTTTAATTTTTTTTTACAAATAGAACCAGAAAAGTGCAAAAGTATTCAACCCTTTTTTCTCTGAGTGCATCCAGTTGTCTTCAGAAGTTGCTTGATGATTGGTGAGTCCATCTGTGTGTCATTAAATCAAATGACATATGCAAATCCAGCTGTTTGGTGACAGTCTCTGTTGTCTGTCAAGAGATTATTGGGAAGAAAACAGCATCATGAAGTGTAAGGAACACACCAGACAGGTCAGGGAGAAATTTAAATCATGGTTAGGCTAGAAAAAGATTTCCCAAGCTTTGAACATCCATGAACCACTGTTCAGTCCATCAGCCACAAATGGAATGACACATGATCTGGGTATGACACAACTGCAAACCTACCTAGACATGGCCGTCCACTTAAACTAACAGGAACAAGGAGACACTGATCAGAGATGCAGCCAGGAGTCCATGATGACTCTGGATGAACTGCAGAGATCTACAGCTCAGGTGGAGGAATCTGTCCATAGAACATAGTCGTGCACGGAACACATCTGGACTTTATGGAAGAGTGGCAAGAAGGAAACCATTGTTAAAAGAAAACCACAAGAATTCCTGTTTGCAGTTTTCTATTAACCATGAGAATGACCAGCAAACATGTGGAAGAAGGAGCTCTGGTCAGATAAGACCAAGATGGAACTTTTTGTCCTAAATGCAAAGCTCTGTGTGTGGCAGAAATCTAACACATCACTCTGAACACACCATACCCACTGTCAAACATGGTGGTGGCAGCATCATGATCTGGGGCTGCTTCTCTTCAGCAGAAACAGGGAATCTGGTTAGAGCTGATGGGAAGATGGATGGAGCCAAATCCAGAGCAATATTGGAGGAAAACCTGTGGAAGTCTGAACAACACTTGAGACTGGAGCAGAGATTCACCTTCCAACAGGACAACCACCCTAAACATAAAGCCAAAGCTACAATGGAATGATAAAAATGAAACGGATTCATGTGTTGGAATGACCCAGTCACAGTCCAGACCTAAATCCAATCCAGAATCTGTGGCAAGATCTGAAAACTGAGCTGAGCTGTTCACACACGCTCTCCATCTAATCTAAACCAGTTTGAAGTGTTTTGCAAGAAGAATGAACAAAGATTTCAGTCTGTAGATGTGTAAAGCTGGTAGAGACAAACCCCAAAAGACTTGCAGCTGGAATTGCAGTAAAAGGAGGTTCCACAAAGTATTGACTCAGGGGCTGAATACTTTTGCACACTGCACTTTCAGTTATTTAGTTGTAAAAAAAAATGGAACTCTTTTATAATTTTTTTTTTCTTCACAAGTATGTTTCACTTTGTGTTGGTCTTTCACATAAAATTCTGCAAGCCACTGTGTTTAAAATCAGCCGCTGAAAGAGTTATAGACAGATTTTTCAGATCTTAGAATGAAATCCCAGAATACAGTAACAACAAATCTAAAAACCCAAATGTCCCCACTTTTTGTGTTCATAAGGTTCAGATATTGAGCTGAGATGTTTTACCTCCAACTCCAAGATCCGAAACTCCAGTAATTCATTCTGGTCTCTGATATCTTGGATGTCGTTTTTCAACCGCATCTCCTCTGCTTCCATCTGCCGTACCTGAAGAGTTCCACCCAGACGGGGAGTCATTCAACAGCAGAAAGTTTCATAGTTTATGTCACTTCCACTGTTCTACTTACAGTTTGTGACACTTCTTGCAGTTATCAGTACAACAGATTGTCACGTGACAAGGTATTGGTGACGTTTTGGACCAAACGGAACGTAATAAACTCAAAAAAGTATATGTATGTGATAAAGAAGATCAACTACAATTGGTTTAACTAGAACTAACCAAGTGCAACCTTTTGAAAGAAGAATAGATTTGAAAAACTGTTGGAGTTATTGTTGACATTAAGAAGAGTTTGGTAAATCAAAGTTCTCACCTTCTCCACCAGCTCTTGATTCCTTTGATAAAGTGCCTGCTTTTCCTCCACCCACGTGACATCCTGAAACACAATTATGAACAGAGGAGGAGGTTCAGGAGATGTGAATAGACTGCAGTTCAGCCCGGTTCTGTGGGCTATACTCTTATTGTTGTTTGAATCACGGTCTGATTGAGAAAGTTTTGCATTCTGAAACTTGAATGTTCTCCTCTATGTGATTGGGTTCTCTTAGAATCAGCAGGCGATGCTCTTTTCTCTTTAAGTTCAGAACCAAGAAGCATGCACACTATTTCCCCCTGCATCGCTGTCTTTTACCAGTCCTTGTTGTGTCAGCGCCGACTCCAGATCAGACACTCGACTCTGAAATCGCCTGATTTCACTCATCAGCTGCTCTCTTGTCTGAAATGCACAAAGCACAGCCAAGTTCAGTGACCGAACATGCTTTCTGCTGCTGCTACTTTGCTCAGAAATGAAGTCACCTTGATCTCTTTCTCGGGGTCACATGGGCCTCCACTTGTTTCAGTCAGTAGAGCATACGCTCGCTGCAGTGCCTGATATTCCTGAGTCAGCTGCCTATAACGCAGCTCTGCATCTTCACGTGCACACCCCTGAAACAGCCATTTGGAGAAAGCAGCCTCTGTGTTTGTCTGGATGTTTGGTTCGAACAGAATTGTGTTTTGGAGCCTGAACTCATCTGCACTCACCTCGTCTGGCTCCGTATCCGGAGTTTTATCGGTGTGAAAAGACAAAGACGACCCGTCAGAATCTACTGACGCTTCTTCGTCGTAACCATAAAATGTCTCTATGACCTGCACACAAACACTGATACGTTTGACACATCTGAACTGCAACCAAGGGTTGCAACAGCCCCAATGTGCAACATAAAAATGCGCAACTGCAACCCAGCAGGTCTGTCCTCTTTAACCCTTTAAAGCCGAACGTATCATATTTGATACATGAGTCTGTCAACCCTCTGCAAGAGCAATGGAATGGAAATACAAATTTCCTGTATTCTTTTTGTCTTAGAATATTTTTGTTAACTCGGGAAAAAGATATATTTGAGCTGTGTGATCTGATGTATCAGATATGACACAAAATTACATTTTTATGTGAAAAAAACATTATTTTTCTTTTTTGCTTGTTTGTTCAGAGGGACCTATGAAGGCTCCAAATCCAAAGAATTTGATTTTTCTGTCAATTATTTAATGGTTCAGACTTGACAGGGTTAAGACCAGGAACCAACACAAGATGATGATGGATTTTAGGTTGATGGTGGACCTTTACATGACCGTTACTGTCAGTTATGGAAGAGCAAATGACTTTTAGCCTCTCTTCAATGGTTCCAGCTAGAAGAACATTGATTTCTTTTGCAGCTACTACGTAGCTCTTTTTCCTCTATAACAGATGTTTGCTGACTTTGTGCTCATAGGCCTCCTGGTCCTCAACTGCTACAACAACTCCTGCAGTTAGTGCCCTGCATGTTCAACTTTCAACAGATTGTCTGGTACTTTTCAGGTTTCTGTCTCTTTCCCGTCCCACCAGATCCTAACCAGTCACACCAAATGTTCATTCTTACTGAGTTTGGTTCTGCTGGAGGTTTCTTTAGAGGATTACTCTGGAATGAGTAATCAACTGGAATTTATGCTGTAACCTTACGATAAGGCATAAGGAGGTCCACAAAGGTCTACGGTAAATCGGACCTGTCCCTGGTGCATGTTGAACTCTGGCAGGGCTGCTCTCTATGATCAGAACTGGTGATAATCTTTTTGGGTGGTGTGGTTTGTCAGAGAGAGGAGCTTGGGCTGACTGGACCTTAACCATGGGAACTCATCTAAACCAAGAGGAGTAGATGCTTCACAGAGACCAAACGCTGATGTTTATGCAACTGCCCGAACTCACCCTGCAGGCTCTGAAGCTCCTCCTCCTCCTCACGGACTCTTGACGTCTGTGTCGCAGAAGCATGTCTCTCTCCTGAAGATGAGCACAAAGGTCACATGACTTCTTCTTGTTCCACACTGTGAGTGTTGACGTAGCAGATCTCACTTACAATTACAGTCTTTACGTAGCCGGCTGTTTCCAGAGCCTAAACACACAAACAGAACTTTTCGCTGAAGTTTGAGCCTTCTGCTAACTCCCTTGTACCCCAAACCCCCTGTACCTTGGACAGGTTGTCGATGACGTGCTGCTGCTCAATCACCTGCAACCTCAGAAACTCCATCTCTCTCTCATCTTGGCTGTAACCATGGTAACTGCTGGACTGACTGCGGTCCAGGTCATTTAGTGAGCTTGGCCTTCTCTGTGACCACAAAAAACAAGGTTATTACTATGGTAACTTTGGCAGCTTTGGTAGCATCTGTATAGTCAGGATGTCCCAGATAACTTTCTAAGAAGATGTTTGCATGCTGAGTGTCAATGTTCAGTTGAGTTACCATAGTTACCATCTCCAAGTTCTCTTGGGTAACAAATCGAAGTTTGTTGTCGAGGCGACGTAGTGCGAGCGCCAGCTCTTCATTTTTCCTGCTCAAGCGTTTGTTTTTGTCCAAAAGAGGAAGAAATTGACTTTCTGTCTCCCGTAGGCGCTTTAGCTAAAGAAAGGATGGAAAACGGATTCATCCTAAAATATTACACAAAAAGATACACATGTAGAACTGCGTACATGTACTTTCAAAATATGCATTCTGAAGGTAAATATTTAGAAAAATATGACAAATGTGCTTTTGTGTAACATATTGATGGCCTCATAAATTTCTGTGCATTGGACCAAGGCAGGTTACACTTGAACTGCTCGGGTTGTTGGAGAGGTGCAACATTGGCATACCAACTCATTGCGTTCTTCGGACAGCAGAGCGTTTCGATCTTCAAGCTTCCTGATGACAGCGCTCAGCTCGGCAATCTTCAGCTGAAAGCGGCGTGTGTCGCGGTCCTCCTGGGACTGCAAATGACCAAACATTTAAGAAAAGCTTCAGAGACGAAACAGGTTAAGAAAGCAAGAAGAAAATATCCAGTGTGTGCAGCTGTCAGGGACATCAAGATGCCTTCATGGGTACAGAAGCTCCTGGGTCATTTCACAGCTGACTTTTACATTGGGCAGTATGGATTCTCAGGTGACAGATCATTCTGTGACGCTGTTACCTGTTTAATCATGGCCGTGTGAGGAGCAGGAGGTGGAACATCAGGTGGACACTGCACTGAGCGAGGGAGTTTACTTAATGCTGTCTGGTGCTTTTGCCTGTCTGTTGGAGGATCTGGTGCCTGCATGTAAGAGTGAACTGTTTCATTCTCATTTATTTACTTTCACAGCTCTCAGGCAGCTGGGACGGTCTTGAGGGTAACGAGAAAATGACACTGGTCCTCCCAGAAGTCAGAGAAAGGATGGAGTGCAGGACCATACAGCTAAAAACTGTCTTCAAATCAACTAAAAAGAAACTGACAGATAACCTGCATTTGTATGCTGTTATTAGACCCTGCGTTAATTAGAATGTGTGGGAGTGCAGATCATCACACGACCACAAAGGCAAACAAAGAGATGTCTACACTCACAGGATGGGTAGTTAGTATCAAATGCAAATGATTTCAGGTGGATGACGTTCCCAGAAGAAACCACGAATGCCAGGAGAGGACAGCGCTTAGTGCAGCGTCAAAAGGCTGCTGGTCCAGGATATTGTATGCAACGTCAGGAAAGCACACGCAACAGAATGTGATGTTTGAGACATGCTCCAAGTGGGGAGGATGGAGGTGTAGTGCTGTTGTTCTTAAATGAACAGACTGGCAGGATCTCTGAAGGACGGAGAAGGTGTTCTTCATCACTACCAGTGTTTTTTGTACAACTGTTTATCTGACCAGGAGGCAATCATGAAGTTTATAGTAGAGATCATAGTTTGATGTCTGACGTTCAGGGTTATCAACCTGGTTCAGATCTTCTTGTTTTCTTTTTAAGTCGGGTTTTGATTCCTCTTTCTATTGCAGATTTATCCTAGATTGTTGTCAGGTGTCTCTTCTCTTGTAAATAGGGCGTCTGTGTATTTAAACTCATGGTTTCTGTAAATTTCTTGTGATGTCATTGACCACTTTCTTTCTGAGCTGCTTTTGAGTTTCCTTCATTAAATGACTTCCTGACATCAAGTTGTCTTTCTGTCCTCTGGGTCCCGCTCCACCATTTCCTGACTGCTACTGCTGTTCTGAGATAATCCAGTATAACAGAACAACCGCCTGTATCATCTGCCCAGTCTGCTCAGATGTTTGGAGCCTTTCCAGTTGAACACTCACATCACTTTTATGCTACAACTGAATTACTATTGGTATTTCTTAACCTCTGTGGGTTTTAGTCTACTAAACCTGATGGTTGCAGTCCCTTTGCAGCTGTGGGTTGGGTGATTTCCACATGAGAATACTGTATCTACACAAAACCTACGAGGTCTCCCTGAACCAGCAGCTTCAGTCAGCTAGAGTCTGCATCCAGCGAGCTAAAGCTTTACTAATCATGAAAACAATCATTTTCCTGAAGAAAGGGGGGCTTACAATTGAGGGAGTATTGTTAGGTGAGGTGCTATTGGTGCACTGGTTTAGTCTGGCTCTCTGAGCATCTCTCAGGGCTGCAATTTGCTGCTCGGCAGCCTGAGTCTGCAGCTGGAGGCGGTGGGCGTGTCCCGCCTGCAGCCCCAGGGCTTTATCCAAAACACTGACAGCTCTGTCCTTCAGCTTTATCTCATCCATCTGTACACAGACAGGTCAAAGACAGACAGACAGACAGACAGACAGATAGGGAAAGCAGTTAGAGAAGGGGTTAGTCACACAACATCTGTCTTTTGATGATCAATAAGTCAGATGTGGGTGGGATTTAACACATGAAGGGTTATAAAGTCAAGTTAAAAAGTTATACTAGAA
This sequence comes from Oryzias celebensis, assembly GCA_014656515.1. Lineage (NCBI taxonomy): Eukaryota > Metazoa > Chordata > Actinopteri > Beloniformes > Adrianichthyidae > Oryzias > Oryzias celebensis. Next base: position 38,447,007 of record BNCR01000001.1, on the reverse strand, counting down.
TATTTTGGCAGGTGTACAAGTTGATTAGAAGACTGTGTTAAGGGACGGGGTTAGGGTCATGCAGTAAAGACATGAGGGAATTCAAGCAAACTCATGGTTCAGGGGAAGGGTGTGGGGATTGGCTGGTTTTCATGCTGCTTGAATGTGATTGGCTGGACGCCTATTCTTTTCCCACACCTGAGTTGGAGGTCTGGAAAGTGTCCTGTTTTACTCAGTTGAACTTCTTGTCTATTATCTCTATTGAGATCAGGATGCTCCCAGATTCTATTATTTCTACTTCAGAAACGTTACATTTGTGCAGAGTTCTATAGGATCCCTGCATGCAGCTCCATGTCAGCATGCATGCACCAAGTTCCAGTCTGTCTGCTGTTTGGATCTACCTCACCAATTCCCCAGTCAAACCAGGACCATCTCCTTTGCACCTGAATACTGGCATGCAGGTTCAGTCAAGGTCCAGTTAGGACTGCGGCGTTTGTGGTACAGAAGAGTACTTTTCCTTTAGTCTGTCACAGCTTAATTATCTGTTTTCTTTCCTGTTTAATGTTCTCATCTCTGGCTGCTCTTTGCCAGAAGGTTGTCACTTTTGCACAGTGTTGTACATCATGCCGTACCTGATCAATACCTGTTCAATCACATTCACCTTTCTTTACATGAATGCAGTCTGTGCTTTTGTCATGTCTGTGCTTGGTACTTTTTTTTTTTGGTTTTGAGAAGGATCTCTGTTGTAATAATGTTTTGAAGAAAAAAATAACTGGTATAAAAAAGATGCTTGTAAAAATGGTCGTGCATCAAGCAGCAACCGTGTCCATCTGAATCTGGAATGCATCCTCTGTCTATGGGCTCAGCACTGCCTTTAAGGTTTTGAAAAAAACTCTTAGACTGAAGCCTGACTGTTGTTCCTCTAGTTACTGTTTTGCAAGGCTGGACAAAGCACACAGGAAATTAGACATTCGAGCTTCTTTACCCTGGGACCATTGTGGTCCACCCACTGGTGCTCTCTGAGTCCTCTCAGAGTCCAACTTTTTTTATTTAACCTTTTCCTCTTAATACGCTTCTGAACTTCTTCATTCCATTACCAGATCTCCTGATTTCCACATTCCAGATGATAAACCAGATGCCTTCTTCATGGTCTTCCTGGTCATTTTAGCTGTAGATGTCCAGTCATGTGGAAAAACCTCCTGATCTCCTGAAGTAAGTTTTATTTAGTTTTGTTTTATTGGACCCAACATTCATTTTGTGCTTTTTAACTGCCTCCTATAGCTTGTAGAAGACCCTTGAAAAACGTCAACACAGGACATAAAAAGTTACCTGATTTTCAGTCCAACAGATTTCATAAACTGTTTTTTTATTTGTTTGTTTGTTTTTTGGGGTGGGGGATTGATCTGACATGTAAATAGCTCCTACCAGTCTGCGGATCTCTCTCTCACAGTCCCGCTTGGTCCGGTTGAGCTCTTCCTGGTGCTGGTTGTGAGCTGAGCGGAGCTCAGCTGTACGGGCCTGGCATGCCTGCTGAGCCAGTGTCAGCACTTCTTCTGCACTCTTCTTTGCTGCTCGCAGCTCCTGTACCTCCTGCTGCAGACGAACACGCTCTGCCTCCCAGCTCCTCCTGGAGTCCTCCACGTCTACCATCAGGGAGCTCCTCACCTGAGCAGCAAACCAGGTGACACGGCTGGCAGTTTACCTTAAAGCTCTTTCTCAGTGTAAAGAATAAACTCAGTATAATTAAACAGTATAAACTTGGATGAAAAAAATGTGTAAAACTCAGAATTTAGGATGAAAACTGTTTGACATCAAACTCCCAAAAGCATATTTAAGTATGAGTTCTGAAAAATGGATGGATGGATGGATGGATGGATGGATGGATGGATGGACGGATGGACGGATAGATGGACGGTTCTATGGATGGATGGATGGATGGTTGAATGAATGGATGGATCGTTGGATGGATGGATGGATAAAGGAATGGATAAATGGACGGATGGTTGAATGAATGGATGGATCGTTGGATGGATGGATGGATAAAGGAATGGATGGATAGTTGGATGAATGGATGGATAAATGGACGGATGGTTGAATGAATGGATGGATGGATGGATAAGTGGATGGATGGATGCATGGATGGATGGATAAGTGGACGGATGAGCTGATGGATGGGCAATGTAAAGTGTGGATGGACCGACTGCTGGATGGAGATTCACCTTGTCTGTAGATCCATCTCGCAGCGTTAGCACCAGGCTGTTTAGTCGTTGGATCTCTCCATCTTTGATCTTGATGACCCTCATCAGTTCCATCTCGTGTTGCCTTAGTAAGGTTTCCCTGGTAACTGCCAGCTCTCTCTGCTTCTCCTCATGGAGTTTGGTCTTGAGTTCAGTCACAGTCACCATTGCACGGTGATGCTCTGCTTTGAGCTCTTGACTCTTCTCCCTCTCCAGACGGCTCACCTTAGACATTCAGACAGGATAAGGGGGTGATGGAGCTGCTGCAGCTCAGAAGTTGTTGTAGAGATCCTGTGTGTGCAGTGGGAGTTGTAGTCCTAACCTTGTTCTTTTCCTGCTGCAGTTCAATCTGGATGTCGGTTAGTTTTGCTCTTAACTCTTCATTCGCTGCCTGAAGGGATGTCATGGTGTCCGGGCGCTCTCCCTTGCCCCGCCCTCCCGCTCCACGCTTTGACATGTTCCCAGCTGTGGGCCCCGCCCCCTCAGTGAGCTGTGTATGAATCTGGGCTGTGACTACATCTGGACCTGTTCACGCACAAACTAAAAACACACGCATATGTGAGAGAACACACGTGCACATCTGCAGACATGAGTTGTGAGCATTCCTGCTGCTTCACCAAAACTGCATGAGGGATGATCATGTGACCCAGAGACAGGTGAGCGCATGGCCGTCTATGACAGCATCAACCTGCAGGAGCTGCACACATCGCCTTACACACAGCAGCATCTGCAGTCAAACTGGGCAAACACACATTGGCGCGTGCACACAAACGCACACACTCAGATAAATCACTTACTGTCCAATCAAGAGTTGTGGGCGCCACATTGCTTCGTGTGTGTGTGTGTTTGTGTCAGCAGATTAGCCTTCTCTCAACAGCATTCCAAGAGTAGCTAGCTGCAATGCAGCTGTGTGTGTGTGCAAGAGCTGTCAGCATGAACCTCTTTCACTGTCTGTCCGTCCGTCTGTCTGTCTGTCTGTCTCTCTGTCTGTGGATGCTGTTAACACCCCATCAGTGTTTTATGAGTCCGAGCTGTTAGCATCTCTGCAGCCTCTGGTGGCGTCATCTCTTCCTCCTCTTTCTCATCCTTCTCTCTTCCTCCTCCTCCTGCTCTTTTCCCAGCATCCCTCACTGTGATCAGGAACGATGTCATCAGAGTTTTGTCTCCCTCTGCTGGACACTCACTACTCCAACACTTCAGAGTGGTCTGTGCATTCATCCATTCATTTTTTAGGACTCGCTGGGTATGGAGAGAAAATAGTATCACCCTGATTAGTGTGTGTAATTCTTTATTTGTAACTCAAACAATACATTCTGTGCATAACTACAAAAATTACAAAAATCTACAGATGCAAAACTTAAAATTACAACAACTTGAAACTAACTACACACACGAATCGATGGTTATGCATACACAAAACCACATTTATGCATAAATCTGATGTGAGACTCACGGTGAAGCTCTGTGGGGAGACCAGACCAGAGCTGGAAGTTCTGGTCTGCAATCCTACCACACCACCACCACCCCAGCCACCTTTACAGTCATAGCTCAGAGTTCTGGTTGGCAAACGCAGCGCTAGCATGGAGTAACTCGAGGCCCTTCTAAACCCACGCAGAGCAAAGACGTTTGATCAGCCCACCAGCCCGCTCCAATCTGCAGCAATTTAGAAGACACCTGCTACCCCTGTAACTGGTGACCAGCAATCAGGAAAGACCCCCGTGTCAGAGGCGCTGTCAGGGGAGGGGCTACATAGAGGAAGCAATCAGTTCTGGAAAATGCTTTTATTTTTAAAGGGTTAAGTGTTTTTTAAACGCTTATTTAGACTTTTTTGTATTTATTAGCCGGCATATCTGTTTAGGGAAGTGGGAACATGTCAAGTTTCACCAGATTTTATTCAAAGCAGTTCAAAGCAGCTAATAAGAAAACTCTGATGACACTACATTCTAGCAGCATTTAAATGCATCACTTACACACAAGTCTTGGAGATGTGAAAAGAGTCTCATGTGAGATTTGCACGTAAATGAGGTTTTGTGTGTACATAACAAGTGATTTATGCGTAATTTTTAAAGATTTGTGCATGTAGATAGTTACAAGCTGTTGTAGTTTTAAGTTGTGCATGTATTAATTGTTTTTTTTTATTTTGCTATGCTCATATAATAGTGTATGAGCTACAAATTAAGAATTACTCACACACAAATCCAAAGTTACGCAAAACTCAAGAATTACGCACACACAAATCAGGGTGATACTATTGTCTCTCCATATACACATTTTCCTTTTTTGATCAACGGTTTACCTTGTGAAAAAGTAATTTTAAAGTCCAAACAGAAAGCATTGTAAAAAAAAAAGACATTTTTTTCCCACTTTTGAACTTATTGAGAATATGATTTTTTGCTGACAACATTCACTCAAAAGCACACGATATGTATGGAGAGAAAATAATATCACCCTGATTTTGTGTGTGCATATTTCTTGATTTGTGGAAGATTTACGCACGCACAAATCTAAGATTACGCACAAATCAAGAATTGCGTACACACAAATCCTAAGTTTCACACAAATCAAGAATTACACACACACAAATCTAAACTTACGCAAAAAGAATTAACACGCACACAAATCTAAACTTACGCAAAAAGAATTAACACGCACACAAATCTAAACTTACACACAAATCAAGAATTACGTATGCACAAATCAAGAGTTACGTATGCACAAATCTAAGGTTATTCACAAATCAAGAATTTCACACCCACACAAATCTAAAGTTTCGCACAAATCAAGAATTACACACACAAATCTAAGGTTACGCAAAAAGAATTGACACGCACACAAATCTAAAGTTACACACAAATCAAGAATTACGTATGCACAAATCAAGAATTACACACACACACAAATCTAAGGTTACGCAAAAAGAATTAACACGCACACAAATCTAAAGTTACACACAAATCAAGAATTACGTATGCACAAATCAAGAATTACACACACACACAAATCTAAGGTTACGCAAAAAGAATTAACACGCACATAAATCTAAAGTTACACACAAATCAAGAATTACGTACGCACAAATCAAGAATTACGTACGCACAAATCAAGAATTACACACACACACAAATCTTAAGTTACGCAAAAAGAATTAACACGCACACAAATCTAAAGTTACGCAAAAAGAATTAACACACACACAAATTCAAAGTTACACACAAATCAAGAATTACGTACGCACAAATCAAGAATTACGTATGCACAAATCTAAGGTTATTCACAAATCAAGAATTACGTACACACAAATCAAGAAGTATGTACGCACAAATCTAAGGTTATTCACAAATCAAGAATTACACACGCACACAAATCTAAAGTCTCGCACAAATCAAAAATTAGACACACAAATCTAAGGTTACGCACAAATCAAGAATTACGCACGTACAAATCCAAAGTTACGCACAAATTAACAGTTACGCTAGTTTTGTCTAATTTCTTTCCAAAGCTGAATCCATTTTGGGGCCATGGTGCTTCTGGAACCAAATCAGGTGCTGTTGGGTGAAAATGGGGTACAGCCTGAACACGTCATCAGTCTGTTGCAGGGCCACACAAACACACTTACATGGACACATGTGTCAAGTTAGAGACACCAGTTAACAGAGGTGTGAACTCGAGTCACATGACTTGGACTCGAGTCAAACTTGAGTCATGAATTTGATGACTTAAGACTCGACTTGGACTCTCATAGCCCTGACTCGTGACTTGACTCGGACTTGGGCCTTCTGACTCGGAAAAACGTGCTATTTCCCCAAAAATCCAAAGAATAAAAAGTATTTTGACAAAGCCTGCGCTGCGGTCTCTCTTTTTCTCTGTTTGTTTACTTCCGTGTGTGATGTCGGCACAACATCCAATCAAATTAGGGCCATGTTAGTTTGATCCGACAATCCAACCAATCAATTTAGAGAAAAACATTGCTCCCTTAAAAGCTGTTTGCTGGTGTTGTTAACACCATTACAACTTCATTATTATCATCATTACAACTTTATTTAATATTATAAGGTATCTAATAATTCGAAATGATGAAGAATTCAGCTGAGGGTAAAGCCGATTTAAAATATTTTAGTATTGTTCAATATTGTTCAAATCAAAACAACGCTAAACACATGCAACCCAAAAAAATTCCATCCATCGTCTTAACTCCTTTTTGGGGTCAGAGGTTACTGGACCCTATTCCAGCTACTGAAGGGTGAAAACAGTCGCTAGGCTGTTGTGGGACCACAGAGACATCAAACCACTTACTCAATCGTTCAGGAATAACTTAGATTCACAACTTCACCTCTGGAGCATGTTTTTGGACTGTAGGAGGAAGCCAGAGTGCCTGGAGAAAACCCAATCATGCATGAGGAGAACATTTAAACCAGGACCTTCTCAATGTAAGACAAGAGAGTGTTAACCACTATACCACCATGCATTCACCCCCACCCTCCCATAAAAACCATCACATTACTTGACTTTTGAAAAACAATATTTTAAAAGGTTTTAATGTATTAATAATCAAGCAAATACAATGTTTTTTAAAGGCCCATAACAGTTATTTTTGTTTATTCTTCCATTTTCTTCTACCTAGTCCAGGGGGCAGCAATCTCAGCAGAGCTGCCCAGACTCTCTTCTCCTATTCCACCTCCTCTGGGAAATCCTGAGCCATTCCCAGACCAGCTGAGGGAAGGCCCTAGCATCCAGGAGAAATTAGGACCAGATACCAAAGCCACTTCAGATGGCTCCTCTCGGTGTGGAAAGGTAGTGGCTCTGATCTGAACTTAATCTGAGTCCCTGAGCTACATCCTCCTTCTCTTATGTCACCTTTTGGAGGTAGGCTGCACAAGCATTTAGGATGCTTGTGTGTGGGACCTCAATCAGTTATCATGACCCAGAGCTCATGACCACTGGAACAAAGATCAACCAGTAAATCTGGAGTAATGAAGCCAAGACAAATACATGATCTGCTAAAAGTGGAGAGGAAATCCTATGGTCCCCAAATCAGACCTCTTTAAAACCCTAGCTGGACTTGTGTCTGTTCATAAAGATAATGAACTAGTATTAGTAGTTCAACATGCACCAGGAACAGGTCCAACTTACTGCCAGCTATGAGGCCCAAGCATCTGCTCTGGTCATGCAGAGACGGAACAGTCCTCAGTAAGAATACCCAGACCCCGTACTTACAGAGTGCCCTCCACAGGACACCACAGTTACACTGTTACAGCCATCCACAGCATAACTTCACCACTGCCTTCCACTAGAGTGTTGGAGTTCTGGGATGAGGCTCCATAATGACCTGTGAAATGCAAACAGCATAGTTCTTGCAAGAGATGACGCCACCAGAAATCAATGCATTCTCAGGTAAAAGGTTAAAAGTGTATCTTCATTGAGGAAAGACGTCTCAGTTCTCTTCATTGGACCAGGGTGTAACATTTGGTGACAACAATGTTCAAAAACAATGCTGAGCATACAGAAGTTCTGGTCCTACAATCCTTAGAAATAAGGATTTTGTCAAGTCTCTTGCGTAAGTCTGTTTTCAAGAGCATCCTATGGAGAAGTCACTCAATTTGTGACTGCACTGCTAACCTTTAAGTGTGCACATAAAATGTTGCAAAGAAATGAGAGGAAAAGATCAGTCTTAGTAAAAAGTAATCAATTTAAGTCTACAACAAGTGAAAGTTTGGCAGTATACTTATGTTGTTAAATTCAAAAGTTCCAATACAGTCTGAAAAAGTAGGTTATTCTGTTGATATGCTTCCTTCACTACACTTACATGGTCAACAGTATACTTGCTAATACTTAATACTACTTGCCAATACATAAGTATTTTTAACTAAATAAACTTCAAGTGTATTTCTGTTTGCTAAATGTCTGTTTTTTAGTTATAAAAAAGTGACGTTTTATAGTGATTCTAATAAAAGGGGAATGTTCTTCAGCATAAGGAAACAAAAGACAGACATTTTTTGGCTGATATAAATACATTGACCTTTAACCCGTTGGGACCGATTGTGACACGTCCACATGACCTGTCTGATCGCTCTTCTTTTGAAAACAGGAGGCCGTCTATTTGACTAGACTTAATTAGGATTTTTTTTTTTTACTCTTTGGAGTTTACAGTTCATGGTGACGTGTTTTATATGAGGAATTTGAAAATGTGAGAGTTTTGGAGTCTTCAGAGTACAAAATGTTCCCTCGAGCACCAGGCGCTCAACAGCATCCCCCCTCTCCACCGGTTGGTGGCGGTAGTGCGCCGTTCAGTGGTTGACCGGCTGCAGAAACACTTTCGAAGAAGAAAAAGTTGCAACACTCGTGGATGTTGCGGTGAGGCGTGTGGAGGAAGGTGAAGGTTTGGTGACAGACTCGTCCGCCAGCTGCGCTCAGGCCGCGCCGTTCAGCTCATGGCACCGACCAACGTCTCCCGCCTCCGCTCCGCAGGTAAGTCCCCCCCCCGGACCCTGCTCTGTCCCAGCGGATCGTTATGGAGCTGCAGGCGCTGAGCATCATGAAAACTCACCTGAAAAAACGGGTTCCTGACAGTTCGAGCCGGTACTCGGACTGTTTAAGGGTCGAATCCGTGCGCTGCTTCTGCACATGCGCGTCCTCGGTCAGCACGCCGTGCTGTTAAACTGACTGAGGTGAAGGAACTGCTGGAACACTCCGCAGCTGTCGGGTGACAGATCAGCGTGTCTGTCTGGACATGCTGGCGCGCCTCCCTGCAGGAACTCCCTGCTCCTCTGGCTCCATGGCCATTTTCCTGGAATCACGGCCCGTTTCCACGCAGCGCTCCGTTATCAGCGGGTTTCTGGGAGCCTGCACTCTGCCCTGATGATAACCGGCCATGGTCAGGTCATCAGGTGATGTGTGAGGCCCTCTCAGAGGTCCACGTCAAACTCCAGGCCAGTGTCCCACATGCGCTCCTATAACCTGCCACTGCAGATCTCTATTGGCTGAACACATGCACCTGATCCAGGTAATCAGCTGCAGATAAGACAGGATTTCTGGGAAACCAGCCCTTGTGGCCTGGAGACCAGCATCCTCTGTGAAGGTGTCTCACATTACACCTGTCCTCTGTCACACCAGCACAGCCAGGCAGATGTTTGTATCCTCACGATCATGGTGATCTGTCTTTTGCATAAAGTCAAGGTGACATGTTAAATGAGGTTTTCATTTACCGAGGAGCTGATAGATCTATTTGGAAACTGCTTCAGGATGCTCCAGATGTCATCTATAGGTTACAGATCAGTAAATCCGTCAGCAGCTGGACCCTGCAGGATGAAGTCAAATCTGTACGGCTGGATAGCTCCAATATTGCTCGACATTTTTGTTGCACCACTAATGCTAGGATGGGATTGTGAAGGCATGTAAGTAGCAGGACAGAGTGTGGATGGATGATGGGATGTGGTGGCGGGGTTGCTCAGTACCAACAGTCCCACCCACATATCAGAAGTGAATTTCTGATGAACTCTTGCCGCTCGTCAGAAATTATGTCAGAGAAAATGACAGGTTTTTAGATTTAGACTAAAAATGGCATAATCCTATATTAAGGACCACTAAGAACACTTTTACAATGGACCGAAAGATGAGCAGAGGGGGGCTTTTCTGTCCCCTTCTGTTGGGTGCAGTTTGAAACTAGTTTTTTCTCTTTCAGATCAAAAATGAAACAGAAATATGACACCTGTTTAAGGTGGTTAGCTGCATAAACCTGTCCACTCCATACAATCAGTAAAACTCCAACTACTAACATGGTCAAGACCAAAGAGCTGTCTAAAGACACCAGAGACAAAAATTGCAGACCTCCATGAGGCTGGAAAGGGCTACAGGGCATTTACCAAGCATCTTGATGAAAACAGATCCACTGTTGGAACAATTAGAAACGGAAGAATCTAAACATGACTGTCAGTCTCCCTCAGACTGGGGCTTCATGCAAGAGCTCACCTCATGGGGTCTCAATGATTCTAAGAAAGGTGAGGAATCAGCCCAGAACTACAAGGGAGGAGCTGGTCACCTGAAAAGAGCTGGGACCGCTGTTTCCGAGGTTACTGTTGGTAATACACTAAGACGTTATGGTTTGAAATCATGCGTGGCATGGAAGCTTCCTTTGCTTGAACCAGCACATGTCCAGGCCTGTTTCAAGTTTGCCAATGACCATTTGGACGATCCAGAGCAGTGATAGGAGAAAGTCATGTGGTCAGATGAGACCAAAATAGAACTTTTTGGTCTCAATTCCACTCACCGTGTTTGGAGGAAGAGGAATGAAGAAAACTCTCCCAAGAATACCATGGCCAAATCCAAATTCTTACCCTACCCCTACGGCTTCTCCCTACCCCGACATTTACAGCGGGTAGGACGTGGATATCTGGTCATTCTGTTATGATGAGCAGTGATAAGGCTCTTGTAGGATTGTCTGGATCTGTCTTCAGATGGTTTTTCTGTTGCCTCACCGACAAAAGCCTCAATGTTCAAGACATCAGTAAAGATGAGGTTTTAGTGGCACCACAGCAGAGATGCATGGCGGCCTGCAGCTTGTCCTGAAAGGAAAAATAGATGTCATTCAAGGAGTGGTCTGCCAGGTCAGGTGTGTTGTGTCTGAATCTGGTTTGCAGCATTTCTCCATCATTACTGGGGTGGAAATGCAGGTGTAAAAGCAAAGACATATAGTTGAAGACCAATATTAAACCCATTACTTCTGTTAGCAGGATGCAGCCCTCAGCTGGAGTCAGAGCTGCGAGCACTGTTGCAGCAAAGGATCATGGTCCTAGATGGTGGAATGGGAACCATGATCCAGCAGCAACAGCTGGATGAAGCAGATTTCAGGGGAGAGGAGTTTAAAGAGCACCCCCTGTCTCTAAACGGGAACAACGACCTCCTCAGTATCACACAACCCGACATCATTTACAAAATCCACAAGGTAGTTCCATCAGACCAAGCAAAGCTCGGTCTCTGGTTTCCACCTGCAGCTTGGCTCCTTTAGCTGTGTTTGCTGTGTTGACGCTCTGTTCTTCTGTGCACTTGAAGGAGTATCTGCTGGCAGGAGCAGACATCATTGAGACCAATACATTCAGCAGCACGTCCATCGCACAGGCAGACTATGGACTGGAACACATGGTACGTTGCATTGACCACAGCTCCCGGGACAAGACCTTTACTGTCTGGGACTGAACTATTATCTACAGCTGAAACTCCACCTGCTTTTATGTTTTTACATTGAATATGATCTTTAACTGCCGTCCTCCTCAATACAGTAGAACAATGGTCACACAAACGGCCATTCAGATGATTGGTTTAAAGGTGGGACGCAAGTGAATGAGATAAATGAATGTTCTCTCATGTACAGACCTTTAGTCTGTAAAGGTTTCAAGTCAGGTCTTTAATCATGTTTGTTTAATATCTCCATTATTCTGGAATTGTTGCCTGATTCCTGATTCCTCATCCTGTGACCTCTGTGCATCCGGGTCCAGAAGTATAACTTCTCATTCATAAAGCACAATGCTGGTTGTTGGGTGGATTATTGTATAAATGTTGTTGATTCTCCACTGACAGTCTATAAGAACTAGACTGAGTGACCGCACTCCCCTGGCACTCTGAATATGAAGTACCTGCTGGTTCCAAGAAGCCAAAATCCCAAAGACTTCCATAGGGAAATAAACATCTATTACTCTGTCATTCTGTTTGTCAGAAAAATAATTCTTTTTACCCTACCTTTTTTTTTTAAACAAACTTTTTCAATAATCTTTTTTCATGATTTTTTTTCTGTACTTCAAGTTATTGAAGTTAGAAGCTGACCATTCAGATGCCTCAATAAGAGGAGGTGGTCTCACATCAAACTTTCCAGGGTTCTGGACTTCGTACAAGCTTACTCCTGATTGGTGAGACTGGAAATGTTGACTCAGAGCGACTGAAACCAGTCGCTGCTTACTGACATAATTTGGGTCAAACAAGGCAATGGCAGTATCACAAAAAAGTAGCAACTGATTGATGTTGTTTGAACCATAAGTAATCTGTTTTGTTTTCTTTTTTAACTTGTCCTGTCCAACAGCTGAGCAAACAGGTCAGGGCTGAAGGCTTCTTGTGTTGGACAAATGTTACTGTTACTATAGGGGCTTATGAATCTTCAGACACACATGGTGTATATTTGTATAAACCCCTTCTGTATTTGAGGCTAAACATTTTTTTTATTGATTTTGTTTAAATATCAGTCTAAAGGGCGGGGCCTGTCCACACACACACTCAGATGTTACAAAAATCTTCACATACGAAAATGTCAACATTTGCTACACAATAAAATTACAGCCCACATGCACACACTCATTCATACAAACCAACACATCTAAAGCATTTCATTCTGTCAGGCATGTTTGTGAAAAGATAAGCTGACACCCGCCACGCCAGGGGCCCCAGCACAGGAACCCACCCCCAGAGAGCCCCCCCAGCCCCAGACAAGCAGCACACCACCACCCGGGAGTTCTGGGCCCCCACCCCCAGGTACAAGCCCCAGGTACAAGCCAGAGCCCCCCAAGTGAGACCTGCCCCACACTCCAGGCAACCCCCTGCCCATACCACAGAAGGTCCAGGACAGAGCAAGGCAGGGGCCACCCACCCCCACCCAGGAGAAGGGCTCCCAAGAGAAGCAGAGGTCCCCAAAAAGCATGCAGGCTCACCAGGCTCACCCGTTGTTGGAATTTGGAGAGGCCCAGCACCCAAGTGCAAGGACCAGAACCAGCACCACAGGGACACGGACACCTCCAGACTCAGATGTTATGTGATCCCCGGTCCACATCACAGTAAACCATTTTCTACGAGTGACGCCACACTCATTCTAGTTCTCGAATACAGACAATGGTTGCTTTAGTGGGCGTGTCTCATTTTTAAAAAGCGAAACGGCAACAGAAGATATTCTGAAATGTAAAACCTACCAGTGATGGGTGGACTATGTCCATCTTTTGATCAGTCTGATACAACCATGAAACAAACAAAAACTGTGCTCCTTAACAGGAAGGAAAATGTTCATTTTCTCCAGTTTTACATCAGCTGGTCCACATTTTTAAAGTTATATTGAGGCTTTAGTTAAACTCCTGCAACGTACTGCAGCAGGTCAGCCATTCCTGCATAACTGTGTCTGTGACGGCTGGTTTTAAGGACACAGTCAGACTCTGCAGCCGTTTTCTGCCTCATGACAATAAAGGTTGAGCCTGCAGGTTTACACTGACACTGAAATGCAAGAAGTCTTTTTAACCTTCAGCTCTGAACACATCACTGGATGACAGCTTTAGCACCAAGTCATTTCTCAGAATGAATTTGTTTTCATTTTCCACTTAATTTTCATGAAAAATGACGTGTACTGCAAGCTTGTATACAATGCAGAAAGCAAAAGACAAAAAATAGACATAAACCTTATATTATGTAAAATTTGTTTAGGCTTCCATCTATCTAAAATAAACAATGATGTGCGTTGTTTGGGGAAAAAAGATAAAAAATAATACATAAAATAAATAAATGAAAATTCAATCAATAGTTTTTATCATCACACAAAGTAGTTTCAGTGTGTTGACAGTGGTTGTCAGTATTGATCAGATTTTTGAAAAGAATCCTTATTGATCAGAGTTTCTCTTTAGGAAAAACAACCACGGCGCAGGTGTGATCAAATTATCTGAAGGTGATGTTCTGCTTTGTGAAGAGACGCTGTACCTTCAATTGAAGAGAATGGAAATAAAGTGTTTTGCATTGATCTCACATCAGCGGTTAACCGTCTATGAGCATCAGCTGGAACTACATCTCACTGACGTAGAGACATGTCTGTGTTGTTGATGTGTGTTGTTTCACTAACGGTGATGGAAACCTGTGTGTTGGCAGGCTTATCTTCTTAATCGGAGATCAGCAGAGCTCGCAAGGAAGGCCGCTGATGATGTCACCAGACAAACCGGTGGGCGTACAGCGGCTCATGGGTCTGACACCGTCCTGTGGTCGTTACCAGCTGTAACGTGTGTTTGTGTCCTCAGGTGTGAAACGTTATGTGGCGGGGGCGTTGGGTCCCACCAACAAAACCCTGTCAGTTTCACCGTCTGTGGAGAGACCAGACTTCAGAAACATCAGTAAGATGACGGAGGCCAAAGCAGCAGCAGCAGCAGCAGCAGCAGCAGCAGCAGCTCTGACTGATGCTGGATCTGTGCTTACTGCTCTGACATGTTCTTTTCTGAACCTTCACTTTTACTTTACATGACAGATGCTTCAACTGCCCTCTGAAACTGATTTTAGACATACAAAAGCAATATTAGCATTATTTATGACAAAAAAGTGTAAGAATCTGACCTGAGACCAAAGCGCCCTTCAGCCTTCTGTCTGGCAGCACTTGCATTTTAAGTCGTCCTCCCTCCTCTGATCCTGCCCAAACCATTGAAACCTTCTTCATCCTTCACATCTCCAGCTCATCTCCCAACAGCTGTGGCCTCATCAGTGTCTGAAATGCTTTTCCTCTTTAGTCAACAATGATAGGAAATCTGCATATGTACATGTTCTTCATTTCCTTTCAGCTAAATGAACAGGCTCTTCTTCAGGACAGCTCCTGCTTATCTCTTAGTCTCATGCACCTATGCAGGGTGTTGACCTGTACAGATGCTGCCTGTTTCTGGGGTTGTCTGGGTCATTTGAGGCTCATAGACAGGAGCGTAAGAGGAGTGCAGGCGTGTCTTACAGTTCCCTTGAGTGACGTCATAAAAATGGAACGTATCATTGTGGTGTGTGTTAGTCTGTTGTGAATTATTTGTAAGGATCACAGAAGTTACACACAGTATGACAAACAGGGGATGTTGTCTAGTTGTTATTAAGTTTTGAGCACTGGGTCCTTACTGACCGTGCACAAATGCTGCACGCACAGCAGGACACCTGCATGATGTCCACACAAACCACATTCTGATAGACTGATCTCCTCATACGTAACAGTAAGGAGCACACACTTCGACGTGCATACTGCAGGCGTTTGGGAGGCACACCTGCTCTCCCTTTAAGATGCTGTCCCTCCTCTCTACAGCGCTCCATGAACCTGGACAACCCAAGAACCCGCAGCCCGTATGGGTCAGCCTCTGTATGGGTGATGTGACTAAGGCATTAGGTTTTCACAGCCACACAAAGCTTTGTGTTCTCCACTTGCTCTCCTAAACACATGTACATTCCTCCTCTGTATCAGGGTGGCTAACTGGGATGTCAGTCCCACACTCTCCTTTCCCACTCGGGCTTCTCCTTCTATACTCATTCAGTTTCCAGCAGCCTCTTGTCCATCAGCAGTTCTGATGGGGGACTGGTTTATCCAGGCTTTTTCCTGATCCCCTCCTCAGTCATACATATATTTTCTGACTTGTTTCTGTGTTTGTACAACAATCTGTCTCCAGTCTGACTAACTTGGTGTTACAAATATAGTTTCCAGTCAAACAGTTTTATCTTTCCAAGAAAAAGAGCAGCGTTTCTCACAGATGTCTTCAAACTGAAGCATGAGACGTCCCATCCAGGGACGCCTGTGTTCCAACAATTAGAACATGATAGAAGGTGTAGAAAATCATGGAGCCTTCTGCAACCCATCAGCTGACTGTTCTGTGAAGAAGTGAACCGTTTAGCTGTATTTCCACACTCTGGTTGGTGGATTTCGCTCTCTGACACATTAGAATGGGAAATCCTAACAACAATAAAGTTGAAGTAGTGACAAATGTCAGCACTTGATGAGGTCGAGGCTTTACAGGTGCTGTCGACTTTTTTCCACAGCTTTTGATGAGCTCGTGGAAGCCTACACAGAGCAAGCCAGAGGCCTGATGGACGGAGGAGCAGACATTCTCCTCGTTGAAACCATATTTGATTCTGCAAATGCCAAGGTATCCCTTTAGTGGTTTAAAGCTGGTTCTGAGGAAATGTGACGCCAAGTAGGCTGCAGTGTTGGTTTTTATGTCTTTCTCCTGCCATTCCAGAACTTGCAGCCTGTCGTCAGATTAAAGCAACACGGATGTGCTGCAGATAAATAATATCAATAATTTAAGAAAGTTCATTTTAAAAGGAAAAATTGTGACACTTTGTAATTTATCTTCATTCAGAGGCATGATTGAATTTTGCAGGATCAGAAACATCAGAGAACCTTTTCTGTTCTCTCACTTCCTTTACATCACACATCTTGAATTATAGAAAAGCTACAGTTGATGTGATGGGAAACCATTGGTTTGGACTGAAAACCACCTCCGTTCAGTTCAACAAATGATTATGGGAAACGAGACTTTTATTGCCAAACAAAACTTCGCTTCTTAGCATCGAAAAAATGTTAAATAATGTTAAATAAAATTATGTGAAATTCTGGTGAACAGTAAGGATTTTAGCAGTGATACCAAACCTCACATATGATGCATCTTTGTAAAACTTTCTTTTCTCATCTCTGCAGGCTGCCTTGTTTGCCATCGACATGCTTTTTGAAAAGAGCAATGAGAGAAGGCCCATATTCGTACGTCTCTGCAAAATCTTTTTTTCGAATATATTTTTGCAGCAGCTTCCACATTTCAGTTAGGAAAAAATATGTTCAAAGTTAGTGTATATTTAGACCTTATTTATTCATTTTGGAGTCAGAGTAATCAATTGTTAGTGCTTAATGTCATTTAGTTTTCAATAAAATGTGAAAAAGGTGTAAATTAAAAAAAAAAAAATTCAGGTTTGTGTTTAAAAAACATCTTAAAAAGTAATGTTTGCATTTTTATATTGCAGTTAGTGTTAGTGCTGACAGACATCAGTTTCTTTATTAGAATGTCTTGTTGTTTATCGGCGCGTGTTGAACTTGTTTTCCGTTTGTCTCTACACAGATCTCAGGGACCATAGTTGACCGGAGTGGGCGCACGCTGTCTGGTCAGACAGGAGAGGCGTTTGTTGTGAGCGTATCACACACTAGGCCTCTGTGGTGAGGGTCACAAACTCAACTCCTGGTAGCAGAAGCAGCTTGAAGACCAGCAGTAACGGGGTTCTGCCCTTCGTTTTGATGCAGCATCGGGCTGAACTGTGCGCTGGGGGCGACGGAGATGAGGCCGTTCATCGAGGCCATTGGAAAAAACACCACAGCTTTCATCATATGTTACCCTAATGCAGGTAAGTCGCTCACTGATACTCACAGGCTAGAAATCAGCATGACGCAAATAAAACAGACTCATTGGACTTACCAGCTACATAAAAATACAAAACAGTTTAAATTTAGTTGGTAAAGGTTCTCATTTATCCAGCTGACATCTTGAAGTTGAGTCAGAACATCTGGACTTATCCTGGTGGTTTCATTGGTCTGAGTGGTGCTGGTTCAAGCCAACATACCCAACATATTCTTCAAGCAGGTCATTCCTGCATATTCATATTAATCAGTTAATCTTTATGTATGTAGCACTTTTCATATGACAGGAAAACAGGCTGAGCATGGATGAAGCTGGTTGGTGGAAACGTTAATGGGGGACCTCTTCCTCTGTGGACAGCTGCATATCCAGCCAAGAAAGGAACAAATGAGAGAAACTTGAGTCAAAAGCCTCTCCTTCTCTAAGTCCTCCTGGCCTCATCACAGAATCGTACAGTGGGGTCACGCTGGGGTTTTGGAGAAGGCAAAATCACAGACCATGATCACACCCTACGATCATGTGATGGGGCCAGGAGGAATTACAGAAGGAGAGGCTTTTGTTATTCATCCTTGTTTCCCTTAGTGAGCCATGCAATAATAGTAGGGATGTGGGTGACCCATCTGAAGGGTTTATGAGGGATTTGAACCCAGCACCACTCAGCCGGATGAAGCCGCTTGATGAGAAGTGAAACGTCTCAAAGAAAAAAAACTTCAAATGCCAGGACTCAACTTTAAAGACTCTCTCTAAGGAAAATAGTGTTTTTGACATGTGCTTGAAGCAGTTTTCTCATGATGGAGGACATGCAGGAAATGAAGATTAAAACTGCATTTCTGAGTATTTCTTTATACATATTGTTCTGAATCAGGAGCAGATGAAAAAATGCCGTTTAAAAAAGCCCGTAGCAGTGACGTCACGGCTACAGTCGGCAGGCCATAATCTCCCTGCTCTGCTCCATTCTGATACATCCACTTACAGACAAATAGATCCATGAACGTCTTTGTTTTCCTCGTCTGAGCTGGAATCTGGATCTAAACTGTACGGCTGGATAGCTCCAATATTGCTCACCGTTTGTGTTGCCGTGTGTAACTCCACGCCAACAGTCCCGCCCACAACTCAGAGGTGAATTTCTAATGAACTCCTGCCGCTCTGCAGAAACTATGTCCTAGAAAACGTCACAGGTTTTTAGATTTTTGGCTAAAACGGCATCATAAGTAAAAGAGCACAATTGACACTAGATCAAAAGATGATCAGAGTGGGTCTTTAAAGACAGTTCACATCCAGTTTTACACAGAATAAAACAGTTTGGTTAATTTAACTGAAAACACAACACCAGCAAACAGGAGAGAAGAACTCCAACACTTTTAAACTCCTTCAGACTGTTAGAAGGCAAAGTATCACTGTTATGGAAAGAGACACAATCTCCATTTTACCAAAGAAACTTCATTTCTAAATAGTTCTCTGAACAGTCTCTAGAAGAGTAGATGTTTTTGGGAGTATTTGCTGCTCTATGGAGCTCACCGGGTTATGAGGCGCATCATCAGTGAAAGCTTTTTCTTTGAAACTGTGTCATACATGTATAAGTGGCACCGAGCCATGAGTCAGAGATAAGTCTGTCAGCTGTTGTTAACTACATTTACCGTCATTCTGGAACTTGTTTGTAACATGCAGCTAACACATCAGAAGGTTTATCTGCTTTAGTGTTCACAAAAGCAGAACTCCCAACCTTCTTCCACAGTCTGACACCACTACACCACTATTACCCTCATTAGCGTTTTCCCAAAAACCCCCAACCAAACATTGCAGCAGAGTGCCGTGTGCTTCTCAAAATCACCCTGACGTCAGTAAGCACTAGCCGAATTAGTCCATCTATAACGCACTGTTATTTTTTGAAAGTGTAGGAGTTTGAGCAGGGGTGCCCAAATCCAGACCTCTAGACCCCTGTTCAACCAACCTGCCATTGAAGCTCCTTATTGGCTAATCCCACCTGATCCAGGTAATGAACAGCAGATAAGGCAGGGTTTCCGGAACCCAGTAGGAGGACGGCCCTCCAGGCCTGGATTTGGGCACCTCTGCTTTTGAGTATACCTGATGGGGTGGAAAATACTGTATATGGAGGTCAATCTGGTGTTACAGCAGCTGGTTGAGGTACGTATAAGTGTCATAGCCTGCACCCTGATGTCAGATTCATCTTCACCTTGTGATTCCCTCCCAAAACACAGCCTCCGGGGTCATGTTTGCACTTAAAGTCTTCTACCTCAGGAATGCACTGGTTTAGTTGGGAACAAACAGTTTGGATTACTGGGAGGTGGCTGAGGCTGTGAGGGTACCAACTGTTGGTATGGTGCAGATGGGGGGTGGAGACATCGACTGGGGAGGGTGTGAGACGGTTGAACATTTCAGAGACCTTCTCGTTCCCTCCAACACTTCGCCTCTTAAGGAAGGAACCTGTTCTTGGAGAATGGGCCAATAAGGGCAGTTCTAGAATGATGTACTGAAGCGCATTTCTTTGCCTCCTCATCTTAGGTCTTCCCAACACATTTGGAGGATATGATGAAACTCCTGAAGTGACGGCTTCTCATTTAAAGGTTCTTCTCTTCTCTCATCTCCAACCATGAGGCCAGTGTTATAAAGAACAGCATCATCACATTTAAACAGAACTCCCAGCCGCTGAACTGTTTTTTCTGTCCTTTTCTACATCGTTGATCGTGTCCGATGAGGCTTTCAAAGATAGGCCGAAGATGAGAAGTGAACCAGCAACTCTCTGATTGACAGATCCTTACAAGCCCTGTGTTTTCTAATCCTCTCACCTGTTAAGAAGAGTTTCATCTACAGGGTTTCAAATGTGCTGGTAACTTGTCTCCAGTTGGCGTCTGTGGAAATGGAAAGCGTTTTCACGGCGGCCTGCCCTTGCCTTTCAGCTGACTGTGCTGCAACATGTGTGTGCAGGACTTTGCCACGGACGGCCTTGTGAACGTTGTAGGAGGATGTTGTGGGACCACTCCATCACACATTCGGTTAATATCACGTCAGTAACAAGGAAAAATGGCCGCCAGATTTTCCAGGGTTTCATTTCCCTTTGCCCCCCCATGCAGAGCCTTATCTGAAGCCGTCAAACACTGTCAGCCCAGAGTCCCGCCTCCTGCCATTTATGAAGACTACCTGCTGCTTTCAGGTAAAGCCTTTCCAACTTTAAAACGTTTTTTAGGTTTTTGTCATTTGAGCTGAAGATAGATTTGTTTGATTTAAGAAACTGTTTTTTTCTGTCTGTTTTTGGAAAACCATTTGACTTTGCTCATGAATTATTCTCAGTTTTCATTCTGCAGGTTAGATTTGATCCCTTAGCTGAATTTTTGCCTTTTTGATGTGAATTGTATATCAACCATTGAAACGTTTATCCTTTTTTTCTGATAGAGCATCAACGGCATCTTAAGCTCCGTTCACACCAAGCGAGAGAATTATTATTGAATTATTATTGAATTCAGCGTTTTTTTCCCACAACAACATAAACCTGCTATTAAAAAGCTAGTCTGCTTGTCAGAGCTGCCCCATCATGAACATCCTGTTGGGTTTCTCGCTATCTCTGCTTCACGTGTTCATTCAAAGCGGCGCTAACTGAAATAACATCACCTGAAAACAGAAACCAGTTTGGAGTGTTCAGACGGTGCATGAACCTGAATGAGTGTGACACTGGCTTCCTGCGTCAGACGCTGAATCTGCCTCGAGTGTGTGCCGCGTTAGTGCACGTTTAAGTCACTGTCGCAGATTCTGATTTACTAAACGCTTGATCCAAACAACCACAGTGGAACATCCTGAGAACCTGAGGAAGGTTTACATGTCAACTTTTCTGATTATTTTATTTAAAGAAGTACCTAAACGTGGAGTTGATGATCAACAGAGTGAAAAATGAAATTATAATGTGACATGACGTTAAATTGCAGTACTTATTTGAAAATGTGATGGGGATACTTCATTAGATATCATTAATGACATTTGTACTGATAGATTTAATTGAGTCTGCTGCTACTCCAGAAAAGAGACTTTGGTTTTATTTGTTGAAATAAAAAATCCAAAGAAAATTGACCTGAAATCCACATTTGTACCAAATATTGTTGCAAGTTTCTGATGGATCCTCAACCGATACTTTAGCACACCTATAATGCATGAAAATAATTGTTTTCCAACTTTTCCAAGGCGTGTTTGTGCTGAGGTTTTAATGCTCTGGCTCCCAGTTCAAAGTGTTTTTAAGAGATTGGTGGAAAACGTCCAGTTTGAAAAGCCTTTTCTCTTCTCTAGGTTTGGAGCCCTTCAAGATCGGACCTCACACCAACTTTGTGAACATTGGTGAGCGCTGCAATGTGGCTGGCTCACGGAAATTTGCCAAGCTGATCTTGGCTGGACACTACGAGGTTTGCTCTATGATTTGACATGAATAATGTGAACCTTATTCATTCACAGCAGAGCGGTGAGTCTTTATGTGACTTG
The DNA here is from genome assembly GCA_014656515.1 of Oryzias celebensis. NCBI lineage: Eukaryota > Metazoa > Chordata > Actinopteri > Beloniformes > Adrianichthyidae > Oryzias > Oryzias celebensis. The sequence goes on along the minus strand of BNCR01000001.1, from coordinate 38,425,166 downwards.
TGCTGCTGGCTTTTAGGAAGCGCTGTCCATTGCGAAGGCTCAAGTGGAGATGGGGGCTCAGATTCTGGATATCAACATGGATGAGGGCATGCTGGAGGGGCCAAAGGCCATGGCCCGCTTTTGTAACTTTATAGCCTCTGAGCCAGATATCGCACGGGTAAGGAGCTAATACCATTTTAACACTTCAAGATTGACTGCAGGCCTGTTTAGTGTTGCCCAAGTGTCACTAAAAGAATGACTCACAATGTTTTGGAGCGCTTGATTGTTTCAGCAGATCCAGAAAAGATACCTAAACCTTCTCCTGTCCAGCCATCGTCTGATTATCTGAGAGAATGCTTTGGTGTGTCCAAATACACGTATTTTTTTCTCTACTATATATGGGTCATGGTCCTCAGGTTTGGTATTGTTGTAGCATCTTCTCAGGAAGGTGTTCAGATGACATTCCTGATGACATTAAAGGTAGAAGAGGAGCCGCTCTACTCTGAGCTTTGCACTATGACTGAGCCTCACATCCTGTAAAGATGGCTCACGCCTGCCGCCTGTCCTCCAACCTAGCTGTTTGATTACAAGACACCATGAGTAAACAGTGAACTGAACATCAACAGACTCAAGCTTTTCTGTCTTTGGAAGAGACTCGTCACGAACCTGAAAAGGACGTTGGTCTGAGGGAGGCCAAGTCAGGGTTTCATTGTGCCGGTCTCAAGCCTGGATACATTTTGAGGGTTGCGTACGGAAGGGCCTTCGACCTAAAATCTTTGCCAAACCAATTCTACAAACCAGACCTACAATATCCATAGGGGATCGGTGGAGGCCCAGGTTAACAACGACTGCCATCAGGGCTGTTCACTGACGGGGTGCCGGTGGAAATTGGACTTCTATTGGTCAAAGAAGGAGAGGAGGAAGATGTGTTCATAGCAAGAGAGAGAAGAGGAAAGTGAAGAGTGTTGGTCTGAAAGTAGGAACTTTGAATGTTGGAACTTTGACAGGAAAAGGCAGAGATTTAGTTGACATGATGCAGAGGAGGAAGGTAGACACATTGTGTGTCCAGGGGACCAGGAGGGAAGGTAGCAAGCAAGGTTAGAAGCTTAGGAGCGGGGGCCAAGTCGTTCTATCATGGTGGAGATGGGAGGAGAAATGGAGGAGGAGTTATCTTAAAGGAGGAGTTTGTCAGGAGTGTTGTAGAGGTAAAAAGAGTGTGATAGTGATGAGTCTGAAAATAGAAATGGAAGGTTTTGTTTCATGTTGTTAGTGGGAATGCCCCACAGGTAGGACGTGAGCTGGAGGAGAAATTCTGGTTGGACCTTGATGAAGTGATGATGAGCATCTCTAGAGGTCAGAGAGTTGTTGTTGCTGCAGATTTCAATGGACACGTTGGAGCAGGAAACAGAGATGATGATGAGGAGGAGGAGGTGGTGATGGGCAGGTTGTTGGTTGATTATCAAAAAAGGTGGAAATGTCTATAGTGAATATATTCTTTGAGAAGAGGCAGGAACATGGGGGGACCTGTAAGAGTGGAGGTGGAGGCGCACAGACAGAGTGCATCTTGTGTAAACGGTGTAATCTGAAGATCAGTGACTGTGCAGTCGTGGTCAGAAGATGATCGGTGGGGGACTTTGAACATGAAGGTCTGCAGGGTTTTTGTTAGTTTAACCTCCACCTCCTTCAGACATCTCACCTCTCATTCCAGTGGCGACGTCATGCTTCATTTACTTTCAGCTGTCTCTTACTGATGGTGGTTCTTAGGACTTAGCGGGGTTTATAAAGAGACTGGTACCTGCCATTATTATTATTATTATTATTATTATTATTATTATTACCTTTGTACAAAGCGGTGGGACTGCACAGGGGAGAATTCTAGACCCCAAATCTTCTGGAACTTCTAGATTTTTATAGATACTTTTCATTTCCAAGAAACAAATCAATGTAAACACAGGTATAAATAACAGTCCGTTCTTTCTAACTTTGACTTTTTTTTAATGATCACTTTTTTATTTTCAGCTGAATGTTTAAACTGGAAATCTACTTTGAACTTGCTTTCTCAAAAGTGTTTTCATTTCTCAGATTTTACGTAAATCAGTTGGAATTCTGAGTAAAGTGTCGTGTTGGGTTGACTGTGGACAGAGCCAGTGTTAAACAAGTCACCTTGTATGCCCCTTTGACATTTCTCGCCGTCCCTTCTGAGGGTTGACTGTAGCGATGTGCTTGTACCTTTGCCCCGTCAGGTCCCTCTGTGCATCGACTCATCAAACTTTGCTGTGATTGAGGCGGGGCTAAAATGCTGTCAGGGTAAGTGCATTGTCAACAGCATCAGCCTTAAGGAAGGAGAGGAGGAGTTCCTGCTCAGAGCTGCCACTGTGAAGCGCTACGGAGCTGCTCTGGTGGTCATGGCGTTTGACGAGGAGGGACAGGTATAGGGGCGTGTCACTCACATCCATTAAACACACAGCTTTTTTTTTTCACATGTGTGATGCGATTCACAGGCCACAGAAACAAACCGCAAAATCGAGATCTGCACTCGCGCCTACACACTGCTAGTCAACAACGTAGGATTTGATCCCAACGACATCATCTTTGATCCCAACATTCTCACCATTGGGACTGGAATGGAGGAACACAACAACTATGCAGTCAACTTCATCCAGGCCACCAGGCTCATCAAGGTATTGAGCTGCTGCTCCCACCAACCAGACACTGTACTGCTGTTAGCAACCGATGTCTGGTTTGTTCACCGACACGTTAACAGAGTGAAATCCAATCAGCGGGATTCATGTGATCGAGTGGATATGAATTACTCCCAAAACTACATTTGGAAAAGACAGAAATAGTGTAGATGATCAGCCACACTTTGGAGAAATGTTTGCTTGTTGTGATCTGGTCAGAGTATGAACTTGGAGATCTGCTGATCCATCTGAATGAGTGAACTAGGATGTTTTCTTTTGCTCAGGAAACCTTACCGAGAGCCAGGGTGAGTGGAGGTCTTTCCAACCTGTCCTTCTCCTTCAGAGGCATGGAGGCCATCAGGGAAGCCATGCACGGAGTCTTTCTGTATCACGCCATCAAGGTAAAGCTGGCTGCTCCCTGTCCATGCCTCGCTCTCACATGCACACATTTTGAAGAAAGTACATGTTTGGCTCAGACTAATTCATGATCCTCAATTTAGTACACCACCATTCCATCACAGACCTAAGTAATACTTCAAAGAATACTACTTCGTAAAATACAAATTTCTTTTACTGTAAAGCTTTGGAGAAGTCCACATCTTTGAAGCGTTGGTGATGTACTACATTAAGAAATAGCTCCACCCAAAATCAGCTAATTGATATTAAAATTACTTTTTTTTTTTCAGATGTGTATTTCTCAAAAACTATTCAGTAAAAATACTTCATATTTTCAGGAGTAGTACTCTTTGAAGAACTAAGTAAATCTATGAAAAAAAAATTGTGATGGTGATGCTGAAACAGATGTTCAATCCTCCTTAAAGCTGCAGCTTTAATTTCAATAATGATATATAATGACAAAGACCCAAAACATTAAACTGTTTTCAGGAGTTTTTGTTACTATTTGTAATCAAATGTGATCACCTGGAGGTAGAATTAGGAAATCTCTACTAAATCTGTCCTTGTTTTCTCAGCATGTTTGACTTGGTAAAGACGTGTTCATATTATTTAGAAATTACTCTGATGCAATTTCATTTTCCTAAAAAAGAGAAATAAGAACATTTTCAAAAAAGTATTTCTGTGTAAAATAGTGTTAGAATGTGGCTGATAAATACATGTTTTTCTGGTAGATCTTTTTTTTAATCAATCAGCCAACTTGACCAGTGTTAAAAAAATTACATTTCGTTAGTTTGTAATATTTATGCCTTTTCTTAGTTTTCTGGAGATAAAAACTGTTGCATCATGTTCCTTCAGTGCATCTGTTATATTTAAAGTATGATAGGAAATAAAGATTTAAATCTAAACAACCTGATGATGATTATACATTTCTCTAATGAGCCACAGAGCGTTCACATTTGACTGATGAAGTTATTTGGTTTGTATTGTGATAGATAACATTATTGCCTGGAAAAAGCTAATATTGTCATTTACAAATTCAATATCGCCCAGCCCTACTCCTATGTTTGGAGACTTATAGGAAACCCTCTAAGATGGGAATCATCCCAGTTACTAGTTTCTAAACATATTTTAAAGATTGTGTTTATCTCAGCAGCACCTTTAACCTGAACACCCCCATTCAGGTCAATGACCCCTCCCTGTTATTTTTCTGTGGGTCGCTTGGCACCAGACCGCAGACCAAAAAAAAAAACCTGTAACTTAGATTATTACCGTTTTCTTTTATCTTTGAAAAATCAAGAACATGTTATACTGAAAACGACTGGATTCCATGACTCTTCACACATGTCAAGTCGCTGTCCTCAGTCGCATGTCTTCAATACATCTGCTACCTTCTTAAAGTGGCTGCTTTGAAAGATAATCTGAGCCTAAATTGAGTTTTCAGTGTTACAGTGACATTCTTTGAAAACAAAATCCAGGATGTTGCCTTTACTGATTTTTTTTAAAAACAACTTTGTTTCATTTGAATCTTCATCATCTGTAAAAACTGTGTTTTTGAACTAAATTTCATGTTGTAGAATTTTATTTTTGTAAAGCAGATTGTTTGGAAATCAAAAGCTTAAAGAAATCTTAAGACTGATCCATGAAAAGCCTGACATTAAAGTGGTGCAGGGCCTTAAAACGGTCGAGGACCACTGCTGTAGAGCACAAGGCAGAGAAGAGCTACACTAAGAAGGAGTTAAGGAGTTAGACGACGTAGACCGTCGTCTGCAAACCGGCTGATGCAGGACTCCATCTCCACAGAGACGGAGCCATTGGCTGAAAGGATCCATTACTTTGATCGGAAATGTTTAAGCGTTTGTGTGTCCTGTTCTAAAACCTACTAAATAAGCAGATATGTTGGAAATGTGCGTTGTTTTATTTTGATATTTTTACAGGATGGAATGGACATGGGCATCGTGAATGCTGGGAATCTACCAGTTTATGATGCCATTGAGAAGGAGCTGCTGCTGCTGTGTGAAAACCTGATCTGGAACAGAGACGCTGACGCAACAGAGAAGCTCCTGGCCTATGCTCAGGTGAGGAAAGATGCGCACTTGCTGCTCGTGTCTTCAAGGTACCTGACAGACGGTCACTTCAACAGAACATTGTGAAAGGAGGAAAAAAGGTGGTTCAGACAGATGAATGGAGGGAGGTGAGCGTGGAGGAGCGGTTGGAGTACGCGCTTGTTAAGGTAAGACAGTTGTCTGGTTAGATTTAAGAAAAACTCTGACCTCATTCTATCTGATACTGCTGACAGACGGAGATTCCTCGCTCTGCAAAAAAACACTGCGTTTATGTGACTGAGTTCATCAAAATCCTAGAATGTATTTTTTTACTGTATTTTAAGAAGACTGTTTTGAACTGTTGGAGTCTGGAGTTTAGACTAAAAACATTCATTACTCATGCAGTGCACCATTATATTTTAACTTTTTAAATGGGCAAAGGTGTTCAGTTTTACAATGTGACAGTTTTGTTTTTAAAGGATCAGGTCGGGATCTCCTGACTGAGTGTTTTTGCTGCTTTCTGCACTGTTACTGTCAGGGAATCGAGAAATATGTGGTGGAGGATGTGGAGGAGTGTCGTGCTCAGGTTATTCGCTACAAACGACCCATCCATATCATTGAGGGCCCCCTCATGAATGGCATGAAGATGGTGGGAGATTTGTTTGGAGCTGGGAAGATGTTCCTGCCACAGGTACCGTGTTTTCTTTTTAACGGAGTTGCAAAAATCCTCTCTGACACAAAATGTTCACCTGGACTCGCCTGTTTAACACCCAAGAACTAAAGGGCCGCTTTTCTTAAAAGGGAAAGTTATGTTGGACACCAAAGACCAAGTGGTCCACAGAAGCCCTCTTTGACGTTCTGTTACCCAGATCATGTCACCAGGGGTTCTTGGAGGTTAAAACTGGTCTGGTTAGATGGATAAACATCTAATATTTAAAATGCTGGCCAGATGTTAACATTTAAACATCCCATAAAGCCATCAACAAGAACATCAAGCACTAAACCATAAGGTAGGACTCAAATCATGGCTGTGGCATCACTGCAGGCCTGTTAAATTCAGACTGACAGCGAGTCAAACGGAGGGCTGAACTGGTTAAAAAAGAATCTTTTTCCACTGATCTACTGCAGCCAACATACATATTTATAATAAACAAAATGTCTGTTGTTACATCGGGACTGACGAAGCTTAAAACCACATCAAACATTGAATAGAAAAAAATTTTGTTTCATTTCTTGTCTAAATAATTTCTAGATTTGCTTTCTGGACTCGCTTTTTGACAGATGTATTTCTACAAACTAAAAACCGGGAAAATTGTATTTCTTGTTAGAAGCGTGAGCCTCCTGTTGGAAACAAGTTGATCACTCCATGATGTTTGCTCGATTCCTGCAGAGATCTCACATGTTTGTTTCTGCAGGTGATCAAGTCAGCTCGTGTGATGAAGAAGGCAGTGGGTTACCTGATTCCTTTCATGGAGAGGGAGAGGGAGGAGCTAATGGCGGCGTCAGGGTCTGCAGAGGAAACGGTTGGTCTGATTGTGAATCTGATTGGTTGAAGGACATGACTCCTGAAGACCTAACGGTGAATAGGAGTCCAGTTGAGGGTTCTCAGCTGAATCCAGCTGACAGTGAGGACAGAGACTCTGATCAGACATGCATCTGAAGCAGTGTGGACCAGGCTAACTGTAGGTTGACCACAGCAGAATGATGCATGATGGTAACATCTGATACTGAAGTGTCTCATTCAGTCTGAAAGAAGACACATGTGGGTCAGGTATTTCTGCTCCTTTCTCTGTGAAAGTGACTGCTTTAGAAAAAGGAGATTGGAGACGTGAAAAGGGTAGAAATGTTTCAGCCATGAAGGTCCTCAACGGTCCTTTTTATCTGCAGAGTCCTTATCAGGGAACCATTCTTCTGGCTACGGTGAAGGGAGATGTCCATGACATTGGCAAGAACATTGTAGGAGTGGTGCTGGGATGCAACAACTTCAGGTGGGGGGAGTGTCATGGTTTGGATGTGAAATTCTCTTGCTGTTGTTCTTATCTGTGGATTTCCTGTTTGTCTTTATATCCTTTAATTCACGTTCTGCATACTGTGATGGTAGCAGTTCCTTGTCTCTTTATGGAGTACATTTTATGATGGCAGCCCTAAGCAGGTTCCTCACTGTCTCTCGTTTTCTATCCATATATTCACATATCATCAAGGGCCAGAGCCTCAGTTTGGGTGAAGCCTCTTAGCTTTTGTTTACTTCGTCTTTTGTCTTGTTTCACATTGAGATTCAGGTACCTGAGATGTGGTTCCACAGGTAGTTCGCAGGACGTAGCATCCCTTTTCCATGTGTCTTTGCTTCACAAACCCCTCTGTGGAATTTTCTTCTCTGCAGGGTCATCGACTTGGGCGTGATGGTGCCCTGTGATCAGATCATCAGAGAGGCTGTGGCACACAAAGCTGGTAGGACATCAGTGTTCAGTGCAACATCACTCATCTGTATTACTCACCTTTTTAGGAATCTGCAGTTTAGTCATTCTAGATGTTTCTTAAACATAAGATGCTCAAACTACTATGTCTGAGGTAGAAATAAAACATGTGTGTTAAGTTTAAACTATGTTTCCTTCACTTTCATTAACATTTTGAACGTTTTCCCTGAAAACTAAGCATGAAATAGGAAGCTGAATAGTTTTTTTATTGTTCTTCTTAAATCTCTAAAAGCGGTTTCTTTACCAATCAGGTAGATTTGGGGGGATTGGGATGAACTTTAATTCACTTTGGAGCTAAAACACATCAGGCGTCTGGCTCAGCTGTAAACTTTTTTTTCAATAAATCAAGTAATGGATACTTCTGTGAAAACAGCATCTATTACTAGTTTATTCGCAGGCAGATGATTTTGTTTTGGACAGACCTCATCACAGATCCACAGTGGTCAGACAACATCCCCTCACGACTCCCAACATGCATTAGTCCTGGTGCTCTCGCATTTGTCTCACTGAGATAGTTAAATAAAAGAATACATCACTCCAAACAGGAGCAAATGTGTTGGAAAAAGCTTCCTGAAGCATCTTTTAAAGCCGGTGAGCAGCTTCTCTTTGTGTCGCTCAGCCAGTCCGACTCATTTTGGTTGCATGTGAACAGGAAGTTAAGCAGCAGTCGTGTGAGCAGAGATCGTCTTTTGTCGTCTATGACTGCAGTCTTTAGGAAAAACCATTGAGTTTTCTAGAATGTCAGTTGTTTCTCTGAGTCATTTGGTCTGACTTGATCAAACTTTTGTTTTGCACATTCCTGTGACCGCGCTCAGAGGTCAAGCTCCTGTCATTTCACTGCAGACATCATCGGTTTGTCGGGCCTCATCACTCCGTCTCTGGATGAGATGATTTACGTGGCCAAAGAAATGGAAAGACTTGGAATGAGAACGCCGTTGCTGATTGGAGGAGCCACCACCTCAAAGTAATGTTTGCGCTTTTGTGGACATGTTCAGGTCTGAGGTGGTAACAGGTTTTGGACTGAAGAGAACGTCTGAGTGTGCTTTTGTTTCGGTTCCCTCCACGAGTCCTCCCCTGAAGGCGCTGTGTGTTTTGTGGCTGACAGGAGACACACAGCCGTGAAGATCGCTCCGCGGTACAGCTGCCCTGTGATCCATGTGCTGGACGCCTCCAGGAGTGTGGTTGTGGTAAGAACGCTCAGGCCGCTTCAAGGAAAGCTAGAGAGGATATACAAAATAACAGCTAAACAGAAATAACGCTGTGTAGCACAAAGTTTGCTTTTTGTTCTGCACCTGTTCTTCCCAAAGGCTGTAAAAGGAGAAGATTTTTTTAATGTGGTATGAGGTAGTTTCAGGTCTGGCCGCGTGTGAGTCTCCAGCCCCTCTATTGTGGCTCTTTGGCCTTAAAGAAAAGTGCAAAAACTGCTTATAACTTAAATAACTGTTATTATTTTATCATTCATGTGTAGATATTTAAGCTGAGGGGATCGTATGCTAGTAAAGTAGCTTCTTTTTGTATCACTGCTGACATTACACCAAAATCACTTCCACTCCCCATGCAAATATATATATATTTGCTGCACAAGAGTTCAGTTGCTGTTTGGAACATAAATGCATTTACATGTAGAGACTTTTATTGTATTCTACACTGGTGTCATGTTTACATTCAGAAGTAAAGGAGAAAAAGGATGACGGCGAACTAAAGTCATAAAAACCAAAATGGTTTACTTTCTTTTTAATTGAATTAAATCAGCTGCAGCAGGAAGATCTTTTTTGACTCAGAATGTATTTTATTTTGAAAGAAACGTAAACATATTGCTGTCCAAAATTAAATCAAATATATTTTTTAAAAAGCTTTAAATCCAATGATGTAATTATTCAATTATTGTAAGCATTTAAAAGCTGCATTTTATGAGTACCGTAAATGGCTTACAAAGCATTAAAAAAAAGTGTCTTTTTTTAAGCGATGAAGTGAGACCTTGTGGCTCTCGCTGGGTTTTGGTCTGTATAAAGATGGTTGCAGACCCCTGTAACGTCTTAAGTGAAGCTCATTTGTGAACTTGAGCTGAATGAGACAATCATCCGAAAGCTTTATTGATCAGATTTATAGGGACAGATAAATTATTGTTCAGTTACAGGTTTTTGTATTTAGCTCCTATAAACAAGCAAAAGTTCTGTTTCTCCCAGAAGAACCTCCTCTATACTCCATTCATTACCAGACTTGGCTCATAAACCAAACTTGCTTTTTGCATCATAAAACAAATGAATTCTTTAAAAATCAAACAATTTGATTACCTGGATTATTCTTGTACATTCTTTCTCTCACTGCTGAAGTGTTTCTGTGGTGAACATTACAGGCCAAACCTGCAGAATCTGTGACTAATCCTCTTTTTGTTACACGGTGTGTCTTAAAGTCCTGGATGTGCAGCAGTGACAGTACCGGGAAATGTTCTGCTGCTCCTTCTCTGTCTCAGTGCTCACAGTTGCTGGACGAGGCCATGAAGGAGGATTACTTTGAGGAGGTGAAGGAGGAGTACGAGGAGATCAGGCAAGAGCACTACGACTCCCTGAAGGTGAAGAAAGAGATCAGATCAGATATTATATAAGTAACGGACATGAAGATCAATCACCTGAAGCACGTACCGTAACAAGTAGTGTTTGAATTCAGAAGGCTTTTCTTGAGGATCAGAGCGGCTTCCCAGCACTGAAATCATGAGCACGGTGGTCTTTGCTTCCAGGATCGCAGGTATTTGTCTCTCTCTGAGGCCAGGCAGAAGGCCCTACACCTTGACTGGTCCTCCATGCCGGCACCAGGTGAGCTGACCAAGGCTCACCCACCTCAAACGCACTAACTACAGCTCAATTTGACACCCACTGTCTCGGTTGGCGCCAAATTGACCTGATGTTCGTGTGTTTGTTTTTTTAAGCCAAAGCTTGACACAGTAAGGCTTTAAAGTGATTAAAAACTGATGTGCTGCTAAAGTTGTTTCCTTTTTGCAAATCTTCTAAACAGATCTTTCAGTTATTCACATACATTCTAAGTACGACCTGTTAAAGTTTGCCCTTTTCTGTTGGTCTGATGTGAAGTGAAGACGCCTGCCTGACATGTTTTTGTGCTGCAGTGCTCCCTCAGTTCCTGGGCACCCGCGTGTTCGAGTGCTACGACCTGAACCGTCTGCTGGACTTCATCGACTGGAAGCCTTTCTTTGATGTGTGGCAGCTGAGGGGCAAATACCCCAACAGAGGGTTTCCCAAGATCTTCAATGACAAGACTGTTGGTAGGACCTCCCTCTGTGGTTACGGTCAGATGTTACCTTTCTCTTAGCCAAACATCTGTCCTACAGAAGTCTTAGTTCTACCATCCCTGAAAGAAAGGAAGAACATTAGAAAATGTTCCTGTGAAAAGTCTTCATGTTTGAGTGTGTGTTGTAATCCTCACATCATCAAACCATCTGTGTGATCATGCTTCCATTCCTTGAGTGTTCTCTGAAACTGTCAGCAGCTCATGTTCCTCTGGAGGTAAAGGAGGAGTTCTGCTCTTCATCTGTTCATTTTGATCCACGGAAGCAATCAGGAATTGAACCTTTGAAGAATTTCTTTCCTTCTAGATTCTTTCAGATTTGTTTTGGCTTGTTTGTTCTGAGCTGGAGGATCCTTCTTCGTTCCTCCCCAGAGCAGAATTGTGAGTAAAAAGCTAAATGTAGAGAACCTGCTTCACTGCTGGTCGCCCTGCAGGTTTGGAGGCCCGCAGACTCTTTGATGAGGCTCAGCTGATGCTCAGCGACATGATTGACAGAGGAAAGCTGAAGGGGCGGGGCCTGGTGGGGTTCTGGCGTGCGCAGAGTAATGGTGATGACATCCACTTGTACAACCATGGCGAAAGGGTGGGCGTGGACACACGGCCCATCGCCACGTTCCATGGACTGCGGCAGCAGGTGAGGAAGAGTCTCAGCTGCTCCAGCCTCGTTCTGTGTATGCACGTGTGCAGATCTGATCTCTCATCCTACATAGAGCCTTCATGTGTTCCTCAGGGTGACGTCACGCTGACAGGTGAAGGTCACGGCTGCAGGAGGGTCGCTGACTGTCTCTGTTTACGCTGCAGGCAGAAAAAGATGGCGCCAGCTCGGAGCCTTACCTCTGCCTTTCTGACTTTGTGGCGCCTGTGGACAGCAACGTTTCCGACTACATCGGGATGTTTGCTGTGGGCATATTTGGAGCTGAAGAGCTGAGCCAGCAGTTCCAGGCCCAGCGGGACGATTACAGCAGCATCATGGTCAAAGCCCTGTCTGACCGTTTGGCTGAGGTACTGGAACACCCACTCCCACACAGGTCCATTACTAAAAGCTGGCTCTGCTGGGAAAAAGTTTTATTTCAAAATGCTAGTGTTGAATCATGTATACTTCTACAGTTTCCCTCACTATGTCACAGTTCACCTTTCACCTCTATCTCCTGATAAACTGTTGACCTTTTCAGACAACGTTCTCCATGCTGTCTGCTGTACAGAATGCATAGGGGTGACTACATTAATAAAGATTAGTGACCAGATCTTTGTAGTTATTCTATAATTCCATAATGAAGGTTTGCACTTTGAGTTTAAACAATAGAGAAAAGTGTGGAAATGCTCATGTCTGTCTGAGGAAAGTCTTATGACGTGTGTAAAGAGCAGTTTTACAGCCGTAAAACATCTGATCCTATTTCACAGATTTCACCTATTGCATGTTATTTATGGAACACAATAAACCAGGGACAGTTATTACCCTGATTTAAGCCCAAAGCGCTTTACAGTCCCATTCACACACCGATGGAGGCTCCACTGGTGCCGACCTAAAACCACCAGGAGCAATGTAGGGTTTGTGGGTGGGAACCAAACCTGCAATCTCCCGATCGGAGGTCGACCGCTCTACCTCTGCACCACAGCCGAGGTTTGGTTTGATGACAGTTTGAGGAAATGTGATTATATCCAATGATCACAGGTTTGCTGTTTCTATTGTGAGGATGGTGTTTCTCTAACATTCATCTACAAACCTCTCAGCTGCTGAAGACATCGACCTGAACACCGTGTTTCTGCAGGCCTTTGCTGAGGAGCTCCACGCTCGTGTCCGTAAGGAGCTGTGGGCTTACAGCGCTGAAGAAGCTCTGCAGGCCTCTGACCTCCACAGAGTTCGTTACCAGGGCATCCGGCCCGCCGCCGGCTACCCCAGCCAGCCGGACCACACGGAGAAGATCACCATGTGGAACCTGGCTGCTGTGGAGGAAAAGACTGGTGAGAAAAATGCTAACTACTGAATCCAGAACAGGCGAAAAGATGCCATTTGAAAAAAGATCGTATTTGTGACGTAGAAAATACGCTGAACAAGCTCTCTGCTCCGCCCCATGATGATGCATCCACTTCTAGACAAATAGATCCACCAACGTCTTTGTTTTCCTCGTCTGAGCTGGAATCTGGATCTAAACTGTACGGCTGGATCTGGATAACTCTGATTATTCATTTTTGTTGCACCGCTAATGTTAGCTTGAGGGTATGAGGGACTGTAAGCTAGCAAAAGACTGTAAACAGAGGTGATGGGAAGTGGGGGTGGGATTGCTTTTTGCCAGCAGTCTCGCCCACAATTCAGAGGTGAGTTTCTAATGAACTCCTGCAGAAACTATGTCCTAGAAACCGACACAGGTTTTAGAGTTTAGCTCAAAACGGCAAAATCATAATTAAAAGATCCCCTTTTAGAATAGATCAAAAGATGATCGGAGTGGCACTTTTAAAGATAAAGAGTCATCAGGGTGAGGCTGGTGGCTGTACGAGCGCAAGGGCTGGGAGCGCAGTGGTCAGTTTCGTTCCATCATCCAAAAACATGCTTCATTGGTTTTTTGGTCACTCTAAATTGTCCCTAAAAGTGGATGAGTGTGTGATTGTGGCCCCTGCGACAGACTGGCGACCTGTCCAGGGGTGTCCCCTGCCTTCGCCCATGAGTGGCAGGGTTAGGCTCCAGCTTCCCTGTGACCCTGAAGGGGATAAAACGGTTTAGAAGATGGATGAGTGAGAGAGGGAGCGAGCAGCCCTGCTGCTGAGAGCTCCATGTTTGAGCGGAGCAGGGTTCACAACACTTTGAATAAAGAGTCAGAAATGCAATTTTAATCTGAATTTTCTTTATATATGTCCTCCATAGTTTTAGAAAACTGCTGCAAGAACATGTTAAAAACACCAGAACCACCCTGTTCGTTGGCGTGGGTCTTTCTGGTTTTTGCTGCTTCTGTGCCTCTGCGGGGGTACTGTCATGATATGGTGTTGGGTTACTGTGCTGTTTGTGTGCAGGTATCAGCCTTACAGAGTCCCTGGCCATGACGCCTGCCGCCTCTGTCTCAGGACTTTACTTCTCCAACTCTCAGGCCTCGTACTTTGCTGTGGGAAAGATCACCAAAGAGCAGGTCCATCTTTGTTCCATCCAACTTCCATCTGCACCTGCAGAGCCTTTCTGTCATGAAATGACGGCAGAGACACAGTTATCAGTGTTGCATTGACGTTTCTCAGTCATGTTACTGTTAAATAAGAGTGTGTGCAGCATTAGTGCGGTTATATTTTCACCAGAGACTTTAGACTAAATCTGCCAAACTTTGAGAGAAGTTATTAAAGTTTCTCAGCATCTCACTTCATCCTCAAGGCTCGCAGGTGTGAACAGAGAGGAGGCTTCAATCAGCAGGTAATCAGCAGAGCCCCACAATGATCACTGAAGTACACAGAAGGAACTAAAACTATTTTACTGAAATCAGTCCATGACAGTTGGACTCTGTTCTTCAAAAGCATCACTGCATAAACACACTATTGAAGGCAGTTTGTCTCTGTGTTGTCATGGTGACGTAATCTTCAGCTTCATGAAAAGTTCTCAATCCTAGAAACAAATGTATTCAGTCAACCGTGTAATGTGTTTAGGCTTACTACAAAATGAAGGTTTTGTAAGGGTTACAGAAAAATTTGGTAGTCTGGCTTGAGCTCAAAACCTCCAACATTTTCTGGAACAATCCGTATCAAAGGGAAAATCGATTCCAGTTGACCTCCAAAATGGCTAAGACGTTTTGTGAGCAGAGACATTTGGGCTGCACCTCAGAGCTCCAGGATTGATCCACTTGTCTGTTTCTGTGGACGTTTTCGTTAGAATGAACCTGCTGCTCTTCTGTCTGGTGTCTGCAGGTGGAGGATTATGCCAGGAGGAAAGAGATGAGCGTGGAGGAGGTGGAGCGCTGGCTGGCTCCCATCCTTGGCTACGACCAGGAAGATTAGGGCGTGCATCCCTGCATTCACCTGCTGCTCCAGGGGCGAGCTGGCGTACGGTGCAGCACCTTACTGACCTCCACAGCCTTAAACTGGCTGCTTAATGCCTGATGACAGCAACCCTTTCACTGGAAGGACTGATCCACTCAATAGCCTTACACCCAAACTGAAAGAGGTCCATCCACTTTTAAACCACCTTAGATTTGCTTTTAAGGTTAATCTGGAAGACGTTCGGATCGTTTGTGCTTCATGCTTGTGCTTTTAAAGTCTTAAAGTTTTCCTCATAAAACCAGAAAAGTGGACAGTCCTCGTAACATGAAACATTTGAGAAAGGTTTTTTTTTAACGGTTTTACATTTCCAGAGGAACAGAGTTTTCCTCTCAGCGCTCCAGCTGCTGCTGTTGATAACATCCTGCAGGTTCAGATGCAAACATGCTTACCTGGAGAGCCACTGCACAGGTGACACAAACCACAGAGGAACCACCTGTGAAGAACTAGAGCCACTCTGAAACCTGCTGCCCTCTAGTGGCGCAGGAGTCGCGCTGCTGCAGGTGATTCCACGATTATTACTGATCTAATATTTAGTCTGTTTGGACAATAAAAAATGCCGTTTTTAAAATTATATTTTTAGAATGAAATTTAGTTTGTTTGAAAATTAGCTATTTTAGACACTACAGTAAAATTGATGTAGCACTTGTAGTAAGAGGTTTTTTTTTACTGTCTTTGTAATTTCTAACACTGTTCAAAACAATAAATTCATCTTTCTCTCCAAATGAACATTGAGTCCTGTAACCGAACTTTGAATGTAAAGCAAACACTCATGAGACAAATGACAAAAACTGAGATCTAGATACATTTATGACTATTAAAAGGAGAACGGTTGTCACAACTGAGCAGTCTGGCTGTTTTTACCTTCACGTGTTTCATCTTCAGACCTCAGTTGGGTTTGACGTTTCAGGATTTGTGATTGTCAGTAATGGTGAGAGAACTTGCGGTTAGACGATGTGAGGTGTTCAGGTGCAGATGTTGCTGTGCAGAGGACCCTTCTCAAAACTCTTGGAGCCACTTTTAGATCAGAGCTTCGGGCTGATGCTGTAGCGGTTCTGAGGAAAACTCTGGATTCTTCTCTGAAAACTGTGACACTTTCTGTCAGTAGGTACCTACAGAGATGTTTAGGTCTCTAGAGGAGCCAGAGCAGCATTGCTCTCTAATGGCTTATTAAGAAGATGCAGAGGCATGGCTGTGTCACAGGAGCCTCGTAGGAGTGATAACATGAGGATCCTCATCTATAAAGACAGTAGATGCCCACGAGACGGAGAGGTACCGCCTTACGCTGGAGGGGATGATGGCAGCAGAGGAGGAGATCTCACAAGGTAGTGAGGATGAAAGAATAGAACTTGTTCTCAAGCCTATCTGACCTGCACATCTTCGCAGTCACCTGCAGGGTTGTTGTGCTCCAGGAAAACCTTTGAGGACACTGTCAGTCTCAGTGTTGTTTAAGGACGAGTCAGCACTTGATACCTTCAGCTGTAATTTCACTTTCTAACTGATCATCGTGTTGTGTAGGTTAGGTTCCTGCAGTAATGTTCTAAATGAAAGTCTCTGGTAGGAAACTGTTTATTCATGTTTATGTTTAATGGAAATGATATCTTGAAACAAACCAATCTTGCCAATCACAAGTGTGCAGAAAGTTTGACATTAAATGGTAAATACTTTTATTGCATTTTTCTACCTTCATTGAAGGCCCAAAGCGCTTGAGTCACAGTCCCATTCACACACTGATGGCGGCGCCAACCTTCCATCAGAGGCATGTGGGGTTCAGTGTCTTGCCCAAGGACACTTTGACACATGGGCGGGCAAGGCAGGAATCGAACCTGCAATACTCCAACCAGAGGCCACCCGCCCTTTCCACTGCACCACAATTGTAAATTACAAAGACAAACTTTACAAAGACAACATTTTAAGGAGACAATGTTTTTTTTTTGTTTTTTGGGGTTTTTTTTGGGTGGTGGGGGGTGATTTGAGACCTCCATACCAAAGTAATTTGCTCAAAATCAAAAATATCCTGATGGTTTTCTTTTTATGGCAGATGTTCTCCTCAACAGGAACAGTGGAAGTTAAAACAAAATCTGGAAGATCAAGAAAAATCTCAAACAGAGAAACTCGCAGGATTTTTGAGAAAAGCAAATCCAAACCCATGTTTGACAGCAGCATCCCTCCAGAAAGACTCTGGAGTTGTGCTGCACAGTTCTACTATCAACAGATACTTGTACAATTATGGTCTTTATGGAAGAGTCATCAGAAGAAAATCTCTTCTACGTCCTCACCACAAAATTCAACCTTTGAAGTTTACAAATGAACATAGAAACAAGTCTGATGCACTTTGGAAACAAGTTCTGTGGACCGATCCGGTTCAGATGCAACTTTTTGGCTGCTATGAACAAAGGTACGTTTGGAAAAGAAAAGGAACAGAGTTTCATGAAAAGAACCTCTGTCCAACTGTTAAGCATGGGGGTGGATCAATCATGGTTTGGGCTTGTATTGCAGCCAGCAGCACAGCAAACATTTCACCAGTAGAAGAAGAATGGATTCCACCAAATTTCATCAAATTTTGGACACTAACTAGATACCATCTGTGAAAAAGTTGAAGAGAGGATGACTTCTCCAAATGATAATGATCCTAAACACACCTCCAAATCTACACTGTCTTACATTAAGAGGAAGAAACTGAAGGTTTAGCAGTGACCTTTAATCACCTGACCTCAACATCATTGAAAATCTATGGATAGACCTGAAAAGAGCAGTGAGGAACAGACATCCCAGAAATCTGGAAGAACTGGAAGACTTTTGGAAAGAAGAATGGATGAAGAAACCTCAAACAAGAAGTGAGAGACTCTTGGCTGCTACAAAAACCTTTACAAGCTGTGATACTTCCAAGGGGGGGCAGTACAAGGTACTAACTCTGCAGTGTTCTCAAACATTTGTACATGCCATTAATTTTGTTTTCTGTTATTTTGAAATGGTAATTGATGGAAATAAAGACTTTTTTGTAACTTATTAAAACAATGTCTCATCTTTAAACTGATGCCTTTAGGACAATATTTTAACACGTCACCTGGGGTGCACAAACTTTCGATCCCCGGTTTATATTAGACTGAAAGAATTCATTTTTATCTGTATGCTGTACTTTAAGCGTTGGGAATTGACCTTGACCCCTCCCTAATGCATTTCTGCATCCAGGTGCAGACACACCACTGCAGCTCACATTATGATAAACCAGTGGTGATGACGTATTAGTGACCACAACATCAGGAGTGAGGCGAGAACTGCTCCTTTCTGATAAAACCTGAGAACCATGAAAGCTTCAAAAACACAAGCCTGAAACCTGTGTTCCTGCGGTGAAAGCTTTGGTTCTCCTGTTGGAGTCTCTTTCATCTCCTCTCATGAGCTCCTGCAGCACTTAGGACAAAGCGGAGAAAAACTTGGTCGGCTGGAACAATGGGTGGGGCTTTCTGGGGAAGCACTACAGTGGTTGAGGTCCTACCTTTCAGACAGGTCTTTCTGTGTTAAGATGGGCCCTTACTCGTCTAAGTGTTACCCCCTGAAGTGGGGGGTCCGTCAGGGATCAGTTCTGGGCCCATTGCTATTTTCTATTTACTTGTTGCCACTGGGAATGATATTACGGAAGCATGAGGTGGATTTCCACCTTTACGCTGATGATTGCCAAATTTATATCCCTATATGTAAGGGACCTGACCGCACGATTAAAAGAGTAATTGATTGCCTTGCTGAAGTTAGGTTGTGGATGTCAGCTAACTTTCTCGACCTAAATGAAAACAAATCCGAGGTAATTGTCTTTACCCCTAGAGGTCGAAAGGATCATGATGTCGATCTTCTCTCTCTTGCCCCTTTTGAACAGTCTGTGGTCACTAACTTGGGGGTGAAACTTGATGCTGCTTTGAAACTGGACCTCCAAATAAATGCTGTGACCAGGTCCTGCTTTTTTCAAATGCAACATCTGGCTAGGATTAAGTCTTTTATTTCAAAAAAGAACCTGGAAATAGTCACCAATGCCTTTGTGCTGTCCAGACTAAATTATTGTAGTTCTTTGTGTGCTGGGTTACCCAAGGCTTCAATAGCCAGACTGCAGCCGGTCCAAAATGCAGCAGCCAGATTTATTTGCGGGGCAAAAAAGTTTGACCACATAACCCCAATCTTGGCCTCTTTGAACTGGCTGACTTTTTATGAAAATTCTTATTTTTACTTTTAAGGCCGTGGCAGGTGTTGAACCTTCTTACCTCTCTAACTTGCTTGTAAAATATCCCCCCCCACAGTCCTTATGCTCTGCAGACAAGTGCGTGTTACTGGTTCCCAGAACTAAATGTAAATTTTGGGGGGACCGTGCTTTTGCTGAGCTGGCCCCTAAACTTGCCACCAGCAATTAGAGAGAACAAGCATTTGGAGAGTTTTAAAAAACAGTTATTCCTGCACTACAGCGTTTTAGCATCAACCTAGCCCTGTTATTATCCTGGTTTTTAGTTTTACATTGTTTTACATTGGTTTTCTTCTTTTAATGCTTTTATTCTCTTTGTTTTATTATTTTAAATCTATGTTTTCCTGGTGTACAGCACTTTGGGCTTCCTTGGCTGGTGGTGGAAGGTGCTCAATAAATAAATAAATGAAATGAAATGAAAACTAGATCGGATGTCATGGCTTTACACGGCGTGCTTGTGACGTAATCTGTCACGTCACTCTGTCAATGATTTAATAATTTAAAGATGCAACAAAAAAGTTTTAAAATGGTTTTTATATGATGAATAGTATTACTTAGCGTCTAAATAAATTGATTGTTTTTCATTCAAAAATATATTTTACAGCACAAACCATTTAATAGTAGAGTTTGGAAAAGTCAATAAAATATATATTTAAAAAAAGAGTAGATAATTTAAATAAATGAGGTTCGACTTCTGGTAGAACCACAAAATAAGAACATTAAAACTAACTTTTTTTACGTTAGGTGTGCATCCGGTCCCATAATGCACCGCGGCTGGTTTGTGGCGCCGTTAGCGACACCGTTAAACGTCAACAGGGTGATAGATAGAAGAATCCGCTTTAGTCAGACGCGCAGAGACGGCCGTAGACTGAGTCCTGGTTCCACAGCCCTTTCTCTGCCTCCCTGTAACTGTCGCTGACAACAGCATGGCTCCGTTCGGCTCTGTGCCTGCAGCCGTTAGCCTGCTAGCACGCTCATTCAGCGCCTTCTCGTGCTCCAGCTCCTTCCTCAGGTAACCCATGCACAACTGCACGAGGACTGCACGTCTGTTACTGCAAAAATGTCGCCTCCGTTTTCGGAAACTTTTTACTTTTGCAACTTATTTCTGTCTGCATAGTTCTATGTGTAAAGAGCTGGATGTTGCAGAGATGAAGATGCTGAGGTTCTGTTTTTAGTGACCAGGATGGATCAGGGATGAGTCCATCAGAGGGACAGATCATGTAGATGTTCCGGAGATGAATGCAGGGAAGCAGATGGAGATGTTTGGACTTGATGACAGGAGGAACACTGATGTTGGTAGAAGGATGCTGAGGTTGGAGCTACCAGCAAAGAAAGGAAGACCAAAGAGGAGGTTGAAGGATGTAGAGGAGGAGGACAGGAGGGAGGAGGATGCAGAGGAGAGGCTTAGATGGAGGCGCATGATTGGCTAAAGGGAGCAGCTGGAAGTTGAATAGAATAACTACATCACCGCTTTTGATTGATTTTCCTTTAAACTCATCCTTTCTTGGGGAAATGCATTTTTCTGTTTGTTCTGTTGATACTGAGTTACATGGAGTTTAGTGTTTACATTTAAAGTGATCTTGTCCAAAGTGAGCATCAGTGCCGTGTAGAATGATGTCTGCTTCATGCTCCTGTCAGGTGCTTCACCGTGGTGAACACCAGCCCGGGGAGATGTCTGACGTCTCAGCCCAGCGGCCCTCCAAAGAGGCCTTTGAACGGATACCTGAGATTTGTCATGCAGCAGAAGCCAGTTGTGGTCAAACAAAACCCAGGTACTGACCTGCTTCTGCAAATGTGTCCCATGTTTAAATGTGCAGATTCCCAAAGCAACACATTTCCCTGAAACACCTTTGCATGAAAATTGCTGTTATTTGATGGATATTTTATCTATAACACTTTACCTCAAAGCTGTCTTGGACATCTTGTCTTAGTTTCCTCATGTTATCCTGCTGAATTCGCTGGTTCTTAGTGGTTTTCAGGTGTAGACGTGAAACCGCACAGCCTGAGAGGCTAAAACCAAAACTACAACTCAGAGACTCAATTCCATTTACTAACAAAAGCAAAAAACAACAATCTGGAAAAGTAAGACAGAAGAAAATATACTGGAAATGTTTTAGTCAAGAAGAAAATTGGAGGAAAAAGATTTCAAAATGGACGTATATTTTTCTATATACATGTTTTTATGTTTGCCTCTCTGACTTTAGACAGAACTTTAATTAATACCAAGATGGAGAAATTGATTTATTCATTGATGGTAGAGACAAAATAAAAGTGCTCAAACTTTAGCATCAGATGAAAGACAACTTTCTTCAAACCTCCACAGTAAAGTTCAGCAGTTTTCAAACTTTTGATCACCCCACCAGTTGAACCTTTACAGGGGATGTTCACTAATGGCGCTCCACTGTTTTGTTCCTCTGCCTCCAGAGATCAAACCAGTAGAAATCATCAGGAGTATCGCCCAGCAGTGGAGAGTATTGAGTCCAGAGCAGAAGAAGGTTTTTGTTTTTGTTCTCAGCTTCATTTTATTTGGTTTCACCTTCATTGAAAAGCAGTAATGCACAGCTTCATCTGTGTATCCTGGTGACCAAAGCTTGGGGTGGGGTCTGCTTAGCCTTTTCAGGAGGCCATGCAGCAGGACATGCAGAAGTTCAAGCTGGACCTCCAGAAGTACCAGTCCCAGCTGACTCCAGCACAGCTCCAGCAGCAGGCCATGGAGAAGCAGCAGAGGATGTCCAAACGGAAAGCCATCCGAAAGAAGAGGGTAAGAGCATCACCACTGCAGGAACATCCAAGTAACTAAAAGCTGCTTCAGCACAGCTCATACTCAAACATGGATGAAGCGTGTGGGCACATGGACGGCACACTGCTCTCAGACAACTTTTCAGTCTTACTACCTTCTTGACCAAAAGTTGAAATGATGAACGTCAGCCTAACTGGCAGTGGGAACATCTGAAATCTTGCTGCAGCACACAGACCTGTGTTGTCCAGTTGATTTGGAAAATGGCGTTTATGTAAAGGCAGTTGTTAAGATGAGAAATTAATGCTAAACATCCATATGAATCAAAAATACTCTAAATGAATATTCATCATTCTGGATTAAACTAAAACCGAACCACACTTGTTATTGTAGCTGCTTGTTGTAGTGACATAATCTCTACCAGTAGATGGCGTTTCAGGCTGTGGCTTCAGTGTTATTCAGTTCCTCTGATGCAGCTCATTGTTTTCAGAAGCATCTTTAATGAAACAGCAAACTATTAACGTTCACCTTCATGTGCTTCTTTTAGGTGAGCTTTGTAACCTAAAATGAATATTGAATAACATGTATTTATGTGACATCCAGAAATATGTCTTTTATTTCCCTCAGTGGGTTTTTTCATTACCCAAAGTACAAAACGGCACTTTGCAGTTTTGTAGAAACAAATGTCCTGATTTTATAGCACTCAATGGAGCTTTTATAGATACACTTGCAATATAAAAATCAGTTTCAATGCTTGAAATGTAATGCGTGAGAATGTGATGAACATTGTTTTGTCTGTGTTTTCTGTAGGAGCTGACCAGCTTGGGAAAGCCCAAACGGCCTCGCTCTGCCTTCAACATCTTCATGTCGGAGCACTTTGAGGAGGCCAGAGGGAGCACGACGCAGGTCAGACATGCATGCTGCTTGCAAAAGCATCCGTGGGCTTGAGTCTCACAGACGTCTGATACTTTTATTTTAAAAAAACTCCGGCCTCATTCTTGCAGCTAATAGACAAAGCCTGTAGCCAAGTTGACAAGCTCCTCCCACTCTGAGATCTTGCATAGATGTCAATCAGCAGACAATGAAAATCCCACCAGGAATGGGCATAATGGCCAAAAACTCAATCCCAGATTTTGTTTTGTTTTGTTCATTTTAAAATGTTCTTCTGAAATCCACTGGAGTCTGTTTGATCTCAAAATAGGAGTTATTTGTTTGCTGTAACCTCTGTGAGTCTGTTCTTCAGAACACTCGTATTGCAAAGACGCTAGATTGTTCAGTATATATAATGAAAGCTTTGTTGTATTTGTTGAATTTTTTTTTTAATTTTCCTTCATCTTGAGTTGTTGTAACAATTGAATTTCCCCACAAACAGCAGGGATCAATACGTTTTATCTTATCCTTCTCTCGACCTTACAACCAGGGCCTGCCCTGGGCAAAGGAGACCTAGGCGGCTGCCTATGGTGTCATCTGCTTGAGAGGGCACCAAATGACAATGACTAGGCTAAGGCGCTTTTTTGTTTTTTAAGTTTATGACATTTTTTATAAGAGTTAAATACACCACTTATTTAGTTTAAAAATAAAAAGTGATCATTTGAAACATGAATAAAATAACTCAAAAGTTTGACGTAGTCAAACGTCTGTGTGTGTGTGTGTGTGTGGGGGGGGGGGGGGGGGGGGGGGGGGGTGTTAGTTAGTTAGTGCTTCTGTAAAACTTAAAGGATGAAAGAGGAGGAAAAACTGACTCAAAGAATTGGTTTGTCTGTCTTATTTACATTCAATTACTTGAAAATTCACCCCCTTCCCCTGCATCTCAGTCAAAGAATACTCTTGGTTTTGGTCAAAAAGATAAAATAACTGGCGATCTAGTTTTTTTTTTTTTTTTTTTATCTTTACACCTTTAACAACTGAGATCCTTCAATCTTGCACAGTGAAGATGTCACTATTGAAACATACCATTTCACTGTTCATATACCATACGGTGTTGCAGTGGCGCTTCTACTTCCCTATACAAAGTTTGCCGGATCGAGTCCAGTTCTGGGATCAATTTTTTTTTAAACATAACTGGTTATTAGTTACATTTTGAGAGTTAAACTGCGTGCGTGTGACCGCAGCGGGGGTGGGCGGCACAAAAATCCTTTTTCGCTTTGGGTGCCATGCAGCCCAGGCCCAGGCCTGCCTACAACCACAATGTTGTGCTGCTAAAGCAAGACATGACTGAGAATGTCATGGTGTCAATTACAGGTTGTATCAGTCATAAAAATGAGCAAAATGGAGACTGTGAGACCATTCAGATCAGGACTAACAAACATGACAACAAAGGGGTTTGTGTGGTCTGTAGTCGAAGTGGAGTTTCTGCTGAAGGACAATGCAGGACCTGCTCAAGAAAACACAAGAAATGTGTAGATTTACTCCAAAATCCACAGCTTTAGGATTCTTCTGTGTTTATTTCTCAACTGAGCAGTGTTGCAACAAATAAAAATCCTTCATCATAGTGATGTAGATGAGCTGTGAGCATTACGCAACAACAGCAACAACTCACGTCTGCATTAACGTCTGTATAAACTGTGGGAGGGCGGGTGATGAAAGGAACCGGGGCGGTGAGCGTTCAACCCCCTCCCTGTGGTGTTATCAGCACAGCTGGAGCTAAATGACTCAAAAACTCTTTCTCCTCATTCTTCAGGCAAAATTGAAGTCTCTGTTGGATGACTGGAGGAGTCTGTTCAGCCACCAGAAACAGGTTTGTGCACAGAGTTCTGGAAAGACTGATCAGGTGAATGTCACTGTGCTGATTTCCTCTGCTCCACGTCAAAGGTTTACATGCAGCTCGCCCAAGATGACAAAATCCGCTACAAAAATGAGATGAAGTCGTGGGAAGACCACATGTTGGAGATCGGACGAGAAGACCTCCTCCGGGAACAGACCATGTCATCACACAGAAGACGTGCTGCTGGAACAGCAGCAGCCAAGAAGAAAACAAAGACGACGAAGACTAAAACGGCCAAGAAGTCCTCAGCGACAGCAAAGTCGAAAGCCGTTACCAGAGAGGTGAAAAGCACCTCTGCACAACTCGTCCGAAAAGGGTCCACCAAGAAAGTGTGAGGGTGTTGAGGATTCTCAGGACATGTTCATCATATCTGATGATTCACAGCTGTCCTCCACTTTTTATTTCTTCTCTTCTTTTGTCGTTTGTATCCGTCCTGCAGGACATAGCTATGTATTCATCAGAGTTATTAATAAAGTTTTCTCTTTTTGTCTATATTTTGCGCCCTCAGTGACATCACATCTTTAGAACATGTTGCAGAATGAGCCATGATCACAAGCTCAGGGGGCTGAAAAACTGAAGCACTGAAGCCCCAAGGCTCCTGGCAGTAAGAGATGAGTGATGATAACATGCATACCTCTGTTGGCTTGAAGGAAAAAATACTGTTACTCTCATTCTGTCTTTTTTAAATAATTATTTACATTTGCAAAAATATCGTTTTATTCAAACTCAATGTCCTGGAGCTTAAACATGTTCACACTTTCCAAACCAGTAGTACACAGAAGAAAAGTGACTGAAATAAGAATACACAGGATCACATTGTTGATTCTAAATTGGCAGGCAAAAATGGCTTTGGGCAGGAGAATATCGTTTCAGGGGATTTGGAGTTGGTTTAGCAGTTTTTTTTTGTTTTGTTGTTGAACTAAGTTTCAAACATGGACGTGGGGTCAGGGGAGGCAGTGAGGGACCTGTCATCGTCCTCGCCATCATGAACAACTAAAAATAAAAATGTCTACTAGTCTGTTATATAAATGCCATTTATTTGCATGATTATAATAGATTTCAACCTAAAAGGCATATTTATTGCTTTATAAGCATCATTACATAATAATGTGGTGCTTGGATCTGACATGAAGGTGCAATGAAGAAACTTAAGGTGAGACAGACAGAAAAACAACTTCTTTTCTTTTTCTTAAACCTCCTCTTTGGTCTTCCTCTAGACCTCTTTCCTGCAGCTCTAGACTCAGCATCCTTCTGCCTCCAGTTCTGCTTCCTGTCTTTTCCTCAGTACCACAGTCTCTAGAATGAACATCTTGGCTGCTCTCACCACAGTTTTGTTCACCTTTCCTTTCATTTGAGCTGAAGCTCTTCTATCACACATCACACCTGACACTTTTCTCTCCCAGTCCAACCTTACTTCTTCACTTCTCTTCCACACTCTCCATTCCTCTGGACTGTTGACCATAGATACTTCAAATCCTCAACCTTCTTCTTTCTCTTCTCCCTGTAACCTCACTCTTCCACTTTGGTCCCTCTCATTCAAATTAAGTTCAATGGGAGTTCGTTATTTTGTTTTTCTCTGGCTGACTGCAAAAATGGTGGGTCTAATATCATGAAAGTTGGACTTTCAATCAAAACTACTATTTCTGGCTCTTTACTCACGGATTAACCTTTTGTGTGGTTTTCTTTTCTGTGGGATCTGGCCGTTTTTAGATGACTTCAGGGCTGGAAAACGTGGAGAAATTTACTCTATCTGGCAACCTGGCAACACTGCTGAGCAGAAGCCGCGCTCGGTCTGCGCATGCTCACCGCGGCCGGAAGTGGGATGTGTCCCGGATGAATTCGTGTTGCTGTTCCACATCTGAGAATCATTGAATCAGCTCCAGAGCGGGGCTATAGCCGAGCCCAGAGGCGGACGACGACACCCCCGCATTCCACCTCGAACAGCCCCGCGGCAGAGCCCCCGGTGCCGCTGGGCTGGACCAAACACGGGCGTTTGTGACCGTTTGGCGCTTATGTAAAGGCAGCATGTGAACCGTCACATTTGGACTTCGGTTGTGCCCCGCGCAGCTCCCACTCTCTGTCAGATGTCGAGGACTCAGCATCATCGGATGATGGAGTCCTCCGTGGCGCCGGGCAAACTGGATCTGGTTCCTGCTTCTGCTGCCGGGCTCGATTCGGTTCCACGGATCTCCGGAGGCGACCCCGGCAAAGAGCCGCAGGACCCGGCTAACCTGAACGGCTGCGTGCCCCTCTCCCATCAGGTAGCGGGACACAAGTTTGGAATGGACAAAGGCGGTGAGTGGCGCTCTGTGCACGGGACACTGTCCGTACACGATCCGTACATGACCCATACATGATCCGTACATGATCCATACACGAT
Source organism: Oryzias celebensis (assembly GCA_014656515.1). Lineage (NCBI taxonomy): Eukaryota > Metazoa > Chordata > Actinopteri > Beloniformes > Adrianichthyidae > Oryzias > Oryzias celebensis. Next base: position 38,398,180 of record BNCR01000001.1, on the reverse strand, counting down.
CCGTACGCGATCCATTTATGATTCATAGATGATCAAATGATCCATACATGATCACATGATCCATACATGATCCGTTTACGATCCATACATGATCACATGATCCGTACGCGATCCATTTATGATTCATACATGATCACATGATCCGTACGTGATCCATTTATGATTCATACATGATCACATGATCCGTACGCGATCCATTTACGATTTATACATGATCACATAATCCGTACGCGATCTATTTACGATCCATACATGATCACATGATCCGTACGTGATCCATTTACGCTCCATACATGATCACATAATCCGTACGCGATCTATTTACGATCCATACATGATCACATGATCCGTACGCAATCCATTTATGATCCATACATGATCACATGATCCGTACATGACCACACGATCCGTACATGATCCATTTATGATCAAACATGATCACATGATTTGTACATGATCAGTACATGACATCATCTGTCACGTAGGATTAGAACTTAGTTACTTACAGTCACATGAACTTTGGTGACCTCCCATAATGTGACTCATGATCTGGAAGTCTTTCCACACTTGGAGGTTTTTGAGCTCTGACTGCTGGACAGAAGGTCCGGCTCGCTGTCCTTCAGTAAACCCTCAGAGGTCTTCTGTCAGGTTCAGGTCAGGACCGGACACACCAGTCAGGTTCTTCTGCATCAGACGGGTTCGCCCGTGTCCTGATGGACCATCTTTAAGTTCTAGTATTCAGACGTGTTGGAACAGGAAGTGCTCATTCCCAAACGGTCTGTCACAGTTGGAGCTTAAAACTGTTCAACATGACTTGGTCTGCTGAAGCACCCAGAGTTCCTTTCACTGGAACTCTGGGTGCTTCAAAAGCAACCCCACACCATAATCCTCCCTCCACCAAGCCTCATACTTGGCACTATGCAGTCAGTTAAATACCATTTCTATAGCAACTGCCAAACCCAAATTTTCCACCAGATTGTCAGCAAAGCATGACTCATCCGTCCAGAGAACGTCTCCTGCTCTGGAGTCCTTCAGAGGTCCTGTGTCACTCCATCCTGGCTGAGCGGCAGGTTCTTCCACTTTGTTCTGAAAGCCACAGAGTGGACCTTCATGAGTGGAACTGAGGATTCACTGAGCTGCTGAGAGGGACCTGTTCTTTCCTAGGTGTTTGTAGAAGAAGTCAATAACTGGATCAGTCACCTGTGGACATGACTGGATCCAGTTATTGAGCGAGGAAATAGTTGTGGTAGTTTTGTGGACGCTGGTCCCACACATCAGGGTATATGTGTTAAAATAAGCGGATTCACACACATCACTGAACCAACCAAAGAGACCAAATGAAAGTCCCAGCAGCTCAGAGACACACATCAGAACCAGAAAACAGAACCACTCTGTTGAAGCCACGCTGTGACGGCTGAGCTTCTTTGCCTCAGGTGTCTGTCAGCTTATGGCAGAGCAGTTTTGTGGTCATGATGAGAACATTGTGATTTGTTTTTTTGTTTTCCTATCTCGTTCCAAGAGGCTGCCGTGTAAACACACTTTTCTGATGATCTTTCTGATGATCTTATCATGTGTTCAGGAGGAACCACGTTTGGGAATACATGTGTAAACACAATAATAATGAGCTGAAAGGAGGATTTTCCTCGTTCTCTCCATCTGCTGACGGTCTGATGAATAAAACGTCAGCCTTTCCTTCAAGCCCGTCCTTTAGAATCATGTAAGCATTCTCCTCCGGTCTTTAGTCTGGAGGTGTTTGGACACGGACAGCGGGATCGGCGGAGCATCATTAAAAGTGATTTTCAATGTTCAAACAGCTTTAGTCTGATGCGACAGAACATCTCTGCCTGCAGACTGAGATAGCTGAACTGTAGACGAGGGGCTGAGCTGTGCCCCCTGCAGGACTTCATGCAACATTTTTACATTCAGCATCACGTTTCTCTTTTCGTGTAAATCCATCTTTCCACTACTCATTGATTCCTGTTGTCTGAGGGAATCAGAAAGGATCCAACACTTTGAATCCCACCGAACAATCCCGTCTGTGAGGCGTGCGTTTGCAGCCTGTGGTGGGTAAAAATCACGGTGGTTCTGTGAGACGCCTCCTCACAGTGATCATCAACGGACTGCTTCCGGGCAAACACTGGAGGAGCGGCTTGTTAGTCATCAGGCCGAACGAGAACTTCTTGTTTCACAGATGCTTTGCAGATAAGAGGGGTTTCTCCGTTTCAGTTCCATGTACACAGCAGGGTTAATCATTCATCAGGCTCAAGACAAAGAGCAGCTCTGAAAGGCCCGTCTGCCTCCACGTGACAGTAAACCGTCTGTCAGATCTTTATCCAGGAACACCTGTCTGAATATGAAGGTGTGTTTGTGACACCCCCCTTCTTCACCTTTGTCCTCACAGTGCTTAGAGATTGTGCATTGATTCCGGTTACGGGTCAAAGGTCTTCTTTAAATCAAACTGAAATGTTAGCATGAAGGCTGTGGTGTAGCGGCTCGTCAGAAGGTTGTTCAGTTCCTCTGTGTTTGGTGCTTCTGTATTTGCTGGTTTACTCTGTGTATTTTACACTTTTTGTGACCTTTAGTCTTTCCAGCTGCTGAACTGCTCTGACACATCCGTCTTTAACACAGAAGGTATAATGAAGGAACACAGTTGTTTTGCAGTAAATCTCAGTGCAGAAATCACCCATATTTGAGGCGTCTCTGAGCAGGTTGATCAATCCAAAGCTGCATGCAGAGCAGGGAGACTGTCCCACTGACCATGACATCTGTTCATGGGTCTCTGTTCTCAGGGATGATCAAGCAGGCTTAAATCAAGTCAGATCCATCCCTTTGAAGACCATCTCACAGAGTTTTCATTTTTAATCACTTGTAAGGAAGTGCCTTTGAGCAATAACAAGAACCTTCTCCAATAGAAACAATGAATCTGGCAGCAAAAAAACCCCATCAGGCGACTGGAAGTTCAGATGATTAAAGTCAACAAAGTGGCGTGTGGAAGTACATCTGCAGGCTCTTCCATCAGTGTGAAGGCCTGGCTGCAGTGCTTCTCATCCACAGACATGCTTATTTGACCTGACTGATGGAAGGAACCACCCATTCATCGCTTCCTAGTCCACCTCGCCCACAGGCGTAACCTAAACCAAACACAAGTTCTTATCTTCAACTTCCTGAAATCACACTGAATTGTCAAGAATGCATCACAGTAATAGTTGTTACTGCAAGACGCAAGCAGGTCCAAAGACTGCTGAGCTTCCTGGAGGGAAGATGGGCGGTAAACTGGGATTTTAGGCAATTAAGGCCTTCCAAACATACATGAGGGGTAGAATATGATGAGCAGGCAAGTCTTAGCAAACAACAGCAGGTCCCATAGAATCAACTCTCTCAAAAGTCCATGTAATAAAACAAGAAGAAGAAGAGCAACACAGGAGGATGATGATGATGAGCATGATATCAGGACCAAGTCTCCACCCTCTATTTATACATTTGATACAAACCAGATCTGACCAACTGACCAAGATGGGAGAATATTCCAACGTCTATGGAGAAGATCCCAAATGTTGGTTTGAAAGGAACCCTGTCGCTTCATCTTTTCAAATGGAGTCATTTGTTTGCTTCTCTTCTGTTGTATTGTTTGTGGGCTGTAGTGGCTGCTGTGTAGCTCACTGTGAAATGAAGCCTTTTTTCAAGTACAATAAGAGATTTTAGGCTCTGTGCTGTTTTCTGCTTACAAAATCAGTTAGACAACAAATAAATGTGTCTGTCTGTCTGTGAGGAAGTTACACACATGCTGCAAACTCTACAAAACCTTTCAAAAACTGGATTGGTCATCAGTTTAGTCACTGCTGGAGCAGGTCAGGGCACCCCGCCCTCACAGCATCCAAACAGCTGACCCCAGATCAGTGGCTTTAGCTGTGATGTTTGTGTCTTGCAGGGATACTGCAGCACCCAGACGGTACGGTCCTGAAGCAGGTTCAGCCTCCACCCAGGGGCCCTCGAGAAATGCAGTTCTACAGCACGGTAACACAAAGACCACACACAGGTTCTTGGTGCATGACGGGGTGTGTTTGCTGAACACACTTCTCCGAGTGAGTTTGTCTGCTAAAAGTCAGCAGCTCTTTCAGGAGGTGAATCTGCACCGACTCGACGAGAGAAAAGAAAAACTGCTTAACCTCAGCCAACGCATTAACCAGCTTCGCTTCGATGAGAAAACCCTTTAACATTCAGTCCAAAAAGTCTCTTCAGTGATGAGAAGCTGTTATGTTTTTAAAAAATGGGTCTGTTGGGGTGTGAAGTTCAGAGAGCAATCGTATCTGAGTTTCTGCAATTATTGAATAACTCGACTCTTATCTTAACTGCGATGCAACAACATCCTGGCATGGCCGCGCCTCCGCAGCGCGGCTCACAGGAAGGAACATGCCCTGCATATCAGGCTCATGCCATCAGCTGCATTCAGACATTTCCCTTCTGATGCTCGCTCTGCTGCAGGAGTCTGGTGAAGCGCAGAGAAGAAACCCTAAAAACTGCAGGCTTCTGCAAACGTGAAACAGGGCCGTTTTTAATGCCCCGCTCTGATGAAAATGGTCTTTTTAACATGTTCTTGTAGCATTTTTCTCACGATGAAGAACATATTTGCAGAAAATCAAGATTGCATTTTTTAGTATTTCTTTATTCAAACTGTCGTGAATCAGGAGCAGCTGGAAAAAGTGCTGTTGGAAAAGCTGTGATGTAGGTTCTACAGTTGGCAGGCAAGCTACCTGCTCCACTCCATTCCGATGCATCGACTTCCAGAAAAATAGATCCATGAACGTCTTCGTTTTCCTCGTCTGAGCTGGAATCTGGATCAGAACTGAACGGCTGGATTGCTCTGATAATGTTGTTGCACCACTAATGTTAGGTTTGGGTTGTGAAGGGCTGTAAGCTAGAAGGAAAGAATTTAAATAAAGGGATGATGGGGGAAGCCCCTCACACAACTGAGAGATGGATTTCTGATGAACTCCTGCCGCTCTGCAGAAACAACGTCCTATAAAACAACACAGGTATTTAGACTTTGGCTGGAAACTGCAAAACCATCATTAAAAGCCCACCAGGAACACTTTGAACGTAGGTCCAAAGATGATTGCAGTGGATCTTTAATGTCCTGTTTTTGAAAGGAAGGTTTAAACTGCAGAATGTTTCCACAGGTTGAGCTGGTATGACTCCATCCTGCAGGTCAGAGCCGTCCTGTCACTCAGGCTGGACCAGCACAGGTTGATGGACTTCTGTGCAGTGAAACATGATTGTGTGTTTATCACAGGTATATGCAGAGGACTGCTGTGACCCTTGCCTTCTGGACCTCCAGAATTATCTTCCCAGATACTATGGCACATGGTCGTCCCCTGACAGGCCGCACGGTAAGAGGAGCGAACGATGCAAAGTTTTAAGCAGAAAAAGGAAACTATTTCCAAAAAGGAATGCTGTAATTCTTAGTTTTTGTTACTAAACCAAAAACGGAAAGAAAACAAATCCCAAAAGTCATTGACGTACTTGCTGTTCACCTTCACAAACTGATGTCTGCTCCTGAGTGAGTGTTTAGGAGCAGAGCCCGGTCTATGATTAACTAGTTTAACCAGTCCTGTGTTGGCCATTATCAGTTTGGTTTGCAGGTTTAAGGCGAGCTGTAAAGCAAACACAACAGGGTGTGTGGGAGTTATTAAACTTGGCAAGCAGGTGTTTAAAGTTGAGATTGTAAAGTTTTACATTGGATGTCAAAGTTCCTAGAAACCACAAGACAGAATTCCTCTGTCGTTCACTCCCTCGGAGTCTCCGTGGTCCAGGGAAACATCCATGAGCTGGAATGGTTCGTCAGCTTGTTGCTTGTGTGCAGAAGCAGGAATCTGGGCACACCTCCATTTGTACAAATGATGTCTTCTGTTTGTCTTGAAGCTGCTCCAATCTTGTGACAGTTTACAATTGTAATGACAGTGAATCCCTTTGATTCTCACAGGGCAAAACATTGTTTTCCATCACCGATTTAGTAAATTCTCCTTCTAAAAAGCTGAGTTTGGACTGTAATGTTCATTATAGAAACAATTCAACGGCGAGAGACAGAATGTAGAAAAGAATCCAGGAAATGCATTTGTTTGTGTTTTAAAGAACATATTTGTATAATGGAACTAAAAGCCAGTTTTCAGTTCCTACAAACACGAAATCTGTTCCTCACAGACCTGTTTCTTCATTAAGAAGTTATTCTATCCTCGTCTTGTTACCTGTATTAATGTCACCTGTTTGAACCGGTTCTCTGTATAAAACACACCTGTCCACATTTGAAACAGTCAAACTGAAACCTCTCCACCATGACAGACCAAAGAGCTGTCCAAGAACACCAGCAGCAAGATTGCAGACTTGAACCAGACTAGAATGAGCCAATCTGCTATGAACAAGTATTTTAAAAAGAAGAGATTGTCTGTTGGAGCAATTATTACAAGATGGAAGAAATACAAGATTACTGATAATCTCCCTCTACCTGGAGCTCCATGACAGATCTCACCTGATGGAGTACAAGGGATCTAGAGAGCAGTGAGAAAACAGTACAACGACCTTGAGAACTGGTCAAGGTCCTCAGTAACCACAGTAACAAAGGTTACTATAGTAACACACTGTATCATCATAGATTTGGTTAAGTATAGGTTCCCCTTCTTAAACAAACTCACGTCCAGCCCCGTCTGAACATCTGGATGACCCAGAGGAAAACTGGGAGAATGTCATCAGATGAAACCAGAATGAAACTCTTTGATTTAAACGCTGTGTTTAGGAGAAAGAGTGCAGAGTTTTATACCAAGAAAATCATACCCACTGTGAAGCATGGGGGTGGAAACATTATGGTTTGGGACTGCTTTTCTACAAAGGGGACAGGATGACGGATCTGTATTCAGGAAAGATCTTATTGACTAGATACTTGTTTTCTGTGCCATTAAACAATGGAATTCCATCAAAATCAAGCAAAGACATTTCCTGGATTCTTTTTTTTTACATCCTGTCTCTCACAGTTAGTGTTTCTACGATGAACATTTCAGACCAAACTCAGATTTCAGAGGGACAAATTTCGCAATTGGTGACTCACAAATACTTTTTTGTGCTACTGTACATCATGTTTTGAAATGAGCCTGAAGACTCGTAAGCTTGAAGAAAGTGGAGGAAGCATCAGAACGAAAGTCTATCATGCTGCGGTGCTTCAAATGTAAAAGTTTGTCAGTGATGGAAGATGCAGAAGTGGCTCTAGTTGAAGATCTACAGCCAAGCCTCTAACATGAAAACTCTGAGACTCGTATTTTCAAAATAAACCTCAGGATGGGCACAGAAGAAGCATTGGATGCTTTGTTGCTGCTCTGGAGAGTCAGGTTTAAACATGCAGCTGAATTAAGAGGTCCAGAAGCAATGGTTTTCCTCCACAGAGCCCTGTTCACATTAGGCATAGGTACCTGGGTTGATGTGAATAGACAAACAGATCAATGGTTTAATCTAGAAGACATTTTAATAAACTCCAGCTGAGTTCCCTGAAAAACTGCGGATGGACGTAGAAAGAAATCTGGCCCAGTTGGCCCAGCAATTGTTGTTCTTTCCAAAACTGTTACCTAAAGGCCCCCCACTCAGGATCCCCCGATCCATTTGAAGGCATGTCCATGTTGTAATAATCTTAGCATCACGTCAAAGGTGAAGTTCTCACTAAAGACTGAGTGGAGCTGCTACACTTATAGTAGAATGATGAGGAGAAAGGACAGATTTTCTCCTGATTCCATTTTTCCAGACAGTTTCTCTGTATTTTACTGCAGTGAGCATTAAGGAGCATCATGAAGAAAGTGTTTAGGCTGTAACATGACACAGTTGAGCCTGTGGTCGTGGCTCACAGCGTCTGCAGGTCTCCAGCAGCTCCATCTCATTCAGCCTGCTGACTCATCTTAAACTCTGCTTGATTCTGGATGCTGGTTCTTGAGTTTTCTGGTCTTTAGACGCCCATACTCACCCGCTCATTCTTTAACAGACCTGTACCTGAAGCTGGAGGATGTAACTCGCCACTTCATCAAGCCGTGCATCATGGACGTTAAACTGGGTCAGCAGAGCTACGATCCTTTCGCCTCGCAGGACAAACGAGAGCAGCAGATCAAAAAATACCCGCTCATGGAGGAAATCGGTTTCCTGATCCTCGGCATGAGGGTACCTGTTTTCTTACTTTGTTGAAATCTGTCATTTTAATAAATCCAGGATATATGTGGAGTTTGTTTCTCTGTTCAATTTAAAATCAATTTAATGCTCTTTACAAACATAAGGCTAAAGTGGTTTCCTTCTCATAAACAGTAAGATTCAGGGTTTTCATCGGCTTCAGCACTCAGGAACTTCTGTGTCTCTCTTCTTCTTGTTCTGAGTTCTTGTCAACTTCCTTTGGGTCAGAACAAACTCCCCTTCATTGGAACCAGACGGTCATCAGTTCTTCTGTTAAGGACAGAAGACAGCCGCCCGTTTGTTTTCAGATTTACAGACAGAAACTGGGATTCCAGGGCTTCTGGGTTTGTTCTTGTACAAGCAGGAGTCAAGAGGAGTTTGTAAAGTTCTCCTTTTCCTTTCGTCCTCTCTTTTCAGGTATACAACATGTGCAGTGACTCGTTCAGCTCCTACGACCAACACTACGGACGGGGACTGGTGAAGGACACGGTGAAAGATGGTACATGTCTGCGTTCATGAGGGGCTTCATCAAATGATCCATGGTTTACACATGAAAAAATGTGTTCTTTTTAAACAGTGTCTATTAAACTATACTTAGCAGGTGCTTTTCAGTCCATGTCAAATGAGAATCACGGTTTAAAGTGAAACTGTGAGGAAGAAATCAGGGGCCAACAATGAAACATCTGTTCAGGTTTGCTGTCCCAAAAAGTAGAAACTGAGAGTTTGAAACCAGTTTCTTCTCAGGACAAAAACACATAAAATCTAGAGAACTTTGGGCTTATCTCTTAAAAATTTAAAGGGTTGATCCTAAAAAATTCAATTTGTTGTTTATGTTTGCTGTAAAGCACTGGCATAAAAACCACCAGGATGTTTAGAGGAGGAATGCAGTGAGAACTGCAAAAACCCGTTTAAAAGTGATTGGTAATGTTTCTCTTCCTGCTTTCTGTAACACATCAGAATGAAACCACTCTAATGGAACCTAAATAGAAAGAGGCTTTAATGAACATTCTTTCAAAAGACAAGCAAAGTAAAACTAATTCTTGAACACATTTCCTTGTTAAGGTTTTCAGTTTGCTCCTCACACCAAACCAGAATCTTCTCTGGAAATTCTGTTTCAGTTTTAAATTGAATCTACATTTCAGAGGAAACATTCTTCAGACTTCATAGATTCCTCTAAAACTATCATTTTTCTTTTAGTTGTCTGTGGAAATGAGTACGCAGGTTGACGTTTTTGAAAGTCCAGTCATTTGGGCTTCAGTTCCTCCGAATAGCTGATGTCAGAAGTGAGGCTGCTGTTTTGTGAGGTCTTTGTGGACACAGGAACAGAGTTCTTCAAAGGTTCCCGTCAGGTCCCAAACATAAACTCTTCCTATCATATTTTAGGCAAGGAAATGTTCATATTTAAAGCTGGTTCATTCATTGTTTTATTGATAATTCTTTCCCCGTTTCCGGGACGCCTTCAGCAGCAGATCAGCAGAGTGGAAAGATGGGAGAGTTGAGGTGCTGCAGACATGGCGTTAGAGGAGCCAACAACCTAAGACCCTTTGTGGTGTGAGATAGCGTTCCTAATGAGAGTGAGCACGCCGTACAGGAAGCAACGACAGATCACGCTGTTTATTTGTGGCTTTAATTTTGTTGTTGGTATCACTGCTTCCTTTTCCTGTTCATATCTTATGTTAAAAAGGGCGTCTTTCCATCCAAAAATATTTCATGATCCCTTCATGGTGTGTATGTTTAGTTTTACTCCTCTGATCTCCAGGTTTGGCCAGATTCTTCCATAACGGCGTCCGTCTGAGGGAGGACGCTGTCCTGGCCAGCATCTGTAAGGTGCAGCAGATCCTCCACTGGTTCCGATCCCAGCGGAAGCTGGTCTTCTACGCCAGCTCCCTCCTGTTCGTCTACGAAGGCCTTCCCCCATCATCTTCGCCGTCTTCCCTTCACAGTTCTCTGCCCGTTAGCCCTGCGGTGAATGAGAGCGCCGCTCTGTCTTTGGTGGCTGAAAGGGGCCAGGAGGAGAAAGCCATTAGGGAGGAGACTGGGGAGGAAAAGGGAGTCGCTGAGAACAACAACAACACTGAGGTGGCAGTGCCCCGGGACTGCAGCCCGCCCACCATTTACAACCAATACATGAAGGCCAGAGACCGCTGCGGTGGGGAGGGGTGTCTCCATGGCAACAGCGGAGACGGAACACCAGAAATCACAAGCGGCTCCAACGCAGGACTGTGGGAGGAAGACAACGCCACCTGGAAGCAGAGGGGGGGCCTGAAAGCGTCGCCGAATGGAAACCAAACCAAACCACAACTGGAAGCAAAAGATGAGGACAGAGACAGGAAGGAGGAGGTGGGAGGAGGAGGAGGAGGAGGACAGGACGGCACAGATGTGGAAGTGAGGATGATCGATTTCGCTCATGTTTTCCCGAGTGACAGCTGCGATCATGGCTACATCTTCGGCCTGAAAAACCTGCTGACAGTGCTGGAGCAGATCCTCTGTGACGCCGCTCAGAGCTCCCTCTCCGCTCCGACCTCCTGAAGGAGCCGGAGCGGAGGAGCGCATGCGGTCCAGAAACCCAGAGCCATGGTGGTCATCATCTCCTGAACTCTCTCAGCAGACACCAACCTGTGAAGGCAACATGACGCTGCACCCAAACACAACATCTCAGTGCCCCGTCAGCCCCACACATCAGCGGTCAGGAGCCGCCGCCGCTGCCCGCTCCTTTAAAACGCCTGACAGTTCTGTTGAACTCCTGCAGGTTTACTTTGAAGCTGTGCGTTTGAGTTCTAGAATCTCCAGGTTCCACAAGAACTTCTTTTGATTGATGCTTCTTCCAAAATCTGATTTAGAGGTTTAGAGTTTTTCTTTTCCTGGTTTGAGTGAGTGTAAAGACTGGTAAAGTTTAGAACTCCATTTTTCGGTTGTTTACTTTCACCGTGTCCTCAGCCCTTTAGAGTCCATGGATGTAAACTGGATTTGCTGTAAATGTTTACAGGTTCCTGTCGGACTGGAAACCCAGCAGAACTGGTGGTTTTGGGGGTCTGACAGGCTCACAGGAAGCTGGAATCAGCCTTGTGTTTAGGTTCCGTCGTCATGTTGCTCTTCAGGTCAAACCACTGTCAGCAAGTTTGTAACTCAGGTATTTACTGTACTATTGATTCTTAAGATTGCTACTATTCCTTTCTCTGCGAGAGAATCCTTATGCTGTATGCTTGATGTTGAAAAGGTTTTATATCATTTTAGTGGATATTTATCTCATGAACACTTTAATCTCATGAACACTGACCTTCAGTTACTTTATATGCCATGAATTTGGACTGGAGGAGCTTAGTGGTTTTATCGTTTGACAAATCAGTTCTTCTTTTCCTCCACAGTTTCACAGATCAGCGAAGCCTGTTCAGGTTCAGGCTTGACGGGAATCGGGTCTGTGTTTGAGCCCTGTTTCTGAAACTCTAGGTTTTCTGAGCTGCGTAGGGGTGGGGGGCACTGGTGAGGAAGGAAGTAAGTCTTTATTGCTATAGCACTTTTCTCAGAGAGCGACTCACAAAGTTAAGACAAGATAGCTCCTCCTTCAGGAGAGCTGCTTGTCCCAAAAGGAGAAGTCGGGCCACAGATCTGGCAACTCCATGCCGTTTGAGTTTGACAATCATACGAGACAAACTGACATTCGGTTGGCCCCCCCCCAAATTGAAAGAGTAAGCAGACAAAGATTTAAGCCTCCAGGAACTGCAGCAGTAAACGCTTGCTGAAGACTGAATCATAACATCAGTTCTTCTGATTCCTCACAGGTTTTTGTGTTTTTTTATGTTTTTAGCAAAGAATTAATTTAATTTCTTGAAAAGGCGAGCTAGAATGCAAAAATAGACGCCCACCTTCTAAATATATTTACATGCAAATGCATAATGTGCCTCAATTAGATGAGAAACTGCAGTAAAACTCTAAATGTTGTTGACAGAGTGGATCCATTTATGACAGTAAAATGAGCGTAAATGCTACTAAAGTTATCCATGACCCTGCTAACATGTTAGCTTTAACTAATGTCTGTGTTCTGGCATGACCGGGCTGTGACACATGCATCGTGTCCAAAGACAGAAGTGCAGACTCTAATTTAGGAATGTGTGGACTCATCAGCTGTGGAGATGTGGATCAGAAGCTCCTCACTGCTGAGTCACGAACTGTTTTAATGCTCTCCACTAAAAAGGAAAGTCTGATTTTATACTTGCACCTGAAATCTGAGGGTTAGCACAGTCTTCTGAGGAGCTTGTTTCAGGGGGATTTTGTTCCAAAGCTTTGGTCCCAGGCGACTGATCCTTTGACTGTCTTCTCATAAACCCAAGTGAGCAGACTTTGATGTGACTTCTGTTTGGATCTCGGTGCCACGCGGCGGCCTTCATCTCCACATAGACACTGAGTCTGTGGAAACCTCTCAGACCAGAGCTCGCGCTGAGGCTGTGTCCTCCCGGGTCCGTTAGGTCCCAGCAGGAGGAGCGCTGAGGCCTGCAGCGGTCAGGTCTGTCCTGATGGTCATCTGCATGAGCAGCAGAGACGCGTTGACAGCTTTGCTGTCGTTTGCTTTACCCTCTTCATTTTCGTGCAGCTGTTTGCACACTGGAGCTGCTTCAGGTTCAAAACTAGTAACTTTGATCTCTCCGGCACTCAAATTAAATTAATGTAATGATCTATATGTACATCTTGATATTTTGTAATGTAACTTGATTTCATGTATTTTGGATATAATCTGAGCAGCAAATGATTAGGATAAAAAATGTTCTTAACATTCCATTTTTTTTTTAAATAAACGTCATCCTTTGTTCAAAATGATCAACAGGAACGTTGAGCTCGTTATTTCACCAGTGGAGGGGAAGCTCATGCAGGTTTGAACTTCACTGTGGGCCCTCTTCATCTCCTCCTGGTCTTTGCTCCTGAAGGCCCTCGTCTGTTCACCACAACACTGACCTCACTGGTGACCCAGGGTTTATTGTTGGAGAGGCACCTCACACTTCTGACAGGGACCGCCAAATCCACACAAAAGTCCACATAGTCCATCAAAAATCCCACAACATGTATTATTGGAACATCATTTGATCCTCCAACATTGTAGTTCATATCTCACCTGTGTGCAGTTTGTCCTGAAAATCAAAGTATAGGTTTTGCTTATCAAACCTCAGTGAAAGGAATTTCTTATTTGAAATAATTTTAATGGGTTTTCAATAAGATTTAAAATAGTTATTCTGAAATGGAAATAAAAATGAAGACCCTTGTAAAAGTATTCACAAGTACTAAAAGAAAAGCAGGACATAAAACAAGTACAAAAAAGGGAAACAGGAACACTGTAGCTTAGAACCAGGGTGTGAATCCTCATTGTGTATCATTAACAAGAGACTATCAGATCTCTATTTGCAATCCAATAAATATTTATAGTCTCCATGCATTCTATCATCTCACATACGTCCTGCTCAAAGTCAGATCTCTATTGTCTAATGTACTGTAGCCATACTTTCCAAATAGAATTTAATTTATCGAGTTCCAACTGGAGTGAAGAGGTTAGTTTCTCATATTTTTAGATCACCTTTTTACTGGCTGGCAACACAATTCAAGAATTTAGGAGTTCTGGACCTGGTGGTGCTTACAGACATGTTACATCTACTTCATGAAAGTTGAAGCTGAACACGCTGAATTATAGGAAGAACTGAGTGAAATCCGTTAACCCTTACATTGACCCATTTCACACTTGAAAAAGCGTCAGGTTTGACCCCAGCATAACATAAGGGTTAAGTCAGATGCTAAATGTTAACAGCTAACTGAGCCCATCAGATCAGCACAGACACTCTCCTGCTCCTCATTGCTGTAAAAAAAAAGGAAGACTGTCACCATGGAGGCTTCGTTGATAGGCTGTGAACACACAAAGGCATAATGGCGAGTGGCTGAGTTCACACATGTAGTCAGTCCACAGAAACGCCCTGGTGGCAGTAGGAGAAACCTCTGATTTTTTTGTCTCTAATCAGGAATGTAGTTTTAAATGTGGGAGCACAGTTTAACCACATGATTACTGTACTTGCTGTCAGTCTTGGCGCTGTAAAGCTTAGCAACACTTTTAAACGTCAGACCAGTGTCTTCTCAGTTCTCTTTTAAAACTTGACTCAAAAGTCTTGTTTTTGTTCACGTATTTGGTTTAACATGTGTTTTCATGTGTTTTATTATGTTTGTATGCTTTATTAATAAAAGTGATTGATATATTGCTTTATTGGAGAACCATCCAGTGTTTCTCGCCTTCACCCAACAGGATCTGGGTGATGGGAAGTGTACTGATTTATGACGGTGTGTGACAGAGGCTCCAGCAACCGTGTGACCTCAACGGGTTGAGCAGAGAGAGTTTGGAAGATAGATGGATGGATGCTTTCAAACCTTCTTTCTGACTCTGAATGTCACTGCTGACGTTCTTCTCTGTGTTTCTCACCTGTGACCAGATGAACTCCAACTCAACTGTGACATTGGGGAGCCCCTGGAGGATTATTGCACAACAAATATGATTTGTATGGCCATTTGAATTCTTTATTGACAGTCTTGTGGATGATTGAAGACAATAGTAGGTTGTGCTCTGGTGAAGGTCCTTGCTTACCAGTAACTGATAGTTGTAGCAGGTTGACAGCAGGTATAAGGTCTGCAAAAATCTACTAATGTCGTTTGTGTAGGACATGATGCCCTGGACATCTTGTGAGCTTCATGGGAAAAGAAAAAGAGTGGGTGGGATTACTGTAGTGGGATCCCTTGATAGAATGATGGTCAGAGGGGCCAGGGAGGGGGAATGAGGATTGCAGAGGAATGCTGAGCACAAAAGACTGTTGCATGAGTGTGCAGCATGAGCCCAGGGGGAGTGCGGACAGGCCCAGGAGGGGGCAGACGGATGGACCCATGGGGTCTGGGGCAGCCTGTTGCGAGTTCTTTCAACTCTGCTTGCAGCTTTAATTGTTTTTGTTTCGGGAAGAAATTTAACATGTGAGATGGCGGCCGTGGCAAGAGCTTAAAAATGGGTAAAATGTGACTAAATGTACAGTGGGTACTGAAAGTATTCAGACCCCCTTACATTTTTCACTCTGTTATAGTGCAGCCATTTGCTAAAGTCATTTAAGTTCATTTTTTCCTCATTAATGTGCACACAGCACCACATATTGACAAAAACACATTTTTTGACATTTTTGCAGATTTATTAAAAAAGAAAAACTGAAATATCACATGGTCCTAAGAATTCAGACCCTTTGCTGTGACACTCATATATTGAACTCAGGTTCTGTCCATTTCTTCTGACCATCCTTGAGATGGTTCTACACCTTCATTTGAGTCCAGCTGTGTTTGTTCTACTGATTGGACTTGATTAGGAAAGCCACACACCTGTCTATATAAGACCTTACACTCACAGTGATGTCAGAGCAAATGAGAATCATGAGGTCAAAGGAACTGCCTGAAGAGCTCAGAGACAGAATTGTAGCAAAGCACAGATCTGACCAGGGTTACAAAAAGTGGGCGGCTGTGGTGAAGTGTAAAGGGCGGTCGGCCTCTGATCAGAAGATTACGGGTTCGATTCCTACCTTGCCTGCCTATGTGTCAAAGTGTCTTTGGGTAAGACCTGCCTCTGATGAAAAGTTTGCACCAGTGTTGGTCAGCGGAGTCACCATCAGTATGTGAATGGGTCTGTGACTGTAAAGCGCTTTGGGCCTTCAAGGAAAATAGAAAAGCGCTTTATAAGTATGTGCCATTTACCAAAAAAAAAATCTGCTGCACTTAAGGTTCCTAAGAGCTTATGGCCTCCATAATCCTGAAACAGAAGATATTCGGGACGACCAGAGCCCTTCCTAGACCTGGCCATCAGGCCAAACTGAGCTATCGGGGGAGAAGAGCCTTGGTGAGATCCAAAGATCACTGTGAGAACATGTCAACACATTTCCATTTCTGTTCTTGATCACCTTAACCTGCTGCACGTCCTTCCATCTCTGCTTCTCTGTCTCACCTGTACAGGTTCGCCTCCTCCTCCTTTGTCCAAGCAATTAAACAAGTCCTCATACAACCTTTCTTTGGCCTTTGCCACCTCCACCGTGTGCTCCATTTCTATGAACTCCTTTCTTCTGTCCTCTCACAATCATACTGTTTCTTAGCTAACTTTTCCTTCAAACAAACTCCTGAAGTTCTTCATTTCCAGGTCTCCTGATCTGCTTTCTTTTGTTCTGATGAAACACCAGGAATCTTGGGATAGGCACCAGCAACAACTGTCAGTCTGCACAAGGCGTGCTGGGTAAAAAATTATGGCTGGTATTATTTGAGCGTTAAATATGTCAATTTGCTGCTATTTCTTGAAATACAATTACCTGTTCATATACACCAATGTAATGCTAAATGAGAAAAAATGCTTTAGTTTTCTCTGGTGAAATTGTTTTATTGAACAGCTGCAGAATGGTTGGGCGGGTCAGCCTGTCGCTGAGGCTGCTCTACGGGGCAGACAGGGGGTCCTGCAGTGGATGGGATACATGGTCCAGAATAGTTGTTAGTTTATCCAGAACCCTTCTGTCTGCCACCTTTGCTGAATAATTCCAGGACACAGCTCAGAACAGTGCTGAATTTCTGGATGTCTTTATCCAACTTCCTCCTCTCCCTCTTCACTGTGCTGCTGCTCCAGCAGATTGCACTGTACAGGATGGGTAATGCCAAATGACTTAAACACAGCTGTTTTTACAGTCAATAATGCCACTGTAGAGCCATGAAGCTATGGAAGCTACGATTTTAAAGGTGACATACCATGAAAAACCAACTTTTTGAGCTTTAAGTGTATTATTCTGTTCAATCCTCACTATAAACAACCTCAAAGCGGTATTTTGATGCATTCACACATTTCTGAGTAATCCTCTAAAAACCTGTGCGCTCTTCAGCAGCCCCTCCCCTACCAACGAAAACAAGTGGGTTCTCACCAGCTGACGTCATAGAGTGAGGACCACCCCTTTCAGGAAGAGTCTGCGCTGCCAGCACCGCCCCTAGGATAACACACACAAACTTTGGGGAGGTAGCGGTAATCTGGAAAACGCTTTCATTTTAAATGCCCAAAATGCACATCTGTCTTTGCAAAAAGTTCAGATGTTGTTGGTTCGCACACGCTCAGGCGCGCTGAGGCTGGCTCTAGGAGGACATTGTGAAATGGGAGGGACCAACAAGGAGCAGTAGGCGGAGCCTCAGAAATCGAGTCATTTCACTTCCGGGCATGAAAAGAGTCCACAAATAATAGGTAATATATGATCATTTTCATGGATATAGTTTACTCTGAAAGGCTTAAGGGAATCAAAACACTGCATGGCCCCTTTATTTGATCCTTCCAAATGCCAGAGAGGGGCCAAAAGTTTCAAATCTGTAAATTTCAGACTTGAACCAAAAAAAAAAAAAGATTTGAAACTCAAAAACAGAAAAATTGAAGCTGAAAATAATTAAGTTTAAATTAGTATTGCAGAAAGCTTCAAACACTATTTTTTTTTTTGTCTAACACCAAAATTTCAGCTTGAATTGTTAGTTTATTTATTTGGGCTAAAAATCTTTATGGCCGCGATTTGGCTTCATAGGAAGCTCCTCAGGAGTGACCCCCCCCTAACACCAAAGGGTGGCAGTCTCCTCAGGAGGTTCAGCTTGCTTTGTGACCTCCTGTACAGCACGTTAGTGTTGATGGACCAATCCAACTTACTGCTGAGGTGAATACTCGGGTACCTACAAATCACTAAATCACATTAATAAGAAGGCCGGCGATTCAAACTTCAGTTCTCTGCCATCCACAACTTAAAATCTGAAATACAATTTAAAAGAGTGTTGATAGGTTCGAGGTCATCAGAACCATTGGAGTTATCCAGCCATACACTTTTGATCCAGATTCCAGCTCAGATGAGGAAAACAAAGACATTCATGGATCTGTTTGTCAGATAAGAATAGAGCGGAGCTTGTGGCCCGCAGATTGTAGTTTGTAGGTGAGAACTACAAGCCCACCAAAAACCTCCTTTTCATGGGAGTGGGTCTTTAGGGTTATTGAGTGCTCCTGAGAGCTGACCACTCCAACTATGGAGTCCGCCACAGTGAGCACAGCGAGGAGGATAACACCCTGATGAAGTCTATACGAGTAAACAACCACACGTGACTCGGAGGGTGACAAATTCATCAATTAAGCCAACTTTTGATTTCATGTCACATGACCAGGGGTCACGTGCAGGAACCACGCGCTGTGATTGGCCGGATGGTTTCAGCTCCGCCTCTGATTGGCCGGCCGCCTCCCCAGCGTTTCCTTGTTATTGTCGAGAGAGAAGTAAAGTTGTTTCCAAACGGTCCTTCCTGAAGAGAATCCATGTAGATGAGGACCGCCATGTCCGCCTTCCTCGGCCGCTGCCCGGCCCTGCTGGTGCTCGGCCTGCTGGCGGCGGCAGACTGCGGGTTCCCGCCTCTGGCCCACCTCAGACCCGGAGCCAGCGACCGGGCGCAGGCGGCGGCGGTGTCCGCGCTGCTGCAGCGGCTGCTGGGGAACCGGTCCGCGGAGTTCGCGGTGTCCGTGAACCGGAGCCTCTCCACCGACAGCCTGGACGTGTGTGAGCTCCGCTCCGGCAAAAACCACCGGATCATAGCCGTGGGGAGCAGCGGGGTGGCGGCGGCCTCTGGGATCTACAACTACCTGAAATATTTCTGCAACTGCCACGTTTCCTGGTCCGGGGATCAGCTGGAGGTCCCCAGCCCGCTGCCCGCGCTGAGCGGCGTCCTGCGCATCAACACCCCGCACAGGTCGGTGCGGTCCCCGCAGAGCTTTCCCGGTAGAACCCCAGCATGAATACGGCTGGTTATTCTCTAGGAGATAAATGAGTTTAGACTTGCTCTGAAAAAGACTGCGGGGAATTAGACGTTTTTCTGTTTGTTCATGTGAGGTCCGAGTCCAGGGAACCCGGCGACCAAAGCCCAGGTCAGTGGTGACTGAGACCGACTGATGTCCAGACTGCAGCTGGGGAAGACCTCCACCAGTCTTCATCCACACACACCAGACGCGTTTCTGAAATCTGAACTCATTTAGACACTTACTGATCACTCACTGATCACTCACTGATCAATTACTGATCACTTACTGATCACTCACTGATCACTCACTGATCAATCACTGATCAATTACTGATCACTCACTGATCAATTACTGATCA
Source organism: Oryzias celebensis (assembly GCA_014656515.1). Lineage (NCBI taxonomy): Eukaryota > Metazoa > Chordata > Actinopteri > Beloniformes > Adrianichthyidae > Oryzias > Oryzias celebensis. The sequence goes on along the minus strand of BNCR01000001.1, from coordinate 38,378,798 downwards.
CTCACTGATCACTGATCACTTACTGATCAATTACTGATCACTTACTGATCAATTACTGATCACTCGCTGATCAATTACTGATCACTCGCTGATCAATTACTGATCACTCACTGATCAATCACTGATCAATTACTGATCACTTACTGATCAATTACTGATCACTCACTGATCAATCACTGATCAATTACTGATCACTTACTGATCAATTACTGATCACTCACTGATCAATTACTGATCACTCGCTGATCACTCGCTGATCAATTACTGATCAAGTATTTAGAAATGTTTAGTATTCATTAGGCATTTAAGACTATTAATGAAATGCCCTTTATTTTTTACTTTAGTCACCAGCATTCAAATGTCTTCGACATAACAGCTTCAAACATAAAAACCTGCATTGTGGGTCTTTTAGACGGTTTCGTTCTTTGTGGTAAAAGTGAGTGATTTTCATTTATTCTGGCATTGTTTTCAGGGCTATGAGAACAGGTCATCATTTGCTTAATGAACACAACCCTCACTGGGGTTCACCTTTACCCAAATGGAATTGGCCCAACTTGGGTAGAAGCGAGCCTGTGATTGAGCGTCTTGTTTGCATCACGTGCATAAAAAGGCAGTAGAGACACAACAGGAAGAGAAACTGACAAAGTTTGCCAGAAACTGATTTTTTACTTCCTGATTGATATTATTCTTGTTTTTCTAACATTATAGTGATCCTGTTGTTCCTTCATCTATTCAGCTCATTCAGATATCAAAATGTTCAGCTCTTTTAGGAGTTTACTTCTCACAAGTTTCAAGTTGGAAGGCAGCTTAAGTTTCCAGAGTACATCGGGAAAACATCACTGCGACCAGATGTTGTGTTAAGTTCCAATGCAACAAAACAGGTTGTGCCGCTGGAGTTGACGGTGCCTCAAGGACGATTGAATAGAGGAAGCTTATGAACAAAATAAGGCTCAATACTGGTGGAAGAATGCAGAAGGGCTGGATGGAGGGCCCGCTGTGAGCTGAAGTAGTCTGTAGAGGGTTTTAGGACAGTCTGTGCATCGAGCATTCAGGCTCCTTGGCGTCAGAGGATTGATTAAAAGAAGGGCCACAAGAAACATCCGTGAGGCCACTGAAAAAGCAACTACACACGTGGACAAAATTGTTGGTACCCCTCAGTTAAAGAAGGAAAAACCCACAATTCTCACTGAAATCACTTGAAACTTACAAAAGTAACAATAAATAAAAATTTATTGAAAATTAAATAGTCAAAATCAGCCATCACTTTTGAATTGCTGATTAACATAATTATTAAAAAAAAAAAAACTAATGAAACAGGCCTGGACAAAAATGATGGTACCCATAACTAAATATTTTGTTGCACAACCTTTTGAGGCAATCACTGCAATGAAGCGATTTCTGTATTTGTCAATGAGCGTTCTGCAGCTGTCAACAGGTATTTTGGCCCACTCCTCATGAGCAAACTGCTCCAGTTGTTTCAGGTTTGATGGGTGTCTTCTCCAAATGGCCTGTTTCAGCTCCTTCCACAGATGTTCAATGGGATTCAGATCTGGGCTCATGGAAGCCCACTTTAGAATAGTCCAACGCTTTTCTCTCAGCCATTCTTGGGGGTTTTTGGCTGTGTGTTTTGGATGGTTGTCCTGTTGGAAGACCCTTCGACTGAGACCAAGCTTTCTGACACAAGGCAGCACATTTCTCTCCAGAATGCCTTGATAGTCTACAGATTTCATTGTACCTTGCACACATTCAAGACACCCTGTGCCAGATGCAGCAAAGCAGCCCCAAAACATGACTGAGCCTCCTCCATGTTTCACCGTAGGGACAGTGTTCTTTTCTTCGTATGCTTGGTTTTTGAGTCTATGAACATAGAGTTGATGTGCCTTACCAAAAAGCTCCAGTTTGGTCTCATCTGTCCAAAGGACATTCTCCCAGAAGCTTTGGGGCTTGTCAACATGCATTTTTGTAAATTCCAGTCTGGCTTTTTTAGGATTGTTTTTCAGCAGTGGTGTCCTCCTTGGTCGTCTCCCATGAAGTCCACTTTGGCTCAAACAACGACGAATGGTGTGATCTGACACTGATGTACCTTGGCCTTGGAGTTCACCTTTAATTTCTTTGGAGGTTGTTCTGGGCTCTTTGGATACAATTCGAACGATCCGTCTCTTCAATTTGTCATCAATTTTCCTCTTGCGGCCACGTCCAGAGAGGTTGGCTACTGTCCCGTGGGTCTTGAACTTCTGAATAATATGAGCCACTGTTGTCACAGGAAGTTCAAGCTGTTTAGAGATGGTCTTATAGCCTTTACCTTTAAGATGTTTATCTATCATTTGTTTTCGGATGTCCTGGGACAATTCTCTCCTTGGCTTTCTGTTGTCCATGTTCAGTGTGGTACACAGCTTTTCACCAAACAGCAGAGTGACTACTTGTCTCCCTTTAAATAGGCAGACTGACTGATTATGAGTTTGGTAACACCTGTGATGTCAATTAAAGGACACACCTGAGTTAATCATGTCAGTCTGGTCAAATAGTTTTCAATCTTTTATAGAGGTACCATCATTTTTGTCCAGGCCTGTTTCATTAGTTTGTTTTTTTAAATAATTATGTTAATCAGCAATTCAAAAGTGATGGCTGATTTTGATTATTTAATTTTCAATAAATTTTTATTTATTGTTACTTTTGTAAGTTTCAAGTGATTTCAGTGAGAATTGTGGGTTTTTCCTTCTTTAACTGAGGGGTGCCAACAATTTTGTCCACGTGTGTAGATGGCTTTGGACCAGTTTAAAGTCAGTATTTTCACAGGCCGGCCTTTAAGACACTGCGGATAAATATAACAAGATTAATTCATATGACATTTATAAAAACAGTATTTTCTAAATAACAAAATTGAATCCCCTGTTTTAGCAGTGTCTGTCGCATAACAGAGTCTGTGTTTCACTGAAAACTGTTGTGCTCAATCCTCCTTAAAGCTGCAGCTTTAATTTCAATAATGATATTTAATGACAAAAACCCAAAACATTAAACTGTTTTCAGGAGTTTTTGTTACTATTTGTAATCAAATGTGATCACCTGGAGGTAGAATTAGGAAATCTCTACTAAATCTGTCCTTGTTTTCTCAGCATGTTTGAATTTGAGTTTGCAGTTAGATGACAGTAAAGACGTGTTCATATTATTTAGAAATTACTTTGATGCTATTTCCTTTTCCTAAAAGAAATAAGAACATTTTCAAAAAAGTATTTCTGTGTAAAATAGTGTTAGAATTTGGCTGATAAAATACATGTTTGGCCGGTAGATTTTTTTAATCAATCGGCCAACTTGGCTGGTGTTTCAAAAATTAAATTTCGTTCCTCTGTGGAGGTATTTTAATTATTTAAAATCTGACAAAAACAGAGTAACATTCACTGCAAATTGTACAGAAGACATGTTCTTCTAAAACTGGAAATCCCACCAACCTTTTTATCACCTGAAGCAGTGACACCAAACATGTTAAATCTCAGACTGAAATAAACCAGAATTCTCCAGAAAAACAACAAAGTTCAGACTTTCACAGCAGCAACAGTCTAAGCTACCAGAAAATATTCAGAGAATTTACTTTTAGTTTCTAGATTATTAACAGGATGTTGATAAAAATGTTTGTCGATTTGATGTTTGTTCTGTAAAACTTGAAAACATTACAATTTATTTGTAGAATGAATGGTTTGTTTTTAAATGGAACTGATCAACAGTTTAGTGTTCTGTTTTATTCATGGTCTCTTTTGAAACTTGAAATATGCCTTTAAAACTTATGCCTTTTTTAAATAGTTTTCTGGAGATAAAAACTGTTGCATCATGTTCCTTCAGTACATCTGTTATGTTTAAAGTATGATAGGAAATAAAGATTTACATCTAAACAACCTGCTGATGATTATACATTTCTCTAATGAGAAACAGAGCGTTCACATTTGACTGATGAAGTTGTTTGGTTTATATTATGATATTCATCTTTAACACCTAAAAAAAAAAATATCAATATTGTGAAATAAAAAATTCACTTTACACTTTTCCAGTTTCTTAGGTTAATTTGGCATTTAGCTAAAACTTTAGCAGGGTTTCAGCCTCAGCGTTTTTAGCTATCGGTTTCAGCAGGTTGGTGAGGATGGTGTGAAGTCTGCATCTACACACACATTCATGAACGGCGCTGTGCGGTACGATCACAGGTCACGCTACAAACCGCAGCGCTCTGACTCTGTCTGCATAATTTGGGGGATGGGCTGCAAAACCCACGGGTGCATGTCAAAGGAAGTGTTGTCGCACGTTATTGTCATTATCATGGGGGCGCCGTGAACACTTGCACTGTGCCCAGAGCCTTTAAAGGACCTCCCTCTGGAATTGTCTTTTGTGCGTGTGCATGTGACGTGCGCACAGCAGGGAGGCTTTGACAGCAGCGGCAGTTTCCCATGACTGTGGCTGCTATAGAAGGTCACAGGTCAATGTGCTTCAGCAGAAACCTCCACCTAAACGTTTCAGACGGATTGGATGAAGCCCAGACTAACCATGGAGATAAACCCACACTGCCAACATTTAGACTTTGTAATTTGCTGCAGATAATCTATTGCACATAAAAAGATTACATGAAGAAATGTTTCTGTTTCAGAAGAAACATTTGATAATATTTCCTATTGATCAACCTCTTCTTCCAGTTCCACGGATGAACTGAGGGGACCAACAGACTATATCAAATGTATTTTCGTTGAGATTTTTCTAATCTGATCACCGACAGAATTTTAACCACAGCTTTTGTTCACACATGCTGTCAAACTGCACTTCTGCCTTTTGCTAAACCTTTTTTTTTGTGCTGTTTGCATCCACAGCGCTCCTTTGTGGGACAGATGTAATGCCTTGCTCACAGACACATCAGGTTGTAGCAGACACAGGAGATGAAGGTTCACCCAAGTGTTTGGCTCATTTATGGAAATTGAATCAGCGCTCGAACTCAGTTAGCCACTGTAATTCCAAAGACTGAAAAGCTGCTTTACCTGTTACATTTCAAAATCTTTCTTTTCAAACATGATTTTTTATGTTTTTTTAGTTAAAGTGTTTTTTTACAGTGGTGAAAAGGCTTTCTTCCAACTGGAGTAAATATTTATTCTCTCAGTTGACCAGCAACGTGTGAGTGCTTAGTTTTTGGTGACCTGCAGCACACAGGGGAAGGTGATTTTAGGTCATGTGACATTGGTGTCTGTTGGGTGGGATGTGTTCCGTGTTTAGGTGTTTGACTCTCTTCATCTTCTCTAAGCAGGAAGAATGTTACACACGATTGGGTAAAACATGCATTTAAAACATGCACTGGAGTTTCCTGTCTGTGTGGTGTCACCTGTTCTGAAAAAGTGAACTCAGAGATATGACATTACCTGGATTGGTCAAGTTACAGGAGTGTGCCGTCACTTGGAGGCTGTTTGAGAAAGACACTCAGCTCAAAGAGCTTTCACTTGGTCCATAAGATGTGAGGAATCTTTTTTATAGTACATGTATATATAAAATACTTCAACAGTATGTAATCTCAATTTATTACATCATAAAAATGAATTGAGGGTTGCTGGGAATGTCTGGCTGAGCCCTCCATCAGGGAAGTCTTTAACTCCCACATCCGCCCTGAGTACCTCAAGTCTCTGGATGCTGTGGGAGTGATTAACACATCTCTGGAGAATTGCGTGGCAGTCAGGAACTCTACCACTGGTCTGGCAGACAGAGGTGGTGGTTCCCCTTTTCAAGAAGGGGGACCGGATGGTGTGTTCCAGGGAATCACACTCCTCAGCCTACCTGGGAGAGTCTATGCCAGGGTACTGGAGAGGAGATTCAAGCCGATAGTCGAACCTCAGATCCAGGAACAACAGTGAGGTTTCCACCTTGGTTGTGGAACTGTGGATCAGCTCTACACCCTGTCTAGAGTACTGGAGGGTTCGTGGGAGTTCGCTCATCGTGTCCATATGTGTTGTGTGGATTTGGATAAGGCGTTCGGCCGTGTTCCCCGTGGTGTTCTGTGGAGGGTGCTCTGGAAGTATGGGGTCCAGGGAGCCTTACTCAGGGCTGTCCGGTCTCTGTATGACCAGAGCAGGAGCTTGGTCCGCATAGCTAGCACTAAGTCAGACCTGTTACCAGTGCATGTTGGACTCCGGCAGGGCTGTCACCGGTTCTGTTCATAGTCTTTATGGACAGACTTTCTAGGTGCAGCCAGGGGCCGGAGGGGGTCTGGTTTGGGAACCACAGGATTTCCTCTCTGCTCTTTGCAGATGATGTTGTCCTGTTGGCCTCATGGAGCCAGGACCTCCCTCATGCATTGGGGCGGTTTGCAGCCGAGTGTGAAGTGGCTGGGATGATGGTCAGCACCGCTAAGTCTGACGCCATGGTACTCAACTGGAGAAAGGTGGTCGATTGGCCTGGGAACGTCTCGGGGTGCCCCCAGAGGAGCTGGAGGAGTGGCCAGGGAGAGGGAAGACTGGGCATCTTTGCTTAGACTGCTGCCCCGCGATCCGGTCCCGGATGAGCGGAAGAAAAGGGGTTTAATTTAGTCACAATTTTTTTGTGATATGGACACAATTGCGTTGTAGCCGGTGTTTTGTCCAAGTCAATCAAGTCCCATTTCTATGGCAACCACTTTCACCAATCAGGAGTGAGCTTGTTGGAATCCCCACTACCACTTGAAAGCAGGCCTGGAAGAATCTGTCAAATGAGTTGAATGTTGAACGTGAGACCACATCCTTTTATTGAGGCATCTGATTGGTCAGTTTATGACGTAAATAACTTACAAAAAAGAAAAAAATAGTATCATCAAGAACATGTTTAAAAAAAAAAGCGTCAGAGTAAAAATGGTTATTCTGACCATTAGGATGACAGACTGATTAACAGCTGTTTAAGTCTCTGTAGAAGTCGATGGGATTTTGGCTTCTTGGAACCAGCGGGTACTTCCTGTTTGGAACGCCAGGGGAGAGGGGTCACTCAGTCCTGTGCTTATATACTGTCAATGGACAAAATACATCTTTCTGGCATGCTCCCTGGAGTAAAACAAATGACTTTATCCTAGTAAAAATAATATTTGCTGAAAAACTTCGTTGTTCCTTGAAGGAATCTAAGGAGGAGCAAAGTTCAGGTGAGCTTTCATACCTGAACAGGAAGCCTGGAGCCAATGTGATCTGCCAGTTGCACAGATGGCTACTGTGGTTCTAGAACGTTATGTAGATCATTAAAGAAACAGAAAATGAAAAGAATTTCTCAATTGAAAAATTCTCACTTTCTTCAATTGGCATAAAACATAAAAAATAAGATGAATGTTTCTCTCTTAATTGACTTCAAAGGAAATGATTGATTTAATTGCAATGACAAAGATCCCTGCCTAGGATTTAGATTAAGTAATAAAATATATTTTAAAATGACTATGCAATGAAATACAATTTTCTTTTCTAGAGCAGAAGCAGAAAGTTCCTGAACGTTTTAAAGCAGCTGTGATTGTAGTTGGGATTCAAGCGGCTCATGAAAGCGGCGTCAGTGAGGATACCGTCAGTCTGAGGCTTTCAAATGAGTCATGATGAAAATGTTTGCAGGCTTTGTGTTGAGGATCCAGTTTGACACACAGCTGTGGTTAGTCTCACTCAAACTGCTCTGCTGGCTTTAGCAGAAGCTCTCCAGGACTTTGGTTGAATGTCACAAAAACAAGGAAGCAGCTGTGGAGTCCCGCAGAGCTGTTAACAGAATCAAGGGTCCAAATACTTTATCCTTAGAGTATTGCTTCAAAATTGATACCCAGAGGAGAACATGGCAAGGCTGCTCATTCAGGATGCTCATTCAGAGAGCACCCGCTAGACTCTGCTTGAGAAACGCGACTGTAGAAGAAAGCTCAGTGAGTTTGCAGTGACAGACCTCTGAACGTGACCTTTGGGCTTCAGTCACATCATTTTAGTTAAAGGCTGATTCCACCTGAAAACTGGCTTTCTATTTGACACCCTGAGGAACTCCAGGTCAGTGGAAGAACCAGGTTTCTGATCAGCGTTGACTCTGAAACTGTTAGAGAAGCGGGGTTTTAATGCAGAAGTATTCATGTTCTGCCCCTACCTCCTCTGGGAGTTCTTTCTTTAAGCTCATGAATAGCTATTGAAAAACCTTCTTCATAATATAACAACAGAACTTGAAACTTGGTCTTTTTTCTTTCTGAAGATTCTGTTTTTGCTGTGTGAATCCTTTCATTTCTGATGAAAGCAGAAACACGGCAGTCAGGACTTGACCATGAACCAAACACACGGAGAGCAGATCCTTCTGCTGTTTCTGCCACATGTTGATGCGTTTGTGAGCAAGGCACTACATGTGTGTAAGTCACAAAGGAAGGCTTTGGATGCGATCAGGAAAAATGTGTTTGTTTTTGACCACCATTTGTGTAATAATGAAACGCACTCTGTTTGTCTCAAGGTTCCGGTACTACCAAAACGTGTGCACGGTCAGTTACTCCTCAGTGTGGTGGGACTGGCCCAGATGGGAGAGAGAGATTGATTGGATGGCCCTGAATGGGATTAATCTACCACTTGCCTTCACAGGCCAGGAAGTCCTTTGGCAGGAGGTGAGTCCTCACCTGTGCGTCAGCGCCTGTACCTTTGACGCTGCTGTTTGGCGTCGGTTTTTACTGTTTAAAGTACTGTCTTTTTAAAATGATGATCTCGCCCATTGAAGTCGGGAGGATTCATACCGGCAGGTTCAGATGGTACTTTTGTGTGGGCTCACAGGTTTGATTTTCTCGTTTTGTCTTCAGGTGTATCGCTCTCTTGGACTGAACCAGTCAGACATAGAGGAGTTCTTCTCTGGACCAGCGTTTCTGGCCTGGAACCGCATGGCTAACATGTATAAGTTCGGTGGACCTCTGCCGCAGTCCTGGCATGTGAACCAGCTTCGCCTCCAAGTACTGACACCCCCTAAAATTCAACACACGTAGCTTCTCACATGTGGAACGAGAACTCAAAGAAAGTCAACATGTTCTGGAGACGGGAAAGCCTTTGATCGGAGGGGGATTCTGCTCCGGCAGATGTTTTGTCAGTAGATCAGTGATCAGAATCATTCAGTTTCATCTTCATCTGCGATCTTCTGTGACTAAATGACCCAGTTCATTTACCACAACAGTGAATTTCTTTGTACCTACTTCTTGTAAAACGTTAAGGAGGAATGTTTGTGGAGACAATGGTCTGATGGAGGATTGCAATCAGGAATCAAGCATTCCCGCTGCTGCTGTCACGTGACTGAATCATCAACACAAGTTGCGTGTTACAATCTGTGGTTTTAAGCTGTTAGGTTAGAACCTGGTGAGATTAGATCTCTTCACGTTTCAGTAAAACTGAAATCTGTTGAAGGTTCATGAATCTGCATTTGATTAACCCTACAAACTATTCTCTAACGTGATGCTCTTAAAAATCTAGCATTTTAATGCCTCCAGGTACTCTGTTGTTCAGAGTTTCTTCTCCACAGTGTGGTGTGGTCTGCAATGAGCAAAGGCTTTCTCTTCTCTAAGTCAGAATCCAGTCAGAGATTGAGGAAGAAGAAGTGTGTGCTTTCACTGATCAGTCTCATGTCAAAGCTGATGATTCTTCATCTCTTTACCTCTCTTGCTGCAGTTCAAGATCCTGGAGAGAATGAGGTCTTTTGGAATGATTCCTGTGCTTCCTGCCTTTTCCGGAAACGTTCCCAGAGGAATTCTTAAGTGAGCCATTTGTGTTTTTTGCTGTGTGTTGGCAACATGATTTCAGTTCAGAAAGTCACATTTAAATTAAATGTACTGAATTTATGAATAACGATTCCTTAAAATTCATGTCTAATTATCTTTGGTTTTGAAAAACGATGCAGTGGCTCCAATCAAAACCAAACTATCAGGAACCACTTCTAAAATGCCGCGGAAGACGGATGACATTTAGCGTCTGACGAAGAATTTCAGGAGAACAGAGAGGAAATATAAAGGGGAAAAAGAAACCATTCATAAAGACATTTTAAAAGAACTTCAAATTTACAATAACGCAGGTAAACAGAACAGAACTCTTTATTTTTCCAACATTATCTCAGAAAATAGAAACAATTCCAATTGATATTTGAAAAAAAAACAAAGATTTCAACAAGTCCTCCATGCCATCATCTTAAGGTGCAGTTACACAGAACACGATTTGTGCGACCATTCACGTGGCCCGCCCCTCTCTCGCTGTGAATTCGCTGCTCGCTACGTGGCCAAAAATGTGTTGTCTAAGCTCGCCGCCTCGTTTTTTTTTTTTTTTTTTGTGTGGTTTTGTGTTTTTAAATTCTAAAGCGCCACACTAGCCACACACACATTTTATAAATAAAGTTGATTTGAAAACACCTGAGGCAGATCTTCTGTAGGAAACCTGTGAAAACCTGGAAAAATGTTGGAAAACGTAGATCTGTGCCGGACGATCATGGCACTCTGCCTTCATGGTGCTCAGATGCGTCTCTCCATCTAGTTGGTTTTGTTGGTGTTGATGACGCTTTGGTCTGCTGCTGGTGTTGCAGGCTGCATCCAGATGCCAACGTCACCAGACTGGGACCTTGGGCTCACTTCAACTGCAGCTTCTCGTGCTCCTACGTCTTAGACCCCAGAGACCCACTTTTTCTCCAGATTGGCTCCCTTTACTTGTCTCAGGTGGTGAAGCAGTTTGGTACTGATCACATCTACAACACCGACACTTTCAATGAAATGACTCCGCCGTCCTCTGATCCCGTCTACCTGTCTGCAATCAGTCGCTCTGTTTTTGCCTCTATGACTGCAGGTGTGTACGTGCAGTCGGGCTGCATGTGTTTCAAACCTTTTATCATATTTGTCTCCTTTAATGACTTATTATTTATATAGAATCTGTTTTTTAGATTTCACCCACATTTTTTCCCCGTGTCCCCAGTTGATCCAAAGGCTGTCTGGCTGATGCAAGGCTGGCTGTTCTTCAGTGATGCTGCGTTCTGGAAGCCGCCGCAGATTCGGGCGCTGCTTCACGGAGTCCCACTGGGCCGCATGATTGTGTTAGATCTGTTTGCAGAGACGGAGCCGGTTTTCTCCTACACAGAGTCTTTCTATGGTCAGCCCTTCATCTGGTGCATGCTGCACAACTTTGGCGGCAATAATGGCTTCTTTGGCACAGTTGAAAGCATCAATTCTGGGCCCTTTGAAGCCCTGAGCTTCAGGAACTCAACAATGGTCGGCATAGGAATGACTCCTGAGGGAATTCACCAGAATCCCGTCATATACGAGCTGATGAGTGAGCTGGCTTGGCGGAAGGAGCCTGTCAACTTGACAAAGTGGGCTTCTCTGTACGCAGTGCGGCGCTATGGCAGCACGCATGAGAGTCTGAGCGCTGCATGGAAGCTTTTGTTTGGCAGCGTTTACAACTGCACCGTGCCACACTACAAAAACCACAACCACAGCCCCATGGTGCGCAGGCCTTCCTTCAACATGAACACGGATCTCTGGTATAATCCCGCCGACCTGTTTGAAACCTGGAGATTGTTTATGGAAGCAGCTCCAACTCTGATGTCCAAGGAGACCTTCCGGTACGATCTGGTAGATGTTACTCGCCAGGTACTCCAAGACCTCACAACCTACTTTTACCAGGATATCAAAGATGCTTTCCACAGTAAAAAGATGCCAGAGCTGCTCACGTCAGGGGGTGTGCTGATTTACGACCTGTTTCCTGAACTCAATCGCTTGCTAAACAGTGACCAGAACTTCCTGTTAGGAAGATGGCTGGAGCAGGCTCAATCCTTGGCCCTGGACGAGCCAGAGGCGCAACTGTACGATATGAATGCCAGAAACCAGCTGACTCTGTGGGGTCCCAGTGGGGAGATCCTTGATTACGCCAACAAGGAGTGGGGAGGCCTTATGGAGGACTACTATGCCCAGCGATGGAGCCTGTTTGTCCAGACACTGGTGGAGTGTCTCAACAGTGGACTGCCATTCAAGCAGGACACGTTCAATCAAGCAGTTTTCCAGGTGGAAAAAGGATTCATTTCCAACGGCAGGAAGTACCCAACCAAACCTCAAGGGAACACTTATGAGATTGCCCACAGAATCTTCCTGAAATATTACCCACAGGCTCTCAAGAGGCTATAAGCCCACGCGAAGGCCTGTCTTCAGTCACAGCAAAAGAATGTGTTTGTGTATTTGTCCTCCAGCACCGTCTACACATGTTGATATGGAAGCTCAAATTGAGTTTACTAGTTTCAATGATTTTTAACAATAAACCATTATATTTTTAACCTTCTTCTGGGTTCTTTAAACACTAAAAACAAGTATGTTTTTAATGCTATAGTCGCATGGATTAACCGCACGCCTCAGACAGATGTGGTTGGATCGTAGGAATAGAAATCAATTCATCGTTGCACCCCGACTTCTATGAGTTGGCCTGGATGTGCGTTGACTTCTACTTTGCTCTAGAAACGTTTCTAACAGACCGTCTGTCTGCTGGAACAATAAAACTACACACAAATCTAGATCTCGCATGGTAAACTCCACGTTACTTATAAAGATTTGGCTGATATTTTAACGATTGGATGCCAAAGTAAAACCCTGAGCTGGTTATCGAATGATGACAGTGCTTGACAAAAGTAAGGACACTGTATTTTATTGAAAATGAATGTACCAAATGCGTCCCAACAATACATTGTACCGCAATTAAAGTAAACAACTCCATAGAAAAACAATGTTACCATAAGAGTGCAGCCCTTGAGAACATGTTAACGTAAGGCAGCAGGACACAGGAGCATTAGAGAACAGAAGCATCACAGACCATCAAACACTTGGCTGAAACTCACGTCCCATTTCAGCACCTAAAACAAGGTTAGCTCAGAGTGAAAGACCGCATGGAATTAGTTTACTGCAAGAGTTCAACTCAGCACAGTGTGGGAGGATGCTGAACGTGGTGATCACATCACCACTGTGCACTCCAGAGCAGGAACACATCTCTGCTCTTCACGGGAAGGACATTGACAGGATGTAAACATATTCCCTCTGTGTTTTGACTGAGAGGCTGAACAAAACTAGCCCCACCCTCAACGCCGTTACGTTCTAACCACTGTGGACTGTTTTCCTCTCTGCGTCTGACAACTTATAACTGTTCTGCCTCCACCAAATGCCCAAACAGGAAAACAAGCAATCATTTCTAACATATTTTCAGCACAGGTTCAACTATTTAGAAGAAAAAGAATTTCAAATTGTTTCAAGACAGCTAGTTTGTTAGTCTGTGTGTCTTCTGGTTTCATTTCAGGCACGTGTGAAATTACTGCTCATGCAAAAATAGACTTTGTCCAAATTTGCATAAAAATGTGCATAAAAATAAAAACTGTAGCTTAGAGGAAAATGTACTCTCATCAGGTGACAGTGTATTTGTGTTCGGAATAGGAGAAAGAGACTTTTAGTCCAAAGAATAAATGGAAACAAAACAATGCAGCGTCAGCTGTGTGCAGCTACAGCTCCTCAGTTCTTCAACAATCGCAACGGGTCAAAACTCTGTAAAAACTTGACTAAACTCTACGTTCAAAAAAGGTCAACTCTTTTCTTAAAAGTAATCTAGCACATAAAGACAACAGACAGCAAAGCCCAGCAGAGCAGCTGGCCTCACAGAGAAACAACTGTGGTGAGCAACTGTCATGTTGCTTCACACTTGAAGGTAGCTTGTTGATCAGGTCAGTCCTGACGCACGAGTGACCGGTTCCATGACTGTTGGTGAGGCTGTCTCTCCTCCACACTAACTTTAGCAGGGGGTGTGTGAGGCACATGCAGACTGTAGGATAACTACTCTTCAGCTTCAGTCTGAGAACGGCCCAGTTCTGCTCTGTACCAACATTTGGACCTAACTGGGTTCTGTGAGGATGAACTCATGGCATCAAGCACATCAGCTGCTGCTTCTTTCCTTTCTTCCTGTTTGTCCTCCAGCTGATCAGACATGCACAGAGCAGTGCTGGAGCTTTCCAGCGTGAACACTTCCACGCTGAAACACCGCTCTTGGCCAGAATCTGACTGCTCTTCAGGAGCCAACCATCTCACCGACTTTCATAGCAGTGAACTCTGGAGGAATGTAGTCAGTCAGACATTCAGTTTCCTTCTTCCTCAGACCGACTGAACATCAGCCTTTGGTTTCCACACTGACCACCCCAACACACACACTCCAATGTACCCCAGTGGAGATGCCTTCACAGCAGGAAGCTTTATTCATGTGGAGTTTTTGGTTTTTGAGTGAGGGCTTTGGTCTCCCCGTGTGCCTCTCGGCTGAGGTTCTGGCTCTGTGAGGACCGCTCTCCCTGACTGTCGCTGTTAGTGGTCTATAGCCTTTTCAATGCCTCTCACCCATTTAAAACAGACTTCAAACAGTAGTAACTGTTCTGAATGTTGTCTTTCTCTATTTGGTCACAACCCCAAAATGTTGTCCTCGCTGGTATACTTCCTGTAAACTGACCTGTCCTTGTTGTACTGTTGTCAGTGATCTGTTCCTGTTAACTTTTGGTTAGGAACCAATCGACTTTTTACTGATCCACATCCTTCCTTCTCACCAGTTTACAGTTTCAGAGTTTTCTTTCATCCACTGGTCAGTACCGCTCAGAACTGTGCTTTTTGCAAGAGCTTCATTTTGTTTGTCTGTTAGCTCAAACGTTTCGAAACTGTGTCAGAGTCTGACAGCTGAGCGTCTCTGACCTGATTCACCAGCAGCGATGTGAGGACACCCAGAGCCTCTGCTGGCTGCTTAGCTGTCTTTCACTTTGTGTCTCGTGCTGTTGTTTGGTCTCCACTGGTTGGGGCCCTGACGTAGTTCTTGGTCCCTTCACAATGACACCTCCAAGAAGGTCTTTGGTTTCTGGGTTCCTTTCCCTGCCTGGTGCTGTTGGTCGCTGCCATCACAGTTACTTCCTGAGCCTGTCACTCAGATCTGAGGCGTCTGGATTCAATCTGCCGTTTCTGCTAAATTTATTCCTCATGAAAAGTTTGGGTGATGATTTCCTAATCTGGTACCAGGAATGGGATTGTTTATTCTGCTGAAAAATTCTGTCCCTCTCAGTCCCAATAATGTGCTTTGCACTTTTACCTGAGAAAGGTTGTGTTGTTCCTCAAAGAATGAATTTAAGAAAATTAACAACAAAAACCTAAAAATAATCCTTAGGAGGCTCAGGCCTCTTCTCTCTGCTTTCTGTTGGAAAGAAACCACTCGTTTTCATCTTTTAGTATTTTCTACAAGAATTCCTGTCATTGGCTGGGCTGTAGTCCAACAATAGGTCTCTGTTTTTCATCTAAAACTGGGTTCAGGTCTGGGGGGGGCTCAGGATTGCTGTCCACTCCACTGGTTGACCACAGGCCTGCGAAGCAGCTCCTCCACGTGACGAGCCACGTCCATGGGGTAGTCCAGGTCAAACTCCCCGTCTGCGTCCAGGATGGTGTCAGCACTGCCACAGAGACGACAGAAACGGGAAGTCAGGAGGTCAGGATGCACTTCAACAGAAAACATCTGCTTCCATCTGACATGACTCAACATGAAAAAACACTGGAACATCTGTCAGATGAAATAAGTACGTTGATGTGGCAAAACAGGAAGCAGGCTCCAGGTTATTTTTGCGGTTTGGAAACTTTACTTTGAACCGCTTTAAGAATAAAGTCTTGGAGTTTTTGACCAAAGTCTAAAGGTTTGGATAGGGGCTGAATCCTCAGAGCTTTTACATTGAAATGTAAATCCAAACATGGTCTGGATTCAGCTAATATTCCACAGCTGTACTGAAGTGAAGGAACTGCACTTACACTGGGTGGTAGATGGTGAAGCTGCTGGAATGGCCAGCAGGGGGGAGGGTGCCCTGGTCCATGAAGGTTGAAGCCCCCCCACTGGGTTCAGGGTTTGGAGAAGTAAACCTGTGAGACACATGCAGCAGTGCGGTTGACCCTGATCATGATGCTGACCAGAAGATCAATGGTGCTCTAGAAAACCATGAAGAACATTCTCCACTGTACAGAAACAAAGTGCTAACAAGGTTTGAAAGATTAAACTCGAACCACTCGAGGTTTCATTTTCACCATCCTGTGTGACTGATCCAGAGCAGATTGGTCTGCGAGCTGGAATCCAGCCTTCACCACAGCAGTTAAATGTGAGTGAAAGAAAACCTCGAACTTACTCCGGAACAACTTGTTTGATTTCTGGTTTCACGTATCCATCCACTGCTTTTGCTGCAACACAAACAAACAAACCGTGGTTCATTTTGGAGAAGCTTCATGATGTGCTAATTCAGCAAGTTTTCATTCCAGTGGCTTCTAAGGAAAGCCATCTGTGAGTATTGGTTAGCGTTTCTGCCCATGCAGTCACAGCTGTTGCTGTTTGGAGGACAGCGCAGCAGACACATACACAGCGGGGGGGTGTAGTACTTGGCAAAGACCTCGTCTTTGGGCCGGTCAGGATACAGATACACAAGATGGTTCAGATCACTGATGCGGTCCGCCAGCGAGCGGATGGAGAAGTCCTTGGTTGTGTACGGCAACAGGTTCCACACCAGTCTTTCACCTGCAGAGGAAGCAGAGGCGTGACAGCAGTCTGCACTGTGAGGTTCAGCTTTCCCCAAACTTTGGTGCTCCAGAGCATGCTTCTGCTTACTTTGGAGAGACTGCTTTTCCACAGATTTTGCCTGGTTTTTTAAAAGTATTTTACAGGAAAACGTTTGCTTGTTTGTAAAACTTCAGGAACTTTCATTATTAATCCATTACTGTACATGTGTCCCCCTTTTATTTATGACAAAATGGATTTCCATTCACAAAATCCATTAGATTCAAGATTTAGCACAACTCCATTTTGTGAGGATTTTCTTTGTCAAATTTCCACTTGAAAACCATTTTCTTTAGTGATGACTGACAGATAATTATAGCTAGTGATTTCAACTGAAAAGGTTTACCGTCTTCATTAAAATGAGAAATTCTTCAGATAAAAATGAACAAAAACCGTTTTTTAAATCCCCAATAAATTATAAGAAAACTATAAGATTCATGGATTAAATGAACCAATCCTGGACTTTACAGAAGAAGACTGTTTTAAAACAGACACAATTTTCCACACAGTTGTTAAAAACACTATAATTTAATGTCATAAAGGACTTGTTCCTGCTGTTTTATATCTCCAAGAAAATTGTTGAAATAATTGAAGTATAATTATGAATGTCTACCTTAAGACAAGATTTGAAATGCGGTTATTTCCTGAATTACCTGATGCCACAAACTAAATTCATGTTTTTGCTAATTTAGTGGAGCTAAAATCATGGCCTCCAGACACTTTTAGATGATAGACACGACATTAACAGTTACATGTTACCCTGCATTCCGTGCTTTGTGTCCACATGTCAGGCATTTCTGCAGAGATGGAAAAAACTTGACTCCACCTTGTTTATTGGGATTTTCCGCCACCCAGGCGATAGTGATGCCTCCGATTTCTGAGTCACTGAACCGCAGCAGGAAGGTGCCGTTTGGTTTAGACATGAGCATGTCCTGAGCTTGCTGCTTGTTAACAAACCCAAGGATGGCCCTGAATGCAACAAAACGCAGCAGATATTAAACTTCAGATTAGAAGCATTAAAGCAAAATAAAATCTCTGCAGATTTTCATTTTCCCTTTGCGAAGAAAAGTGCTCAGATTTATTACCCATCATTCCAGTGTGGCTTCAGATGTTTCTTCATGAGCTCCACAACTCCATCAAACCACTGCCAAAACGTGAAGCTGCGACCAGGCAAATTCTCCTGCACAGAGCAGACGCTGTTCAGGCAACACGCTCGTTTTTTATGATGAGCGCGGTAAAGAGTAGGTAACAGACAGCAGCAGGGAGGCCAGGAGGAAGGCTCCGCCCACATTTCAAATTCAAAACAACCCCAAAACATCACAGCTCAAGAGAAGATCTGCATTGAGGAATAGACCCAAGTAGCAACTACAGTGCAAACCTGTTGAAGACCTACAGGAAAGCTTTGACCTGAGCTGACTGACAGGTTGAGTATCGGCAGAGCTGATGAACCTCATCTGCACTGCAATGTTTGTTTTTGTTGGACATTGTAACTGCAGGCAGAATGTTTACAGCCTCCTCACAGTCCAAGGCCCCCTGTCCCAGGAAACAGCTGACCTGCATCCAAATGACAGACATGCTGACAGGAGCCCTCACCCGGTTAAATTGGGCCCAAGAGATGGTCATCTTGTGGTAATCCTCAGGATTATTGCTGCTGCTGGTGAAAGCTTTCTGTGCCAGGAAGACCAGGTTGTCCTCTGTCAGACCGCGGGTGGTGTGCATCTCCGCTTTGTACTTCATGTCCAGAGCCTCGCATATCTGGGGCCACATCACCTTGTCGGGCACAACAAAGGGCACCCTACCCTGAAGAAGAGAAGGACAACATGAAGAAGAGAAGACCCCAGAAAGAAAAAGGGTCTGCGTGGGGTTTAAAGACGCAGCGCGGGAAGACCTCTGTGCCTCCCCCTGTCAAATATGTGGTGTGAAGCCACAGACCAGCCTGATGTGGAGACATTTACAAAGAGGTGAGCTCAGTGGGGCTGATTTGACTGGAACTGGAGCACAGAAGGAACTGGAAGAACATGTTTAATGCAGCATTCTGCTGGTCAAACTCTTGAGGGTTCACACTGAGAAGCCTCGCGTCCAGCAGACGCATGTGAAAACCAAAACTTTATCAATCCCTTCAGTGAAACAGGCTGCTCTAACAAAGCTGACCAGGGAAAAAGAACTGAACTCCACGAATCTGCGGACTTCAATTCTGAAGACTTTTTATCAAATAATAGATATTAGTAGATAATATTCATATTTAAACATGAATCAATATTCAATAATACTTCATTATTTGTATTATTTTTATGACGCTTTTTAAAGTTTTGCTGATATTAAAACCATAAAACTAATACTTTTACATCAAACATACAGTCATACTTCAAACTGTTATCTTTAATTTATTATTGAAAATAATCAGAATTTCTGTGTCTCTAAATAAGCAAACATATATTTATGTTGTGTTATGTCTTTACTGCTAAACTTCAATCTCAAGAACAGTCATGTTACAGTCCTGTGATACCATGCATGACATTTTCCACTGCAGACTGTGATTGCAGAGGTAAAGCATTCAAATATATACAAGAATGAATGTCCCAGTCCCAGTGAAGATGCACGCCAGCAAACAGATACCTTCTCACAGCAGTTCACGAGACTGTAGGTGTTTCCTATAACATGAATGAATGCATGTTTGCTGTGTATCCCGGGCTTCACAGGGAAATAAGAGTTCTTGTTACATTGATTCACAGAAGCTAAAGTGACTCACAGGCTCAGCAAAGGCGTTGTCCCACAGGACCGTTGCTGTGGCGTTGTTGTCCTGACTCCCGTGGACGATCACCACTACAGGCAGCGACATGGTCTGTATCACATCAAACCGAAGGGAAATGAGCATGAATGCATCAGCACAACTCCTTTAAGGATCCATTTTAATGACCTGTCAACACTATCCTGTTGGGAATACTGGCACCGCACTTTTCTTTTGGAAAACTGCTGCACCACAGAGAAGCTAATAAATCATGTTCAATGAAGAATCTGTCATTAAAACATTTAACAAAACCTAGTAAACAATGAGTATAACAATAGTAAATATTACGTATTCAAAAAAGCTTTTATTCTAAAACACTCATTATTGTAGTTTAGATTTAGTTTTTATTTGTACTTTTTTTAAGGATAAGTTTTCATTCTTTTAAGCTCTTGAAACAGATTAAATAAACTAAACGGAGTAAAAATCGTTTTCTGGGGGTGGACAGACAGAAACCTGGCTAACCTTGACGTGGAAACCCAGCTCGTTGCCTCCGACACTAAACTGAGACTCAAACAGGATCGTAAACTTCTCCTCCGTCACAGACTCGGCGCCTCGCCGATCTGAGCGCTTGATTCGCTTCAGCGACTGGAAGACACAGACAGCCCGTTACAGTCAGACCATGACAGGAGCAACAGCATTTGCATGCTTCAGTGGGAAATGTTCACACACTGGGTTGAACGCCCAGGAGTGAAGCGGCGTGCATCCCCATGAAGGCTGAGACATGCAGCTGCGTGTGACTCAGCGTACTATCAGATTCCTGCACTGTGCAGAAGATCACCAGCTGGGAGTGGGATTCTCCTCTGACCGGGATCCTCACAGACATGTCTGTTTGACACTTCCATCAGAAAGGCCACCAAGCAAAAGAACAAATGCAGTTTTTCTGTCAATTAGACCATTTTAGTGAACCAGTAACATGCTGACATAAAGCAGCCCGTCAGCTCTGTGTTTAGAAGTCCTTTTTTCCCGTTGGGATTGGAAGGTGGCCTTACCTGCCAGGCAGTTTCTCCTTCACCTGCAGCTGCCCAGAGCTCGTCTGTTCCAAGTTGAAATGACCTCCGCTGTCTCTGTTCATTCTGTTTTTCCAAAGCTCGGAGTATTCTGTATCCATCCTGTTTCTCAGAACTGCTGCAGTCAAATGTTCCAGGAAGAAGCTTACGGTCAGCTTTTCCTGAAGGTTCCTCGCTCCAGACCCATGTTCTTTTGCAGGAACAGCTCCTGAGGTGTGGAATGACTTACGGTCTCCACATTACTCCCTCTGTTTTGAAATCTTCACTTCAACCCAGGTCTGTGCTCTTTTAAACCCACTCAGCTGAACCTGATAACTAACTGTATCATGTTTTGCCTTTGATGGACATGACTTGATCGTTTTTATCTTTGACCGTTTTTACTCTTCTGCTTTTAAATAGTGTCTCCATTATTTTCAGCTGTTTTCATTTGGTGAACGACACTAATGTCACTGTGAATGCGACACGTAAACACATTTGGCACAAAAGCCAGGTTGGTGCTCTCAGTCAGACGTTTAGTAAAGCTGCTGTGCAGCGGCGCCTCCATGAACTGTTCAGATGGTGTCAGACGTGAAGATTCCCACATGCATGTTACACGTCACGTCAGTGAGGAGAAGGACAGCATTGTTTTCTTCAGAACCCCCAGATGTTCTCCCTCCTCTTTCTTTCACCTTTGGTGTTTGTTAGTTTGTGTTTTTGAAGATGTTTGTTTCAATGTCACATAACATCAGCCGTCACAAAGAATGTGTTTTCAGACAATACATCACAGCTGACGCTCATTACACTAATCAATGGCATATTGACTTCATGACATGGATCTCCATTTAGGTTCTACCAGGTTTAGTTCGGTTCACTCAGGGTTACTCGTGTTCCCTAGAGTATAGTCGAGCACAATCGGGTTTACTTTTGTTCACGTGGGTTTATTCATTTTACTAGGGTTCAGTCTGGTTTATTCTGATGTACTTGGGCTCTCGTGGGTTTAGTCAGGCTCTGTTGGGTTCACTTGGGACTTGGGTTTCTCTTGGGTTTAGTCGGGTTTATTGGGGTTCACTCAGCCTCAGTCGGGTTCACTCAGGTTTACTGGTGGTCATTTGGGTTTAGTCGGGTTCACTCAGGTTTACTGGTGATCATTTGGGTTTAGTCGGGGTTCACTCAGGTTTACTGGTGATCATTTGGGTTTAGTCGGGTTCACTCAGGTTTACTGGTGATCATTCGGGTTTAGTCGGGTTCACTCAGGTTTACTGTTGGTCTCTCGGGTTTAGTCGGGTTCACTCAGGTTTATTGTTGGTCACTTGGGTTTAGTCGGGTTCACTCAGGTTTATTGTTGGTCATTTGGGTTTAGTCGGGTTCACTCAGGTTTATTGTTGGTCACTTGGGTTTAGTCGGGTTCACTCGGGTTTATTGTTGGTCACTTGGGTTTAGTCGGGTTCACTCAGGTTTACTGGTGATCATTTGGGTTTAGTCGGGTTCACTCAGGTTTACTGGTGATCATTCGGGTTTAGTCGGGTTCACTCAGGTTTACTGTTGGTCTCTCGGGTTTAGTCGGGTTCACTCAGGTTTATTGTTGGTCACTTGGGTTTAGTCGGGTTCACTCAGGTTTATTGTTGGTCATTTGGGTTTAGTCGGGTTCACTCGGGTTTATTGTTGGTCACTTGGGTTTAGTCGGGTTCACTCAGGTTTACTGGTGATCATTTGGGTTTAGTCGGGTTCACTCAGGTTTACTGGTGATCATTCGGGTTTAGTCAGGTTCACTCAGGTTTACTGTTGGTCTCTCTGGTTTAGTCGGGTTCACTCAGGTTTATTGTTGGTCACTTGGGTTTAGTCGGGTTCACTCAGGTTTATTGTTGGTCATTTGGGTTTAGTCGGGTTCACTCAGGTTTACTGGTGGTCATTTGGGTTTAGTCGGGTTCACTCGGGTTTATTGTTGGTCATTTGGGTTTAGTCGGGTTCACTCAGGTTTACTGGTGATCGTTTGGGTTTAGTCGGGTTCACTCAGGTTTATTGTTGGCCACTTGGGTTTAGTCGGGTTCACTCAGGTTTACTGGTGGTCATTTGGGTTTAGTTGGGTTCACTCAGGTTTACTGGTGGTCATTTGGGTTTAGTCGGGTTCACTCAGGTTTACCGTTGGTCATTTGGGTTTAGTCGGGTTCACTCAGGTTTACCGTTGGTCATTTGGGTTTAGTCGGGTTCACTCAGGTTTATTGTTGGTCACTTGGGTTTAGTCGGGTTCACTCAGGTTTACCGTTGGTCACTTGAGTTTAGTCGGGTTCACTCTGGTTTATCGTTGGTCACTTGGGTTTAGTCGGGTTCACTCTGGTTTATCGTTGGTCACTTGGGTTTAGTCGGGTTCACTCAGGTTTACTGGTGATCATTTGGGTTTAGTCGGGTTCACTCAGGTTTACCGTTGGTCACTTGAGTTTAGTCGGGTTCACTCAGGTTTATCGTTGGTCACTTGGGTTTAGTCGGGTTCACTCTGGTTTATCGTTGGTCACTTGGGTTTAGTCGGGTTCACTCTGGTTTATCGTTGGTCACTTGGGTTTAGTCGGGTTCACTCAGGTTTATCGTTGGTCACTTGGGTTTAGTCGGGTTCACTCTGGTTTATCGTTGGTCACTTGGGTTTAGTCGGGTTCACTCAGGTTTACTGTTGGTCATTTGGGTTTAGTCGGGTTCACTCAGGTTTATTGTTGGCCACTTGGGTTTAGTCGGGTTCACTCAGTTTTACTGGTGGTCATTCGGGTTTAGTCGGGTTCACTCAGGTTTATCGTTGGTCATTTGGGTTTAGTCGGGTTCACTCAGGTTTACTGGTGATCATTTGGGTTTAGTCGGGTTCACTCAGGTTTACCGTTGGTCACTTGGGTTTAGTCGGGTTCACTCAGGTTTATCGTTGGTCACTTGGGTTTAGTCGGGTTCACTCTGGTTTATCGTTGGTCACTTGGGTTTAGTCGGGTTCACTCAGGTTTACCGTTGGTCACTTGGGTTTAGTCGGGTTCACTCAGGTTTATCGTTGGTCACTTGGGTTTAGTCGGGTTCACTCTGGTTTATCGTTGGTCATTTGGGTTTAGTCGGGTTCACTCAGGTTTATCGTTGGTCATTTGGGTTTAGTCGGGTTCACTCAGGTTTACTGGTGGTCATTTGGGTTTAGTCGGGTTCACTCAGGTTTACTGGTGGTCATTTGGGTTTAGTCGGGTTCACTCAGGTTTACCGTTGGTCATTTGGGTTTAGTCGGGTTCACTCAGGTTTACCGTTGGTCATTTGGGTTTAGTCGGGTTCACTCAGGTTTACCGTTGGTCATTTGGGTTTAGTCGGGTTCACTCATGTTTATTGTTGGTCACTTGGGTTTAGTCGGGTTCACTCAGGTTTACCGTTGGTCACTTGGGTTTAGTCGGGTTCACTCAGGTTTATCGTTGGTCACTTGGGTTTAGTCGGGTTCACTCTGGTTTATCGTTGGTCACTTGGGTTTAGTCGGGTTCACTCAGGTTTATCGTTGGTCACTTGGGTTTAGTCGGGTTCACTCTGGTTTATCGTTGGTCACTTGGGTTTAGTCGGGTTCACTCAGGTTTATCGTTGGTCACTTGGGTTTAGTCGGGTTCACTCTGGTTTATCGTTGGTCACTTGGGTTTAGTCGGGTTCACTCAGGTTTATTGTTGGTCATTTGGGTTTAGTCGGGTTCACTCAGGTTTACTGGTGGTCATTTGGGTTTAGTCGGGTTCACTCAGGTTTATTGTTGGACATTCGGGTTTAGTCGGGTTCACTCAGGTTTATTGTTGGTCATTCGGGTTTAGTCGGGTTCACTCAGGTTTACTGTTGGTCATTTGGGTTTAGTCGGGTTCACTCAGGTTTATTGTTGGCCACTTGGGTTTAGTCGGGTTCACTCAGTTTTACTGGTGGTCATTCGGGTTTAGTCGGGTTCACTCAGGTTTATTGTTGGACATTCGGGTTTAGTCGGGTTCACTCAGGTTTATTGTTGGACATTCGGGTTTAGTCGGGTTCACTCAGGTTTATTGTTGGACATTCGGGTTTAGTCGGGTTCACTCAGGTTTATTGTTGGACATTCGGGTTTAGTCGGGTTCACTCAGGTTTATTGTTGGACATTCGGGTTTAGTCGGGTTCACTCAGGTTTATTGTTGGCCACTTGGGTTTAGTCGGGTTCACTCAGTTTTACTGGTGGTCATTCGGGTTTAGTCGGGTTCACTCAGGTTTATTGTTGGACATTCGGGTTTAGTCGGGTTCACTCAGGTTTATTGTTGGTCATTCGGGGTTAGTCGGGTTTACTCAGGTTTATTGTTGGTCATTTGGGTTTAGTCGGGTTCACTCAGGTGTATTGTTGGTCACTTGGGTTTAGTTGGGTTCACTCAGGTTTATTGTTGGTCATTGGGTTTAGTCAGGTTCACTCAGCCTAAGTTGGCAACATGAATGAAGCGGAAACCAGTGCTTCGGTTGGTTATTAGATTCAAAAGTTCAGAGATTTGGCAGCAGCTGATGCTTTCCTTAACCTGACTCTAGTTGAGGATGAGGACAAAACAATCCAGAAGATTCTACCACATGCAGAAGCCGGTGTGGCCCTAAGTCCACCACAAACCGCGACAGGTGATGAAGATGCAAATGTTGTTGCAAATGTTGTTATTTCACGTCCACCACCTTGATCCAAGTTTATGGTTCTTTCTGCGAAGCACAAACTGTCTGCAAGTGGTATCAGACAAGAACCAGAAGGTAAAAGGAGAAGCTTTTACATGTTTTTTGAGGTGGAACAGGCCTAGACTTTAGTTTTAACCTCATTATCAAACCCTTCAACATGTAGTCTTAAGCATCACAGCTGGGAAACCCAACAGAGCAAGAGTAACATTAGAGAGAAGAACATTCCTCCCAATCAAACTGGAGAAGTTCATAACCAGATTTACAGGATTTTTCCAGATGGTACAAGACAGAATCCAAGTTCTACCAGTAAAATTTGATTATTTTACCAAAAGGGATTGCTGTCAGGTCAATACTCAGAATTGTTGTAAATGTTCACCTTTAATGAAAGATCAGTGTATTTAATTTAAAAAACGGTCTCCTTCTCTCTTTTGTTCTCTAACAGCTGTTCTGTGACTTTGTTCTCGTGGTTTTTTGGTTTTTAGAATGGTTTCTTAAAGGTGTACCATGTTCCTGAAGTGAGCGCTGAGGGTGCCAGTGGCCTGATGATACTCCATCACACAGTTGTTGTTCAGGATTTCACCGCTGCTTTCACTGTCCACACAAAAGAAAGACAAAACCCCACCATCACATCCATATGTCCAACATGTAGGATGCAGCTATAGCAGCTTTCATTTCCGCTCACAATGACTTTTATGATCATCTTAAAAACTGTCTTTACTGCCAAGTTAAAAAGAATACACTGATGTAGAAATGTGTTCACTAGAACTGTGTCCTCAGGGAAAAGAAGCCATTAAAGTCAGTAAAATACAAATTGATGGATGGATGGATGGACGGACGGACGGACGGACGGACGACTTTTAGATTTCTTTGAAATGTGGTTTTTAATGGGTTTTAAACTACAATCCTCTCTAAGTGACGGTTGCTGCTGCTCACCTGTTGGTACTTTCATTCTTCACCAACGCCTTGGCCTGCTGTTCACTTACAATGGCAGCTTTGACCTGGGGGGGGCTCATGTGGACATTGAGCTTTCCCCCCACCAGAAGGCGGACAGTGGCTGCAAACTTTGTCTGGGTCTTTAAAACTTGGGGAGGCTGCTTCTCAATGATGAACGTGCTGGTGGCGGGGACAAAAGCAAGATCAACATTTTCTTTCCTGAAGGTGTCTGAGCGATCCAAAAGTCCTCATCTCTGAGAGTCATGGTCAGAAACGAGACCATAAAACGGGGAGTGTCCCACCTGGTGACCAGGGCAGAGATGACGTCTGTAATGTCAGCATTGAGCTTCCTCAGCAGGTCCTCCATTGAGCCTGGCAGCGGGAGCTGCTGAGTCAGGTGTTCACAGCGCCGGATCTGCTGTCTGTTCTGCCAAATTAGGTCAGCCAGCTTCTCACACCTTCATCACAGGGAAAGCAGGATTCAGATGTGAATGTGAAGTCAAAAGAATCTGTACAGAGGCAACCCACAGACACAGTCTAACTAAGACGTACCAGGACTGGAGAATGTCGAGTCCCCCCTCATGCTGACCTCCATTCCCAGCCAGCTGCTGTCTTCTCTTCCACTGAATGAGTTCCTCATCCAGGATCAACGTCTGCTGCTTCCTGAGCAACGCCAAGGTCTTCTGGTGCTGTTCTGCCAGGTCCTGCAAAGATGAAGCAATGTTTCTGAATGAGAAACAGTCACGTTTTTCTTCCATTATTGGGTATAAATGACCTGTCCGTTAATACAACCCATCTCTTTCTTTAGACACTCGCCGTCTTTCGGTTTGATCTCTGCAATGACCTAATCAGACTCCTACCCTGTGGAAACAAGCCTCTCCGGATGAAGCTCCTTTTAAAATCAACCCAAAAAGACCTCTGCACTAATGTTCTGTCTGCAGCCTCTGGTTCAAAACGCTGACTGTATATGAGAACTGGACTGAGTGACCCCTCTCCCCTGGTGTTCCAAACAGGAAGTACCTGCTGGGTCTAAGAAGCCAAAATCCCACAGACTTCTACAGAGAGATAAACGGCTGTTAGTCATTGAATTCTGATACCTTTTTAAACATGTTCTAATTTTTTAATCACAATAGTTTTCCTGCATTACAAGTTATTCAAGTTCTAAAAGGACCAATCAGATGCCTCAGTAAAAGGATGTGGTTTCAGGTCGAACATTCGAAATGTCTGACAGATTCTCCAGAGCTCGCTTTCAAGTGGTAGGAGTCGGACTTCCATCAAGCTCCCTCCTGACTGGCGAGAGAGGTTGCCATGGAAACGTTGACTGACAGACTTGAACCAATCACTGCTTACTAATGTTGTCTGACTCCAACATGGCGGCGTCCGTACCACAAAAAATAGCAACTGAACTGACTTCATTTGGTTAGAGTAATGACTTCACACTCACTCAGTCCAGTTCTCAGATACAGTCAATGGCTCCAAGCTCTGCACTCACCTGCAGAGTTCACCCTAGTATCTGAACCCTCATCCACACCCATCTTCCTCACACCGCTCAGCAGAAAATCCCAGACCAGCTCTTCAGCTCCGTGATTCACCATGAAAGAATGACATCTCAGTTTCGAAACACACTGCTGCTTCACTAACATCATGTCAATCAAACACAAAACAAAGACTTGATCTGTGCACCTATTATTTATAGTTTTTACAGCTCTTATGTAGACCCTAAAGTCATGTATGTTGTCTAAAAGTTGCTTTGAATAAATAAGTCAATAAAATCCTCTTTGACAGGACGGGATATAAATAAAACCTATTTTTATAATTTATGTAACATAGTTAGGACTTGGAGACTTTAAAAATGATATATGAAGGTCAACCTGCGTTAACAGGTTTATATGGTATCTCATGTGGTCTGTGTGTTTGCTGCTGACTGACAGCAGCCCCTGTGTGTGCCGTGTCCTCGTACAAGCCTGTATTTCTGCAGGGTGCTGGCCTCTCTGGTTAGCCATGCCTCAACGGTGGCCCTCTTGCTCTGCAGAGAGGTTTCCCGCTGGGAGCGCTCGGCTGCAGGCAGGGAGGAAAGGCTGCTCAGCTGTGCTGCAAAAACGAAAAGCAGGAAGGAAACTGGACATTACCAACAGCAGACATCACAACGAAGCCCCTTCAGTAAATACTGAAGATCTACAGCCAGAATCCATTATCGAAACTGCTCAGAAACCAAATGTAAGCCTTTCCCCTCTTCCCCATGCTCTCTGCTGTTCTGGACTGTAGAAGAACTTAAAGTTCTCCACCGTCTCCACCTCTGCTACCTCAACATCCTCTCATTTCCACACATGTACTCCATCTTAGAGATGGGATTAATGCCTTTTTGGATGGAGCCTAATCTTTTGGATGGCTCTGTTAAGTTAAGTTATAGTTACATGCCAAGTTACAGCTTCATTTAACATCTGAGGACAAGATGTTAAAGTCTGATATGAATTCATATTAAATATTGCTCTGGCAGCATAGACAGTGTGTATATGTATATGTATAAAAGGTGTGTGTGTGTGTGTGTGTGTACGTTGAATTATGTTATTAATGCAACAGCTAAACCAGGGCTCTGCAACCTCTGAAGGAACCTGACAGAGCAAAGTCTCACTACACTTTTTATAAAATAGATTTTTTTGCAGCCATTATGTCCTTTATTCATAACGAGTAACTTTGATATTTTTACAATGATTAAACTATAACAGTGTTATATTTTTCATTAGGCTTTATAACAATTCAGATGTATTCTAATCTGACAGCAGCACATTCAAGTTCCTTTCAAAATAAAATACCGGGTCAAAAATGATCCTCCTAAAGCAGTAAATGTACACAATAGAAAACAAATCAGGCTACTTTGAAGCTCCATGCAAACAACATGACTCATTACTACAACTTCAGGACAACAACTGAGCGCCTGCTCGCGCTGCGGCCCGTCGCCTGCACGCGCTGCAGCTCATCTTTTGCCCACCTCCACCCCGCTGAACTCTGAGGCTCTCTCCTTTCATTTTCATGGAGGTACTGGCATGAATCGGGTGTTTGTGATGCTTGCATCTGAAGTTAGAAGGACGAGTTTGTTTGAGCTTTTATCAGTGTGTAAAACTCAGGAGGGAGGGAAAAAAAGA
This sequence comes from Oryzias celebensis, assembly GCA_014656515.1. Taxonomy (NCBI): domain Eukaryota; kingdom Metazoa; phylum Chordata; class Actinopteri; order Beloniformes; family Adrianichthyidae; genus Oryzias; species Oryzias celebensis. The sequence goes on along the minus strand of BNCR01000001.1, from coordinate 38,349,727 downwards.
ACAAAATAAAGAACGGTTCCCAGCAGACCAAGAGTCCATTCCCATCCTTCACGTTAATGATCCGTTCAACAGATTTGATTTGTTCGTGAACGCCACATCTCTACTCCGTCCTGCTGCTGCTGACCTTTATTCCTCTCATTTCCAGAACAAACCTCCACCTCTCTAGATGTTCCTCCACCTGCTCCCTGCTCTCATCACAGTGTCATCTGCAAACATCATGATCTGCAGAGATTCCCGTCTAACCTCATCTGTCAATCTGTCCATCACCATGGAAACAAGGAGATCAAAGGTGATCCTTGGTGCAGTCCCACCTCCACCTTCAACGCCTACAGACAGACTCACCACTGTCTTCCAGCTCTCATCCATATCCTGAAGAATTCCAGTGTTTTTCTGTGTCACTCCAGACGTCTTCATAAACCACATCTCTTCTCTCTGGATCCTGTCATTGACTGTGTTTCTGTTCATTTTATTTGTTTCTTTCATGAAAAGTACATTAACATATTCCATACAAGACATAATTTAACATACCTTCACAGATATGAAGAAAAGGAGCAGATGGAAGAAGAAAATTCTGGTTTTATTTCTTCCCCTATGTTTCATCATGTAAAGAACAAAAAATAAATTCCTAGAAGGCCTTTAGCACCTGCCAACACACAACAACTGCACATTATATATTCTTCAAGTTTTTTCTTCACAAATATTTTTTTTAAATATATTTTATTAGTACAACTTTTCAGAATTTCTTGTTGCATCTATGTTCCAAACTTTCACCATGACAAAAGAAAAACATGTCTGCTTTAAAGCAGTGCGAGCAACTCGAAACTTAAAATCATATTTTCTCCTGTGATTTTCATCTTCTGAGGTGAAAACAAATAACTTGTATAGGCTCTCTGGCCTCTCTCTATTATTAACTTTAGGCATCACTAATAAAGTTTGACAATTAATACATCTTCAAATTTCAGCCATCTTGACTTCATAAATACAGCATTTGTATGTTCCCTTTATCCAATTTTATGAATTGCTCAAATAACCTTTTTCTGCTGTAGACATAATGGTGTTAAATTGTTTTTTTATGCATTACCCCAAACACAAAGCAGCTCCTTCTGATCTTCTTTGTTCTTCTACAGAAACATCCTCACAGCAAACATCTGTGGTTCTCTTTCTCTGCATGAAACCACACTGTTGTTCACAGATGCTCATTTCTGACATCAGTTTAGCTTTTACTCCTCTTTCCCATAACTTCATTGCATGAATCCTTATTTGTGTCCGATCTGTCAAACAAGTCCTCGTGTCCTCTTTGTTTGAGCTTTGTCACGTCCACATTCACCTTGTGCTCCATCTCCATGTACTCCTGTCCTCTCAGATTCATACCATTTTATGCTAACTTTTTCCTTCCATCAAACTTAAACTTCTTCCTTTCACCACCAAGTCTCCTGATCTGCTGTCTTCTATTCAGATGAAACACCGGGAATCTTCTTCTCAGTCTCCACCATCATGTTAGCTGTAGATGTCCAGTCATCTGGAAAACCTCCTGATCTCCTAATGTCTTCACTGATATTTTAACCCTTTTATCAAACTCAATCATTTCCTTGTCTCCTCTCTGTCCTTCACTCACATTCCAAGACTCTCTCCAATAAAAATTGTGTTTTTAACATGTTTTTGTAGCATTGTTCTGATGATGGACAACATAAATAAAGAAAATTAATCTTAAATTTGCATTTCTGAATATTTCTTTTTTCAAATCGTTTTGAATCAGAAACAGACAAATAAACGCTGTAAAAAGCTGTAGGCCAAAAGGTGACGTAGAACCTAGAATGGGAGGTTACAGGCTCCTTGTTCTGCTCCATTCTGATGCATCCACTTGCAGACAGATCCATGTAGGTTTGTGTTTTTCTCGTCTGACCTGGAATCTGGATCTAAACTTTACAGTCGGGTAGCTCTGATATTGCTCTGTTGCACTGCTAATGATTGGTTGGGGTTGTGAGGGCTGTAAGCTAGCAGAAGAGCGGGTAAACAAAGGGATCATGGGAAGTAGTGGCCAACTTCGTGCCAATAGCCAGACACCCCCCCCCCACACACACACACACACAACTCAGAGGGGAATTTCTGAAGAACTCTGTCATCCTAGAAAACAACAGGTTTTTGATTCAGTCTTACATGGCATATTCATAATGAAAAGGCCACTGGGGAGACTTTAAAAATAGATCCAAAAAGGGTGGGATTTTGAAGTCGGCCCCAATCATCACACTCTCCCCTCTGGAGATATCCAGGATTTCCTGGTCCAATTCCTGAGAGAATTCTCCTTCTCCTCTAGCTCACATCCTACCTAAGGGTCCTAGCCACTGAAAGCCTTCACAATCACACCTTCAGCTTCCAGGCTCAGATTCATCATCTTGTTTGACGCTCTCTCGTGATCCAGAACATTCTTAGCAAAGTCCTTCATGGTTGATCCAACATTAAAGTTTTTTTGATAACTCCTGTCTTTCCATTTCTCTCTCCACCCACAAACACATCATCTTCTTCTTCTTTTTCTTCCACCAGAAGTTGTCTAATGTCCATCCTGTAGGTCAACAGCATCGGTGGTGGTTGTTGTTAATCCAGACTATGACTGATCAGACATAAAAGCTCCGTTTGTGATTCAACCTCTGGTTTTCCATATGATATCCTTCCCTCTACATTTCCCCAGGCTTGTGTTGCATTGTGTTCCATAGTGGTTGCATTTGAAACCAGGAAAGGAAGAAGGAAAGTTGCTAACAAGTTAAAATTCTATTCATTAAAAACAACATTGTTTTGGTTTAATTGAACGTCCTCTTCGTCTTAAAGCTTCCACTGCCCCTCCAAGTCTGTGGCTTCATTCAGATAATGTTGTTCTCCAAAGCCTCTTTCTGAGGCAGAAGTCACCACTGTCAAACCTGGGACTGCACGAACATAAAGCTAGCTTCAAAACCTTGCACCATCCCCCTAAGACTGACTATTTTTGTCCTCTAGATGTCGCTCATAAAACGAAAAGTTTAAAAAAAATAAAGTTAAAAATGTGAGGATTTCTTTTTGACAGATGAAAATCTAATCATTCATCAGAAACATGATACACAAGTTTGTTCTTTTCATCTTGAGCCTCTTTGAAGCAGAGACTCTGGATTCTGAATAACCCGTTTTTCCAGTTTGTACCATTCAAGCACAAACTCAGACAGAACTGAGGGGACTATGCTGCTACAGAGCAGCAGACCCAACACCGAAAACTAAACTGAACTTTTAAAAAGCTCATTTTCAGGTGATTGGTTATCTCCAACTGAAACAGCACAGTTAAAACAGCTGCATTCCAAACAACAAAGACACCCCCCACCCCCCACCCACACAATGTGAAGAGCATGGGGGTAAAGGGGCAGAACGGAGAGATGATAGTTCACAGTTTCAGACGGGTTTAAACATTGGCTCACCCTGGATCCGCAGGTTTTCCTGGTATTGGATGATGAAGTACTCCTGGCTGTGCTGCAGCTTCCTCAACTCGTTCTCCGTTTCTTGCGTAGCCAAGCGGAGCTCCTCAAAGGCCTGGTTGATCTGTTGGTGTCGCTGGGACAGAGTGTCCATGGCCTGCAACCCATTTCCACAGCTCACCTACAAACAAAACATTGGTTCTGTTGCTGCAGTTTTTAGAGGATTTGCTTTGGATTTTCTGACCACAGCTTCAGGAATCTGCACACGGCACACCAACAACAGCATGAAAACTTACATTTGTAGCATCCTGAACCAACCTCTGCTCTGACTGCAGGATTTGCTTGATACAGCGAACCAGCTCCAAAGGACAGCGGTCATAGGTGCTCTGCAAAGGGACACACATGTGATCCATGCTGATGGCTGGCAGCAGGGTTTATGCTCATGACCTCTGAAGCTGCAGCTCCTGCCTCAGTTAAATCAGACAGAAAAACTAAAACTCTCATCCCAGCAGCTGCTCAGCAGCTTTAGGTCTGTTTCTGATGCAGAAATCCAGCCACTGGTGTTGGGAAACGAGTCAAAATGACACACCAGACAGAAGACGGTTAGTGCTAAAGCTCCTCCAGAGTCCTTCACCCATCTGCACTGCCTTAACCCTCTCTCTCACACGGGCACCGTTTGTGCCAGAAATCAACGTTGTGAACGATTATCTTTTAAACAAAACTCTTGAGTCCTTCCTAATTCACATTACTTGAAAATCTGGACAGAGGAAAACTGAATGATTTTTTTGTGAGCTCAGTCAGAGTGTGACTGTGAAGGTTTTTAATGCATACATGTTTCTGTATCCCAGTCCGACAGTACAAACAAACAACCTTTCTTGTTTTGTTCTAGATGTTATGCAGCAGTAGCCATAGAGATCTGAACCTCCTCCAATTTCTAAGCCTGCTGAAGCGAAGGTTCTTCATCACTGAGCTCTCCTTTCAGAAAAACAGTTTTTTCCTTTGGAGATCACACACGTCTGATGGAAATCTTTGCAAATGTTTTGTAGCAAACTGGACACACATGCTCAAAATGTAGATTTTAACTCTTTCAACTAATGAGCAAATCAATAAAAAGATTCACTTTTGAAGATTTGACCTTTTTGTTCCACCTTCCTGTCCCAACATTTCTAAAGACCTTTAGGGGAAATTTTTTTCTGTCAAAATATGAAAATATATTTCAGTATTTTTATTAAGAATGCAGCGTATACACCAGCTTTTCATGAAAGAAATCTAGTAATACCCCTGCTTCCCACCATCTCACTGATAATCCCATGTATGAGGCGGCAGAAATGACAAAATAAAGAAAAGCAGATGCGCTTGGCTTCAAGTCAGCAGTTGGCTCAAATAAATAAATCAATGAATTCAACTGAACTGGAAACATTGCAAGCACATTATTACACATAACAAATCCATGAAGGAATTTTATTTTTCAGCTATTTTCATATTTCTGAAGGAAGAACATTTTTCTTTTTATCAAAAAGGTTCTAGTAAAAAGAGCTTCCACATTAGTTAAATCAGAATTTGTATAACAGCATTTTTTTCTTTAAAACAATGGTCTTAGGTTGGAAGTGTAACCACTTAAGTGGATAATGATAGACTTGTGTTGAAAGCTTGTGAATAAAAATGAAGTGGATTCAGTAGTTTGGCAGAGATACCGTCTCTACTATAGCAACATAAAGTAACCTTTACCCCATTAACAAAATAAACAGAAATGTAGTTTCTAAAAAGCAAAAAAAAAAACTTCAGCTGAGACGCCATGACCACCTCTTTTGATTAAACCTCTTTCAATCCTTTATATGACATCAACAACACAGAGGAACCTTCTGTTCTGCTGAGCCGTCATTCAGCCACACAGCTCATCATTTGTGTTCAACATGTCTCTTTTTTAACCAGAGCAAACGTATGGCAGGTTTATTTTCTGACTCATTAGCAGACACACTGACCACATCTACTGTCTGATCTTCTAGCCCAAGTCACTAAAACACTGTGATTATGGCCTAAAACATGACAAAACCTTACTGTTTGTTAGAACAGAACATGCAGCTTCAGATACAGACTTGTTCCTCTTCTTCCTCTTTAAGGCCTTTAAACACAGTCAGTTTTGGGTAAATTACTTTGAAAGAGGAAGTCACTTACTTTACCCTAATGACTGGATGAAAATGTCCTTAAATTACTTTACTCATTTCGTAATTTAAAAAGTAATTCACTACTCGTGACTTTACTTTATCTTTTTTTTCTATTTTCATACAATTTCTCAAAGGAATAAAGCAAACACACAAACAAGACACCCTTGGAAAATCAACAAAAAACAGAGGCTACACAAGGGCAGCCAGGTTTATTTTAGCATTAATTATCATGCAATTATAATTAATTATAACTAATTATAATATAGTTATAATTATTTATATTATAATTAATTATCATATAATTATAATTAATTATAATTTTATTATAATTAACTTTGAAGATGAGAAAACATACATTGTTGCCTATAATACATAGTGTATAGACAGGTTGCTCATTGACACTAGGGCAGTGGAAAGCAGTTCATCTCCTTATTTTTTTATTAGTATTTGTTTTGTTTCTTTAAGCAAGAGAAAATGTCAGAGTCAACTGTTTACACAAGTTAATTTGTTTTATTGATCACCGATGGCTTCACTGCACCTAAATGTGAGTAATGAAGTACTGAGGGTTTCTGTGCTCTGGTCATTGTAATTTAATTACAGAAATTTGAACTGTAGTTTGTGACATTACTCCATTACTGACAAAAGTATTTAAATGACAGTAATTCGTTACTTTGTAATGAATGACTCCCAACACTGAAAACGGCAAAAGGGGATGCACAAGACACGGATCAGGTAACATGGAGGAGGTGTCTGGAGAAACATCCTGTAGAAGAAAACTGTACCTTGAGTGTGGTGGCATAGTGGCCCAGCTTGATCTTCAGCAGAAAACCGTCTTCTCCTCCCTGAACCTGGGCTTTTTTCTGCAACTCGCCAACCAGGTTGTCCAGCAGGCGCTTGGCTTTAGTTTCCTCTGCGGGATTGTCCAGGTCCACAGAATCCCTGAGAATGAAAAATATTCCTTATTCCAAGTGGTTTCTGGAAAATGAAGACGTACTGATTCATTTTTCAGGTTTGTAGACTTTTCAATGCATCCTGATTACACATCATTACATAGTTATGACACACAGACATGGTTTCACTCCAGATGATCTTCTCTATCGTAACCTCTTTAAACAGCTGTGAGATCTTTTATGTTTTGCCGCTGAAAGACAACTGGTCCAGGAAAACAAAACTGCTTTTACTCTGTGTTGAGAAGCAGAAACAAGAAGCTTTGTTACATTTTGTTCAATTATTTAACATTCGGTTGGGTCTCTAATTTGTCAAAGGGAAAAAAAGAACTCCTTATGATAACAGAGATTACAAAACAAACATGTTTTTCTGTTTGTTAAATTGATTTAAAAAATCATTTAAAAAAACTAAAACCAGCACAGACGGACGGACGGACGAACGGACGGACGGACGGACTCATACTTGAGTAATTTATCAAAGAAATGCTACTGGTTTTTTACTTGAATTCTTTCAATAAAATGTTTTGCATCTACTTTAGAAAAGCAGAACATTGATAGTTGGAATCTGTGACAGACTGCACCAAACAATGAAACCAAGCTGGATGCCTGAACTCTGTCAGACTTTTTGTGATCACACCGATTTGAGAAGCAGGTTTCTGTCAAAATCAGGAAAAACGCAGCACTGAAGATCATGGAGAAAAGAAAAAAACATGACATCCCTTTAAAGACCGAGTGAAAAAAGACAGTACTGCACAAATATGTTCCTTTTTCAGTTAACAGATTTACAGTGAAAGCAGTCTGCCTGACCATCTCTTTAAACCGTCTAAACATGATTGATGTTGTAAAAAGGAATGCGGGGAAGGTCTGTACATACCAAGGCTGGCTTTCAATCCACTGGGCCAGATAATGTCGCACCTCTATGGGGAAATGCTGGCCGTAGAGAGCCTGCATCTGATGCAAGGCCTCTCCCTGGAGCTGCTGCGCCTGGATCCACAGTGACATGGTGCTAATGTGAACAGGAAAGAAGAACAGAAACAGGGGAGTTTAGTTATCACTCAACGTTTTCAAAACTGAGCATGTTCATTAAATGGAACTAGTTTTATTATAATGCAGGTTATTTCCCAGTGAAGACACAGAAAGTTAACAGGTCTTTACATGAAAAGCCTCTTGAGTCATTCAATGTCGCAGTTTCAGTGCTAAGACACAGTGATGAAGACTGGAGGACTCCACGTCACCGCAGAATTTAGCCGTCAGTCCTTCCTTCAGCTCAACCATGAAGTTCAGTAGAAACGCCAACATGCCGCTCAGCCTTATTAACAGCCCAGTTATGTAACTTTTGATGCTGGAATCCTGCTGACTGAATAGATGAGCAATGTGCTTGGTAGAAGGAAGGTAGTTAATGTTTAAAAAAATGGACTTTTAGAAGAACTTCAGGTTTTTAAAGTGTGTCTCAAAACAAGCCAGAAGATGAGCATGAAGGCAGATGTTGGCTTGCTAATGATGACTTCAGTCACCTTAAAGGACTGCAGAGATCTGCTGCTGAAGTCAGACGCTCCTCAGGACCAATCCACACTTATGGAGGATTGAGAGCTTCGTCCTCCAATTCTGAGTTCTAGGAAAAGCTGAGAGATCTGAAACAGGTGTGTGATTGGGAATTGTTCAGTGAGTGAAACAGCTTCACAGGTCACTGCTAACACATTTGCATGAGGCAGGAAGCATTTGGATAAGGCTGCAACAACCAGATTCCTGAACTCCCATCAGAAGAAACATGTCAATAGTATTTCACTTGCTTTTATAGACACGTTCATGTTCATACAATGAATAAAGCTACTGAACTAAGCACCTAGAGGATGTCCTCTGGTCCTTGAATGTCTAATTTTAGCCAAATATTTTCGAGGTTTGTAGCAGAGCTGAGCAACAAACACACATCATTATAGGTGCATTCAGACTGGAGAAGTCCGTTGGTCCGGACTTGATTCTGGCTGGAACGAGTCCTGAACCGGGCGTTTGGTCTGCATTCAGACTGATGTCTTCGGAGATTTCTGTTTTGAACCAAAGCTTGTAAACAAAACCATGTGACTAAAGATCTGTTCAGTCATTGGTCAGGAACTATGAGGTGGGCTCAAAACAATGAGAGAAAGACGGAGGTGTTGCGCTTTGCAGTTCTGGTTGGAATAGTTCACTTATTCAAACATTATATTTCGATTACCAGTTTTGAACATCTGTATCAACGTCAGGAACAGCGATTGTTACTTTTGTACAGCGGAGACGTGCTGCAATGTGGTTACTGAGGAGATAACGTGGCATGTGTGCTTTAACCCAGAGGATGATAGCAACTGCAGTGCTGAGGAAACGGCGGCTAAGAAGGTACACTGATTAAGAGTTTATGATAGTCGGGAAACCAGTGAGAAGCAACGAGTATCACATTAAAAGCTGTTTTAATGAGCCGGCATTCATCCCACCACATTTCAATGGGTTGCTGTGCCTACATACGTAACTCCCGGCTACTGTGGTCGTCTTGGTCTAGTTGCTCCGAGCACAGAGACTATTCAGATTGAGGAATGTCAGAGTGAACTCAAACTCAGTTCAATTGAAACGAACTGAGACCACCTCGAAAGAGGACCTGAAACCGCTTGGATTTATTCAGAGAGAAAATTGCTAACGGATTATCAGGTAAAATGAACTCTGGTTCAATTTGAGCGAACTAAAGGTGTCCAGTTTGAATACCCCCTAAATGTTTCTATTTTCTGCCTCCAATCCTGTCAGAATGTTCAGAAAAAACAACTAAATGTGCACTATAAAATAGACTTTTATTAGCCAACTGAAACTGCAGGCACACTCAACCGTTTTCTAAAAATGTATTCTATCAAACTGAAACCTGAAAAGATCATGCGCTACAAGGTAAAAGTATTGGATCTGGTTCATTAACAAACATAAACATAAAAGACAAATAAAAATCAAATCCACAATCTACTTTGCTGGATCATTCTGATTGATGTGTTTGAATTAAAGCAAAAATAATTTTAACATAATTCTGACTGATCAATGAGAGATCATATTTTGTATTTTCAATAGTCAATAATAATTACTACGACTAAAACCACCGACATGTGCAGCCAAAAGCTGCACATCACATAATCTATGTCCAGATGTGTTAAGCCTCCAATCCAGCATGTTGCTATGGTAACAATACATCAGCCTTCTTCCTCTCCTCAGTCTCCTTCTTAGTCATTTAAACAAGTCGTCCACCAAGTCTCAGGTCTGCATCAGGACTCCCCCGACCCCTGACCCAAACACCACCTCTGCTGTTTCCCATAAGGCTGCAGGACAACTGGAAGTGTGTGTGTGTGTGTGTGTGTGTGTGCGTGCGTGCGTGCGTGTGTGTGTGTGTGGTGGTGTCTAAACTCCAGGAGGTAACAAAGAACTTCCGTTCCCTCTAAAATAAAACATACTGTAACTGAAAATAGGTTTGGATGAACTTTTATTTTGAAAGTACTGCATTTTTACTCTGCATTCAGTTTTCCAGCTAACTTTTTTTTTCCTTTTGTTGTAGTAAGATAATTCCAAACAGATGTTGTTAAAAGAGGCAGAGAATAAAAATGTTGAAGGAGCCAAAAACAACAGCTTTTCACAATAAGAGCGGGGCATGAAAAACCACTTAGAGACGGAGGTTTGGATCCAGAACCACTTGGAGACGGAGGTTTGGATCCAGAACCAGGGACAGAGGTTTGGATCCAGAACCGGGGACGGAGGTTTGGATCCAGAACCGGGGACGGAGGTTTGGATCCAGAACCGGGGACTGAGGCGGATTCACGCGTTAAGAGAGGAAAAGTTCACAGAACAGCAGCTGACTAACAAAAGAACTAAGTTTGTACGTGTAATCAGTCCCTGCAGACTGTCTCATGTCATCAACGGCTTGATTCGGGCTGCGTTTGTCGTGTCGTGCGTGTTCGTGTCCGCACGCGTGTGCGGTTCAGTTTTCCCTCGCTGTGCTGCGTCAAAAACATGGCAGCTGCCGCAGCTGCGGCTGCGCATTTGCAGAAGTTCTGCTGGGAAGCAGCCGGTCCACTTCAGGAGTGGCGCCGTGCGGCGGCCGCCCGCAGCACGTCCCGCCGCTGCGGCCGCTGGACGGTTACCGGGAGAAAGCGTCGAGCCCGCGGCTTCGCGGCGCTGAAGGCTGGCGGCGGATCCAAGAGGCTAGCGGCTAGCCAGGGAAGCTAACAGAGAGCTGCAGGAAGTCTGCTTCATCCACAGACACGCTGCCCGCTCCCACACTCACCTTCCACGAAGATTGTCCGTTAACTGAAGCCCCGCCGCCCGGAGCTTTACAGCGCCCTCAGCCCGGCTGTCATCGCCCTTCCTCCGCCTCAGCCAGACCCGCTCAGCTGCTTGAAACCAGGTGTTGATCCGCTCACTAACACGGTAACCGACGAGTTCCACTTCCTAAAAATGAGCTTCCGGGTCTGGTGAGTTTCTTTAGTTTGTTTTTGAAGTTTCCTCCCGGCTAAGTTGTTGCATTCGCTCGCTGCTGCAGAGTTTCCGGGTTTGTGACCGCCTTGGAGCCGCTCCTGTCAGCTCAGAAAGGCCCCGCCCTCCGCTCACTATTGGGTGTCACGCGCTGACACCTGAGCTGCGCCTTACATGTTTAACGAGGCCTGATGGCACCTGGCGTTCACGCCGAGGCTGCGCACGAGCCTGGAGACTCTTCCCCGAATGGATCAACAGATCACAGGAAGCGCCACCTGTGTCAGGTGGGCACCCTCTACCTGTGGGGAAGCCCCTCACCTGTGGAGAGCCGGCCCCTTCACAAGGTGGACGGCTCATTGACGCCTCCTACGTGTCAGGCCCCTCACCTGTGTTGGATGGGCCCCTCACCTGTGTTGGATGGGCCCCCCACCTGTGAAGGAAAGGCTCCTCACCTGTGTTGGATGGGCCCCTCACCTGTGGTGTATGGGCCCCTCACCTGTGTTGGATGGGCCCCTCACCTGTGGAAGGCTTGCGTGAAGGGCAGTGTTCTCCAGTCTGGTCATGCAAGCGTCTGTCTAACAGGTGGAGCTCAGAGGTTCTGATGGTAAATGCTAAAGTGATGAAGAAACGGGGGATTTGACAGAACCTGTTCCAGCAAACCTTCGTCTTTGGGCTTGATTGGGTTTACGAAGGCGGGGTACACCCTGGACAGGTCACCGGTCTGTCGCAGGACCACTAGCTTCCACTACCTTGATCAGTTGTGATTTTAAATGTTTCTAAACTGTCCATCTTCATAATGACCTCTGAGTTTTCAGTTTATTGTAAACACAAGTTAGTGGTTTTCTTCTGCATGAATCATTCATATTGGTGTTTATTGGGTGAAGCAGCAACCAACACAAACTAGCAAGGAAGTACAAACACAGAGTTCTGGAAAAATAAATCAAGGATTTTGGAGATGAAAGCAAAAAGACTTTTATTTCATTTTGTGCACAGATTTCATGAACATGAGACAAAGCCTCTGACCTTCCAAAGCTCAGTGCGGTGCTGTCTGGCAAACCGAGGAGGAGGAGGAGAAAACACAAGATTCTAACAAAAGGTCTTTGTTCTTATCTGACGACACAACAGTTTAATTGGTTTTTTAGCGCCTGTCAAAATAGTTTTGATTTGAACAGGGGAACACTTTCACCCGGACAGAAGAGTGAACTTTTGACCCGATGAGGAATTTTATAGGTTGCAAAAAAACTGTAAATTAAAAAAAAAGTCTATCAGAGCAGCCACAAGTTCTGAAATTACATTTTCATATGTTGGTGTTTTTTCATTTCATCTATTTCACTGAAACTGAGAAACTGATCTGTTTTCAAAGCGTTCCCACTGGACTTTTAATTATGATCATGCTGTTCTTAGCAGAAATAAAAGAATCTGGGTCATTTTCTTGGACATATCCTCACCAGCCACCTCATTAAGTACACTGCTAGGGGGTTGGACCCCCTTTACCTTCAGAACCGCCTTAATCCCTGGTGTCATAGATCCAATATGGTTCTGGAAACATTCCTCAGAGAGTTTGGTTCATATTGACATGACAGCATCACACTGTTGCTGCAGTTTGTCGGCTTCACATCCATGATGTAAGTCTCCTGTTCCACCACATCCCAAACGTGTTCTGTTGGGTTGAGATCTGGTGACTGTGGAGTCCGTTTGAGTCCAGTGAACTCATGTCTAGAAACCAGTCTGAGATGATCCAGCTTTATGCCATGGAGCCTTATCCTGATGGAAGCAGCATCAGAAGATGGTACTCTGTGGTCATAAAGGGATGGATGTGGTCAGCAACAATACTCAGGTAGACTGTGGTGTTGGAACCATGATCAACTGGTACTAAGGGGTCCAAAGTGTGCCAGGAAGATATCCCCCACACCATGACACTACCACCACCAACCGGAACCTTTGCTACAAGGCAGGATGGATTCATGCTTTCATGTTGGTGCCAAATTCTGACCCTACAGCAGAAATGGAAACTCACCAGACCAGACAACGTTTTTCTAATCTTCTATTGTCCAGGTTTGGTGAGTCTGTGTGAATGTAGCCTCAGTTTCCTGTTCTTAGCTGACAGGAGTGGTACCGGTGTGTTCTTCTACTGCTGCTGTAGTCCATCTGTCTCAACGTTGGACGTGTTGTGTGTTCAGAGATGTTCTTCTGCAGACCTGGGTTGTAACCAGTGATTCTTTGAGTTCCTGTTGCCTGTCTATCAGCTGGAACCAGTCTGGTCATTCTCCTCTGACCTCTGGCAAGGCATTTCTACCCACAGAACTGCTGCTGACTGGATATGTTCTTTTTTTCTGGCCATTCTCTGTAAACCCTTGAGATGGTTGTGGGTGAAAATCCCAGTAAATCAGCAGTTTCTGAAATACTCAGACCAGCCTGTCTGGCACCAACAACCACATTCAAAGTCACTTCAATCCCCTTTCTTCCTCATTCTGATGCTCAGTTTGAACTGCGGCAGATCATCAGACCATGTCTTTTTGTTTAAATCCATAGAGTTGCTGCCATGTGATTGGCTGATTAGAAACTTGTGATTGCGAATAGTTGGACATGTGTGTCTAATAAAGTGGCCAATGAGTGCAGTTACTGCAAGGCAGCAGGAGTTCATTGGAAGTTCACCTTTGAGTTGTGGGCGGGACTTTTAGTGCAGAGCAACTCCACCCACCCTTTTCTCTCTCCATTGCTGAGAGTTCCCTGTTTAAACTCTCTCCCACTAGCTTCCAGCCCCTCACATCTCCAACCCAACATCAGCAGTCCAACAAAAAATAGCAAGCACTATTGGAGCTATCCAGCTGAACAGTTTGGATCAGGATTCCAGCTCAGACGAGGAAAACGAAGGCATTCATGGATCTGTTTGTCTGCAGGTGGATGCGTCAGAATAATGGGGAGCAGGGACATTTTGGTCCGCCCAGCATATTTTTACATAACAAATACAATCTTTTCAAATTTCATTTTTTGTCTGCTCTTGCTTCTCAAAAAATGAATAAAGAAATATGCAGAAATGCAATTTAAATCTCTGATTTTGATCTCATTTTGGTTGGATATGTCCTCCATCATGAGAAAACGCTACTCGCTTATTTTGTTTTGATATTTGTTTCAACTAAACACAGAATGTGTTTTTTCTTAAAACAGCAGAGTCATTTTCTTAAAGTGATTGACTTCCTAAAGCAGAATTATATTCAAGATCATCAACACGGTAAATAATCAATCTACACAAGCAGTGCTGGCCTCTTTTTGTTTCCAGGATTAAAAAATGAACTTAAGCAAACAAAATGTGTTGAATCAAATGAGCTTTTATTAAGGCATTAGTGGTTAAGCAATGCAACAGTTTGCAAGAGTCGGATCAACATGACAGCTCAGGAACAGCTCAACTACATGTAGAGTGGAACTGGTAATGAATACTGATCAGGCACATATTCACATTATACGAAAGCATCAGCTCAAAGAAAATAATTCTACCTGTAGAAAACAGTTTTCCAAATGTGAGCCCCTGTGTTTTCCCTGCATCCCGTCATCATGTTGCCAGGATACAGAACTAAAACACAGGCGCATATTCTGAGCCATATATCTGTTTCTGCTTCTAATTTTATATTTGTCAAATGACTGTGAGCCGCTGGGATTTTATTTACATTTAATTTGGCTCAAAAACTTTGATTAGTAAATCTGTGCATTTCTATATTTGATCACGTTGGAATACTATGTAGTAACTCAGATCAAATGTGAAGGAGCGTCTGGAAAAAGCCGTGTTTGCAGAATAATTCCTGCTGCTTTCATCTGCAGCTTCTTAGTGCGTTTGATCAGCAGAGGGCAGTGTGAGAATACAAACCCTGAGCTGAGCTGCACACTCAAAGCTCAAAGGGGGGCTTTAACAGCTTTTAGACTGGGTTTGAAGTGAATCAAGCAAACGTCAACAAAAAAGTCATTCAAGAGCGAATCTGAAACACTATGAGTGTTTGTGTTTTTCTGCACATAAACAGATTTTCTTAATGCGAAGGACTCAACATCAGGAATGGCTTCTATAAAAGTACATTAAGTGCATGCTAAAGAGAGCGAGGAAAGCTGAGCCACAAAGGACGACAAGAGAAGAGTAAAAACACACACATATCAAGAAACATTATAACCACTGTCTCTGTGCCTCTAAACTGGGTGAATAGAGTAGCAAAGATAATATTAAAAATGACTTTAAATGCTTGAAGAGCAAAGACAAAAACGTGTGTGCATGATATGTGATACTAAAGACGTTGGCGTGTGAGCTCAGGTAGCTTTGACTTTTGGACACCAGGGGTTTCTGAAGCCACCAGAGAGCTGCAGCCCAAATGAGGTTTGGCAGAGGCGTTTAAACATGCCAGAGTGATTCAAACTGTTATTCTGACATTAGCTTACAGAGTGTGCAGAGATGAAGGACGCCAAGCGTTCCAATGTTCAATGTTGGCTGGATGTGATGTTGTCATCATTCTCACTGTGAGAGGCTGACTCTCAGTTTTGGTTCAGGCAGAGGCTTTTAGCTGTGTCCCACTGAAGAAAGTGGATTCAGAGAGTGCAAACACGCTTTAAGCCACAGTATTATCCTAGCACCTCAAACCAGACAGAGAACTGTTCTGCTATGAACCCCTTATCTGATAACTTTAGCAGTTTTTGTAAACCAAAACCTTTTTTTAAGGAGAGATGAATGAGAACTAATAACCAATACTTTAAACGAATAGAAAATGTTGTATTTTTTGCAGAAACTCGTGCCTTTTCTGAACATTTGGTTAGTTGGTCAAACTCATCTCTGAACTCAACATCAAGGTGATTTAAAGACAGGCTCACGGTTTAGCTGCATTATTTATAACACCTCATTTTACCAACGAGACTTCCCTGTGCTTCCCTCACAAGTAAGGACGGACTGGAATCGTTTGGAAAGTTCACTCTGACATGTTCGTTTGTTCCGTTTGGTGGAAAGTTTCAGTCAATTCTTTGATGAGGACGACGGCGTTTTGTGAGAAAATGGCCGAAATCAAAAAGGCTCAAACTGCATCAAGCCTCAGTTATTTTGTGAAGAATTGATTTTATTCTCAAAATTTGTTTTAGTTTTTAAAAACCTCAGGATTTTGTAAACAAATTGTTTCCTTAACATTTATTCGCTGTCTCTTTCTTTGTCCTCATGATCCTGCAGGGCTTCCTCTTCCTCTTCCTCGTCCTCTTCCTCCACCTCGTCTTCATCCCCACCTCCGTTTGCTATCTCCACCTCCACCTCCACGTCCTCTACCTCCCCTTCTATTTCATCCAGGGGTTCCACATCCCTCGACACCTCCACCATCTCCGTTCCCTGGACGACTTCAACAGCCCCTTCACGGATTTTCTTCACGTGGAAGGTGAAAGGGGGCACTTTGTACACGGCTGTCTTAGACCGGGCGTACACAACGTGGTCTGGTGTGAAGGCCTTTTTCATCTTCTCACTGGACGTCTTCATCTTCTGTTTGCGCTCAGGATTGACACTCATGCGGGTCCCAAGTTTCCCCATCTTCTTCTCGATGTTGTGACGCGTTTTCTCCAGGTTCTCCTTAGTCTTCTGCTTTGTTTTCTCAATGTTCTCTTTGGTTTTTTGTCTGGTCTTCTCCAGGTTCTCTTTTGTCTTCTGCTTTGTTTTCTCAATGTTCTCCTTGGTTTTTTGTCTGGTCTTCTCCAGGTTCTCTTTGGTTTTTGCCCGGGTTCGATCCATCTTCTCCCTGGAGAAAACAGTTTTGAGGTTTTGCACTCGCTGCAGACTGCTGCGCTTGATGCGCTCAGCACGGGACTCCTCGATGACCTCTTCAATCTCCAAACCCTCCTCATCTGATGACAGATCTACATGGGGTTTGTCTTCCTTTTCCCCCTCTCCTGCTTCCTCTCCAGGCTCCTCCACAGTTTCTTTGAGCTCCAGCATGCTGCCTCCTCTGCTGCCTGTGACAGACTCGGAGGTCCTCATAGATTTTGAAATGCTAAGCTTAGAAGGAAGCTTGGTTTCATCCTGCAGAAAAGAAAGAGGAACAAAGACATTTCAGTGTTAACACAACCTTGGATCAAATGATGGTTCAGTTCATCAGTGGCCATTTATTTGGTTTTCCCAGCAAGTTCTATTTAGGAAGAGGAAGCAGACTAAGTCACAGGAAACACTCACACGTTCAAGCACCAATGCAAGAGCCGCTGTACCACCAACCATAACCTACTTTGAGATTCAAGGTCTTGCCCAAGGATACCTGGAGATGCAACTGGGGTCACAGAGAGTCTAACCCCCAACATTTTGGCTGACAGAATAGTTTTCCTGCCAGAGTTCTTCGTTTGTATGTTTGACTTTCTCATTTTGTGATCAGGCGGCCCCTCCCTGATGACACCCCCACACCCCCACGGCTCTTTTTGGAGTGGCTGACTGAGGTGGATATTGTGGTTGCATCCTGAGTTTGTTCTGTCTTCTCCAGCTGTTCGGTGGGTTCCTGCCCTCTCTCCCTGAGGACTGCAGTTTCCAGTTTTCTGTGTCTGCTCTGCTCTTTCATTCCACACTTGAGGATCATCTTGTTAGTTTTTTCTTCGTCATGCTTTGTGGGGATTTTTTCATTTGTAGGCTGATAGATATTTTCGAATGCTTTCTCCCTGGGACTGAGACTGTGCCCCGTCCTTCACCAGAGATCTGACGTCTGACCCGACTCTACCTGACTCATGCCAAAGTCTTCCTCAACTTTATAAGGCCTGATTTTTTCTTTCATCCAGTTACTTCGTCCTCCACCGGCTGGACACCTTTGACTTCTTTTGTCACCCTCACACTTTTGCTAATAAAGAGATTTGGAAAAGGGTCAGGGAAGCCTTCCAACGGGCTCCTCAGTGTCTGCAGCCGCTCTAGGTTGTCATTTCCTCTCCCCCTGCTCTGCTTTTATGGTCAAAACAGGAACACGGCAGAACCTGAACAAAGGAGTCCCAGATAAGGAAGTGAGAGCTGGAGCAAGGTGTGGAAAATGGACATGTTTTTATGCCTCTGTATGACTCCAGAAGGAAAAATGGGAGGAATCTTAGTGGTCTTGGAAAACCATCTGCCCAGCAGGAAGGTGATAGCATCAAAGTGTTAGCTGGAAAGTATGGGAATGAGAGCTTAGGGTGGAGGCATATCTATTGTTTTAGCCTTCTGGGACGCCGATGGTCATTTTATGAAGGCATTGTGCTTCAGAGTACACATGACCTTGGAGGAGTGGGTTTAGCGGTCCCTCTGCAGGGAAAATAGATTCTTTCTGTTCCATCCTTCAAAAACAACCATCTAGTTCCTTCTAGTCTTTGACTGGCGCTGATCCTGCCAGAACGCATGATTACAAGCATCAGGGATTATTTAGTCTGTTTTCACATTCTCCCTTTTTAATTACAATATAAATAAATGATAACGTTTAGGAGTTAATACCCCAGTTATTTCATTCTTTCTGCTCAAACATTGTTAATGGTTCTAGTCATTTTAGGTCTGGATGTTATTTTTATCATGCAGATGACTGTTTGCTTCTCACCAACTTTGTTTTAACCCAAAGCCAAAACCAACTAAAATGGAAACAAACATGTCCATTGAGCCATCCCTGGTCATGACTGTATTTAACCTGTGTGGGGTCACAGGGGTCACAGGACTCCATCACAATCACCTGCACCACAGTGCAGCCCCTATAACGTCTGCATTGTCCCGTTCCTTCAGGTAACCTGGTCTGGCTTCGACAGCAGGGGTGAGCTCCGAGGACTGCATTCCTGGCAGGCTCTACTTGGCTGGACACACATGATGATAATCAGGTGTGAGTAGGGTAATGGGTTCCCCACCCCTGTTCTAGAGCTTAGAACTGGAAGTGGGCAAAGAATATCTGGATGCAGACGGTGAAGGAAAGCCATGACTGTCATGAGAGCCATTACAAGCCAGCATGGAAGCTGGAGAAGAAAGCAGTTAGGTGGGGTGGTTGGCCCCACTGCCTTCTCTAGGGCATGAAAAGAACATAATGTCCATAACTTCAGAATAACAGAACCAAAGGTTCCTCACCGAAGGATAAATTTGTCTTTAGTAAGAATTTTCCTGAACTTCTTCCATTTAAAGATGACAGTAGTTTGGAGTGAGGCAGGTCAGTTATTCTTGACTCATTCCAACCACTTCATCATGTCATCAACAGAACTAAACCCGTCTCTGATCCCGAAGTCTCGCCCAGAGCAACTGCAGAAAAAGCCCAAGAAAACAATGAGACAGCGGACAGCCAGGTTCTGTGTGTGTCTGTTTATGGTTAATATGTGTTTATCACTACAGATGCTTTTCTTCATCTGCTCCTTAATGATGGAACACTTAATACCAATGATCAGTCTGGATGATTTCAAGGAGAAAGTGAAGAGCAGAAAGGCTGTAGATGAGCAGAGCTGCACATGAAGACATGAAGCTGAGCTTGTAAAGAAGAAGCTAGAGGAAACTGACCTCAGACTGGCTTCACGTTTGTTGGCTGCACTGCAGAAAAACATTTTTCTCAAATGGCCTCCTTGTCTTTTTCAGACCAAACATCTCTGCAGCATCACTCAGATGTAACGCCATGCCGTCCTAATCCTTTTATAGTGCAGCAGGTGCACCCGTTCAGCCCTAAGATGACTTCTACAGGGGAATCAGAGACAAAACTACAGTTCCTTCACCGGCTCCCATGATGTAAAAAAGGGGTTTCAAAGTCAAAAAAACAGAACTATGTGTAAGTATGCAGACTGGGTTCATGTTCACACTAAAGGAAACCCTCTCAAGATGCATGTTAACAATGTCAGGATCAGACATTAGGAATTATGTCAGGCATTAGGCATTAGGAACAATGCCCAAAAAGGAAAACTCAACTCTTGCTATAAACATGAAACCCTGTGACCCCTAACAGGACCAAATGGAAGGATGGATGCTTTCCTACAGCTTCAGGCTGTGAGAAATGATTAGTTCACTTATCATCACTCAATGCATCATGAAACTGTAAAGTCTGGAATAAAATTGGACTTGTTCTCCAATATTTAAGGAGCACTTTCAACAGGACGTCACCGGTCAGCCTGTTTTCATTAGAGGCGCTCAACAGGCTGCAAGTACATGGAAACAGTAAATGGAAGTTGAGGCATTCACCTTGGTGCTTTGACTTCCTGACCCTCCTAATTAATGAAACATTGTTCTGTGTGAAGCTGCTGCTCCGTGGACAGGAAGAAACCCCAAGAGCTGAAGGAAAATACATGACGCAGCTGTGGAATGACCGGCAGTGTGTGTGCGTGCGTGTCTGTGAATACAAAGCCAGTGAGACAGTGTGGCTCAAAGTTTCACCTCTGCACCAATATTACAAAATTGTAATATTTCACGATCAGTAGAAAGTGGGACATCAGTGTGACTCATGTTTGAACAGGAGAGTCTAAAGCTCCTTTCTCATGCTTTTCACAAGCCTTTCAGAGTAAACGAAATCCATACTGTATATATGATCACGCATTATTATTATACACAATTATACACAAATTATTTATGAAATGAGTTATTTTTGTGAACTTTTTTGCTACCCGGAGGTAAGACGCCTCGATCTCTGAGGCCCCGCCTGTCACTCCTAGGTGGGATGACCTAAACCTACAGTTGTGCCAAGTTATGTTTCCCTTGCCAGAATTTCTTCTTCCGGCATCTGCACCACCAGTAACAAACACCTATTGGACCCGGCGGATATTGGAGACGGGACACAACTGGAAGTAAAACTCCTGTGAGACGTCCAAACCATGACGGTGTGGATCTCAGTCGGGTTTCATTTGTCTTACCAACAGCACCTCCTCTGGCTTTGCTGTGACTCTGGGGGGTCACAGGGTCAGAGTCTGGAACCAAAGCAGCGCTGATCATGTCTTCTCAGGGTCACGCACCTCACTACTGTCATGCTAAAGTTTCTGCGGGACGTCCAACAGAAACGCTCCAGACGAACAGAAGCGTTTCGGCCTGGATGGACTCTTCCTGATGGCAGTGCAGCTGCACTCTCCCCTGTTGCCATGGCAGCAGTCAGGAGCAATACAACAACTGGAATATATCCACATGAAAGGAAAAGTGGCTTCATCAGAAAGTGAGTCAGTGTGTGTGCTCTCACACAGCAGCCGCTCGTGGGGCAGAAGCAACACACCCGTCTCTGTTTCTGTTTCCCTTTAAGCTGAAACCACCAAGAGCTCTCCAGCCGCGGTGGAAAATCACATCTGTGGGTGTGTGTGTGTGCTCGCACCAGTGTCCACGTGCACGAGGTACGCCATGAGCATTATGACTCCACATTCCATGACGCACCCACACATGGGGGGATTTTCCAGCAAATCCAGGAAAAAGGGAATCCTCTTGGTACAATGGCTTGTGTAAAGAGGAAGAGAGGCACTGGAAACATCCTTCTTCGGCTGAAAACCCATTACCCCATGTGGAGATTCAGACTTCCTTTTCTCTGAAACTTTAGAAACATCACTTTCTGATTTGGTCAGCCGTTTCAAATCTATTCAGAAC
The DNA here is from genome assembly GCA_014656515.1 of Oryzias celebensis. Lineage (NCBI taxonomy): Eukaryota > Metazoa > Chordata > Actinopteri > Beloniformes > Adrianichthyidae > Oryzias > Oryzias celebensis. The sequence goes on along the minus strand of BNCR01000001.1, from coordinate 38,328,198 downwards.
TGCTACTTTACTTTACATGCTCACATTAAACAAACTCCACAAAAGCATGAAAACTATTCTCAAACAAAAGAGCTGGTAACATTTCTGAGGTGGACAGAAGTGAGCCCCCTGCCTGCTGTCCTACAGGTTTTTCTATTTGAGGGTTTTTTCCTGGGTCATGCATGCTGGGAGATGCAGGCTGTGCGTGAGTGTGACGGATCTTCACAGAAGGACATCTGTATCAAGAAAAGGATCTAAATGAAAGAAAATAGGAACGAGTATTTGTAAGGGTTGCTAGAAACACGGCAATGACTGAGCAGCTGACTGGAGTGGGCGGCTGTGAAAATGTTATGCTTCAGCTAACTCCACCCACTCAAGTTCCACCACCTCAAAGGCGTGTTGCAGGGCAATGGGCAGTAAATAAATATATTTATGGTAGAAGCCTTGATTGTTACTAAAATCAGGAGATGCTGGTGGAGTCTGCTGACCTAAATCCCCCCAAGCAGCTCCTGGGTGCATCTACAAACACAGATATGACTTTTCCAAGAAGGCCTGGTTCCAGTCAGGAATTCTGCTTCCCAGTGAATACTGACTGAATAGAGTAAGACTTGTTTTTGAAAGGTAATAGGAAGGCTCCATGTCATCCAGATGCACTTTGAACTCTTCTACAAGCGGACTCAGACGTGTCCATGAAGATGTCCTGATATCTGCTGTTGTCTTTGTAAAACAAACACATCTGTTTGCTTAAACAGATTGAAGAGCAAATGTCTCCTCACACACTTCTGTGTCCTTTTCTTTAGAGCACAACTGAAAATAAACATGAGGACTGTGGAAATGCAGTCCTTATCTGACAAGACACGATCAGCTTTTCATTTGGCCACAGCGTGCATCATTAACACGTCAGACTCATGTAAATGTTGATGTCAACCAAAGACATGCACTCAGACAAACAGAAAGGCCTGGAGATACGGAGAAGAGTGCTGTGTTGACATTCAACACAACTGTAACAAAGTTGTGATGACTAAAAGCTGGATGTGGAACCTGATTGTTCAAAGTGTTGTAGTCATGAAACTGACCCATTTTTTGAAAGGTTCCTCTTTCTTCATGGAAACTGTTCTCCTTAAGGTGCATCCACACCAAACGCGATTGGTGGCGGAGGCGGCCAGTTTCAATGTGAAGTCGATGGGAAAAACCCAATCTGAGGTCCTGCGGCACGATTTGAGAGGCGGGCACGGCGAGCCAGAGAGATAAAAAATCTAAACAACTAATCAGGGACCCAACTTTGGCCATGTGACATTTTCAGTGCTAGTGGGTAGAATACACATCCAATGTGGTGGATCAGATCTCCTGAACTTCCATTTTCTGAACCCGCTGTATCCCTTTGGGAGCAGTGAAGTTTCCTAACTACCATTGGTAGCCAGCAAACCTCGGGTGAGTACACCCTAGAGAGTCTCTTAGGGCCCATGGCGCTGGAGTGGTCAGGTTTGCTATCCCGGCTACCGGGAGACGAGCTGGCAGTCAGACAGAGATCCCCTGCGGGATGGAGAGAGCCTGCTAGGGCCTCCTGAACTTTATGATGTTTTTTTTAAATATAATTTTCATCTAGACAATTATAAAAAGATCCCCTCATTTTATTCTTGCTTTTATTTTATTAATGTGGGACAGCGAGCCTTCAAACACGGTCAGAGAGAGACGGAAACACTGCGTAAGCGGCCGTCATTCAGACACAGCTCACTATACCAGAGAACCTCCACAGCAGGAGTGATCACACTTTTTTAGCATGTGAGCTACTTAAATAAAATAATGTGAAGTTTTCATTTTTAAGTGCTCAAACATACAACCAACATGCTGTTACAACAGAAACACATGTTTCCTGTTTAAAAACCATGAAAAATCCATGAATGAACAAATCCTTTCCTAAAACACATTTTCTGACTCCACTTTCACTACAAATGGATGGGAGAAGTGGTAGAGCAAAGGGAAAAATTTGAAGTGGGCCTTAGTTCCATGCCTTGTATTTTTCGCAATCAAAAGACCTCTGGTTTGAATCCCACATGCGGCTTTGGTAAATAATTGAAACTATTTTCCTCCTTAAATTACTTGACACACATTACTATAAACATGAATCAAAAACATCAGGATCTCCTTTAGATTTTAAACATCATTAGAATGTCTCGTTTATAACTATGAGTTTTTTAGTAATATATACATAACACACTCCCCATCATTCATCTGTTTAGACCCTCTGCCGCTGGCTTACTGCCCCTTACAACCTCAACCCTTAAGTTTAGCGGTCCAACAACAACGGTGAGCAGAGTTGGAGCTATCCAGCTGTACAGTTTGGATCCAGATTCCAGCTCAGACGAGGAAAATAAAGACATCCACGGATCTTTTTTTCTACATGTGGATGCATTGGGAGACTTTGGCTCGCCCTGCCTACTTGTCACAAATATGATTTTACTCAAACAGCCTTTTTTCATCTGCTTCTGATTCACCAGGATTTGGATGAAGAAATAATCAGAAATGTGGTCTTTTAATGAATTGCCACATTTGGTACTTCCCAAGGGGGGGGGTCCCTCCCATCTACTGGCTTTCAACAGTGTTTTCCATTATGTAACAAACCTGAAATAAAATGTGACTCATTCTCAGATGAACTGACTCATAAACAAGAAAAAAGTAAAAACATGTGGGGGTACTTCAGGACCAGGGGGGCGGGGACAGGGGCTTGGAGGCCTGACAGGATGCTGCTGATTCAGAGGAGCGTCTGTGGAGCTGCATCGGATAACGATGGTAAAAGGTGAGTGTGATCAGTGTCATTAAGAGCCAGCCACACACAGACAGTAACTGACTTTTTTTAGCCATTAAGGCTGGATGTCCAGCACTGAAACATGTGGCCCCAGCTCTCTGAGTACTGTCTCACTGGTTCTGTCATGTGAGCGCCATGGGAAAAAGCAGGTTGTTCCCAAACAGAATCCTGGGAAAAAGCTCCCTCTCTTTTGCTTCTTTCTACTTGCCCCCTTCAGTCAGGAGGATGGGGCCACAGTGGAATGGCTATATAAAGTGATGTTATGCTGCCGGTCCCTGAGGACAGTAAAAGACAAATGAGTCACCGAGTTACGTTCAGGAGCAGCTATGCATCCTTTGTTTCTGCCTTTCATGCACAGCGTCTGTGATCAAAGTATGGAGAGCTCATGTGAGCCAGAGATCCAGAAGTCCCTGAAGGCCTGATCCAAATGCATCTCCATGGTAACAGTCAAAAGTATTGCTGACTGTTCACAGCGTTGTCCTGTGCACCTTGGGGCATTTCACACTGGGCTGTTGGGTCAGCACCAGAGTTGATTCTGTTTGATCCTCGGTCTTGTTTGGCAGATTTAAAGACTGACTTGAACAAACTGATCCATTTGAAAAGAAAAGTCTTGGTGCATTTCCACATCAGCACCGGAGTGGTTCAGAAGGAGGAAACTGACCAGCTGACCATACAATTAAGAAGTTTACCAAAAACTGTCCACACAGCAAATCTAGAGAAGCTGTGGGTGAAAGAGGGTGTGGATGATGGCAGAAAGGCAGCTGGTTTTCTTCCTGCTCATTGTTTTGTCCCTGTCAGAGCTTTATTTAAATAATACTGTTCCCAACTGTTGGAACTGCGTAGTCTTTCCAGAGGTATGGGTTCAGTGTGAAACCAAACTAAATGAAGGCATTCTCAGACCAAACGTGCAGGATTTTAACTAACTTGACAGCCCGCCCACACACAGCTGTCTCAAACTTGCAAGAGTTCAATTGTTTTTTGTTTAATCAAAAGGGTTCTGCTTGGGCTGATAAACCTCCTGTCATTTTCCAATGGCAACAGCAGCAGCATTAGATCCCCACATCACCATTCCTTTCCACAGAATAGACTTTGTTTCAGCCTGAGCTTTTTTTTGACTCCTTCGTTGTTGAACGCTGCTTATAAAAGTCGCTTTTCAGAAATTGTTCTTTCATGTCAGGTGTCACTGAAGTAATTTGCTTAAAAGGCGATTCCACTCCACTATTCCTTTTCATTTAGCCTTAGCGGGGATGTGGGGTGGCAGCTTGTTGTCTTCAGCTGAACAGAATGTTCAAAAACGACGGCTTTGTAAAATCATTTTACCACATGTCTGGAGAGAGAAACCAGGCCTGTGTGGACACTAGCCATCAAGGTTTGGTGACCAAAACACTCACGTTTTGATCAGACACCCATGTATTTGTTAACATTTTGAAATTTAGTTGATTTTGTTCGTGTAACAAGGGGGCAGTCTTATCGTGGCGGGCAGTTGGTCCTGCTTTCCCCCTCCACGACCGCAGTTCAAATCAGATGGGAGCAGGGCAAATAATGGGAGGAGAATGACAGTTTATTGGGTGAGGAAGAACAGAGTCACCAGGTGCGCCTGGTGCACACCTGTTGCCCATTTTATTGTTATGTCCGTAGGGAGTTCAAGTGTGTCGGAATTCTCGCCCACGGCGGCCAGTCCAGAATGAGAAGCCCAGAAATAAAGATTTTCAAAAGTACACCCCACCACATTAGCTAAATCACATGACTGGTAAGTCAAAGAAAACTACTTTGTGGAGCTTTCAACACCAAAACTCTCATCTTTTATATTAAAAACAATAGAAACAGTTTTTTGAAGAAACTGACCTGAGGGTTGCACGGCGGCACAGTTTCCAGCACTCTCACCTCACCGTGAGAGGGCTCTGGTTCAAATCTGAGCTGTTCTTTCAATGTGGAGTTTGCATGTTCTCCTGGTTCATGTGTGGGTTTCTCTGAGCACGCCTGTGTGTTCCCACAGTCTAAAAACATGCTTCATGGGTCAAACGGTGTGACAGTGTGTGTGTGGCCCTCAGACCAGTGACCTGTTCAGAGTTACCTCACCTTCACCCAACAGCAGTTGGTAAAGGCTCCAGTGACCCCTGTGACCCCAAAAGGTTTGAGTGGGTTCTGAAGCTGGATGAAAAATGAACTGTGGGTTTGATGAATAAAGACTTTCACTCTATAAATGAAGACCAGTTGGATACATTGGATTTTTTGACACTGGTCACTACTGTGAGAGTCCTAACTCTCAGATGTATTTGGAGCTGCTTCGACTGCAGCCTTGCTTGTGGGCAGATTTTAGCTCCACCAGACTGTCCTGCAGAGCACATCAACCTTTGCCATCCTGTGAAGCCTGCTGGACCACCTGCTGCAGAACTCAGATACCGATGCAGGCTAGTCAGGTAAAGCAATGCATGCACTGACACCAGGAGGTAAAGTGGTGTCCATGTCCCTTCAGATAAATCCCAAGAGTTCTGCAGAAGCTTATCGCAGTTGTAGCCTTCATGGCAATGACTTACCAGTACTGTTTCATTTCCAGAGTAAGGAACTGGACAAAAACTGGTAATAAAAGGAAGTAAGAGTAAAGTTAGGTGGGAGACCGCCTTTAAATGAACTGTTTCTTCAGAAACACAAACGCGTCATAAATGTGCTGTTGTCTAGGAAAGGTTGTTTATCAGAGGATGTTCTCTCTATGAATCAGCATCAAGCTGATTTTCAGTGCATCCTATTTATTCTTGATGTACTGAAATGTCTTTATTTTATTTCACAAACTAGTGATTGTGTTTAATACATCTTTTCAGCTTGTTTCTTTGCTCAGACAGCTGAGAATCAGCTTCCCACATACTAGCAAAGGAGCCTGGAGAATTAGTGTCCACCTCAAACAATGATGTGTTCCCAAGGCTACAGATTTGTGGTGTGGGGGCAGCTCAGATCTCTGTGGCGTGCTACTATTCATGGTCAGGTTAAGCTGTTTCGTGACAGAGTTTGTTCCCACCCCATATCTCCATGCAGCCTGACGTTTCAGCGCAGCAGTGCATTGCTGAGGGAAAAATGGCCGTCAGGTACAGACTGTTACCACGACATGATCCCAGCAGCTTTCTGGTGAAACAGTTCCAGCTTCTTTTACAAACTGAGGCTCAGAAGCTGGAGTCTAGCGGGTCTTCTGCCTCTTTTCTGTCCCTCCAAGAGTCGATGTTCAATTCCCCAGGCTTGACTAACGGGGACACTAGGACATGAAGGAATGGCAGTGGCCATCGCCATGGTGATACTGTTTCTCTTTCCAATAACAATGTAGGAGGCTGATGTTTATTGAAAGATTTATGAAGCTGCAGAAGAAGTGGCCTCTTCCTCTCCTGCTATTGACCGTCCTGCTCATGCAAAGTGTCTTTGGCTTTCAAAGAGCAGCTTTGTGGTCATGAAAGGCATTCTTTCCCTCCCTTGTTACCACTTTAAACTTACACTGTTTGGTTTGGTGCATCTTTACGGAAACTAAAACCAGAGAACAAAAATAACAGGCTAAAACAAAAGAAAAATCAACAATGAAATGTTTGAAACATGGATTTTCTCAGGCACGTTTTGATCTCATCTCGTGTGTTTTTGGGACACAGTCAGACAATAATGGAGAATATTATGAGCATCTTGCTTTATCTCAGTTGGTGCAGATATTATCAACAGTACAGTAAGTTACTTACTAATGACTTTTGAAGTTAATATTTCATACTTGTTACTGTTATTTTAAAGTTGTAGCTGTTCCTCGTTTATTAACTGTTAGTAAATAAGGAACATTTCCAATGAACTCCTGCCCAACCCCAACCCTAACGCTAGCCCTAATTCTAACCCCAGCCCTAACGCTAGCCCTAATTCTAACCCCAACCCTAACGCTAGCCCTAATTCTAACCCCAGCCCTAACGCTAGCCCTAATTCTAACCCCAGCCCTAACGCTAGCCCTAATTCTAACCCCAGCCCTAACGCTAGCCCTAATTCTAACCCCAGCCCTAACGCTAGCCCTAATTCTAACCCCAACCCTAACGCTAGCCCTAATTCTAACCCCAGCCCTAACGCTAGCCCTAATTCTAACCCCAGCCCTAACGCTAGCCCTAATTCTAACCCCAGCCCTAACGCTAGCCCTAATTCTAACCCCAACCCTAACGCTAGCCCTAATTCTAACCCCAACCCTAACGCTAGCCCTAATTCTAACCCCAACCCTAACGCCAGCCCTAATTCTAACGCCAACCCTAACGCTAGCCCTAATTCTAACCCCAACCCTAACGCTAGCCCTAATTCTAACCCCAACCCTAACGCTAGCCCTAATTCTAACCCCAACCCTAACGCCAGCCCTAATTCTAACGCCAACCCTAACGCTAGCCCTAATTCTAACCCCAACCCTAACGCCAGCCCTAATTCTAACCCAAACCCTAACGCTAGCCCTAATTCTAACCCCAACCCTACATTTATAAACCCATAAAAAAACTTTCAACTCTTATTTAACAAGGCATTTATAACTCACTAACTAACAGTTTAATAATGACCTGTTTACTAGCTATAATGGATAGTTACTCCAAAGTTTTACCTCATTTTGACTGTAGTTTTATAGCATCAATCCCAGAACATCCCATAAACCTCAGGACGGAGTTTCCATCAAACCAAAGGTTTGATTCTGAGTAAGTTGGAGGTTGTAGACCTCAGAGGAGGTTGATGACAAATGCTCCTCTGTTCAGAGCCATGGAGCAAGTGGCCTTTCAAAGCTGGGATCACATGATGCAAATGATACTACGAGTAAACAAACACGTTTTCAGTAAGCTGTGACTCACACATGTGTGACTCATGTGAATGAGCCTCTACTTACAAAGAAAACTTTTAGGGAACTGAATTAGAACCAGAAGTGAGTAGAATCAGAGCTCAATCAGTTTGGGGTGTTTCTAGGCTCCTCACATTGGTCTGCATCCATCAGAGTCAAACATGAACAGTTCTTTCACAGCTCTGTCAGTGAACTGAAGCTATGCCCTATAATCCAACATTCAGCCCTTTAAACGGGTCACACTGGCCCAAAGACAGCCAGTTCATGGTTTTCACATGCACAGAACCCTGCAGAACTCACCGTGATGATGGAGAAGCTCAAGCTGTTCTTGAACCACTCCTGCAGTCAGAAGTGTTGCCATGGTCCTCAGCTCGGTTCTTTTTTCCTTGTCTGCGTGTCTTCATTCAGTTCTGGTTCTTCACATTCATCACAGATGACATACTTATGGACTTGAGGGAACCAGCTGAATGTGAGCATGATTGTATTGAGTAAGACAGTTCCCAATGAACCTACTTTTGAGAGAGTGGTTCTGAAAATCCTAAAATGTCCCAAAGGTCTAAAAGTTTGACTTCACTCAGGTGTATCTGGATCTGTCCAGTGACCTGAACCTGACCTAGAATCTAAATCAGCTTTGTCATGAGCGGGATCTGCTCTCTGGAAAACAAAGATGGAGGATTTTGATAAAGATGTTGTGGTCGTTGTGCACACTGAAACATGAGGACATCTACCAAACTCCAGAAGGACTCTTCACTGGGATTCAGACAAAAGTCAGCATGTCTCAAAGAGACATGAGGACAGACTGCAGTGCTTTCTCAACAACTGGACAGTCTTATATTTAAAGAGCAGACCTTTTGCTGGTGTGGACCTGAGACTCCAATAGGCTTTTACATGACGATTGATACCAGTTCTGTGCTGCAGATGATATAATTCTGCAAACATGCACACCCTGATGAAGAACCCTGCATGGCTCCTGCTCAATGTCCTCTGAGGATTCCTCAGATCTTCAGCTTCAACACTGACCTCAGCAGGAGTTCATTCGCGCCTGCAGTTTTTGTACCCATGATAACTCCAAAGTGACCTCATATGTCCAACTATTTTCCAGGGAGTAAAATAATTTTCATTCTTTTGTTTCAGATTAAATCAGTTGCAGATTAGAAATGTTTGCTCCAAAATGGAGACGCTGACTTTGTTTCAGATATGAATGAAAGAAAGTTTCAAGTGTATTTGTTTTAAATAGGGTTTTTTTCTTCTCTGATGGTTAATGCAGTATGAAAACCTTCTATTTCAGCTGTAGGCCCCCAAACTTAAACAATCAGAGCAGGACTTTTGTCTTGGAAGGTTTCCTGCTCAAAGGTCCAAATATAGACCTGCACAGAACTGTTTGAAGAGAATGACTTCAGAAATAACGAGTTGAAATGGGAAAAGCTTTCCAGTTATGTCACTGAAAGATTACATCTTTTGAAGAAAAATAACATTTAGAAACCTTCAAATGTCATGATCTTCTGTGGTTCTGATGAGCACCAACACAAGTGAAGACTTCACTTTTAACAGTAGCAAAGCAAACGAATTAGATGGCATTATTTTGGTACCACACTCACACGATCATTTCTTTAGTCACTGTTTTTCTTCTAAAAGTAGAAGTGATTACAAAAGAACCCCAGTTTATTTATCTCCATCTACAATGCATGTGCTCTCCAAAGAAACCCCTGACTGCTTTACTTAGAATGTGTTCTATAAGGAAATCACAACTGCAGTCACAGTGTTTATCTGTACGACGCAGCAGCTCAGGCTCAGCTCGGACTCAGGCTCAGGCTCAGCAAAAGCTCAGGCTCAGGCTCAAGCTCAGCAACAGCTCAGGCTCAGGCTCAGGCTCAGGCTCAGGCTTAGGCTTAGGCTTAGGCTCAGCTCAGGCTCAGCAAAAGCTCAGGCTCAAGCTCAGCAAAAGCTCAGGCTCAGGCTCAGCAAAAGCTCAGGCTCAGGCTCAGGCTCAGGCTCAGGCTCAGGCTTAGGCTTAGGCTCAGCTCAGGCTCAGCAAAAGCTCAGGCTCAAGCTCAGCAAAAGCTCAGGCTCAGGCTCAGCAAAAGCTCAGGCTCAGGCTCAGCAAAAGCTCAGGCTCAGGCTCAGGCTCAGGCTCAGGCTTAGGCTTAGGCTCAGCTCAGGCTCAGCAAAAGCTCAGGCTCAAGCTCAGCAAAAGCTCAGGCTCGGGCTCAGCAAAAGCTCAGGCTCAGGCTCAGGCTCAGCAAAAGCTCAGGCTCAGGCTCAGGCTTAGGCTTAGGCTTAGGCATAGGCTTAGGCTTAGGCTTAGACTTAGGCTCAGCTCAGGCTCAGGCTCAGCTCAGCTCAGCTCAGTTCAGCTCAGCTCAGCTCAGCTCAGGCTCAGCTCAGCTCAGCTCAGCTCAGCTCAGCTCAGCTCAGGCTCACCTCAAGCTCAGCAAAAGCTCAGGCTCACCTCAAGCTCAGCAAAAGCTCAGGCTCAGCTCAGGCTCAGCTCAGGCTCAGCTCAGGCTCAGCTCAGGCTCAGCTCAGGCTCAGCTCAGGCTCAACTCAGGCTCAGGCTCAGCTCAGGCTCAGCTCAGGGTCAGCTCAGGCTCAGCTCAGCTCAGCTCAGGCTCAGCCCAGGCTCAGCTCAGGCTCAGCTCAGGCTCAGCTCAGGCTCAACTCAGGCTCAGGCTCAGCTCAGGCTCAGCTCAGGGTCAGCTCAGGCTCAGCTCAGCTCAGCTCAGGCTCAGCCCAGGCTCAGCTCAGGCTCACCTCAAGCTCAGCAAAAGCTCAGCAAGAGCTCAGCAAAAGCTCAGCTCAGCTCAGCTCAGGCTCAGGCTCGGGCTCAATAATAAACATGAGGTTTAAAACATTGGGATTTATGCTCTTTGAGTTAGTTTGTCAACAAGTTTCCATCATAGTTTGGCTGGTAGATGAAGAGTTGTCAAGAGTAAAGGAGGTGAAAGTAAGGTAACTGAGGGGAACGACTTACTCCCTTCAGGAGGAGGAATGTGGAAAACTGAGGACCAATTCAGTGACTGGTTCCATGTGAGAACGAGGAGATTAATATGAAGAGCTGGGGATTCCTTTGCTATGAATCATCTGTCTAAATATGGCCCCTGGTCTTCGTCTTGACACACCCATCCATTCCTGTTGGAGCCCCCCCACCTCCCGTACTTTCAGCGCACAGTTTGTTTTTGCTCTCCCACATGCTGCACTCTCTCCTCATCTTATTGTTCCAGAAACTGCTCTAAAAAGCAGCTGTGTGTTCTGACGTCCAATCAGACATTCTGGTTCGATCCTTGATGAGTATTCTGCAGAAGCACAACGGCTAACTGTAGCTGGATCAGTTCTACTACGGATCAAACTGTGACTGACGCTCTCTGGAATGACAGGCGTGTACGTTGTTAATGAGTAATGAAGAAGTTTATGGTTTTCTGACTCCATACTGTTCAAATGTCTGTGTATTTTGTTGCTTAAATGCTAAACAATCATCACGGATGTGAGTCTGTGCAGCATTTCTGCACCATGTGTAAAATCCTGTATTGTCTTCTGTAATATAAAACATGTCATGTGTTTAAACCTTGAAATTTTGACAGGTATGCTTGACTTCACATCCTCAGTGACTCCAACACTAATGCTAAAAGCACGGAAATGATTAAAAAATAAAACAAACTAGAACATTTGCTCCACTGAGAGACATCTCCCACTCATCCTTACTCTGTGACTTGGGTCATCACCATCAGCTGCTCATCAGAGTTCAGTAAGTCTTTTCTCTGAAATTTCCTGACTCAGATTTGGTTGCTCCTGATCTCTGAAGCACATGATTGTTACAAAGCTGGAAGTGAAATATGTTTTTGTTTACAAGACACGACCTGTCAGCAGCAGAGGCTGTGCTGCTGGCGTCTGAACTGGACTCTTCTGCCAGATCTATCCGGGGTTTCCAGTTTCTGCTTTTCAGCCTATGATGGATCACAACCCCAGACTCCACAGTTTGCTAAACATGACTGACCTGCAGCCATGACACAGAAACAACTTCTAAGGACAGAGTGGTAATGATGAGACTCACAGCCATCAGCGAGTTACATATGTACACTTTGATAAAGACAAGGTCGCAGCTCTTTGTTAATTTTCAATCTGTGCTGAGCCGGATCTCTGTGTGGTTCCTCAGACCTGCATCACTTTGCAGCTTTCAATGCCATTCAGGTTTTTTATGAAGTGAGGTTATCTCAGGATGCCAAACCTCAAACTACATCCATTCTGGATGTTGTAATTGAATTAGTCTCGATTATTAATGTTTGTTCTTTAATTAAAGACAGTCTTTAGAGTGCAGCAGTGTCTCTGAAACTCTCATCAGAACAAGGTCAGATGCTGACCGCCAGGCACAGAGAATGTTTTTCAATGCGTACTCCACTGTTTTCTAGTCCTGACAGCTGAGGTTTAGAATGTTGGGTTTGTATTTTTAAAAAAAGGTGGTTTTGACTGTCTTCCAGCTCAAAGTGGTCTGTTTTTTATGTTTTTGATTGATTGGTGGGTGCACCCCCTCAGGACTTCAGCTTTTACCTCGTCTCAGGCATTCTTGAGGTGGGCCGAGTTAGCTCTAGCCACGCCTCGGGCTTCCTTTTCTTACAAAATCCTACAGGTGGCGTTTTGTGAGTCTGTGGTAACAGGCAATGGAAAAGGGGGCGGAGCCACTTTCTGACTTCACCCCTAAACTGAGCTCCAACACTGCTGTTGGGCTGTCTGTCATGAGGGTTCGGACCATGTCCTGCTTTAATTCAGCTGAGTCTGAACATGTCTGTTGGAAAACAATAATGGGAGGAAAAGACTTTTATGCATTTATCAGACAGTCCCACTGAACAAAGCCGGTTTGTTTCTGGCTCCTCTCAGTTATTCCATTACAATCTGAAAAATTTGATGTGTAATCCAATTCACCTTAAAACACTGTTTTCAATTGAGAGTTCCTCTCCGGCAGAGCAGGGAGGAGCAGAGGAATGCACGGTGTGCCTGTTTTATTCTGGGGGGTTAAACTTTAATTATGTCATTTTTGGTAACCATAAACACAGCAGTGTTTGGAGTTAGGGAAGCAGCCAGAAAACAACCCTTCTGGGCCAGTTTGTCTCCAAAATCCAGATCTGTTTTGCACACTTTGATGTTTCAACTGGATTGCACTGGAAACCAGAAACCACAACTTCAAGAATGTATTAAGCTCTGATTAAAAATAGATTTATGAGGATGTACAGTTGGGAAACAGTTAAGAAACCGAATTCCTTCAGCTGGAATGAAGAAATCAGCTTTTTTCCACACAGCCTTGCCCTGCTCATCTGCAGATTGTTGTGAGTACTGTAGTCGGGTCTGTGAGCGAGCTGGAACAGGACTCATGCAGACTCAGAATGAAGCAGCCTAAGCTGAAGGAAACAGAAAGGGAGGCAGACCCAGGCGCCGGGTCGGAGGGTGGAAACTCTGAATGTTCTCGTGCCACTGTGCACAAAGCTGAAAGCTATTACTGCCCCTCCACACACAGCAAACCTGGGGGCTTAAAGACAGCCGGGCCCTCTGCAGCTAACATTCAAACATAACTCATTGCTTTGCTTCCATTAGTCATGGAGGATTTTTGTGATGTTTGAATCTGTCTTGAGGAAAAGATGAAATCACCTTCTGAGTGGAATCCACACACATCCTGCAGCAGCAGGCTTGTAGAAGCCTGAACCTCAGGCCCATACATGGTGCACTGTGAAAGAAAATATCTGCAACCAGGCAATATTCAGACACGGCGATGGGCTGGAAGTGACTCAGAGGCAGTGTTGAAAAGTCTCAGGTCTTCAGCTGTGATTTCAAGTCAAGTCCCAGAGCTAAGAGTTCAAATGAATGTTCTCACAAATGTTTTTAACGACTTTTGATCAGCTTGTTGGGACACAGTAACAGGCATTTGTTACTGCATTCCTAATGCAGAAACACTTTTAAAAAAGCTTTTATTTTTAGAGCTGACAGCTAAGTCCTGGAGATAAAAACAAGCACATGAACATGATTCACAAGTCCCAAACTACAAGTGTGGAGTGAGGCTCAAAGCCTTATCTCAAGTTCAAGTTCCCCTCTCTGATAGATGCACATGAACCGTAAGACAGAAGCATTTCACAGCAGCAGAGTGGATCTGAATCCACAGCACGCTTCACCCTGACTGCTAGGATGTTCTTCTACTCACAACTCTTCTTCTGCAGGTCTTTGGAGCAGAAAACAAGAACTCAAATCAAACAGGAAAATAACAGGAACAGCTCAACCATGACGTTGACATTTTCTCTAAATGCTGACTTGCAGTGTGAAAATATATTTAACATGACAGAAATTACTGTCATTTATATTTTCTAAAAAGAGCTTTACTGCACAAAGGTCACATATAAGAGGAGGCGATACTGCTTGAGTAAGAGACTGATGAAAAACATCATTCGAGCAAAGTTTGGACTCAAAGCAGTCACAGATTGGTTTGGATGCTCACTGGGGTTTCCTGGAACACAGCAGCGGCTGACACTTGGATGTTTTCCAGGGAGAATAATAATATCTGTTACTAAAAAAACAAACAGCGTAATAATTTATGAAGCCCGAGGTATTCACCCAATGCTGCTTGAATAATGCCAGGCTGAACTGGAAAAGCGACTGCAGCATTTTGTTGGGCGGCGTGCCACACCCATCCTTCATCAGAGCCCATGCACATCCATCCACACCTCAGGCAAACAGCCCCGTCACACATTCACCCTCTCCCACCTGGTAGATCATGACTTTAAAGTTGCGTCTCTTCAGCAGCTCTGCCTCGTTGCTTTCCAGCTTCTTGATTTGGCCTCCTTGCTTCTCCAGGGTGGCCCTCACTGTCTTGACGTTGACGCTCACCTTGCGCACCTTCTCCATCATCTTGTTGACGCTGTTGGACGTGGTGCTGTGGCTCTTGGCCAGTTTGGTCAGCTCGCCTTGAATGCTGGTGACTGATCGCTCCATCTCCTGCTGCCTGCTCTCCAGCCCGCTCTGGGTCTGCTGGATCTGGTCCACCGCTCCAATGATCTTGTCAAGCAGAGATAGCACCATGACCCCATTCACTTGCTGGTCCACCTTCAGGGCGTCATCCTTGGCTTCTTGAGTTTCTCCTTCTGAGCTCATGGTGGACGGGTCTTTCTTGGCTGCTGCAAAAGCATTGTCTTCATCATCAGAGGGCGGCAGGTTGACCTCATCGTCTGAGATTTCTGTGAGGGTCTGAGGCTCCAGCAGAGCGCTTGCAGATTCCAGTGGTTCCATGGCTGCCATGATGGTGGATCTCTGGTATACGAGTGTTAATCAGACTTTTTCTAACTCTGGTTCTTCTCTCGACTCACCTGCTTCTTGCCTTCTCCTAAGCGGTTGTTCCTTCCCCTGTTTATAAACACACTTCTCTTTCTTGCATAGGAACTCCGTCCTCTTTTCTTTTCTCTTCACTTCAAGTTCTCAGGGTCGGATCAGTTGAGGGGAAGCACCAGATATGCCAGATATCACCACATAAGCGCTGTGAAAGCCTCACCAGGCAGAAAACCCTGTAATCAGGCTTATAGCAAGCTTTCTCTCCAGCCCTCCTTTTTCCACTAGACTCTCCTCCTCCGTTCAAATTCCTCCCCTTCTCCTCCATGAATATTCCACGCAGCAGCCAGACTCCGCCCTCCTGACACAGTGAGACACCTCTTAACTGCACACATGTGCATGTACACAAGCTGAAGCAGAGCCAGAGGAGGAATGTTGGGCGGCATCTGTTGCTGTTTCCACTCCTCTTTTCCTGCAGACACTCCAGCCAAAGCAGGTTTAGATTTTAGCCAAGTTAGAAGAAAAAGGAAAGGAGGAAAAATTACTTCAGTGAGCTGAAATGAAAAAGACCCTTTCATCAAAGTTGGAGAATGCAGAACCAAAATGATGTCGGACATTTAAAAAACTCTCAGCTTAACATTGGATTTCTAAATATTTCCTCATCCAAATCGCTGTGAATGAGGAACAAACCTAAAAAAAAAAAAAAGAAATTTGAAAAAGATTGTGTTTGTGATGTAGAAAATAGACTGGGTGGGCTAAGCTGCCTGCTCCGCTCCATTCTGATGCATCCATTTGCAAACAAATAGATCCATGCATGACTTTGTTTTCCGAGTCTGAGCTGGAGTCTGGATTTGAACTGAATGGCTGGATAGCTCCAATACTGCTGCTGTTTTTGTTACTTTATATGGAAAAGCGACTCCTTTAAAGCCTCTACAAGTGACCATGTCAACAGTAGAATTGAGGTCAATCAGGGAGTTATGGTACCTTTCTACAAGCTGTTCTTTAGTGTCATTCTTTAGAGTTATTGAATCATTTCAATACGTTTGTCTGACTTGCACAGCTTTAAAGATGCTGAAAAAACATCACTGACCTCAGGATCACTCCAGAAACATGACTGAACTGAATATTTTATGAAGTTTCTCCTTTACCATTATTTAGGTTATATAAAATGTTGACCGTCTGCCTCAGGTGTTTGCATTTGTGTCATTTTTGATCTGTTTGATCCTAGGATGTCTATCAGTGTATCTATTTCAGATTATTTCAGGCTGCTGTCAACAAAATCATATATAGATAGATAGATATCTATCTATCTATCTATCTATCTATCTATCTATCTATCTATCTATCTATCTATCTATCTATCTATCTATCTATATATATATATATATATATATATATACATATATATATATATATACTAATGTAAACTATATCTATGCTAAAACTGGCATTGCAAACGTTTTTAAAATAACATGCAAGTTAGATTTTATGTTACTTGATGTTAAATTGTGAAAAGGATTTTGTGATCATAATCTGTACATAGGCTTTCACTAATTTTTCACAAGACTTCTATAAATAAATGTTAATACTCTGTAAAGCGTTTTTTTACAACAATTCATCCTCTCAGAATGCACTTCCGGTGGGTCCTTTTAAAGTAAAAGCTTTAACGTGTGAAGGTTTTTTTCCTGCAGTGAAAAACACAAATTCTTAACCAACAGCTCTTCTACAAAATCTATGATAATCTTCCTGGTTATTGTGTCTCACGTGTCAAAGCATTACAACGCATCTACGTTATGAACCCGTAATGCTTTTATTTTCCAGCAGGTTTCCCGCAGAGCTTCTCCATGACGACACACCGGCCGGAGCTCAGCATCCACCCGCATCATCCGTCCAGCCTCTCTGTCCTGCATCCAGGGCGGCGGGAGAAGACCCTGCGGTGAGTCAGATCGGTGCTGTGATATGTGGGAATGTGTTTGCTGGTGGAATCGTAATTCCAGCCTCTGGAATTACCGGGAGCACGAGCGCTGTGAGCGGAGAACTCCTCGGTACGAGGCGGCGGTCGAAGCTGTCAGAGTGACCTAACAGGAGGCCTGCATCCGGAGACGCTGCTCTGCTTCAGCGCGATAACTGTGAACACACAAATAGATGCAATGATACTGTTTACTGCATGTTTGGGAGCTAATGGTGACGGCGAGGTGATGATGTAGGAAGACGGGCGGCAGCAGGCCGGGCTGCAGCATCATGGCGTCCTTGATGAAGGGCAGAGGAGCATCGGGAGGGATGCTGATCAGCTGATGCTGCTCCATTGCTGACACACCATCAGCCACAGCAGAGAAAAGCGCTTGTTTGCATATCTGGGCTTTTCATCCACAGCCATCATGGGGTTCACAGAATGGTCAGAAAGAGAAAAAATATCCAGTGAGTCCGTTTTGTGAGTGGAAATGCCTTGTTAATGTTAGAGGTCAGAGGAGAATGGGCAGACTGGCTCCAGCTGATACAAAGACAACAGGAACTGGAATTTTCTACTGTTTGTTATTGTTGTTTGACAAATGTGCAGCAACTGTGTGATGCTGTCGTGTCCAGATGGACCAAACTTTTAGGACGTTTCCAGTACCTTGTTGACTCTACTGTATGCTACCAAAGATTTTATTAGCGCTGAATTTTGAGAAAGAATTCCCCACAGAGACCTGTTAGTAAGTCTCTCCTGTAACTGTGAGTTGAAAGCTGGGAGAAGATGTAATTTCATTTGCTGATGTTCTGCCTCATCTGTTCTGGCTTCAGCGTTTCTTCTGTCCATCTTGACTGAGGGGAATTCGCCACCATGGGGGAACTATTCCGAAGTGAGGAGATGACTCTGGCCCAGCTCTTCCTGCAGTCAGAGGCAGCTTACTGCTGTGTCAGTGAACTGGGAGAACTGGGCATGGTCCAGTTCAGAGACGTGAGTATGAATGCTTGGGAGTTGTCCACCATTTTTCTCGGTGGCAGATCTTCTTTGCAAACTGCAAAGTGATTGTAGGGGAATGAATGGAATGAAGCAGATATAATCCAAAAATCCAAGTTCCAGTTGATATTTAATGACCATTTTTAATTTGATCAGAATCGCTTTGACAGATTCTTCTCAGGATGTTTAGGACTCAGAATGCAGGAGACCGGAAACTCATATGTTTCAGGAATAAACTACAACATGATGAGACTGCCACATAAAAAGGAGACAAAACAGATGAAAACAGACATTTAAATAAAGTCAGGCTGTTTTACTAAATAAAGAGCAGTTTGGATCATTATTAACTTACATGACAGTAATAGAGGGGGCACACCAGTTTTCATTTTGTTTCTCCAGAGTGAGAATTTGGTAGATGTTCATAATCGTCTCGAAATCCTCGTGTTGGCAAATGAAATGTTCTCCAGAAAACATTCTTCTTCATGTTTTAGGTCATCTTTCTGGTAACAATCACTTTATTTCACCTGAACTTTCTGCTCGCAGTTGAATCCTGACGTAAACGTGTTCCAGCGCAAGTTTGTGAATGAAGTGAGAAGATGTGAGGAGATGGACAGGAAACTGCGTAAGTGATGGAGACAGGCTTTCTGTGACCCCCAACATTTCTGGTGAACAGAAGCAAATCATGTTCAGTTCAACCAGGACTCAAAGAGTCACTGTGATCAAGCGTTTTTTCATGGGAGTGGTGGGGGTTGTAAGAGGACTTTTGGGGGGCAAACGTGTCCTTTACAGGGTAGAAAGTCTGCATGACAGGAAAAACAACACAAGAAGCAGCACGCTGCTCAATAATGCTGCTTCTCTCCACAAATGTTGGCATTTGTCCCTGCTCCTCTGCAGATCTTTGCTGAGGGTTGTTTGTTTCTCTGCTGGCTAGGATTTGTTGAGAAGGAGATCAAGAAGGCGAGCATCCCGATGGTCGATACTGGAGAAAATCCAGAAGTACCTTTTCCCAGGGATATGATTGACCTGGAGGTAATCCCCAGCCAGCCGGTTCTTCTTGTTGTTCGTCCCTTTCATGAGGGTTTTCTGCAGAACAGCCCCAACTGCATCTGTTGTTGACAGGCCACGTTTGAGAAGCTGGAGAACGAGCTGAAGGAGATCAACACCAACCAGGAAGCCCTGAAGAAGAACTTCCTGGAGCTGACTGAACTCAAACACATCCTGCATCGAACACAGCAGTTCTTTGATGAGGTTCGCCAATAGAGACAGCCCAGATTTAGAACAAGTCAAGACGCAGATGAGATGACCTGCTGCTGCTGCAGAGCAGCTCATCATCATCATCATCGTTGTTGAAGATGCCCTTCTCCCTCAGCTTATCATCTAATCAGCAGTGCATCTGCCTCCATGTCTCTGACAGATGGAGGATCCCAACCTGCTGGAGGAGTCCTCAGCTCTGATGGAGGGCAGTGAAGGGGGCCGCGGGGCCCCCCTCAGACTCGGGTAAATATCAGAGGCTGCTTCGACCTTTCTATTAACATGTCAGTTCTTTTAAATTCTACGTGTAGCTGTGCCAGCCTTCGTGACCACAGTTTGCGTGTCATTGCATGTCCTGTATTCCAGCTTTGCTCGTTTTCATCTGTGAATGAAACTGCATGTGTGACGTCTTCTCCTTTTGCCCACACAGGTTTGTGGCTGGAGTGATCAGCAGGGAGAGGATCCCCACCTTTGAAAGGATGCTGTGGAGGGTGTGTCGTGGAAACGTCTTCCTAAGGAAGGCGGAGATTGAGGACCCTCTGGAGGATCCCGCCACGGTCAGAACATAACAAGATCAAGCTCATTTCAGTTCAGTTTGTTTATAGCTGCTGCACAATTAATGACAACACAAACATGCAGAAAAACGGACATTTTTGCACTGTTATAATACAGTTATTACTCAAAAATGTGATTTAATTGGAATTAAATGTAATCAGGATCCTTCAAACGAGGCCAGACTTTCTCATCAGTGTTTTTCTGGTATTGAGCAGGGAACCACACATGGGGGGAGTGACACCCTGTAAAAGAGGGCGGCTCCAGACGCCACAGAGCAGCGGCCTGTCAGACAAACACAACAACACTGCAGCATTTTCACACGACAAAGTCCCTTCAGGGTTTTTGTTTTTTTCAAAGGAAGTCGAGAGCACAGAGACTCTCAGCATCAGACATGATCTGAATAAACAACAGTCTGAACTTTCAATGTTTTTTCCTCTCTTTCTGTCAGGGGGACCAAGTCCACAAATCCGTCTTCATCATCTTCTTCCAGGGTGACCAGCTGAAAAACAGGGTGAAGAAGATCTGTGAGGGGTTGGTGTCACTTCGACAAGTATCACTTTGTCTTCTTGTTTCTCACAGAAACTCCTAAATGATGACTTTGCTTTTTAGCAGAGATGATGGAGCATGTTTTCACATCCGTCACCATCACTATTGCCACTCTAACACCAGAAGTTAGCAGAGCACAGTCGGCTTTATGCCTTAAAGACAGAAGGTTATCATAGAAAACCAGAGAGACAGCTGTCAGCCTAATGTGGGGTGGGACGTTTGAGCCCCATCAGCCCCTCACTGAACGCCTGCACCCTCAATAGGGGCTTTACTGTTCTTTGGTGTTGGATGGCTAGATTAGCAGAGCGAATCCCAGACTGCTGCTGTGGCAGGATGGATGTGATGCAGAGCATTTGAACTGGTGTGCATGATGGTGTTCACTGATGAGGGCTGGATTTCTCCAGGTTCCGAGCCTCTCTGTACCCCTGCCCAGAGACCCCTCAGGAGAGGAAAGAGATGCTGGCTGGAGTCAATAGCCGCATCGATGACCTCCAGATGGTAAGTAACACACAGCTCCCTCCGTTTTCCAGTGCAAAGTAAAGAGACGTTTCACCATGGTGCTCATGTTTCATTGATCTTTGTGCTGACAGTGTCTTTCCTCCACATTCGCTTAAATCATCTGATGAATCTTTCTCTTCATTGCAAAGCACAAACAGGTGTACAATGAAATTAATCCCATCCCACACTGCACACACTCATTCAAACCTCCTGACCCACAGCGGAGCGGCACATCAACAGGCCACAGCAGCTGCTGACCCCTAAGAGCTCCTCCTGTGTCATTTACACAGCTCACCCCTTTAAAAGGCCCCAAGCATCCAAACATTCATCTGTAATCTCTGTCTGCACCTGTAGTCTCAATCTGGAATCTGCTGCAGGTGCTCAACCAAACAGAGGACCACCGACAGCGGGTGTTGCAGGCTGCTTCCAAGACCATGAGGGTGTGGTTCATCAAAGTGAGGAAGATGAAGGCCATCTACCACACCCTCAACCTCTGCAACATCGACGTCACTCAGAAGTGTCTGATTGCTGAGGTGTGGTGTCCGGTCTCAGACCTGGACTCCATCCAGTTTGCTCTGCGCCGCGGAACGGTCAGTCTGCTGACGGTTTTTTCATGGACTCATCCAACCATTTCTACAGTTTGCAATGTGTTCATGTTCATAACTTGTAATCTTGTGCTATTACCCTTTGAGACCAAATCCGTTTCAGACTGTCATGGCTGAAACCTCACCAGCTTTCTCATTTTATAAATCTATTGCTGAGGTTAGGTTTTTGGTGTGGTCAGAAACACCGATTTGACACAGGAACCAGTCAACGTGTGCTTATGACAGCAGGTAGTCAAGAATAATGTGAATGTCTCCATTACTGTCAGAGGACACGATGGGTTTAATTAAGACTGTGTGATCGGTGGGTCTGGAGACCAAAACAAAGCCTCTCTCCTGTCTTAGAAGCTCTGAGCAGAACAGAGGGATTGAGAAATGATGAGACAGGCCCCTTGAAAACACAGAAGAGACTGAGATCAAGTTTAACGTCAGTAGAGTGTGTCTTCTGCAAAAGGACCAGAGAAGATTTGACTGATCAGTCAGTTTTGGTTCTGTAGGAGAGAAGTGGATCAACGGTGCCGTCCATCCTGAACAGGATGCAGACCAAGCAGACTCCACCTACCTTCAACAAAACAAACAAGTTTACTTCAGGCTTCCAGAACATCGTGGACGCCTACGGCATCGGGAACTACCGAGAAATCAACCCAGGTGACCTTAATCCCCAGCAGTGATAATCTAATCCAACCCCTGAGATTAAAAACGATCATGTAATACGACAAAACAAAGCAGAAACGTTGCTATTCACATGACGGTACTGCGGTGGGAGTTATTTTGCTCTTCCTGTGGTTCTGGTTGATGGAGCCCCCCCTCCTGTCCTCTCACAGCTCCATACACCATCATCACCTTTCCCTTCTTGTTCGCCGTGATGTTTGGCGACATGGGTCACGGCCTGCTGATGACGTGTGCTGCTCTGTACCTGGTCCTCCGGGAGAGCCGCATCCTGGCTCAGAAGAGCGACAACGAGGTGCTCCTCCCTCCACACAGCTCCACGCGGCCGCTCTGCAGCAACACGGCTTACTGAAATGACGTCTCTCTTCAGATGTTCAACATGGTCTTTGCTGGACGCTACATCGTCCTCCTGATGGGCATCTTCTCTGTCTACACTGGTGTCATTTACAATGACTGCTTCTCTAAGTCCCTGAACATGTTCGGCTCTGGGTGGAGTGTCCGGCCCATGTTCAGCGCCAAAGGAGCTAACTGGACGTGAGTCATCCTTTGTTATTCCTGTCATGAAGCTGTTGAAATGTGGGTCTACTTTAAACCTCATATTCAGCGCAGTTCGATGACAGACAATGTGAGGTTTTATCTCAGATACATCGCACAGACGCCACATGACCAGAATCCCTCAGAACATTTTGCAATGACGTCTCTTGAGCGTGGTCTTACTAATAATTCCTTTTTGTTCACTCTAACCAAGAAGAAACGTTGTAAATAAAAGTGCCCGTAAGTCCACATTTGTGAGGAATTTAAATCACTTTAGGCCTGACTGTAGATGAGAACTGTGGTGGCTGTTTGAACTTCCATCATTCTCTTCCAGATTTACCACACTGAAGGAAAATACGGTTCTGCAGCTGGACCCTGCTGTTCCTGGAGTGTTTAATGGGCCATACCCTCTTGGAATAGACCCGGTAAACCCAGCGCTCACTCCCCGAGTCTTCATTAAGAGCAAATAGATACATGCTCTGGTTGTCTTGTTGTCTCTTTGAAAGATTTTAGGCTCTTTTGTGTTAAAGTAGTAAAGCTACTGTAAGCCTGCTCCTATTTTTTCATTCTCACATTTAATTTCACTATAGTGCGATCAAGCTTTTCTTCATCCTTCAAAGCTAGTAAAAGAAAATCAAAATTTTAGCAAAGGAGTTCATTTTCGATCTTTTTCTTGTATTTTTTCACGTCTTTTTCAGTATTTAAATAAAGATAAACTCTCTTATTTATTTAGATTAGTTCTTGTGAAACTGCTGCATGGATATTTTTTAAACAGAAGTCTTGAATTCTCTTCCACAAAGCTGGTCAGTAAATGTACCTCACCTGCAGTGGATGTTTTACTGCAGTTTTTCTGTGGCTCCTCCCTCCTTTCCAGGAAGACCACCTAACAGGGTTTAGTCTTGACTCTTTCTTTCTACTCTGTCAGACTTTATTTTTTGACTTGTGATGTGGAATGAACCTTCAGGCTGCACTTTACAGCATGTAGATGTAAAAGAGACCCACAAAGCAGAAAACACAAACATGTCCCGACATGACCCCCGCTTCCTCCTTCTGTGGAGTCACAGATCAAACTCTGATGATTTCCCTTTAGGTTCATGCCTGTGTGTGCGTTCAGCTTTTCAGGATGTCTCCTCAACCAAAAGCCCATGCTGGAACCTGCTGACCATGTGCACGGTCAAACAATGCTCTGCTTTCTGAGGCCTGTTGTCCTCTGCAGATCTGGAACATTGCCACCAACAAGCTCACCTTCCTGAACTCTTTCAAGATGAAGATGTCAGTTATCCTCGGGGTCATCCACATGCTGTTTGGAGTGTCTCTCAGCCTCTTCAACCACCTGTGAGTGCTGCTGTGCATCTGATGACCACACATCAGTTTGTTTAAGTTCATTGTTGGTCTGTGATTAAACCAAACCTCCACACAGTGGCTGCTTCAAACATCTGACTGAACTCAGCCTTGATTTTTAGTTTGGTTAGTTAGAGTTTAGGGAGACTTCTTTTCCAGTTGAAGGCAGCACAGTGTGTAGTGGTTAGCACTCTTCCCTCACAGTAAGAAGGCCCTAGTTCAAACCCCGTCCAGGTCCTTCTTTGCTTTTCTTTTTGCTGTCAGTTTCAGTGAGTTACTGTCACTGAGTCTGAGTTCCTCTGGGTCCTCAGACATCACCATGCAGTGGATGATGTGGGTTTTTCAAAGATCCGCTGTATCTTCTGAACTTGACCAGTGACGGTGGCCTTGTGGTAGAGTGTCTGCCCAGAGACTGGAAGGTCCTGAGTTAAAATCCAGGCTGGACCCAGTGCCTCCCCGCTTGATGCTCAGCCTTAAGGGGTTGGATTGGAGGGTTAAACCACCAAATGGTTCCTGAGTCAGCTATGACTGCAGCTCAACAAATTTCACACACCTATGTGTTGAGAACTGAGGGGACTTCCGTTTTCTTGTCTGATTTCGATTCTCCACAGATACTTCAAGAAACCTCTGAACATCTTCCTGGGCTTCATCCCAGAGATTGTCTTCATGTCCAGCCTGTTCGGGTACCTGGTCCTGTTAGTCTTCTACAAGTGGACGGCATACGATGCTTTCACCTCCAAGGATGCTCCCAGTCTGCTCATCCATTTCATCAACATGTGCCTCTTCAACTACAGCGACCCCACCAACAAACCCCTCTACAGAGGACAGGTGCTCTCACCCCTCTGCCTTTGTTCCCTTCAGCTTCAACAGGGGCGCAGGGATAGGTGCTGAGAGCCTCAACCCATCCGTTTAGAGAAGGAATTCTGTGCTGAACTTTAATACATCGCTACTGATGTTTACACTCACTTCCTAACTTTATGCTCAAAGATTTCTTTACATGCTTAAAGTCCCACTTCGCTCATCTTCTGATCTAGAGTCAAAGTGCTCCCAGAGCTCTTTCAATGATGATGATGCTGTTTTTAGACAAAATCAAAAACCATGTGTTGTTTTCTAGGACATAGTTTCTGCAGAGCCAGGACTGTTGGTGCAGAATAAGCCCGCCCCCACTTCCCCTTCCCATTGGTGAGGGCTTGGAACAGGGAGCTAGTGGTCTGCCCAGCACACTTTCTATGTCACAGATGGTATTTTTACATCTGCTTCTGATTAGAATAAAGAAACGTCATTTGAAGCTTAATTTAGTTTAAGCTTAATGTCCTCCATCATCAGAAATATTCCATGAGAACATGTTAAAAACACACAAAAAAACGGTTTTCATTGGAGAGGGTCTTTAAGTCATGACAGTTAGAAGACATGCTCCTCTTTGGTTTGGGCTTCTCTGAGTAAAATCAGCTTCTCTAGCTTCTATTGTGGCTCTACTTTTTCAAGGATTAAACATTTTGATTGCTTCTGTTGGCTTACATTTGAATGATGTGAAGCTTTAACTTCAGTCATGGGAACAATCTCCCATTGTTGACTGACAGCCCTTAGCAACAGAGCAGGAACAAAAATCCAACTTTTTAGTGGAGATTCTGCTTTGAAGTCATCTATCAAACCACTGTTTGCTCTCTGTTGGTGGAAGTTATTTCTTAGGTTCCAATGTGGATAAAATTATGCAAATCATTTAGCAGAGAGGGAGGGCCTTAACCTCTGCACGCTTCCTTCAGGCTGCACTATTTTCTTAACCCTGGAGACACTTTTATAACCTCTCTTTTATCGACTCTGTAGATGGGGATCCAGGTTTTGTTGGTGCTGATTGCCCTTGCATGTGTTCCCTGTATGCTGATTGTGAAAACTATGGTGCTGCGGCGACAGCACCTTTGGAAAAAGCATCTGGTATGTGTTGCTGATCCCACCTTTGACTGTCCTTTGATGCACATGTATAACCTTTGACATAACCTTTTCATATTTTTGTTCTTCCATTGACATCATTGCTCATTTTACTGTGAGGTTTTGTTCCATGAACACGTGAAGGCTGCCTTAGGAATGCTGGTTGTTTCGGACACAGAAGTTCTGCTCGGTGTCATCTCTCTGGTTGTGTTAACCCTTTAGTAAATCCTGTCAGTCTAAAGATGAGATGCACAAAACAAAACAGGGTTTTGAAATTCAAGGTGATATTCAAAAACTAGAATGAGAGAAAAAATGAGTTGAAAACATGCAGCTCTATTGGTGCTTTGCTGCGCCCTCGTTATTTTTGGCCAATTGGTGCAGTGGTTGTCACTCACATGAGTTTGTTAGTCCACCTGCAAAAAGTGTAATAGGATAAGTTAAGTCTGGTGTTGGGCTGGACCAAAGGAGAGGTGTGTGACTGTAAGACGGGTCCAAACCAAGAACACAAACTGTTCTAATCTGGATTTCTGCTGCCATAAATCAAACCATTTGCTCCACATTTCCTTATTTGTTTTTTTAACCCAGATTTGTGGTCTTTTACAAAGCGATTTGAAATACAACTGTTGCTTTAATGATTCATACTGTTGTTATGACAGCACCTGCTCTTGGCTGCAGGAATAGTAATGCAGATGTCAAGATCCTTCATCTTTGTGTGAGTAAGCGTAATGTTTTGGCATTTACAACTGTTCAGTCCTATCAGTAATGGGCCTCCTTTGGCCCCAGTGTTCAGGTTATTATCCATTTAAAGTCGTGTTCACGTTTATTAACACTGAGATATCTTGTGGAGTCCAAACTGCTTCTTTTCTGGTGTTCTCTCATGTTCCCAGCACAAAGCAGTGTGAGCCTTCCTCTTTCCTGCTCTCAGAAGTGTTCAGGTCTTCTCAGGTTTAACCCAAACAGTGAGATGATCTTGCCTTAAGCTCTGACATGTGTCAGCTTCACACATTTGAAAAGTCAGTTTGCATTTCCATTGGCAGCCTTCACTGTTTGACCTGAAACATGGAATTCAACTGAAACCAAGTCTCATTTTAAGGCTTGCTTAAAGCTAGACACAGCTCTTGTGACTTTTGTATCTAGTCACAGAAGAGGGAAGAAACTCCTGCAGAGAATCTAGAGCAGTCTTTAGAGCAAACAGGCGTGTCCTCATCATGCACCGGGCTCACCCAACAGGGCACGCAGAAGTTTGGAGGGGTGCGAGTGGGCAACGGCCCCACGGAGGATGAGGCTGGCATCATGGACCACGACCAGCTGTCCCAGCACTCTGAGGAGGGGGACGAGGTAAGACGACGAAACCCGCTCTGAAGGTCTACCTCACCGTTAACCTTTCTGTGGCAGTGATGCTGAAAAGAAACGATCCCACAGCGCTCAAACAGCTCAGATGAACGATTCCTTTCACCTTTTCTAGGATACTGTTGGCAACAGGTTTTACTGTAAATACTGTCCGAATTCCCTCCACACTCCCAAACTATTACAAAGCTATATACTGCAGGATTATCTAGTGTCCTGGATTTTAAAAGCAGTTGGGATCCATGCTCACTACTTCAATTTCAAGACTGTTTATGAATCCGCTGTGAAGATAAAACCTGGATTCTCCAATTTATTGTGGTTCATATGTGCCAGTCAGACAGAGACAGAGAGGGAATTATCTAGGGCGCTGGAGTTTGGAATTGTACATCCAGAAAGCACTACAAAATGGCGGCTATGTAGTGCACTTAGTAGTGAGTATCGAAGGAATTCGGACACAACTTTAGTTTAAATGCAAGTTCAAACCATTTAAAGAATGGGAATGATGTGGAGAAGAGCTGCTGTTGGAAACATCAACATGGGGTTTCCATGGGAACCAGCAGCAAAAATTCCAGAAAATACCATCTGAAATCCTTTTTTTCTGATTGTGACTCATGGTTCTGGTATCTGAGTGTTTCGCTGGAATCAATCACTCAGAAAATGCATAGCTGAACCGTGTAGAACTGGGAGTTTATTCAGAAACATTGATGTCATCAACTTCAACGCATACATTAACAAAGCTTTCAATGCTTAATGTATTCCAGGTTGAAACCAGCGTAGAGTTTCCTCTGGCCTTTTCATCATTGGTTCATTCATTGTGGACCTGCTAAAGGATGTAATCAGTGGCTCCTGGCAGTGCTGGGAGAACTGCTCCAGGGATTTGGAAACATAAACACTTTTATCAAATTGCATCAGAGCTTTGCCGTTTCAACAGACATGAGGCATAACTCACTGATAAGCACTCCTTAAATGTGGTTTTATCTCCCTTGTTCACCTGCTGCTGAGATGCTGGTTTAGGAATGATTTCTGTTCATACTTACTCTGGCAGTGAGGCAGAAATCCCACTCTTCCAGAAAACGTGCAAAGATGTTGTTTAGTTTGAACGTGAAGACCTTTTCTCTGCCTCTGGCATTCAATGTTTCGTCTTGAAAGCTGACCTTGAGCCATTTGTTCCTATGGGTCACAGTTATGTTAATATGTATATGAAAATATGAACTGAAGCTTTAGGATCTGACTGAGTCCTTTGATTTGTTTTATTTCTGGCTGTGGTCCTGCACCCCCCATTCCTTTGGATTGATGAAGTTTTTGATAAGTGCTGTGATTCCAGCCCAGCTAAAGTTAAAAGTTGAGAAAACGTTTTCAGTTTTAGAAACAGCCTGTCAGTGTTAACGAAGCTGAAGAAAACATTTGCAAAGATGTTTACTTGTGAAGCCTCTGAACTGTGATCTGACCTGTGACCTCTCCTTATTCCCAAGCACTCAGAGGAGGAGCCGGTAAGAGCCAGAGCGCATTCGTTCTCCTGTCTGCTTGCACTTGTCTGTGTGGTGTTTTTAGAAAGTTGTTTCCTGTGTTCAGAAATGAATTGCATCATCCATTCCCTGTTTGACTGTTCACACCATGACTTAAAGCCTTAACATGCTCATTCTGTAAATCACCAATTAGAAAGTCAGAATCTGCAACAGTTAATGAGTGATGGACCAAACCAAGCAGCCGTCACCTCCTCACTGGTCACTGTCCTCTTGTTTAAAGGCTCGATGTTCATGCAAATGTTTAAGACCGCTGCTTTGGCATTAACATGACTGAGAAAAGCCTGCAGTCAGTGTTGTTTCCACAGTCAACAGGGGCTGTTGCTGTGGAGCATGAACTGTCTGCCAGAGGGCTTCAGGTCCGACACGGGGCTGAAAGCGGGTCATGCAGCGCCTGAGCTCAGCAGCAGACCGTCTGCAAAGCTACATGCTTTTTCTTAAACACTGTGGTTTGGTTATGAAAGTTGCCTTGTTGGTCAGAGTTTGCTTTTGCACAATACAAATACATATTAGCCTTTGCTAAAGAAAAACATGACTTTAGCAGCAAACAAAGTAGGGTAACAGAGTGTATTGTGGTCATGCAGACAAGAAAACAATAGCTTTTGTACTCCAGGTTTCCTGCACATGTCCACTCTTCTCAGAGTGAGCACAGATCTCAGTGTGTCCCTTTGAATGCCGTCTGGCAAAGAAAACATCACTAAATCACCGTAGGAACCTGGACGGCAAACATTCGCCGATCCAGAGTGATGACACAAGTGTTCAGCTCAGTGAATTTCAGGAAACAGGTGTTTTCCTTCCTGAGTAAACAAAGGTCACAGAATGCTGGACCGCCTCCGTTGTTGCAGCCACTTCACTGTATTCTGCATCCCTTCAATGTGGCTTATTGCCATGGAAACAGACATGCTCAGCGGCTGAACCAGCAGCCTGACCTGGTGGTGGCTCCTCAAGCAGAGCGGAGTTTGTCGTTCCACATCAGACTGCAGTGCTACTACTGTCTCTGCATTGGCTGGAAACTAGTCATCTGTTTGTGAGCACCGCCACAGCTTTCAAACAGAGCTGCAGTTCAACAAACTTCTTCATTCTCCTCACCGCCAAACCTCATGACTGCTCAGCTGAATTGTTTTCCTCCTCATAATCGCGTCATGCCGTGAAGGCATGTTCAAGCTGCTGTCTTCATCCGGTTCTGTTGGAGATTCTTTGAATGGAACAAGTGAGTGTGATCTCTGTAAACGGGGTTTTGATGGTTAAAAAACAAAGGAAGCTATGTGGAAAGAAAAGCCGGCAAGCCTCCGGCCAAGTTCAACAATGTGATGTGAAGAAATGCCTGCCCCCCACCCCAACCCCCCAGGCCCTGTTTGGTTCAGGAAAGGCCAGTCCTTCAGGATGCAGAGAACACAAGGACCGTGTTGCCCAAAGCGATTCTCCTGCTGAGGTTCTGCACTCTGGAAGCTGCTTAGTGTTTTTCACCTTCGGCTTTGACTCAAGTCTCATTCAGGATTCAAGGTCTTCACTTTTGGAGAAAACTCATTTTCAGATCCAGCAGTTTTACAGTTCAGCTCTGCAGACATTGCTTCTTTTCTTTGAGTGTCAGAAAGGCGGGGCAGCTCTTCAGCCAGAGCGAGGGGGTCAGCCATGTTTGCATATGACTGACAGCAGGACGCTGCTGGTTTTTTCAGGGTAAAAATCAATTACACTGATATGGTCGAGCAACTCAGAAGCAACATAAATAAACCTCCCATTTTGAGGTGACCAAGCGATTCTTTTATTTCACCCATCTCCCTGCATCTCAACAGTACTGTGCAAACAAACGTGCTCTGTCGTGGTTAAATTTCAGTATTTGCATCTCATGTAGATAAGAAAACCCTTTGCATTATCAGGTAAAGTCAGGATGGCCTCAGCTGACAGAAGAAAGAAAAGAGAAGCTCTAACATGATGGTCCACAGTCTGACCTGTTCCTGTTCTCTCCCCACAGTTTGATTTTGGAGATGTGGCGGTCCACCAGGCTATCCACACCATCGAGTACTGTCTGGGCTGCATCTCCAACACGGCCTCCTATCTGCGTCTGTGGGCGCTCAGCCTGGCTCATGCACGTATGTTATTGAGAGAGTCATCCCATCAGAAAGACTGCAGTTTGATCCACACATGCTCTGCTCCTGGGTTTTGACAACTCTTTCTGTGTGTGCAGAGCTGTCAGAGGTGCTCTGGTCCATGGTGATGCACCTGGGTCTGTCCTCCCGGAGCGGGGGCGGGTTTTTTGGTTTGTCAATCATCTTTGCAGCCTTTGCCACGCTCACCGTTGCCATTTTGCTCGTCATGGAGGGGCTGTCTGCTTTCCTGCACGCTCTGCGTTTGCACTGGTTAGAAACTCTTCCTGTCTCTATAATGCCCCCAAATGCCTGAAATGTCTTGTTATTGATGGGAGGCAGAACTCCATACCTGGAGCACAAACACAGAATGTTACAGTGAGCATTTTTTAGCTCAAACTGGTGTGATGTCTTCATGCGATGCAGATGTGACATAAAGAGGCCAACATGTGGATTTACATGATCTACTTCATTTTGCACTGAGAGGTTTATCTTTCCTTTGCCAAACGAACAGTTAAATAAGATCTTCCTAATCACCTAATTGTAAATCAAACATCAGACTTTAAAGTCCCACTCGGATTGTCTTTTGATCTATTTTCAACGTGTTCCCACTGGTCTTTTAACTATAATTAGGAACGTTTTAAACCAACCTGTTGCTCTACCTGTGACGTAGTTTCTGCAGAGCGGCAGAAGTTCATTAGAAATCCAGCTCAGAGTTATATGTGTTTAAATGATCAAACATCGAAACATTGAACTTTTGGTTGCCTCTGGTGCATTTGGTGAAATGGCATCAGTGTGAATGTGTGTATGTCTGTCAGAGCCAGTAAATGACCTGCAGAGCAAAGAAAAGCAGCTCTGTGACACACCAGGTGGATCTACAGGATCTTGTGGTGGAGTTGGGCAGGCATTTTTTCTGTCTGGATATGAGGACTCTAACAAAGCACCATAGTGCCAGAGCAACAGCTCTGTGCTAAAGTTAAGAAGGTGCAGAGGAGGATTTTTCACAGAGCTGAGTAAATGGAAACAGTCTTTTCCAAAGCAGGAGACAGTCATGCTGGACTGTAGTTTCACACTCACACTGCAGATGTGGAGGTGTTTGCTTGGTACACAGCGATCTCACCTCCCCGGCAGATGAGAGGATCTCTTCTGTCTTTCCTCTTTGTTAGTGTTGCACTCTCTGGCACGCCAAATATTTACCACCACCAGGAGACATTCCCGGCACTCCTCCTAGCTGCCGGAGACCTGTGAGTGCTCAGCTGGAAGATCGATTCCTCTGGCAGCAGCCTTGTGTTGAGGCGAAGAACACATGAAGTGAAATTACACTGAGGTGCAGAATAGGGTTAACCACGCTTCCTCTGATTTGCTGTGTGTACATGCCACCATGACACATTAACCTACAGCCAGAAATTCAACCACAAACTAACCACCCGTGTCTCTACCTGCAGAGATGCAGCTTTAATGACTGAAAGAACAGTTAAGCCTGTCTTTATAAATACAACTTTGTCTTCATGAATACAACTTTTCTCTATGAATATGTTTCTTATTAACAGCTATCTAGCCCCATATGCATCCCTGTAGATGAACACAGTACATCAGGTTCTCCTCCGCTGTGTTTCTTCATGTCAGGGGTTCTTGAGGTTTGCTTTTTTCCCAGCTCTCCTTTGCTGTGGTCTCCATCCAGGCTCCTGGTACTGGCAGGCTGTGTGTTCATACCAATACACCTAACTACAAATTCTGACAGAAAAAAAACATCTTTCCTTGTTGAGGGGGGAGGAGCTTGAACACCTGGATGATTGTAGGGGTCATGTTGAGTCTCTGGGGGTTCTGGGGAGCTGGTCAGGCTGAGGCTGATTCGGGGAGCCTCATGGACAGGGATGCATCTGGACTCCCATCAGGACTCTAGTCATGGTTACCCGGTCCCTACAGGAATCAGGTTTGGGTGAAGGAGCTTCATTAGTGAGCACCTGGTAGCTGAACCCTCACCCATGTGGTCTGGCACAGTTTGGTCTGAATAATACATGTTTGCCCTCCTTTGGGGCCACAACTGGCCATGGGGATTGATTGCTATGATGAAGAGACAAAGGGATTAGGACACATGTGCAGCTGGTTTGTTAGGAAGATAAGACAGGAAAGGGTTAGGACAAACAGAAGCCCAGTGTCTGTCTAAATACTGTTTGAGTGATTAAAATGATGAGGAACAACTGGTGAGACCTGAGAACAGAGGCTCAGGGGAAAGTCAATGCTCAGGAGATGGCTCCCTCTGGTGGTCGGAGGGGGAGATGGAAGCTGGAGCCCTGACAGATGCAGTAAAACCAAGAGGCAGTTAAAGATGATGGTGGGGCTCAGTTTGGATCAAAGTCATTCATTTATTCACATTCATCACGCACTAACAGTCAATTGTTTTCCATGATCTTGGAACACAAAACATGTACACACTTCATCCTTTGAAAACACTTCTGTCATTTGTTACCACTCTACCAATATCCTAAAACTCAGAACACTGATCAGAGATTTACTTAAACAAATTTCCATTAGAAATCGTAGACATCACTTAGTGTCCTGAATAAAGCAGGTTCTGGTTCATCTGACGCCTACATCACAGTGTCTGAAACCAGAAGGAAGGCTTTCCTGGAGCAGCCTCTGCTGAAGAAGCTGCAGGGTCATCTTAACTTCACCTCACTGTGCTGTTTCAGTGGGTTCCACATGTTCACAAAATGTTCCTGTGTAAACTGGTAGAAGTGAAGGACTTTTCCAGAGTTTCTTTCTTCAGGTCAGGACTCAGGGGTCAGTCTGCATGAGACATGACGGATTTCTGAACCACTCTTTCACTGTTTACTTTGGGTTTGATCAGTGATGGAAATGTTTATCCAGTGAGCTCATCTGTTGCTGCCTGAACATTAGTATCTGCGCTTCATCTACATACAGTTTTTTTAACTTATTGAATAATGTTTTTTTCAGTTTATTCAGAGACAGCTTTCAGACTTTCACTACGAAAGTTATTTATCTCATTCCGTCATAAAAGTGTACGTTTGTAGTCCTGGATGGGGCTTGTCTGAACATGCTTGATAGGTTGACAAATGGGTCTCATTGCTTTGTTGTTTTTTGTCTTTTATTCTTTCAGGGTGGAATTCCAGAACAAGTTCTACACGGGTCAGGGCTTCAAGTTTGTGCCCTTCTCCTTTGAGAGCATCCTGGAGGGCCGGTTTGACGAATGATCGGGCCCTCCATCAGACTAAAGAGTCTCCAGCCTTCCCTCTGTTCCTCTGTGGAGATGTTTGTGTGCATGAGCCCTGGTGCACCTGAGTGTCGTCCTCTAGTGGCTATTTTCAAAAGTTCTGCATGAGCTGATGTGTGGTACATTTTTCATTGGGCCAGCTCACCACTGCTGTTGTTATGTTTCTTCTTATATTTCCCTTCATTATGTGACATTTTTCTCTGCCTTTCCTGAAACGTGTCCATGTGACTTCCACTATGAGACATGTCAGTTAAGAACCTACCCCAAAGAACGAAACAGCTCTGTGGCCACTTCCTGGATGTTTGTGTTTGTCCGCTCATCCTCCAGTGGAAGTTCATGGGATAGACTGCAGCTCAGATTTGTAGTTCCTCTGCGTTCCTCAAAAAACAACAAAAAAGAGCAGCAATGATTCAAAAACAATCTTAACATTCCCACTGGAACTTGAAAATGTGTTTTTCTCAAAGAAGAGCTTTTTGACAAGAATGTGTGTTGTTATTGTTCTTGTGTCAGTGTGCACTGTGTGTATGATGGTGAACTGATCAAAACTGAGAAGCAAGTTATGACGGCTCAGATGTTTTGAGGTCTTGAATGTTTAGATGAAAAGCCCTCTCTCTCTCTGGGTCACTCATGCAATCGTATGATGTAGTTGTAACTGTATTTTACCAAATAAAATGAAATGTTTAGTTCCAAATTGTATTAATTAAACTTGTGAAAAAGCCCCTACAGAGAGCAGCTTCAAGACAATGGGTGTAATGTAACGTGTTGTGCAATAAACCTGGAGATTCAGTGCCGTGTCTCGTTTGATCTGTCACCATTTTCAAAGAGTTCCAACAACTTTTCTGACTCCAAAACGCTGAAACTGTCAATGTCACAACAACCACATTGCAGTGACTTCATTTAAGTTACAATTACAATGAAAAATATAACAAATACAAAAGTATTGAGCAGAAGATCTAAAAAAAACACTGACACCAAAACACGATTGGATGAAACAATACAACCTTCCTTGGATTCATATACATTCTTAGTTTTTCAATTTTCTGAAAAATCTTTTATTCTACGTTTGGGTTTATCAGTGTCCGTCAAGACAGAGCTGCTCCTCTGAGATAAACGAAAAATATCCATTAGAGCAAAACAAACACAGAAATCAAAACAACAAAAAAATAGCATTTCAAGAAAATCATGGTTCCTGGGATCTGCCCCTATATCTAAAAGTCGGCAGTGAGTCTCAACAGAGGTCTGACCTGCAGACAACTTGACCTCAACTTATTCAGCTGCACTGATATCAGCTGCAGAACAAGGACCCTCATAAACATTGTCTTCAGTCATTACAGCTCAGAGAACTTTATAAACTCTATTCAAACTAGAAGGATGGCTGTCAATCAGAGAGCAGAAGAAGGAATACTGACCTTGGATGATTTCATTAAACATCCTATCCATACCAGTGACTGACTTTGACCAAATGGGAAAAAAAACATATACATATATATATATATATATATATATATATATATATATATATATATATATATATATATATATATATATATATATATATGTATAATCTGTTTTTTTGGGAATGGGAATGGAAATGGTCTTAAAAGAACATTTGGTCCATGTTTCTTGTTCTCGATGGTACAGGTAATTCTCTCAG
The DNA here is from genome assembly GCA_014656515.1 of Oryzias celebensis. Lineage (NCBI taxonomy): Eukaryota > Metazoa > Chordata > Actinopteri > Beloniformes > Adrianichthyidae > Oryzias > Oryzias celebensis. The sequence goes on along the minus strand of BNCR01000001.1, from coordinate 38,292,595 downwards.
CTATGAGCAGTTCTGTTCCAAACACATCAGTCTACAAAAATTTGGAAAAGAACTACATAAAATAATACAATAAAAAGAAACAAAAAAACAAAAAAAAAAACAAATAAAAAACAAATAAGTGCAATACAGAACTAAGCAAAATAAAGAAAAAGAACAAAAACATGTATTCACATAACTGTAAATACAAAACTGAAGTTTTTAGTCTGTTATATTGTTACATTGAGCTTCAGCGATTCCAAATATAGTTTATGAACATTCTAAATTTTGGGGGTGACTTTATATATTTATGTTTTTGTATGCTAAATTCAGCAAGACAGAAGATTGTGTTTAAGCAGAGTTCTTCTTTGTTTTCTAATATGATGCCAAATATGATGGCGTTCATTGTAAATGTTGGCAGTTGTGGTAAAACCTGTCGCAGCCGGTTATATAGTTCTTCACAAAGATTTGTCTTCAGGGACAAAAGAAACATAAATGTTGAGGGATTTCCATTTCTTTTCCCCAGAATGTACACATATATTATTATTTATATTGAATCATAATCCTTATCCTTAGAAGGATATATATCATTTAATATTTTTAAAGGAGTTGTATCCACTTTAGAAAAAATTAGGAATTTTTTATGTAAGGCGTATGTACTATATGTTGATCAAATTACCCGCCATCAAAGGTCATTTTAGAACTACAGAATTTACTTCCGGGTTTACTTCAAGTTCTTCACCAAACTCTCGAGCCGCGGGACTCTTATACTGAAAGTACCAGGCGGATATAGAGTTTGCAGCTTCCTGGAAACTTTTCGATGAAGTCCGTGAGATCCGGATTCTGTAGTGTTTTTATCGAGTTTAGCGCAGTGAAAACAGAACCCTCCCGGCTCCTCCAACACCGTGGTTTGGGCCCAAAGCCGGGGCTCGGTTCGTGCTGAGGCGGGGCTCCGTGGACTGCAGTCACGGCCCGAGAAAAAGGAACCAAAGATCCATTTAAAAGCCGTCCGACATCGTTCTCACCGACCTGCGTGCGGCTGTGACGTCATCCACGGAGCCTGACGGGCTGCGCGGTGGGTCTGAGTCTGGTATTTGGGTTTTCAGGCGCTGGTTCGGAGTTCAGATGGTTTTACCACATGTAGAGCCAGCAGGATGAGTCCGGTCAATGGTTGGGTTTCTCCACTTCTGTTAAAGAGGGCTGCAGATGTGTGGCTCATCTAACATCTGTGAGCGCCATGGCTGTGTGTTGGGTTTCTGCCAAAGGTCAAACAGGTCAAATACGCTTCAGCTGAAGGGTTTGCTGGCAGACGGACGGAGCTCAGAGGAGAAGCTGACATCAGGATGTGCTGTAGACATGTTCTTCTCCACTCAGTGCTTCTGCTCCAGTTTCAAAGTGCTGGAATGGAACATTCTCTGACATGTTTTTACAGACTTTGACTGCAGCCTGAACCAGGAAGACGATTCAAACTTCTCAGAATCCAGCACAGGTCATCAGAATGGTTTTCTGGTTGTGTTCACGCTGACAGTGGCAGATTTTTCAGTGTTCAGATGTGGAACAATAATGTCTTTGAGGATATTTCTTGCTGAAGAAAATGATTTCTGCTTTAAAACGGAGTTGTCTCTGCAGGCGCGGTGTGGCGGTATGATGACGGGTCAGGCTGGTGGTGCGTGCGGCTGCAGCCCTGGAGGCTGAGGAACAAACCCGGTCCAGTCAGGATGCGCACAGCATCAGTGGGGGCCAGCAAGTTCTGCTTCCTGCTGTCGGTGGCATTCTGCTGTCTCCTCCTCCTGCTCATCCCGGCTCTCCAGCCGCCCGCTCGCCAGGTGGACCTGCCTCAGCCTCGACCCCAGGTCAGACCCGGCCCGTCCAGGCCGTCCCGCCCTGCTGAGGTCTCAGCAGGTGCTTACAGTCCTGGAAGAAGAGCTTCACCCTCAAAGCTGGGTGGAGGTTCAGTGGATGAAGGAGAAGTCATCAGGACTGAACTTACCAAGAAGAGAAATGACAGTCCAAAGACGGGTCCGGGTCCTGCTGTCAGGTCCAAGCCGCTAGATAAGTTGGAGCTGAAGGACATTTTCATCGCAGTAAAGACCACTAGAAAGTACCACAAGTCCAGACTGGAGTTGCTAATACACACCTGGGTGTCGCGAGCAAAGGAGCAGGTGAGCTGCGGAGGCTCGGTCAGAGCGGTCAGCACCTTCATCCAACAGGTTCTGGTTTTCAGTCAGAGGTGTTTTTAGGGTTAAAAACAACATCAGAAAGCCCAGGCCCATCATTATTAAAGTAGGATTTATAATTTAAGGGCAAACAGAAATGAAAAACAATGAACACACATGAGAGTTTCTCAGAAAGGCAGCAGATGTTTACAGGTGTTACAAGAACAGGACTTCTGCTGCTGGAATCCCAAGCCTGACAGCTCTGCAGTTCCTTACAGTCCCGCTTCAGTCATCTTTTGATGATGTAGTTCACCTTCCGGGACGTCCTGTCAGGAGTCGACAGAACGTTTCCCCGTGCTCTTTTAGTTATGATTATGCTGTTTTTAGGCAAAAATCTGTGTGATTTCCAGGACATGAAGGGTTCATTGAAAAATGAATCTGACTGATGCAGGGCAGAAATGCTGCAGCTGACGTTCCCTGTGTGCGTATCCACGGTCCTGCACTGAGGGTTCAGCTCTGACACTGAGTTTCTGTGTTTCAGACTTTCATTTTCACTGATGGGGAGGACAAAGACCTGCAGCAGAGGACAGGTAAGAACAAACGAAGGTTACACGTGTCCCGTAACTGCTGATTACTGCTCATGTTTGCTCAGTTTGCCAGATTTCTGTTCGGTCCTTCACTTGTTTTCTCCATTCTGGTCGCTAAAATAAAAAGTCATGACTATCATTTAAATGTAAACTTCTGTGCTTCAAACCTGGACCCATTCTGTTCAGTCTTTGTGATCCATGTGGGCTCCAGATTCACACAGTTTATACAGAAATGCAACAAAAGAAAGGAAGTGGCAACTATATTTTTAGTTAAGCAGGCTTCGGTCATGCAGCTTCAAACACACGAGGAGTATATTTGTACAAACCCCTTAGAGGATCTATCTGCGTGTGACTGAACTGAGACTTGGTCTGCCTCAGGAGTCAACCTCATCAACACCAACTGCTCAGCAGCTCACACCCGCCAGGCTCTGTGCTGCAAGATGTCTGTGGAATATGACAAGTTCATCGAGTCCCAGAAGAAGTGGGTGATGTCCTGTAACACAACGCAGTCGATGGCTTTCAGAGGGACAGCGGTGGATCACAGTCTGTGTGGGTCTGTGTGTTGCAGGTGGTTCTGCCACGTGGATGATGACAACTATGTGATCCTGCCCAGCCTGCTGCGCCTGCTGTCCTCCTACCACCACAGCCAGGACATCTACCTGGGACGGCCCAGCCTGGATCATACCATAGAGGCGGCAGAGAGGGTGAAGAGTGATGGATCGGTCAGTCGGCTTACAGTACGGTCTCACAAAAAGAAAAAAAAAGCTTCTGTTAGTCTGAAGGTTTATGAGCAGAACCTGAGTTCTGCCTGCAGCTCTCTCTGCTGACTGACAGGTCTGCAGACACCGGCTCAGTGGGAACTGGGAGTAATGAGGTTTTCCTCCCTCTGACAGCACAGGTACATAGTTGACATCCTCAACGTGATTCTGTTTATCCCAGAGGAAGGTATAAAGATGGAAGGACATCAGTATGACTGTAGGACGAGGAAAGCACAGCCTAAAGAGAAAATGAAAATATAACAAACACAACAATAAAGCATGTTGACAACAGATTATGTGACTCACATAAGGGCTTCACTTTAAATCCTTTTTGTATTTTTCATTTGCTGAATCACTTGTTCTGATTTATTTCCTGTCATTCAGAAAAATCACTTTATCGTTTTTTTCTTTTTATCTTGATTTGAATATGTTTTCTCCTTTTAGGCTGTTTCACAAAAGTTACATTTTAAATCACAATTTTAACTTTGGTTTATGTTTCATTCATTTAGGTTTTTTTTTAATTCTTTAGTAAGGAATTTTTAAAACATTTTGTATCATTTTTGGTTTTTTATTGTTGTTGTTATTGTTTATTGTTTTGCTTTTTTATTGTTCTAAACAAAAACAAAAAAAACACCAAAATTTAAAACTAAAATAAGAACAATTTTATCATAAATAATATCAGATTCATTGTCTACACCAACTCGAGTGAACTATTTTCGAAGTCTTGTGTTTTGGAATTGATCAGCCCAGGTTTTTCCTCTTTCCTGAGGATGTTTATGGTTCTTGAACGATAAAACGAATAAAGACAAAAATCCTGTAAACACAATGTTGAGGGAAAAAATGAAGTTCTACGGAAGTTTCTTCATTTTGTGAATGTTTGTAGAGATGACATGAAAACCTGACTGCTTAAAGACATCTATAGGAGGACTTGAATTCAAACACAAACTCTTGTCTGGTTTCAGGTTTCTGTCAAGTTCTGGTTTGCCACAGGTGGGGCAGGGTTCTGCATCAGCCGAGGTCTGGCTCTGAAAATGAGCCCGTGGGCCAGGTCAGTCCATGACTCTTTCAACCGTTTCACTCCTGTCTTTTTGAGCTCTCTTTTTTGATGCTCCTCTGCTAGCTTACAGCCCCTCACACCCCAACCTAACATTTGTCATCTGTTTGTCTGCAAGCTGATGTACAGAATGGAGCAGAGCAGAGAGCTTTTGCCCCCAGTTTGTTTTTTTTGTCACAAATGCGATTGCGATGTTCCTGATTCACAACAAATAAAGAAATAATCAGAAATGCAGTTTAATCTGAATTTTCGTTATACAGTTGAACAAAAAAGTATTTAGTCAGTTGCTAATTGTCCGTGTGGTTCTCAGATTTTTGCTCACATTCTTGTGACCAGTTTGACCCCACAGGATGAGATCTTGGGGGGAGCCCCAGATGGAGGGAGATTATCAGTGGTGTTGTATGTCTTCCATTTCCTAAGAATTGCTCCCACAGTTGATTTCTTCACACCAAGCTGCTTACCTATTGCAGATTCAGTCTTCCCAGCCTGGTGCAGGTCAACAATTTTGTTTCTGAATTCCTTAGACAGCTCTATGGTCTTGGTCATAGTGGAGTTTAGAGTGTGACTGTTTGAGGTTGTGGACAGATGTCTTTTATATAGATAATGAGTTTAAACAGGTGACATTAACAGAGGTAAGGAGTGGAGGACAGAGGATCCTCTTACAGAAGAAGTTGCAGGTCTGTGAGAGCAAATCTTGCTTGTTTCTAGTTGACCAAATACGTATTTTCCACAATAATTTACAAATAAATTCTTTAAAAATCAGACAATGTGATTCTCTGGATTTTTTTTCTCTTTTTGTCTTTCATTGTTGAGGTGAACCTATGCTGATAACTAAAGGCCTCTCTCATCTTTTGACGTGGGAGAACTTGCACTAGCTGACTAAATACTTTTATGCCCCGCTGTTTATGTTCCCTATCAGAAAAAGGCCACATATGTTCAAAACACCACGAACATGATTTTCATCAAAGTGGGTATCTAAGTCAGAGAGAAAGTTGTGTCACATGTGGTGTCATGTCGTTCAGATGTGAACTTCAGTGCTTGCAGTTTCTCTTGGTTTGGGTCAGGGTTCTGTTCTGTTCCGTTGGCAGTTCCATTACTTATGTATCGACTGAGGACTTCTTTGACTGTCTTTTCAGGCTGAACTAGCAGCTTTAGCCTCACTGTAACTGTTTATACACAATCAAACTAGGTGGTTTAATGATTGAAAAATCATTGAATTCTATTTTTCTGTTTGTTTCAATGATTCCTCAGCTCCTCTGAACTGTAGTTTATGAGAAAGGTAGTGAAATGAAGATGCAGGAGCTGTTCTTCAATGCAGACGGGTTGAAGAGGTTATCTGGTTATCTGTTATCCACATGTGACACACCTGCAGCATCTGTTGGGGGCCGCAGCTCGTTCCTCATGCATCCTGCAGACGTGCACGTTTTCCCTGCGGCGCCTCTCAAACGTCCACATGCATCCACCCAGGCTTTTGGAGTGCGGCCACATACTTGTGGGCTTGAGGGGCTGGAAACTGTTAGCGTGAAGGTTTGTGGTGTGGTTTCAGTCTGGGGAACTTCATCAGCACAGCAGAGAAGATCCGACTTCCAGATGACTGCACCATTGGTTACATCATAGAGGCGCTGCTGGAGGTCCGCCTAACGCATACACACCTTTTCCATTCTCACCTGGAGAACCTGCAGAAGCTACCTGTTGACACCGCATTGGATCAGGTTAGACTGTGATTACCATGAACAGCTAGTTTACTGTGACCACGTCACTAACATTCTACAGTGTTCACTAAACAAGCGTAGCATTCAAGAAAATCCATGTTTTATTTGTGCCAATCTAGCTGCAGTATAAGAACCAACCATCCAGCCTTCTCTGAATACTGTAAAGCTCTAAAACTGTCTAGTAACTGGAAATGTGACGCTTATCCTTAGGTTTAAATTCCAGAAGACATCTTTGTATTTTTACGACTAAACTGTTCAAAAGTACATAAGTTAAAGTATGAAAATAACCGTGGATCTGCTGATCCTGTTCCAGAAATAACTTCTAATTTCTTGATTGATGTAAACAAAGCTGCTGTGAGCTTCAGGTTGGCTCAGACAAAGCCAGACTAGCCATCAAAGCGTCAGCGGTTCACTTCCAGCTTACTGTCATCAGCTGGTGGGCTTCAGGTGCAGGTCTGAGGTTTGGGCTCATCAATCAGCAGATTTGGACTCTTCTCTGCCGAGATGGATGTTCAAAATGTAAAAATACAAACTCTGTTTTATTAGAAGATTCTTTCATTTCTCAGGAGAAGTTCTGGGAAAGTGTAGCTAACATTAAAAGAGGTTTAAACTGCCAGACGAGAAGACTTGACTAGATCTTCCTGTGGGTTCTAGATTCTTCTAGAGCTTCTGGATTCTAGAAGCTGCACAGAAAGCAGTTCATGAAGGTGACTGATGTCTTCTAAAGCAAACGTCTAAATGTAGAATATACAGACGTTCTCTGCAGACCGGAAGGGTCTGAGAATGTTCCTCTAGACTACAGGTACTGATGTGAAGCTTTCCTCACTGACCTGCTTTCTCCTCAGGTGACTCTGAGTTATGGAGGCTTTGAGAACAGAAGAAACGTGGTCAGCATCGGAGGCTTCTCGCTGTCTGAGGACCCAACAAGGTGAATGCAAACACTTTGGAAAGCCTTCCTGCTGCTCCTCACCAAAAACAATGCTCTCCACATCAGGAGACTGTGTTGGACTGCAGTGACATTTGCTGGACGCTTGTTGGATTGTGAACACTTCTTTCTCTGACTTCATCATCCCCAGGTTCATGTCAGTCCACTGCCTCCTGTATGCAGACACAGAGTGGTGTCCAAAGCCCAAAGCTGCAGACAGAAACTGAACTCTGTGGAACAGCAGATACACGGAGCAGAGCGCATCCATCCTTCACCAGTACCTGCTCTATCCTGTGTATGGACACAAAGGTGGCTGGAGCCTTTCCCAGCTGTTGCAAGCAGGGATGAAACAAAACAGATGTGATGTTGATGGAAACTGAAGCTGCTAAACGTCTGGATGAAGCTTTAGTTCCCACACCCATCAGTGCAGCAGAGAGGTCTTCTGGACCAACCCCTGTCCAGATGTCAGATACAATCATGTCTTTGCTGCCCTTCAGCCAAGCTGTTTTTTCACCTGTCATGGCTCTGGATAATAATACCTGGATTATGCTCTGGCATTCTTCAGCGCCGTGTGGATTTCTAGGTTGATTTTTATTGTCTTGTGAAGGAAGCGCCTCCTGAATGTGAGAATGTTTCACAGCAGCTCCGCCTGAAGACTGGGATGAAGCAGCAAAAGCCAGACCAGTGGAGTCCATGCAAGGTTTTGCTCCAAAGTTTTTCACCTCGTAGAAGTTTGTCAACAGGCTTTTGACCTTTACGTTACACTTCTCATCCTGTCCCCGGAGGATGGTGGCCTGAGATGTTTCTTACAGATTTGTCACGTTGAGTCTGTGGATCTCCAGCTGATTTTTGACCACAACAAGGATGAATATGTGATGCTGAGGACTCATGGAGCCACAATCCCTCATCTGAAGCAAAGACCAGAAAGCTGCTTTCAGATCTCAGTGCAGCCTGTTTTTAGAAGAGGATCAATTCTTTTTGTAGGAACGCTTCTCCACAATTCAGTCGCCAAAAGTCTGCTGCAGTCCATCAGCACTGCAGTCTACAATCAGCTGTGCTAACAGTGGATTCATTTTAGCATCCATGCCAGAGGTGGAGCTCTGGTCTGAAGTTACATAAGCAGGAGCTGCAGTTTGCTGACGTGCAGGATTCTGGTTGATCTTCTCCGCGCTGCACCGATGCTGCATGCGTTGCTTCAGAACCAAAGCATGCATTCGTTTGCAAGTCATGGAGTTTTCTGATCGTCTTCACGGCGCCGTACACCTCAGGCTGGTGCTGAAAGTCCAGCTGGAAGCTGTGAGCTCCAGAGCAGATCTGTAGGTGCAAACATGAGGAGCACAGCTGCCTTCCCATCTTCTCCTGTTACTTACGTTTCTTTAAACACTGGCACTGACAGCTAGTGTCACTATTCCAGAAGTGCAGTGAAAATGAAGCAGCTGCGGTGTCCTGCTGCACACATGAAGGACAAAGACATGGTTCAGCAAGTCATTTCTATTTCATGTACATACTGAAGTCAAACAGACAGCTAATATTCAGGTGGTACACAAAAAACAGAGAATTTTTGTTGTTAAACTGAGAGAAGAGAAAAATATGACTTATTCTATTGGAAATAAAATGTAAACAAAACAACAAATGCATTTCCCAGCAGGAAGACTTGTTTTTTAAAGTGTGAAGGAAGCAGTCGGGGAGTTTTGTTTTGTAGCAGCCAGAGGATTCACAGAGCTGCCGGCTACCGTCCTGAAAGCTGTGAAGGAAAGACTGACACAGAGAGCAGACCTGCTGCTTCAGTAACTTCAGCTGTCGCCTGTGTGCAGAGGTGGTTCAGCTCTGCACTCACGTCAGGCTTTGGACGCCGTAGTGGGTGGAGTCAAAGCGACATCAGGCAGTCGTAGTAGTTATTTGTGATGTTCAGAGGACTTGCGCTGCTGTGCAGTCAAACCGGTGTGGACCTAACCAGATTGAACCTGTTTCCACCCAAGTGTCTTTGTGGACTTAAGCTTTTTGGTTCATTACAAACCAGGTTCAGTCTGCATTCCATGGAACTCAATAACAGCATTTTGCCTTCAGTTGGTTTGGATGAGAGAAAACAGGAGCTTCATATGTTGAACTTCTCTATGTTTCCAGAGAATCTTAATTCATTCGAGTAAAAGACACTTTTGGAGGAAAAACAATCCTGAAACATCCTTTCAGTATAAAGAGGAGCTGTAGTCTTTGTCTCCATCTCATGTGAACACAGTTCTGCCTGTGATATTGTCAAATGTGCTTAAAGCATCAGTTTTTATGAGTCTTCCAAAGTGGGTTCCACTGCAGGTCAGTGAATCCATCTGATTCTGTCAGTCTGATCTTTTTCTATGTTCCAAAATGAATAAAAGTGTCCTGAAGTTTGCGTGAAGTTTGAGAAACACATGTTTTACAGCAACATTGACAGTTTGGTGACAAGTTGGTTGTCAGTGGGGGTAAGAAAGGTTTATCTGAGACCCTTCAGTCACAGACTGCCTGGCTGCACTTGCCCCTCTCTGCCTCTGGGGGGCAGAGCTGAGCGCGGTTTGCTCTGAACCCTCAGCGCTCTGATGAGGGTTTCATAACAGCAGAACAGGACCAAAGTCCTGCGGGTCCAGTCCGGTCTGCAGCTGCACAGGTTCCGTCAGCCGAACATGGACTTCTCTTTCGCGGGGAAACGAGCTCTGGTCACGGGAGCGGGAAAAGGTACTGAGTGTTAAGACATGTCACGTGTTCTAAACCAACGTTTAAAGATCAACGTTATGGCTTCATTTGTGTTACAATTATCAAACTAAACGCGCAGACCGAAACATTTCAACAAAACCAGAAGAATCCTGTGATACAAATGCTATAAATGTTCAAGCTTTAGTATGCAAAATATATTTTAATAACTCGTTATATTTAGCTCGATGTTTTATTTAAATGAAACTCAAATCTTAAAACTTCTAACTTCTAATATTACGTCATAACCGGTGTTAGAAAAAGGTCAAATTGGTACTTCCTGTTTTGTGACCTTCATAATAAAAGCCTGAAACCTCAACAACGCATGTCAAGTTTTTCAATTAACGAGTCACTTATGAAATAGACGCTATATTCTGTCTTTCAATGCCTTAACTGAAGGAAATAAAGGAAAGGATAACAGAACGGTACCAAAGCATGTAGGGATTCCCAGCCTCCATTTTCGCTCTCTCCCTGTTCTAGCAGTGGAGTTCTTCAGGTTTCCATGTTCGTCTGATCCAGGAGTCTCCAGCCCTCATGAGGAGAAGCTCCACTACTGCCACGCTTGTTTCCCATCCATCCCTGCTTCAGTGCTTGCTGCTAAACGTACAACTGTAATGTTTCAGGATGGCGTCCCAAACAGCAGAGCTGACCCCCCCCAGCTGCTGTGCAGGAAAGTCAGACCTGACTGTGGGTGAATGTTACTTTGGTCAGTTTAAAAACCAAACAGCTGAGACAGGTCTGATAGTTTCCTGTGTGTCTACATCTGTCCTTTTAGTGACGTGTTGATTGGTGGGCCTGTGTGGATGTGAGGGAATCATTGTTTCGTGTGCAGACTCAGTCCAGCGTTATTCCTTCTGAAACCCCTCAGGAACCTCCGAGCTCACATGTGTTGTGTTTGTCTTCATGGAAATGTTGTGCATCAGGAATCGGCAGAGCGACGGCGCTGGCTCTGGCTCGCTGTGGGGCTAAGGTTGTGGCGGTCACACGAACTCAGGCTGACCTGGATAGCCTTGTGCAGGAGGTACCCCCCCCCCCCCCCCCCCACACACTGCAGCTTTTCTTATTAGGACATCAGGTTACAGACCCACTCTGATGAACATTGTGTTTTTAACATGTTTCTGTGGCCTTTTTCTGATGAGGGGGGTCGGCATGCCATGTAAAGACATTCAGGGGCCCACAACTCAGGTGAATGTCTTAATGAGCTCCTGCAGCTCTACAGGAAACACGTTCTAAAAATTGACTTTATTTTGGGTTAAAAACGGCATCATCAGAATTGAAAGACCAATGGGAACGCTTTGACGATAGATCAGAAGATGATCAGAGTGGGACTGTAACCTTCATTCATCTGGACAGCCTAACTCTACTCTTTCCTTACATGAAATCCAACCTTCTAGGTTTTCCATATTTAGAATGTGTCATTTTTCTGCACATGAATGAGTCTTCATGCATTTTGTGTCTTTCTTTCCTCCTGCCACATCCTGTGCCACACAGACTTTATTCCTCTGCGTCTTAGAAAACGCCACAGTGTTTTAGCTGGTTTGGCCGCAGCATTTCCACAGCATTTCAGCAGTTTTACTTGAAAAACATTTCATATGAAATATTTGTAATGATGGTGGTGGGTGTGACATTCTGTCGTCTCCCCCAGTGTGCGTCCATCACCCCCGTGTGTGTGGACCTGGCAGACTGGGCTGCAGCAGAGGCTGCGCTGCAGGACGTGGGACCCATTGACCTGCTGGTGAACAACGCCGCCTGTGCCAAGCTGCAGCCATTTCTGGAGGTCACAGCTGACCAGTTTGACCAGTAAGACCATTGTGACCCGGTTACCAGCCGGAGCCTGTCATCTCATGGTAACCTGCCGTCTGTTTGGTTGGACAGATCGTTTGACGTGAATGTGAAAGCAGTGCTTCATGTGTCACAGGTAAAAACAACCATCTGTCCTTTCAATTCTTTTCATTTGACAGCCTATGTTATTACATGATCCGGTTCAGGGTGACGCCCTTCTGTTTTGTGGTAACGTTAATCAGAGCCATCCTTCAGTTCGACAGTTATTACAATGAACTGCTGTGTAGTTGAAGTTGGGATTCTTCTGAGTAGATAGTGGCTCGTGGGATGAAGGCTCGAGGATCAGGAGGCTCCATCGTCAACCTGTCCAGCCAGGCGTCCCAGTGCGCCTTCAGGGACCATGCGGTCTATTGTGAGTAACGCAGGGACTGACGGCGTTCATGCCGTTTACGTGTGAGGGCTCCGTCATGAGCACAGCATTCTGCTTCTCCCGTCAGGTGCCACAAAAGGGGCTCTTGACATGCTGACGAAGGTGATGGCGCTGGAACTGGGACAGCACCAGGTGTGACCGTTTTTCTCCTTTAGAGAAGTTGCAGCCTTAATTCTGGTTGTTTATACTGCTAAAACAGAACGCTCAGTCAGTCTACAGCGTTATTTAAAGACTGCTGGACATAAAAGCAGCTGTTTGTTATCCTACCAGATGGTTCATTCAGGAGAAATCCCGTCATTAGATACTGTGGTCATGTTTGATAGGATTCACCAAAATCCACACGCAGGATGATGGAACTGAGTAATGCTGTCTTTGAAACATCAGCATCCATGAGCGGCTGCTTCAGCAGGCAGAGCCTTCCTGACCTGAACTGACCTGAACTGAACTGACCTGAACTGACCTGACCTGTTCTGTGTGTCGCTGTGCTCAGATCCGGGTGAACAGTGTGAACCCCACTGTGGTGATGACGGACATGGGGCGTCTGGGATGGAGCCACCCAGACAAAGCCAAGACCATGTTGTCCCGCATCCCGCTGGGCCGCTTTGCAGGTCAGACGTGGTTCTGTTCTAACCAGCTCTACCGGCAGAGCTGTGATCTGATGTCCTCACGATTTTTCCTCTAAACAGCCAGGATTTATTGAAGCGGGGGACTCAGTTGTCAACTGCTGTGCTTCACACTTTAAGACGTCTGGGGCTTTATTTTGGTGATCTGGTGCGTGATCAGGAGGTCATGTGCTCTTTCCAAAGTGCATTTCTGCTTAGACATCAGAAAAAATGCTTCAGTTTAAGGAAGCAAACGGCCGTTCATCACCGCTTTGAGGCACACACCTGCTTCATGCAGGTCAGTGCTGTGGTCACTTTACTGACCATTGTCACACCTGTAAAGTCATCTGTTGGACAGCAGCGTCTGTATGGGGTTTGAACAGCCAGCTCCCTGCTGTGCATCAGCGGACCAGAAGACGCCGTGATCTCTGAACTACAACCTACTAAAAACTCCTCATGAAGGGGGTATGATCTGATTGGCTAGAATGTTCGATCATTTAGTCACACTGTGAAGCTGTGAACAGAGCTTTCCGTTGACCTCCTTCAGTTTATGGTCAGCACTGGTCTTTCACTCACTTTCTTCTGGACTTGTTGCTTGGATAAACGGTGTTCTCCAGCACTGGCGTCTTGGCTGTCGAGCATGAGCGGTTGCTGGGAAACCTGTCAGGCTGCGGTCCCCCTGAAGCTCACGTTCCAACGTGCTTGTCTGTGCAGAGGTGGAGGACGTGGTGGACAGCATTTTGTTCCTGCTCAGCGACAGGAGCAGAATGACCAACGGAGTCACCCTGCCGGTGGACGGGGGCTTCCTGGCCTGCTGACCCCATCAGCCCAGCCTCCTGTGCTCAGCCAGTGTAGAATAAAGTCAGCTTTTGCACACCCTGCTTGTTTCTGGTCTGATTATTCAAACGTACCACCAGAATCAAACTCCTCAGAGCTTTAGCTGGTGGTTCACATCCACCACACTGGTTCCAGGGATGGAAATGAGCAGGATTATAATCCAGACAGGCTTTCAAAGGAAAGCAGGCGTGGAGGAGGATGGAGAAATCATGACAGGAGCTGAGTGGCTTACATATGCATTTGTATTTAGTATACAAAAAGTTGAAATTGCTCACCACACAGACAGGAAGTTATAAGAAATAGGACAAACGGTTGGAACAAGTATACAAGTCATCTTACACTACATACATGGCCAATGCATTTGATCATACAATCTCTTCTAAGTATGACAGTGTGTGAAATTACCAGAGAACTTCCATGCAATATTAGTATTTTCATTTTTTGCTGTCTTCAGCTACATTTGGACACTTTAGCTCGCAGGATCACACAACACGATTCCACCACACAGCTGTGTCTCCACAGAGCAGGACAGAGAGCACGCCAGCAGCGGCGGGACGTCCAGAGGCTCTGCAGCCACACACTAATGCATCACAGCCTCCATCAGGACGGACCCCTGTGTCTGACTTTAACATGAGCAAACCTAATCCCTTTACTTTACTTTGTAACCATTTGCAAAGTTAAATATTCACTGACATACAGATACTCATAACACTTTCCTTGTCTAAGGATTATTCTCTTCATCTATCACTAGATGTCGCTGACTCGCCTTATTTCTGTCTTCACGTTCACATGTTGCTGAAAACGCTCCTGTGTTAGAATAATATGAAACATTACCAAAAACGGACACTAAAAAACTTGGCTTAAAACAAAACTGTCTCTTATCAGCCCCACAAGTGTCGGACAACGCTGTCCCACATCTACTGACACACACACACGCACACACACAAGCCTTATGTACACATCTGTCCCTCTCACACACACACAAAAGAGACTACATCTACAGCGTGGGATAGAGTAAGACAGAGTATTTTAAGATCCATGCAGGCTCCTCCCCCTGCAGCGGTGAAACTCAGGCAGCGAGGTCATCCAGCCCACACACCTGTCTGACATGGATCAAGTTGTCCTCAGTCTCCTACTGAGATCAGCTGTTAAAACCCCCGGAGAGCAGATCCGCTGGAGCGGCTGCGACGTGTAGGAGGAACTGCTGGATCCAAACCCCAGAGCCCCCTGGTATTTCAGGGAAACCTCACATGTGCACCCAAAGCTGCTCCACCACTGTTCCACCACAGAAACCCTGGTTCTGGTCGGGTTCTGGAGCAGCTCATGACAGACATCACTTGTTAAACTCACGATTGTCCACAATTTTGCTTTGTTTTTCACTTCAGTTTATGTGGGAGGGGTGGATTTAAACCAAGGTCCTCTCAAAGCTGTTCACATTTACTCCCAGTCATTTAAGCTGTCCTAAATCCAGCCAAAATGATCCGGACTTTCATGAAGGCCAATATAACCTGCAGATTATCTCCAAGGGTTTTGGTGTAATCCCACCATCCCAGCATGAAACGAGGAGGAGAGCTCCTAGGAACCTAAAAATGGAGATGGAACCTGAATGCTATGGTCGCCCACGGCAACGACTGTCTGTGTGACCGTCAGCATAAAAGCAGGAACGTTTGGGACTTCACACAGAAACTGGGCTGAAGATGAGTCACAGTAATATGACACGCTTCAGCAACTGCATTATGGTTCACAATACTTGGGTTATTTCTTATTAGTCTAAAATGTTCATGCATTTGTTTAGCCCAGAGCTATCAGAGAACGTTTTTAAATCAAACTATTGGACCTGTTTTCCTTACAGGTTTACACTCCTACACATTTGTGTTTTGTGTATGTATGTACGTGTGTTTTTCAGACCAAGCAGTTTCACTCGAGTCTGCAAACAGCCATGACTTTCTCTCTACACCCAAACATTTCATTATAGCTCAGCATTTCTGCTCTGCTGCTGATCCTGCAGAACTTCAGTCCAGACCTACTTTCCTCAACCCTCCATCCTGAGCAGACAAAGCTCCATCTATGTGAATCTGTTCTGGTGCTCGTGTTCATTTGTAGTCGTTTTCTCTATGAAAAAGCAGAGTTTGTGATTCTCTTAGAGTCTCGGTTTTTGAGTTGACTAAAGCTTGTCCAGACTTTTCTTCTGCTCATACCTTTGAACGATCTATTCAATTAAATGTAAGCTGTTGCGGTGGGAAAACAAAACTTTTGGAATGAGAGCATCATGGTGGAAAACCCTAAACTGGGAGCTTTGGGGGTTCAGATCCAGCTGACCTCCTTCCACAAAGTCAGGTGCCAGACATTAGAGCACGCGCATGTTCAAGAAAGCGGCGAGTTTCCCCATGAAGACTGGAGTCACGTCTTTCTGCACCGCTTTAGGACAACTGCTTTGCAAAGGTGTCAATGTTTCGTTTGTGCCGTTTACAGACCCATCCGCTGTAAATGAGACTTCAAACGCATTTCATCCTGTCCTGACTGACTGACGAGCCAAACAGGAGCTGTCACTTTGGAAATGTGTTTGGTTAAAATCAAGGTCCAGAAGAGAAAGAATCATTTAGCAGAAACGTCTGCTTCTCTGTCAGAGGATGTTCAGGGGAAACCGGTGGGATCTTTGCAGGATTCAAACATGTGTAAAGTTAAGTTCAGAGACGGGACGAGAAATACAAGCAGACAAGGTTACAGCAGGTCGTGACCAGTGTGCTAGTTTGAGAGGAAGCGGGGTTCCAGGTGACTGTTGCAGGTTTGACCCACTTTCACAGCTCTTACAGCCTCACCTTTAGTTCATTTACAATAACATTGGCACTGAGATGCAACATTTAAAATGATGAGTCTTTAAACTAGAACTGAGGAAATCCTCTCATCACTGAGACCCAGCCAAAGGAGCGACACGTAGGGACTTTGACACGTCCAAAGCGGTTCCGGCGCCCTCTTCCCACAGAACCAAAGAACCAGCAACCGCTGACTAAGTGCTGAGCAAAAATCCTGGTGTTTGTCTGCGTGCTGTGAAAATGTCCCCACAAAGAGAAAGAATGAGAAACTATAGGCAGTAGTATTTGGCTTTAACAAGCTGATCTTAGATCAGAGGCTGGGGGTAACTTTGACCCTGAAGGCATATTCACAGTTTACCTTCTGTCTAGTCATCATCTGTGCATTAATTCACATTAATTCAAGCAAGCGAGGCTGAAAAGAGTCCTAGGAACTGTATGTCTTATGTCTCCTATGTCTCGTAGCCCTCTTGGCTACCTGATCTGCTTCTATGACTACGACGTTGTTGGACAGTCAGTCTTTCACAGAGAACCTATGACATTATCCAGTTATGGAAACAAACAAACCAAAATAAATATCAGAGTTGTTACTGCCGTGGTTTGGAAAAAAAACACCAAAATCACTAAAGAAACCTCAGAAACTTGCAAACTTGCTCCCTCCCACTAGCTCTCATCCTGCCAGAGAAGCAGCAGTTGTTGTTCATGGTGATGCAGTGTGTTGCCCCAGCAGCGCCTCCTCCTCCTCAGAACATGGTGCATCTCTTGCCCCTCTTCTTCACTGGGGGGGGGCAGAGCACCGCTCGGATGGCCTCGTCGAACACCGTCTTCAGGCCTCGCTGGGTCAGTGCCGAGCACTCCAGGTACTTCACAGCCCCTGATGACCGAGAGCAGAGCATGATGGGAAGAAAAGAGACATCTCCAGTGACTCATTCAGCTGGTTTCATAAAGAGTTGACCAAAGGCACAGAGCTGTTTTCAGCTGATTTTTCCGTGTTGGTCAACCTTCCATCCATTCATTTGAAGCACAGCGAGCACCAAGTGCAGCACTTCCTCAAATGACCACTGGAGGCTTAGGCGAGCAATTTCCAACTGACCCCCACGAGAAAAAAATAAACCTAAAACGTTTTTGTTTCAATTGATCACAGTTAGAGTCAAGGAGCTCTTTTTTCTTTGTAAACCAACTGTTTTGATGTCTTTTCAGAGTGAGTGTGTGCATAACTCAAAACTCCCCGCTCAACATGAGAGCAGCAGCCTCACCGATCTCTCTGGCCATGGCCAGACCCTGCGGGTAGGTGATGGGGGAGAGCTTCTTGTCCCGCAGCCTCTCGATGGTGTCCTTGTCATCCCGTAAATCCAGCTTTGTGCCCACCAAGATGATGGGTGTGTTTGGGCAATGGTGCCTCACCTCTGGGTACCACTGTGGCACCACACAAACACAAACACACACGTGCAGATAAACAAGAACAATGTCAGCCAGGAGGAGGAGCAGCTGAGCGAGCGGGCGCCTCTCCACCACACTCAATATGTTTGAAGTTATGGTTACAAAAGAAATCTGCGTGAATGGAAGTTCAGTCTGATGCACACAAAACCTCCTCAGGCAAAGTCACATGACTGGAGAATCCCTTCAGCCCACACACAGGAGACTCTGCAGAGGGAGGAGGACCTTCAAAAACGTCTGATTTCATGTGAGAACATCTTGTGATGCTCAGCAGATCAAACCACGGCGGCCATGACACCTCCTCCACAGAGTGTCTGCGCTCGCTCAGACCTCATCTCACAACCATCCTCTGTTCTCCCTCTTCTGAGGCGACAGGTCAAATCCAGACCGTTCTAAGTTGAGGGCTGAGCGGGTTGGGCTGGAGCCAGGTGGAGCTGTAGATGTGCCTCTGGTGGTCAGACTCGGCATTGACGGGAACAGGGGAAGGGGGGAGGGGTCAGTCAGCGTACTGACCTTTGCTCTGACGTTCTCAAAGGAAGCCGGACTGACCAAGGAGAAGCATATCAAGAACACATCCTGGGAGAGAATCAGAGAGACGGCTAGTTGAGATCCAGATTTGTCTCACCACAACAGTTCTCGTCTTCAGGCTTTTCTTCCTGCAAACTCCGCCTCCGTGCTAACGGGCTCTTTGGCTCGGAGAAAGAAAGTGGGACATTATTGAGGCTTTGACACAGACTCAGGAGCGGGAGCGGGTTTGAGGACAGCGACCTGAACTTTAGAGCAAGTATGAAAGAACTATTCAAAAATACAAGTCTGAGCTTTATTTCCTTGTAAACCTTTGCCTTTGCAAACAGTCTCAGTTACCAGATCTTCTAGGACCAACCACACATCTCTGCATGTCTTTCATGTCATCCCAACAGCAACATGTTTGCGTTGTGATCAGTTTGAGCTGAACGCCCCACAGGGTTCCGTTCTTTGGGTTCTACTACAGAAGACGTGTGACGTTCTCAGGAAGTGGAACAGTCATCACTCCAAACCCACACTGTGGAGCTACAGAGGATCCACGTGACGTCTTGTTTCTCAGCTGAGCTGTGTTTTATCACTAAATGACTGGTTTAACAGATTACAGATGAGGCTGCTTTCACTGCCAAATCAGACATGAAAGTGGACCTGGAAGATCTGATGAAGATTTCTAGCAGACGTCAATTCATTTACACTTTCTGCTGTTTGTTCACCACAGTTATTTCTGTGACCAGCTAAGAACAAACTGATTGTGTAGCAATAAAAAGTCATCTAAATGTTCATCCTGACATGCTCTGAGCTTCTCTACGAAGGCCTTAGACCAAGAACCTTCTACATTCATTCCCTTTATTTCCAAGTTCCCTCTCAGATGATGGTGTGTGAGTGAGGGCGCGGTGTGGCAGTACCGTCTGTGGATAGGACAGTGGTCTGAGCCTGTCATAGTCTTCTTGTCCTGCCGTATCCCAAAGGCCCAGATTCACTGGCTTTCCGTCCACCATCACATTGGCAGAGTAGTTGTCGAAGCTGTGGAGGAACGAGCACGCCTTCAGAATGCAGGAAAGTGACAGTGGAACACCTGCTACTGGTTCTAGTGGTTCTAGTGTTTTGGCATCAGTTTTTAAAAAAGCGAGGAGGCAAACTTCCACCACATCTACACCCACGACAAACATGGAAGACTTCTAATCTCTCTGAGCGTTCAAACTCAGTGGAAAGGCCTATTTTAAGCAGTGAGTCATCGTTGTTATTTGTTTTTCTGTCAATAAAGGTTCATTTGATAATTCTCAGACGTGCTTCCTGTCAGTCACCAGTGGTATTCCACAGAGAACCATTTAGGAGCCTCTTCAAATCTCTATAATGCTTTACTGCAACACTTAACGGAAAGGACCCGCCTCTGTGACGGCACAGTTCCCCACAACCTTACCATCACGTCTGCAAACTCTCAACAACAGTAAAAAAAAAACACATCAGTGAAATATTTCATCCGCTGAAGTTCTGCGTGATGAAGACGTTCTCAGCAGCTGATCATTCTACGGTCTACGTGTGTTTTGGGTCCTGGATGTGGTGGCTGGTGTCTCCGGCTGGGAGCAGCTGCAGTGCTGCCATGTGAGTGGAGGACTTACACAGTGGGGATGTATTCTCCAGGGAAGGCATTGGTGGTGTAGCTGATCAGCAGACAGGTCTTTCCCACAGCCCTGAGGAAGTAGCACAGCAGAGGGGAAATGAGCTGACACCCCCCCATCAGCAGAAAGCAGAGATAGGATCCCACTGCTGTTCACTGAGGGCCACACAAACACTGTCCTAGATTCATGCTGCCTGGAGCACACTGAAGCCCTCTATGGTGCACCCCCACCCACCAGTGCTCATTCAGTCCAACACAGCCCCCTTCCAACAGAACTATTGTGAGCTGCAGCATACTATCCAGCTTGTTTGCAGAGCAGGAACCACCACTGACACAGAAGCAGCTTCAGTGAGGAGCTACGATGTCCTCCTCTCCTTCCAGAGGAGTTCTGGTATTTCAGAGCAGCTCCCTCCCACACAAAGCTGTGTGCAGGAAGCTGCACAAGTCTGAGGATCCGACTCTCCATGTCAAGCTGCTCACGTCACTGACTTTTTCCATCTGTGTTTAAGCAAAATATTCAAGTAGAAAAACATTTCCATTTTACACACTGCAAAAAGGACAAAGCGCTAAACAATAAAACGAATGACAATGACAGAACAGAGAAAGATAAAGTAGATTAAATGTACACACTGGCAGCTGCATCCACTCATCCATGCTGCAAAGGCACTACGAAGCCCCTCCACGGCAGCCTCTGCACGGACGATTCACAATCCTTCATCTGGGAATTCACAGGACCAGTCTGGGTTTGGCAGTTGCCATGGCAACAGAACTGGTCCGACTGCGTTGTGTCAGAGTGAAGTGTGGTGGAGGGAGGATTATGGTGTGGGGTTGCTTTTCAGAAGATGGGCCACTCCATGACCTCGATCTTCAGTCATTCATTGGGGGCCTTGACTGAATGCTTTCCGTCATTCTCTTGTTGGAAGACCCATCCACCTGTGGACAGGTGTCTTCAATTCAGGTGTCAGGTTGATTAGGAGAGTTTAGTCTGTGTGAACATGAACTCTTAATAGTTACTAGGGGTACATGCACTTATGTCCCTCAGTGAAGTGTAAATAAATGTATCTTCATTCTTTAAAGTGGGTTTCTTGATTTTTCTTGTGATTGTCTTTCTTTTGCCGTTCAAATGAACCTAACATAAGGATGACAGACTTTCAGCTTCTTTTTAAGTGAGCAGACCCTCAAAATCAGCAGGAGATCAAATACTTATTTCTTCTAGTGTATCTGATATGACCCAAAGGTCGGACCGCCAGCCTCTCCCTCTGTGCTACAGAGCGGCCTCAACCCTGGAACACCTTTCCTTAAACGTCCTGAGAGGTTTTCTGTTCCAGAAGAGCCAGACATTCGGAGATGCTTCAGCTTTTCATCTCCACGTCATGTTTCCTATGACATCAAAGGGCTTCAGGAGGAACCCTAGTTTCCGAGTTGGACGTTGGGGAGGTTTGCTGCTGAGAAAACATTGTGATTTGCTGTTCTCCGCTGGTACTAAACTTGTTTTGAATCCAGCTCTGTCCAGCCCAGACTGGTGGACTGTTTTGCATGACAAATACAGAACCAGAAGAAGCTCACAGAGCAAAACAAAGATGATGTTCTGCAAAAGCGGAAGCAGTCCAGAGGGAGAGAAAAATGCCACTTACATACTAATGACATGAAATTATTTCTGTAGCTAATCTCTGAAACGTCCACCACTCTGACCTCCACCTACACCACATCCACCTGAGCACTAGACTAGATTCTGTCAGAAACACTGACATTTGAAATAGTTAAACAAACATTTAAATAGCTGATAAAAAGAAAATGATTTACTTCCGATTTTAAAACAGTGGAAACTGTCTTTGGGATCATGAGAAGTGTCATAACTTGAAAGTAGATTTTCTGTGTATTTCTTGGACACTCTTCACTAAAACTGTGAGCAGAAATTCGATTTCGAGTGTTCAGTGACTAAATCAAAAACTCTGCTACAATAAATGCCCCCAAAAGCCAAGTTTTCAAAATGCACAAAAAAGAGCAGAAATGTCAGGACTTTATGGGGGTTTCATTTGAACATTTTAAAAACATCTTAAAGGCTTCACTCAAAACATTGTAATCCTGTTGGAATCCATATTGAGCTACATAAAAAACCCATTGGTTGACATGTGTGTACCGTAGATGCAACGGCTGAAAATCTGAACAAGAATGTTTGCATGATTCCTGTTATATAAACTTATTTCACTCAATAAAAGACACAACAACTAAACAAGCGGCTTTACTAAGATAAAACGGCTAATTATCAGAAAAAACAAACTATGGACATCAAAATGATCAAATCTGCTATCAAGACAATAGCAGATTTATTTTGCTTGATAAAAGTTGTTTTCATTTTGATCTAACAACTTCAAAATGGTTTAGGAAATTCTGGAGTTTTCTAAAAACTGAGGTATTTGTATACAGTTATACGGTTGTATACGGTATATGGTTTTTATACCTCTCTCTAAGACTTCATGCTGATAAAGGAGAGAGGTTTCAGGCGAGTGCAGACTGGATCAGAAGGACTCTTATTTCCATAGCGCTGCACACTTTCAAACTGTTCTGTTTCAGGTTTGAAGAACCTCTGCAGAATAATGACGCTGCAGTTTCCATGGTTACATCTATGGCTGCAGCACAGTTCATTTGCTAAAAGCATCAAACTGCACACGCTTGTACTCAGACACGCGGCTCTGGAGAACGTTCCCACAGTGGTAGCATGAAGTGAGACATGCAGTCTGTGTGTTACCGGTTTGTGGCAGAAGCTCCGCCTCCCCGGTTTCTGACACCTGTGCAGAGAACACCTGCATGTCCTCAACAGCATGAAGAAGTTCTGCTTTGAAGCAGCTGCTGGCGTTCAGACGGGTTTCTACTTTTAGTTATTTATAGCGTCCGCAGGCAGCAGTGACACTCACACAAACGTGAAAGTTAAAGTGTAATTTCACACACAGAAAGCTTCCTCATCTGGCCTCACGGTGTGCACTCCCATCACACCTTCACTACCCTTGTCAGGACTTCACAGCCTGGTTCTAAGTTTCTGCCCCATGCTGGTTTCCCAGCATTCCCTGCAAAGCTCACTGCCTGCTGATTGGTTGGATCAGTCTTCACACCTGGTCCAGGTAAACAACATGAAGATCAGGGATCTGTGGAAGATAAGAGAGGGGGTGGAGCTGCAGGTCCAGGGCTGTGCAGCGGTCATCTGTGTCATGGATGTCTCTGGACAGCTCTGTCGATCTGTGTGAGGAAGTTCTTCTCAACTTCATTTTATTTTATGAACTAATCCAGTCTAACAATACATTGAAAGCTAAATTCATCAAAAAAGCTGCTAAAAAGGCTGAAACCATGAAAACACAAGCAGCAGGGCAGAACCTGGTGCTGATCCACATCAGGTTTCAGACATCTTTGAAGATAAACAGTGATGGTGCTTTCTGCAGATTCAGACTGAAAGAGCTGGGCGTTACAGAAACGCAGCATCACGGTTTCAAAGCGCTTCGAGTTTGAGGCTTCACTCACTGGAGGAGCTGGACCAAAATGCTGAACCACCAAGACTAAAGTCTCTGTCCATTTTATAGACCCAGTTAACACAGAGACCCAGATGACTTGTGTGCATGTGTGTGTATGTGTGTGTGAGTGTGTGGGTGTGAGTGTGTGTATGCATGTGTGAGTGTGTGTGTGTGGGTGTGTGAGTGTGTGTATGCATGTGTGTGTGTGGGTGTGTGTATTCATGTGTGTGTGAGTGTGTGTGTGTGGGTGGGGTGCTGGGACTGAACCACATCACTTCAGTTTCTCTGTTATTGAAATCTAAAAAGGGCTGCACTGGTGCAGTGGTTAGCGCTCTTGCATCACAGCGGGAAGGCCCCGGTTCAGATCCCGGCTGGATCATTTCTGTGTGGAGTTTGCTGAGTGGGTTTTCTCCAGCTTCCTCCCACAGTCCAGAACCAAACACGCTTCATAGGTTACTAAAGCGCCCCGAGGTGTGCATGTGGGAGTGACTGTGTGCACTGCAACCTGTCCAGATCACCAGTCTGTCATCGCCTTTGCCCAACAGTAGCCAGGACAGGCTCCAGCAACCCTGTGACCCTGAAAGGGGCATAGCAGGTTTAGAAAACGGATGGATTTCTGAAAATGTAGTAATAACAGAACAGACAAACTTTTCTTGTTAAAGGTTGCATATAGTGACATATGGAGCAGCTGTGGTGCAGCGGTAGGGCAGTTGACCTCTGAGGATTACAGGCTCAATACCTGCCTTGCCCGCCCATGTGTCGAAGTGTCCTTGGGCAAGATACTGAACCCCACATTACCTCTGGTGAAAGGTTGGCGCCAGTGTTCAGCAGCGGCGCCGCCATAAGTGTGTGAATGTGACTGTAAAGTCACAGCCACAGTTTGGGCCTTCAATGAAGGTAGAAAAGTGCTCTTCCAGTAAACGTCATTTACCAACTGAAACAAATGAAAGCAGGTTCAAAGAAAACATGAGCAGTCTTAGAAGAGAGCCCTGTGGAACCCCAAAGGACAGAGCACCTTTTACCGATCTGACAGCAGGAAGACTCATCCATCCATTCATGTTCTAACCCTGATTTAACCCTTTCAGGGTCACGAGGCTGCCAGAGCCTAACCCGGCTACTGTTGGGAGAAGGCAGGGGTCAGGAAGACTCACACATGATTAAAGCCACTGAGGTGCAGTACCACAAGCGTCCACCAGGCAACGGAGCCTGGATACTATCTATGCAGAAGAACAAGCAAATCTGAAGAAAAAAAACACAAAAGAAACTTGTATTTGTGGCTGAGAGGATGTGGAGAAATGTGATGGGCGTGGCCTCTCAAGAGGCGTCTCTTCATTCAGACAGACCCTGTGATTACAGAGGACAGACCTGTGCAGAGGCCTGCAGATAGGTTTTCAGTGCAAAGATTTCACCTGTCAGAGCTGCATATGATGTCATTGTTTGTTATCAGGTAACATGTCCCTAAAACGAGGTTTCAGTGGAATGTGTCTTTATGTCCATTTCCACGTCACAGCTCATCGACTGGCTGTCATTTGAATCTGAATTATTTAAAGAAGTGAGCAGTGAATACAGACTCAGTCATTTCTGTTCGTGATGTAAAAATGTGGAGAATTCATCAGTAACGCGGCATTCTTCATCGAAGAACATGCGGGATCGGATCCACGCGTGCTGGCTGGAATGCGGGTGTAGTGCGCGGGGGCAGCCTGCGCGGGGTCCGGCTGCGGGCCTGCGCGCCGCTGCCAGGACCACAGATTCCTGGGCGCGCATCAGCCGCTGCCTCCCGGGGCCTAAAAGCCTCCACGCGGACCCGTTCACGCGGAGAACGCGGCCAGCACCGACAAGCACCGGGATGCATTCCGAACCGGTCCGGAGAAGCCACTGCCCCTGCATAGCATCCTCCCTCCCATCCTCCGCGCGTCCACGGCCGCATCACTACATCACAGCACAGAAAGGCGCCGCGCTCCCGCGTCCGCGCGCTCTTACCCGTCGCCGACAACCACACATTTGATGGCCTGCATTGGATCGAGAGCTGGAGGCTTCTGGGAAGCGGCACCGACGGTTCAAATCCGGCAGTCTGCGGTCAGGGTCTGGATGAACGCAGCGAGCTAGTCCGCTCGGAGATGGTGCCGCAGTGAAAGGGGGAGAAGACGAGCAGAGCCGAGGCTTTCCGGATATGACCGAAGATTCTTAAAGGGCCAGAGGCTGAGGTTCACATCCGCCCTGATTCTGCTGCACAGACTGAGGGGATTCAAACCACTGACTGAAGAAGTTCATGTTTGTAACTCATTTACTGACAGCTTTTTAAGGTAGATGCTTATTACAAAATAAACGATGAAGACTCATTAGTAAAAGTAGTATATAGTGCACTACAAGTACACTCACCAGCCACCTCATTAAGTACACTGCTAGGGGGTCGGACCCCCTTTAACTTCAGAACCGCCTTAATCCCTGGTGTCATAGATCCAATATGGTTCTGGAAACATTCCTCAGAGAGTTTGGTTCATATTGACATGACAGCATCACACTGTTGCTGCAGTTTGTCGGCTTCACATCCATGATGTAAGTCTCCTGTTCCACCACATCCCAAACGTGTTCTGTTGGGTTGAGATCTGGTGACTGTGGAGTCCGTTTGAGTCCAGTGAACTCATGTCTAGAAACCAGTCTGAGATGATCCAGCTTTATGCCATGGAGCCTTATCCTGATGGAAGCAGCATCAGAAGATGGTACTCTGTGGTCATAAAGGGATGGACGTGGTCAGCAACAATACTCAGGTAGACTGTGGTGTTGGAACCATGATCAACTGGTACTAAGGGGTCCAAAATGTGCCAGGAAAATATCCCCCACACCATGACACTACCACCACCAACCGGAACCTTTGCTACAAGGCAGGATGGATTCATGCTTTCATGTTGGTGCCAAATTCTGACCCTACAGCAGAAATGGAAACTCACCAGACCAGACAACGTTTTTCTAATCTTCTATTGTCCAGGTTTGGTGAGTCTGTGTGAATGTAGCCTCAGTTTCCTGTTCTTAGCTGACAGGAGTGGTACCGGTGTGTTCTTCTACTGCTGCTGTAGTCCATCTGTCTCAACGTTGGACGTGTTGTGTGTTCAGAGAAGTTCTTCTGCAGACCTGGGTTGTAACCAGTGATTCTTTGAGTTCCTGTTGCCTTTCTATCAGCTGGAACCAGTCTGGTCATTCTCCTCTGACCTCTGGCATCAACAAGGCATTTCCACCCACAGAACTGCTGCTGACTGGATATTTTCTCTTTTTCTTGCCATTCTCTGTAAACCCTTGAGATGGTTGTAGGTGAAAATCCCAGTAGATCAGCAGTTTCTGAAATACTCAGACCAGCCTGTCTGGCACCAACAACTATGCCACATTTAAACCATTAGTATCAAGTTAATGCTCTATTTTAACTCACTTAAGACCCACTCCAACCATACTTTTTTAAATATCATTCTCAGTAGTCTTTTTATTATGACTGCAGTTAAAACGCCTTTGTTGTTCTTTAAGAAATATTTTATGCCCAGCGGCAGTAGCTTATCAGAAATACAATGTGGGTTTGTGGGCGGGACTGTTGGCTCACAGCAACCTCACCCCCTCCATGTCACTGGGAGCTGTTCCTGTGCTCACGCACGAGCTGATAGCCCAAAGCTAGCATTAGCAACGCAAAAATAATGGCGAGCAAAAGTGACTCAAGCTAGCCGTACAGCTTTGAACTAGGACTGCTACAGCACGAGCGCTGAACGCTCATCATTTCTGGCATACCTAGCATGAGCGGGCCAGGGTGGGCGAGGTCGAGAGGAGACTTTGACACGCCCATTTCAGTAGCTGTGTTATTAGCCGAAGCTTTTTCAAGCATCTGGTTTTCTGATCCAACACCATTTGAATTAAGAAACACTCAGAAAAGCAGCTTTAATGGTCAATTATTTTAGATAGGTTTGAGAAAAATACTACAAGAAAATGTTAAAAACACAAAAGATTATTTTCGTTGTTATAGGTCTTTGGGAGTTTTTACAATGACTTGGCCTGAGTTGATGAAAAAATTGGGATTTGAACAAAAACTGTTTATTTACTTTGTTAAAATCATGAAGTAAACAAAAGCTGCAGACACAAAAAATGAGTTTTCTGATCATTTCAAAAATTTTTAAGTGATTCTGTAAATCAACATGAGTAATAAAAACTCTGTTTTTTTATTGGATGGAATTCCGTTGGTCTCAGTCCAGCCCGATTGTGTTCACTGACAGCAACTGCTTCTGTTTGACCAAAGTTGTGAACCAACAGCTTAGCAGAGGTGCAGCAGGAGAAAAGTTCGGACTTATAAAAACACAAAAAAGCCCTTCTTCCCCAGCTGGTGCAGAACCATTATCATGGCCGGGATGTTCTTCTCCAAACTCTTAAAGATCTTCAGAGTTCACTGGTCCCCAGCAGTGCAGGTAGCTTCAGGAACCTTAGAGACCTGCAGGGACCTGCAGGGACCCATCGGAGCATCTCGGTCACTTCCTGGGGCTGCTGAAGTGTCCGAGGGGAGATCCTTGGACGTAGGCCAGGATGGCACTGTGCAAACAGCTGGCCCTGTGGGCCTCGTCCTCCTTCATTCTCTGGATCTCAGCCTCTTTAAGTCGCAGCTTCTCCAGCATGGACGATATCTCACTCTCTTTGTCGAGGAGCGCCTCCCTGTGGTTGCTCCCCTGCACTACAATAGGGAAGAAAGACTGTTTAAGAACTCAGATCCATCTTCTTTGAGAAAAACAAACAGAGAATTTAACCTTTCATCTCTCTCTCCAGAGCGCTGATCTTTGCTTTGAGCCCCCCCTGTGCTGTCATCTCTGCCTGCAGCAACGCAATCTGCTCCTGCAGCTCCAACTTCACTCGGCTCACCTCCGCCACCCTCTCCTGGTCTTTACCCGCCAGCTCCTGTAACCACACAGACCCCATAGGAAAAACATTGGCCCCTCCGCTGCTTATATCAGTGTTTTTTCTAGATCATTTTTAAGACCGTGATTCACAAATACAGAGAACAAAAATACACAAGGCGTCAGCTCTGGTTAATTCTGGACTTTGCTTCCACTCAAAGACAGAAAGGGGAAGCAGACGGAGGCTTTTCCAACCTGCTGCAGCTCCTCCACCCTGCGCCGGCAGCCGTCCATCTCCATGCTTTGCTGGCTGTTCCTGGCCTGCAGCTCAGAGATGGTCTGCTTCTGCTGGGAACAGTGCAGCTGCACCTCCTGCAAGGAGGAACGCACTGAGCGGAGCTTCTCCTCCAGCAAGGACACGTGTTCCTGCTGCTCAAAGACAGACGAGGAGGCGCCGTTACCAGAGCAGGAGTTTGGATGGATAAACAAACCATCACTCAACAAAGACAATCCATTCTCTCTTTTTTCAAACTCTGTCTTTTGTAGTCCTGATGAGACATAAATGAAGATGAATCAAAGATCTGTTCTACGAGAGGAAGAGCAGATGATCTGGTGAAACGAGAGAAGAGAACAATAAAAGTTCTGAGAGTTTCAAAGACAGAACCAGAGACGGCACACAGCTGCTCAAAGCCTCTGTGAGCGTCAAAAGCCTGTCCTAGGGAAAGTGCTGCAGGGTTTCTGTTCTCTAACTCGAGATCGTCACAGCACACAGCCAGCAGAGGACAACAGACAGATGCTGAGGTTCTGATGTGCAGATGGGTTGTGTGATAGAGGATGACCATGTCTCACCTCCTGCAGACGCAGCTGGGAGCGCACTCTCCCCAGCTCCTCCTCTGCATGGACCCTCTCTGTCACACAGGCAGCTTTACTTTTGCTCACCTCCTGCAACACATCAGCACAAGCCAGAGAGGACTGAGCGATCAACAGCAGGCATGCAGGTGCAGCGTTCATTCACCACTCCAAAATGACTCCCATCCATGAGCAGTCACATCAGTCTGAGTCTGCACAGCCTTTGGATCCAGTTTTTATGTGTGCACGTGTGCTCGGAAGATTTGACTTCAGCAGCCATGAAGAAAACACAACAAAACCCACAAAGGATTTGAACATGGCCAACAGGGGATTTTTGCTTTGTTAAGAAATCCTTTTTTGGGGAGTTTTCTTTTTTTTTTAAGTCTTGTTTTTGCTCACTTTTCCTGCAGCATTGTCCAAAGCTAAAGTCACACCGTCACCGCACACACATTTCTGAGTGATGATTAGAACAGCCCCTGATGGAAAGTCATCCTAAATGTTCAAATGTTTGGGGTTGGAGATCCGGTTTTATTCCTCATCTGTTTCTGCTGAAGACCTGCAGTGGTCAACACTGACCTCCTCCAGCTGAATCCGCTGCTCCTCCAGCTTCAGGACGCGCTCCTGCAGCACCCTCTCGCTCTCTTCAAGGCGCCGGCTGACGTGCTCCACCTGCAGAAGAATCAGCTCTGCCGTCACCTGCTGTAGAGCTGCAGCAAACCGCTGGAGCTTTGGGAAGATTTTTTAGACTAAAATAGGATCAAACGATGGATGTTTCCACAGAAGAGAAGCTCCATCCATCTTTACCTATTGGTGTTAAAGAGCCAAGAAGAGTTTTGGTGTGAAGCTGGATGTTCTTCAGACATTTTACTTTTCAACCAAAAGTCCCCAAAACCTTAAAACCTGTCAGCCTCCCGTTATTGGCTGCAGTAGAGCGTGTGAATGCTCAGTTTGAGGTGATTCACACTGCTTCATGTGGTCTTCAGATTCATGATGATGCCTCATGTTTTCCAGCATGTTCTCATGTTGCTGAAGTTGAGTTTGTCTGAGTGTGTCACAGACTCCTAAAAGTGTTTTTTTATTTGATCTAAATAACTGTTATGACGGCTTTCTTGAACTTCTTGACTCCATCAGTAACATGAGCACACACTGTTCTTCACGCATTTTCTAATCTTGGAGCTTGTGTTTTTTTTGGGGCCTCTACAGGTCAGGGGACTTTCCTCGGTTATACCGTGGCTTTAGTTCTCCAGCTGGCTCTGACCAGATCTCTGCTAAGTTTTGGTGGAAATCCCCAATGTCTAATCAATGATCTAAATGTGTTTAGTGGAGGAATGGAGTACCTCCTTCTGCCGGAGGCTGTCACTGTCCTCCAAGGCTTGTTTGGATCTTCGCTTCTCCATTTCCAGTCGATCTGCAACAGAGCAAAGATCGGATGAGTCTTGTTGAGAAGCAGCTTTCCTCTGAGTCCCTGCAGCGGCGGGCATTTTCGGCATTACCGTCGGCCTGCGCCAGCCGCAGCTTCAGCTCGGCCGTGCTGTTGGTGAGCTCCTGCTTCAGCTCAAAGATCTGCTGCTGCTGAGACTTGCACCTCTGATCCAGCTCCTCGCCCTGACACACAGTAACTGAGAATAACTGGGCTCACAGGGAACACAGCCGCCAAGCCCTGATGACAGCGTGACTCTTACTTTACTCCTGAGTTGTCCGTTGGTTTCCGTCAGGTTTTGGATTTCTCTGAGAAGTTTTCCTTCTCTGAGCGACCGGTCCTACAAGAAACATGTTTAAGTGAGACCAGAGCTGATATTTACTCTTAATTTACTTGGTTGTAGTTTTTCAAAATCTTATCGCTCATGTTCAGCACTAAAGCAGTTTTACTTCAAACTGTGATCCAACTCTGATGCTCCAAAGACTCCAGCATCTGGAGCATCAACATGACCACTGTCTTCATGCTGGGCTTCAGGACGCAGAAACGCTCTCAGCCACGAGATCCCAGGTCTAACCTGAGAAAAGGTCTACGCTTAGTAAGCCTGAGACATCTGAGACGACTTTTTTCACGTTCACGACATCCCGGTGGCTACAGCCAGGACTCAGGGCTTTCGGACCGGTGTACTGGTGAGGCTACTCGAAGGACATTGTGGAGAGAGTGGCTGCCTTCCAGTTTCTGGGCATTCCCATCCAGCAGGAGCTGACCTGGAGCGCTAACACCAAGAAGAAGTCCCAGCAGAAAACTTTCTCAGACTTTTTAAGAAGATCAACCTGGTCGAGAGAGAAACTGCTGGTTTTCTGCCGCTTCTCCATTAAGAGCATTTTAACACGCTGTGTTTGTGCCTGGTTTTCCTGCTGCACAGCAGCGGACAGGACAGCACTCCAGAGGGTCACCTCAACTGCCCAGAAGATCATTGGTCGCCCTCTTCCATCTCTGCAAGAACTATACAGTTTTAACTATACAGTTCCCACAGGGTCAGAAAAGCTGGAAACATGTGATTCCTCCCACCCTGGACATTGTCTGTTTACACTGTTGCCCTCAGGCAGAAGATACAGAACAATTAAAACAAGGACAAGTCATTAAAAAATGGTTTTCATCCAAGAGCTGTCACAGTTTTGAATGCTGGAATGCCTTTCTGATAGAAATTTGAAACTTTGTTTTTTTTGGAGCCATGTATTGGCCGGATGTGTGTGTCTGAATTCATCTATTTGTGTTTTTATTCAGTCATTACATGCAACAGGAGAGGAGCACTGCACTCAATGTTGTTGTACAATGACAGTAAAGTTATTCATTCATTCTGGGGTTCCGTGTTTTCTGCTGGTTCCTCCTCTGACCCAAACTGACCATCTGTTATATAAGGAGACCTCCAGACAAAGGCATCACGACAGGAGCTTGCTGGAGTTAAGTGGGTTCAGTTCTAACAGTCTGGTCCAAACTGACCTGCAGTGGAATCATCTGCATTCAAAGAGAGTGAAGGGAACCGGGAGATAACTCTGAACGGTTCCACTGGACTTACAGACTTGACAGGTTTAGCTTGTCTTGTAAATTGGTTTAAAATAGCTTTTATTGGCTCTAGATATCAAATACAATCTGAAAACAAAAAAGACACCAGGCAGAGGCGCAGAGCAGTGCAGTTTGGAGGTCTGAAAACACATCTTAACAATGAGGTTCCTTCAAAGAGTTCACTGGATAAAATCCAGATCTCAGTCCTGCTGGTGTTCACAGACGATGACCAACAAAAGCAAGTTCTTCTTCCTGTTCCTGCTGTCTCCTGTCCTACCTCTTCCTCCTTCTTCCTCAGTCTGCTCTGCTTCTCCCTCTCGTCTTCCTTCTCAGCCTTCAGCCGGGTCACGTGTTCTCCCAGACTCTGGTTCTTCTGCTCAGAAAGAGCCAGGGCGGCTTCTGTCATCTGCAACCTGCTCTCACATTCACACACATGCAAATGGAAAGCGCGTTCTATGAAATCCTAACACGTGTGATGATGTCTCTTTACAGTGAGACTAACTCAATGGAAATCCAGGTCCTCCCTTTGGAATCACTCTCTTGAGTTTGTGAGTAACTTTATGAGATTAGGAGAGAAGAGTCTTCATGAGACGGACACATGTGAAAGCCTGGTGGACCTGGAGTCTACAGCCGCTGCGTCTTCCCTCATTTCCATACTGGGGGTGTCAGAATCCAGGCCTGGAGGGACATGTCCTCAATGTTTTCCAGCCAACCTGCCATTGAAGCTCCTTATTTAAACACACCTGATCCAGGTAATCAGCAGCAGAAAAGGCAGGAGTTCTGGAAACCCAGCAGGAGGCTGGCCCTCGAGGCCTGGAGTTTGACACCCCTGGTCCATACAGATGGATCAGCTTTCCAATCGAGGGGCAGCTGATGCAGAAAAGACCTCTTCAGGTTAGACTTTTGAGGATTTAAACGGTAACAAATGTCGAATCTGATTTCTAGATCACCTCCTCAAAGGTTCCACATACATCTTCTGATCTGTTCAGTGTCTCGGCTTCACTGACGAGCTTTGACCTTTAAAGTGTTGTTAAACAGCACAAGCTGAGACTTTCAGACTTGGATTTGGAATGGTCTGCATTCTCAGGGAAGGAAGAGCAAATGCTTACTTTGCAGTGAGAGCTTTGACAGCCGACTTCCTGTCATTCAGAGCTTCCTGGAGATGGGAGATCTGAACGGAGGCTGACCTGCAGAGAGCCGTGATGCACTCTGATGAGGCTTGTTTCTGGAGGGAATAAATTCAATCATGGCGGAAGCATTCAGTCGTCAACCTCACCTGTTGGAGCGTCCCATCTCCTCCTTCTGCCTGTCTATGGTCTCCATGAGGCTGAGGAACTGCAGGAGAGCAGGAGCCGTCAGAGAACTAAAGTCTGCAAACACTGATGTGACCTGAGTCTGCTCTGTGCTCTTTAGTATCGCTCTCCTGCTGCATTTCCCCTCCATCTTCATGTCTTTACTCCACCCCTGTTTAACCCCTGAACTGTCCTGGTCGCTGACACAAACACTGCAGAGCTGCTTTGACTTAGGACTTTAAATAATGATGCTGATTTCGTTTTTCTTTTCATTGGACTGCTGTGCAAACAGCCCCTTCTTCACCTTCAGCATCACACTGAAGAGAACTTCTTTTCTGCAGGGGCTAAACAACACAAAATGAAAGAAAAATATGGGTTTTAATCTACAGAAATGCCTGAACGCATCATCGAGTGCTTACGAAGTGATTGTCCCTGACTTCTTATCAGCAGAAGCTTCAGTCTGTTTAACGGCGTTCTTTATGTTTCTGGTTTTTGAAGTTCTCATGGAGGAAAAAGAACATGTGTTTCCGTGGTTCTCTTTCCTGTCATTAGTGCACTAACTCCTGTTTGGTCTTCAAGGCTTAACTCTGGCTCAGATATATGCTGGCTCCTTTATCAGGTGGTTTGGTTAAAAGCTCACCTGCCGCCCCTTCTCCTCCTTCAGGGTCTGGATCTCCCGGCTGAGGACCTGGGTCCGGTTGTGGTTCTCTCTCAGGGTGGTCTGGCGGTCAGAGTTGTGTCCCGCCGTCCGCTCTGAAACGGTCAACAGCACAAAGGTCCTTCAGAAAATCCCAGACTCTGCAGATGTTTTAGGTGAGAAAACTTACCAAGAGCTTTAAGCGTGTCGCTCGGGATGTTGTTTCCCGCCACTTTCAGCTTCACGATGCTCTTGTTATTCTGTAGGGCTTCTAACAGGGATCTGCCGCCCAACATCCCAAGATTGTTCCACCTCAGGTCTGCCAGTGGAGGACACGGGAAAGCGGTCAACAAAAAAAGTCCACACATCCCACCTTTGAATGGGAATGAGCATAATCACAGGTATCCAGTGACTTCTTTCATTAATGTGTCTGATCCGAGGATCAATCTTCTGAATGGGAGTTTGCTCGTGGTTGCATGTGTGACCCTGGTTCTTGTACGTCACCTAGCTCCTCCAGGGAGTTGCAGCACCGCAGTGCCAGCGCCAGCGCGGCAGCTCCATGATGGCTGATCTGATTGTTGCGCAGGTCCAGATGGGTCAGCGTGTTGTTGGAGGCCAGACCATCACAGAACCCAGAGAAAGCTTCTTCCCACACACCCAAGGCGTTCCACTCCAGCACCAGCCTGGAAACACCAGCAGAAGATCTCAGCATCAGCTCCTTCAAAGGAGCGCCGTCCTCCATCAGCAGCCACTTTCAGGAGCTCGTGCACTAACTAGGAATGTATTTGAAGAACATCTGAAACAACGGTGTTGAGGAAACAGATGACTGTTAGGGCTCGGCTCTCACCTACACAGGGTCTTGTTGCGTGCCAACAGTTTTCCCAGGACCTCAGCTCCTGCCGTCCGCAGGTTATTCCCCTGTGAACAGAAATGTTCAAACAAGTTATCCGTCAACGGATCCATCTATGAAGCGTTCAGCATCTTTTGACAAACCTTCAGGTCAAGAGATTTCACTGTCGTGTTCCCAAACAGTCCAGTCAGGAGGATTTTGGCCCCTAAAGATCAAACACAAAGTAAGAAGCAAAAGATGTCACACATGTTGTTAAAAACATACACAATGAAAAAACAAATGAACAAAAAAAAACAAAGTCTGTACGTGAAAAGTGTCTGATAAAGCAGAAAAACTACTTACCTGTTGATCTGTTGTAAAATCTGCGGTCGTTTACATATGATTACGCCATTTTTAGCCAAAATCAAAACACGTGTTATTTTCTAGGACATAGTTTCAGCGGGAGTTCATCAGAAATTCAACTCTGAGTTGGAGCAGAGTAAGCCCACCCATACTTCCCGTCATCCATCTGTTGAGGTGCTCTCCTGCTAGCTTACAGCCCCTCACAACCCCAACCTAACATTAGTGGTGCAACTAAAACAGCGAGCAATTTCAGAGCTCTCCATCTGGAGCAGGGAGCTTGAGACCAAATCCGCTCTTTAGGCAATTGTTTGTCTGTTCCTGATTCACAATTTGAAAAAAGAAATACTTTGAAATGCAATTTGAAGATTCATTTTCTTTATACGTGTCCTCCGTCATGAGAAAAATGCTACATGTAAAACACCATTTTCATTGGAGCAGGTCTTTAAAAACATTTCTAAACCCTTATGACAGCTGTGTCATTTTTACATTTATGGTCAGTTTTTTTTCTATTTTTTTGAAGTAGACTTGTTCATCAGTCACATAAGTGGAGGCTGTCAAACACACCTTCTTCACTCAGCATGCAGTCGCTCAGCGACACCTGTGTAAACGCTCCGTCCTGCAGGGCCTGGGCCAGCACAGAGCATGTGTCTGCAGACAGGCTCTGTCCACTCAGGTCCAGTCTGGAACCTTGAGAGCCACGCCTGGCCTGCAGCTGATCCAGGACCCCCTCCTGAGGCTCCACATTGCCCTCCTTACACAGACGCAGGTACATCCCCCTGAAGTCCTCCATCGCTGGTCACCACAGTCCTGATCATCTGAGAACTTCCTTTGGTCCTCAGGGGCCCATCTACTGAGCAAACAAAAATATACATTTATTTATATTAGTTCCTTTATGTTAATCAGGCAGCATTTAATATATTTGTAATCCTGTCAAATATGCTGCTCGTCTCTCATGCAGAACAGTTTCAGGTTTGGAGCTGTGAGGGCTGCTCCTGCACTTTACGTTCAGGACAAGTACATTTTCAACAACAGAGTAAATGCATGACCCTCCATCCTCCACGTGACTTATTCCGATTTTTTGTTGCTGTGGCAGTTGAACCCAGCAGCCTAACCACGTGATTTGGACGTGAAACTTTCCAGCATCCCTGACTTTGTTGTGATTTGAACTTCAGGGCCACCGTAGTATGTTCAGTGTGTTGAACCCGCCTGATGAAGATGAAGTGATGAAGAGCTCAGACAGGAAAACGGGGGTTTAGGGTAAGAACTGGAGGTGGCCAAGTTAACATACACGTTTCAAAGATGGAACAGAAACCTCCGTGGCAGCCTGCTGCTTTCTAAAGTCCCATGAAACTTTGAAGGAAACAGGCGCGCAGCGGGACACGAGCAGATCAACAAAAGACCGAACAGCGGGAAGTTTGTCGGTACGAAACCCGATGAACCGAAAGGATAAAGATAAAGCGCACTAAACAGACCCCAGCAGACAGGATCCAGCGTCTTCCTGATGATTACTCTGTTTACCAGCTGACAGATGAAGGAAACCAGCCGCTCCAGTAACCAGGAAGTACGTTTCGGCGCAAAGGATCATGGTCAGCGTAGTTGATTTGGAAGTTGTTGTTTTTTTCTCTCTCTCTTTCTCTTGGATTCACCCTAACTTCGATTTCATCTTAAAAGAAACAGAATTCCCACCTAAAAACTGTGCGGTGTTATCGTGAAGTTTTGTAAACCGAACCGCAGGTGCGAAAAGACTTCTGGAGTTCTCTTCCTCAGCCAGCAGGGGGCGACAACACGACCCTTCGTTCGCTGGATGGCAGAACGTTGTGACCGAAGAAGAGCGGATGGACACGGGCATGGCTGGAAACACGAACAGCGCTGCGACTAAGATGAGCAGTTCTCTGGTGAAACTGCAGTCTTTAAACGGAATGTTTGCTATATACAAGAAAAAAGGGCCGACGTCCGCCGACGTGCTGAACACGCTCAAAGAAGCCTTGCTCAAAGGTAACCTGGACAAAACAGCAAAACGAGCGGAAGACCTAAAAAAGCTGCAGGTGAAATGTGTTTGTGACTGTTCATCCTATAAGAAGCGGGAGTGGAGACGTCCAACCCCCGCAAGAGAAGGAAGCAGACGCTGAAGATGGGCCATGGAGGAACCCTGGACAGCGCCGCCAGCGGCGTGTTAGGTAACTGACGCTGCTGCTGCGTTTGCGGTCACCCGGGAAACAATAGTTCTCATCTGATTGGTGGAAAAGTGAAGTTTATTCCTTAAAAGAACGCACGATATTCAGGTATTACCATAGACCAGGGAGCGCATTTGACTGGGGCTAATTTTGATGGGAAAAAATGGGTGAACAGAAAAATGTTTTTCATAACTTTAATGACCAAGTGTGATTTGTAGAGTTAATAAAGCAAAAGGACAAACCGAGCAAGATTTGAAGCATCAGTAAAAGTAAAAGACATTGCAGAGTGTAATGTTACCTTGAATCCAATGCATTATATTGCAATGTCACCAGGAAAAGGGATTAATTCCCATTTAAAATGTTCTTTAACATAAACTATTACCGCACCACCTCTTGCTCTGTCTCTTCTGAAAACATTCTATCCTGAAATGTGAATTGCAGCAGTAGATGATGTAGAAGTCATTCAACTTTCTGATATTCCCAGCATATCAATATTGAAGTCGCTTAAGAGATGCTCTACTTGTTCTATTTTATTAAGAATGCTGCAAGTATTGATATGGCCAAATAGAACGCCTTTAGGTTTACATTTTGAATTGATATATCTGTGTTTCACGTACACTTAACTTCTTTTTTTTTTATTAAACCTCTGGATGGTCTTAGCAACTGAGCTGTTGCACAATTTCAGGGTGTTTCAATCTTCTTATATCCTAGGCAATCTTTATGTAAATTAGCAATTCCTTTTTTCAGATCTTCTGAGAGTTGTTTGCCATAAGATGCCATGTTGAACTTCCAGTGACCAGGTTGAGAGTGTAAGAGCTTTAATACCAAATTTAACACACCTGCTATCTATTGACACCAGATAAATTGTAACACTAATGAGTCACAAGGCACTGGAGGACGAGTAATTGTGCTCACTTCAGACATTTTCCCTTAGGGGTGTACTCACTTTTGTTGAGAGGTGTTTGGCTATTGATGCCTGTATTGTGATTTATATTGATGCAATGCACACATACACTCCTATACAAGATGAATACATGCTACATTCCATTGGGTCAAAGACACTGTTGCCCCATGAAAAGATGTAAAGTAAATATCTACAGAAATGTGAAGGGTTGTGGTCACCTTTGTGAGAAACTATAAGTCTAAAAGTTTGGATTGAAAGCAATCGAGAATGCAAAGCTGCAAGAAATGTTTAAAAATGCACTCCAGTCATATTTTAAGGTTCCCAGTGTTCTTTGAATGAGCTTTTAAACAAAATAATATTAGTAAAAAGAAAAAAAACTGTTTTCTTTGACACACGGTGCCTTGCAAAAGTCTTCCCCTTGAACTTTTCTACCTTTCAAGCTTCAAACATAAAGATGTACATCTGTAATTTTTGTAAAGAATCAACAAGTGGGACACAATCATGAAGTGGAACAAAATGTATTGCATATTTCAAACTTTTTTCACAAATTAAAAAACTGAAAAATTTAGTGTGCAAAATGATTCAGCCCCTTCAAGTTAATATTTTTTGCGCCATCTTTTGCTGCGATTACAGCTGTGAGATGCTTGGGGTTTGTCTCTATCAGTTTTGCACATCGAGAGACAGACATTTTTGCTCATTCCTCCTAGCAAAACAGCTGGAGCTCAGTGAGGTTGAATGGAGAGCGTTTGAACAGCAGTTTTTAGCTTTTTCCACAGATTCTGGATTGGATTCAGCTCTGGACTTTGACTTGGTCGTTCTAACACCTGGATATGTTTATTTTTGAACCATTCCATTGTAGATTTTAGATGTATTAGATCGTTGTCTTGTTGGAAGACAAAATCTCCTTCCCAGTCTCAGGTCTTTTGCAGACTCCATCAGGTTTTCTTCCTGAATGCTCCTGTATTTGGCTCCATCCCATCAATTTGAACCATCTTCTCTGTCCCTGCTGAAGAAAAGCAGGCCCAAACCATGATGCTGCCACCACCATGTTTGACAGTGGGGATGGTGTGTTCAGGGTGATGAGCTGTTTTGCTTTTACACCAAACATAACGTTCTGCATTGTTGCAGAAAAGTTGGACTTTAGTTTAATCTGACCAGAGCAGATTCTTCCACATGTTTGGTGTGTCTCCAGGTGGCTTGTGGGAAACTTTAAACGACTCTTTTTATGGATGCCTTTAAGAAATGACTTTCTTCTTACCACTCTTCCATAAAAGCCTGATGTGTGCAGTAAATGACTGATGGTTGTCCTATGGACAGACTCTCCCACCTCAGCTGTAGATCTCTGCAGTTCATCCAGAGTGATCATGGACCTCTTGGCTGCATCTCTGATCAGTCTTCTCCTCGTTTGAGCTGAAAGTTCAGATGGACGGCTCGGTCTTTGTAGATTTGCATTGGTGTGATACTTCTTCCATTTCAATATTATCACTTACACAGAGCTCCTTGGGATGTTTAAAGTTTGGGAAATCTTTTTGTATCTAAATTCATCTTTAAACTTCTCCACAACAGTATCTGGGACCTGCCTGGTGTGTTCCTTGTTCTTCATGATGCTCTGCGCTTTAAACGGACCTCTGAAACTATCACAGAGCAGATGGATTCATATGGAGACTTGATTACACACAGCTGGATTCTATTTCTCATCATTATAGTCATTTAGATCAACATTGGATCATTCAGAGATCCTCACTGAACGTCTGGAGAGAGTTTCCTGCACTGAAAGTAAAGGGGCTGAATCATTATGAACGCCCAGTTTTTCAGTTTTTTATTTGTGGAAAAATGTTGAAAGAGGTTGAAAACTGTCCTTACAGAAGTTCATTGTCACTATGAGTTAAAAACATCCGCAGCAGTCAGGTGGGTTCTGCTGCTCCTGTGTTCTCTGTTTCCTGGAAAATGGGTTGCTGTGCACTTTTAGTGTTGATGGACCGCTGCAGGAGAAGATGAAGAACAGAGCAGGACATTCTGCTGTCCACGTCGTCCCTTTAGAAGCGACGTTCTACCCTGATGGTGATGAGGCTATGTTTGTGTGTTTCAGTGATTGGTGTTGGGAACGGCACAAAAATGCTCAGCTCCATGCTGACAGGCTCAAAGGTGAGTTTTGCACCGGCACACCAAAGTCTGGCTGCTGTTTTATATGATCTGGAAAATAAAAAGAGGGAAGTTCACATATTTAGAACGATGCATCACTGGAACCATTTTTAAACCTTCTGCCTGAAGTCAGGAGCATATTTCATTCTGTGATGATGATGTGAAATGTTTGCTGGAAAAACCTTTGACTGCCTGTGTTTGACTCAGAGCGTTTACTCCGAGCTCCAGCTTCTGCTTCTCACATTGTATTTACCAGTCCGTGGCTCTCAGTGTCCTGAATGTCTGCTGAACGTTTCCTCCTCAGAAGTACCTTGCTGTTGGCGAGTTTGGGAAGGCTACAGACACTCTGGATGCCACCGGCAGTGTCATTTTGGAGAAAGGCTTTGGTAAAAACCACGGTGCAAACATTTGATCCAAACGCTTCATCTCGCCCATGCTCTTTTGTGCCCTCCAACCTGCAGATCACATCACCAGGCTACAAGTGGAGGAAAAGCTGACATTTTTCACTGGGGACATCATGCAGGTCCCTCCACTGTGAGTAACACCTCCATCAGAACCCCCCCATCCCAGATCAGATGTTCAGACCCTGAGTGGGCACCAGCTCCACCATCAAATCTGAAACTCAACACGTGTACTTTGTGATCCTTCAGAGATGCTTACTCACAGTCTTCACATCAACTTTAGAGGTTCACAGGGAACTTCATCAGTTCAGCCTGAAGAAAACATATCCATGTGAACGAGGACCCTGCTGTGCTCTGTTCTGTCCACTAACTATGTGGGAGCGGGACTGAGTCATCCTTAGAAAACGGTTTACCTCCGGCTCCAACCAGATGAAGTCAATTCACTCACCATTTTCTCACAATACGGACGACGCCATGTGCAGCCACATGTCATCAGTAAGCAGTGATTGGTCCGAATTGGTATGACTCAGCATTTCTATGGCTACCATTTTTACCAGTCAGGAGTGAGTATGTTGAAAGGCCACACCCCTACCACTGGAAAGTACCCCAATTGCATGCCCATTAAAAAGATTTGCATTTGTGAAATATTTTCTACTTTTTTACCCGTTTTTTTTTCCAGATGAAAAGCAAAAAAACTGCGTGTGAGCTCCTAAAGTTGCGAATTCTGTCCCTGTCTTTACATGTCTTTATGATTGGATGGCCGCAAATCATACTGTCCAATCAGAGAGCAGGTGGTTTCCTGCCGTCCTGCCCCGCCGAAGTCTTTAAGGGGGATTTAGTGACCGTGACCGAAAGGAATGTACAGCGTTCCGTTTTTTGCAGTGTTTAGTTGTGGGAGGGGATGAGGTCCTCCCTGAGAAGCTCAAGTCTCTGGATGCTGTGGAGTGTCTTGGCTGACACGTCTCTGCAGCATCGCGTGGCAGTCAGGAACTGTACCTCTGGACTGGCAGACAGAGGTGGTGGTTCCCCTTTTCAAAAAGAGGGACTGGAGGGTGTGTTCCAACTACCGGGGAATCACACTCCTCAGCCTCCCTGGGAAAGTCTATGCCAGGGTACTGGAGAGGAGAGTCCAGCCGATAGTAGAACCTCAGATCCAAGATCAACAGTGAGGTTTCCGTCCTGATCGTGGAACTGTGAACCAGCTCTACTCCATCTTTAGAGTGCTGGAGGGTTCATGGGAGTTCACTCATCGTGTCCTTATGTGTTTTGTGGATTTGGATAAGGCGTTTGAGCGCGTCCCCCGTGGTGTCCTGTAGAGGGTGCTCTCAGAGTATGGGGTCCAGGAGTCTTAATCAGGGCTGTCCGGTCTCTGTAGGACCGGAGCAGGAGCTTGGTTCATGTTGGACAGCATTTCAGGTGGAGGAGTTTGGGGTCTTGTTCAAGAGTGAGGGAAGATCAGAGTGTGAGAGCGCACCCACGTGAAGAAAAGCACTTCTCCTCTGCAGCACAGCGCGATGCGGAACCCCCCCGCTACTGAGGGTTCTGTATCCCTCCACCTGGAGGGTAGACTGAAAAAAGCTATTTCACAACAAATGCCCCTACAAATGGAGTGGTAGAGAAGTGGAAGGGCGAAGGAAAGAATGCAGATTGGACCTATATCTATTGGCTGGCCTGGGAACGCCTTGGAGTCCCACCAGAGGACCCGGAGGAAGAG
This sequence comes from Oryzias celebensis, assembly GCA_014656515.1. Lineage (NCBI taxonomy): Eukaryota > Metazoa > Chordata > Actinopteri > Beloniformes > Adrianichthyidae > Oryzias > Oryzias celebensis. Next base: position 38,250,021 of record BNCR01000001.1, on the reverse strand, counting down.
GCTGGGGAGAGGGAAGTCTGGGCATTTTTGCTGCCCCGACTATCCAGTCCTGGATGAGCGGAAGATTATGGATGGTTGGACGGAGGGAGGGAATAATGGCTCTTTATTTCTCCATAGAAGTCTATGGGATTTTGGCTTCTTGAAGCCATCGGGTACTTCCTGTTTGGAATGCCAGGGTGTAGGGGTCACTCAGTTCAGGTTTTTTTTATACATCTTTATTGTCATAAGTACGATGAAATCAAAATAGTGCTTGCAACATTCTATAGTAACCTATTATAAAACTTATGACTAAAAATAATAATTAACACAAAACCTGCATTATTCACTCACTAAAACGAGGAAATTCAAAGGAATTTGTTGTCAGATAAAACTCAATTTGTCATAAAAAATAGGAAACACAATATGTTTTAATTTTGTTAAAATCAGAAAAAATACTGTATAGATAAGAAAACACTACATTACTGTGAATTTAAAAAGAACATCCATCCTTACACAGTTCAAGGAGTCTAGAAGAAGTCCGATTGAATTTCCCAGCCATGTTTAAAATGTTTATTCCAGTGGAGTAGTTCTCATTTACTGTCAATCTTCTGTCTTTTTCCCAGCTTCTCTGCGCTGAAAAAAGACGGCCAGCGTCTGTCTGTTCTTCTGAAGAAAGGTCTGAAGGTGGAGGCCAAGCCGGCGCGTCCCGTCACGGTGCACAGCCTCACCCTGCAGGAGTTCAACCCCCCCCTCTTCACCCTGGGTCTGCACAGGTTACATTCTGCAGCGTTCTCCCGTTCTTCACAAAAGCACTGAGCCTTGTGTCTCTGCAGACATCGAGTGTGGAGGTGGATTCTATGTCAGAAGCTTGGTGGATGAGCTGGGCAAAGGTGACCCAGGTTCCTTCCGTCCTTCATGGTGATGTTGGCTGACTGGTTGTAACGCGTTGGTGTGTTGCAGCTCTGTCGTCATGCGCCCACGTGAAGGAGCTGGTGAGAACCAAGCAGGGGCCGTTCACGCTGCAGGAGCACGTCCTGCACGAGCAGCAGTGGACTCTGGAGAACATCCTGCAGGCGCTGCGGCCTGCTCAGACACCACGCGTCCAGAACCAGCAGAACCCAACGCCCGAAGAGAAGTCTGGCCCTGAATGAGGGAAAGACGGCTCCTGCTGGCTGGAAGAAGGGCCGATGGACCTGCTGGACTTTTGTGGAGGAACCAGTTTAAACCAGATCAACCTTAAACTGAGGCAAGCGGTTGGAGTTTGAGGAGTTTTCATTTCAGACACTTTCAGTGAATTCCGTTTTTAAAGGCTGGATTTGGAGCTGCTGCCTGTGCTTTGCCCTCCACTGCAGACGTGTTGAATAAATTGTCCCACACTGCAGCCTGCACTTTCAGAAGTTTTTATTTCTTCAATCTCTTTCTGCTCATCTTTATTGAATGGGTTGTTTGATGCTGGAACAAGCATCTTCAAAGCTTCCAAACACCACTTAAGTCTGCGTAAACATCCAGAATCTCTTTCTTCTAAAACTTTCAACGCTGTTGAGGTGTTTTTAAAGGCAGGTGAAGGTCAGCGGCTGGCGTGGGACAAACGGCCCCTGTAGCAGTAGCAGTGTGAACCAGCAGGTGGTGCTGTTGGGCCATTCAGAGGAACTGAACATCTCCATGCCTTCCAAACCACTTGTGACAAACACAGTTACACATCTGAATCAACACAGTTTAAACTTTCAAAGACGTCTTCAAGCAACTGGCAGCTATCTGATGAAATAAACAAAGAAATCCTTTTTTTTCTTGACTGTTTGAATGCAGCAGCGCGGTGCAGAGGAGCAGCCATGTCTGCATCCCTGCTGATAACTAATTTTTCTGTTAATCTGTTAAATGTGCCGTATGGTGCAGAACAGGGAGGGACGTTGGACTTCAGGGCCGACATTCTGCTGGTTTTTCTGAAACACTGCCCTTTCTGCTGCTGATGACCTGCTTCAGGCGTCGGTGAAGAATCTCGTTCATCCGTGACGTCTTGAAGTTGAGTCACGGCAACTGGGACCACTGATGAAACAATTGAAGGAAGAAGGTTGAAGTTAACTCTAAACCAGAGGTGGGCAAACTGTTGCCTGTTTAACTACATCATCTGGTCCCTCAAACTGGAATAAATGATGATCCTCAGTGTTTTCTTTTCCTTGTAATTCCGGTGTTGATCCAGAGATGATGCACTAAAAAGAAAGTTACATCAACCCATCGGGGAAACTGGCACTAAAACCAGAACAAAAGTCACAGTTCTGAAATAAAAAAGGTTCTGTTTTAAAATATAAATTCTTATTTTTAATCCAAATTTTTCTTTCTTCTGCTGTTGAATGTATTTTTCCATCCATCTGTCTGTCTGTCCATCCATCCGTCCATCTATACATCCGTCCGTCCATCCATCTGTCTGTCCGTCCATCCATCCGTCCATTCATCCATCAATACATCCGTCCATCCATCCTTCCATCCATCAGTCCATCCGTCCGTCCATCCATCCTTCCATCCATCCTTCCATCCATCAGTCCATCTATACGTCCGTGTGTCCATCCATCCATCAGTCCATCCGTCCATCCATCCTTCCGTCCATCCATCCATCAGTCCATCCATCTATCCATCCGTCCATTCATCAGTCCATCCGTCCATCCATCCGTCAATCCATCCATCAGTCCATCCATCCATCCATCCGTAAATCCATCCATCTGTCCATCCGTCTGTCCATCCATCCATCCATCAGTCCACCCATCCGTCCGTCCATCCATCCATCAGTCCGTCCGTCTGTCCATCCATCCATCAGTTCATCCATCCATCCATCGGTCCATCCATCTATCCGTCCATCAGTCTATCCGTCCGTCCGTCTGTCCATCCATCCATCCATCAGGTCATCCATCCATCCATTGGTCCATCCATCCATCCATCCGTCCAAACGTTTTTGTCTGGAGCCCTTCCTTCTCCACTAATGGATGCTCCTCGTTCAGCAGTTTGTTCTTTTGAACCTCAAAGCCTCAGAAACATTTTGGACATCAGACCCCCCACCTGCTCTGAGGGTGACCCATAGTGAGGGGGCTCCTCGTGCAGGTGAAGGAGGCGCCAGCTGCAGAGGGCGACTCTCACACTTTATCAGTGCTTCTTAGACAGGAGGCTGACGCCACGGGAGGGGCCGGATCAATGAGCTCAAATATTGGTGGATTAGTGATTTCTTTCATGTCTTCAAGGCTGCTCATGCATGTGTTTGTTCTCTTTATCTAAATCACAGCCGCTTTAATCTCCACGTCCAACCACTGGATTCTGGCTCAGATCTCTCCGCAGAATCTGCAGGCAGAAACCGGGCCTCAGAACCGTGGGGCCGGGCCCAGCAGACGGCCCTCTTGTCTGCGGGGGCCATCCGTTATTCTTCAACAGCCGATGGAAGCCCATGATGGAATACGAAAGAACTCGGTGAGCCATTACAGAGATTTGCATGTCCTCACTATCAGGTGCGCTGATGGATGGATTTCTCTGGAAAACATTCAAATCATGAGTTAATCACACTCCATTCAGCCGCCCTGTGGATGAGGATTGCAGTTAACTGTGGCTACATTACCAAAGATAAGACTTCCAGCTGTTTAACGGACATTTGACCTGGGGGGGCAGCCGAACAGCAATCAGAGCTGCAGCGCGGTGACCTTCCTGCAGCTGGAGGGAGGCCTCGTGTTGGAGACACTCTGGGATTTTCCACTGATGAGCAGAAACCTGTGACTCCCATCAAATGAAACGTTCCGTGTGGTTCTGGGGACGGTGGGCTTTTACGCTGGGGGGTAGAACTCTGACAGACTGCTGCGGGTTCCAGTCTGCTTTGTGCTTGCTCTTCTGTTCTCCCATCAGCCACAGAGAAAATGTGGGTCTGTCTCGTATCCATAATCCCAGTGTCCAGAAGAACGAGATGTTTTCCACTTTAGACAAAGCATGGACTCATCTGAAAGCTGCCTGTCAGCTCCAGAAGAAGCTCTCCTGCAGGAAAACATGCAGCTAATAGATGTGGACCTTTACTTCCTGGATCTGTTGGGGAAAAAACACAGTAGAAAACGGTGTGACCTCAACTCCTTTTGCAGTTTTAAGGTCAAAGATCAAATGAACAGTTTTGATTCAAAGTTTAAAGATTCAGATCCTCTAGAAGAGGTGAAAAAGAGCAAAAATACACAGAACATGCTCAGCGTGCAGCAGAAACAAACCCATGAAGCAAAGAACCTTGTTCTTTCATATAAAAACTGCTTTTGGAGATGTAATTCACATGTGTGAGACCCAGTAAACATGGAAATGTAATGTAACCGGCCTTTGCTTTCCATTTCTTTCAGCAAAATGGACTCTTATGAAAGGAAAAAGTAAAAATGTCTTTTCTGCCTTGCAAGGAAAATAATCTTCTTAAGAAAGTTTTTGAAGACAGAAATCCTCTTAGTTGTAGAAAACATTCTCATTTTTTTAACTGAAAATGAGAATTCTTAGTAAAATTTTATTTTAATGTTTTCCTTTTTCAAGAAAATGTTTGTGACAGGAGGCTTGTTCTTGCAGTCCAGAGATGTTTCATTTTCTGTTTTCTGCATTGTTATGGTTCAGGACTGAAACTTTACATTTATTAATTTATCTCTGATTTGAAGACAAATTTGTGTGACATCAAGTCATTCTGATCAGAAGTCAGTATAATTCTTCTATCAGTTTGTCAATAATGATCTTAAACGTGAACCGGCATCAACTCTGCATCACTTGGTGACATTTACGCGTCAGGTTTGGTTCTAAGAGACTACAGATGATGAATGATCAGAAAACAATGGGCCTCACGGTGCTGATAACAGGGAGGAAACCGAAGCTGTCAACAGTTTTCGAATCATTTATTGGCTGAGGAGATGCCGCGGTTGGAGGAGGTGGTGCGTACGGTCGCTGCGCGCTGCGCGCTGCGTGGCGCGGAGCCCCGACGCACATGGAGAAGGCTGCTTGCGTCCTCCTGCTCTTATCACGGCCTCGGTTGTATGCACGCGGTTATGCAAAGCAGCGCGTAGACTGCGGCGCTGGATGGATTCTCCTGAAAACTCTCGTGTCCCTTCAGTTTGAGGCTCGTCCGGACCTGCGACTCAACCAATCAGAGGCGCTCCCCGGCCACCTGCAGGAAGTTGGCCGTCCACTTATCTCCTCCCTCCTTCTCTGGCGTTCAGATAACAGCTGCAGCAGTTGGAGAGGCGGCCAACCAGCGCCGCTGCCCGATGGACGCCAGCGCCCCGTAACGGTCATCTGCGCGCCGATCAGGAGGTCAGAGTTCACGCCGGCGGAGAGCTGCTCTGAGGCCAACCGGAGGAGCAGCGCGGGGATTCACACAGCACTCGGCACCATGAGCGTCCCGCTTTACGCGCCGACCCCCATCCAGGCGCCACAGCCGACTCCCTTCTACATCGACGACATCCTGGGGAGGACAGCCAGCAGCGCCCCCGTGTCCTCTCCCTCCTCCTTCTCCAGCTCCTCTTCATCCTCCTCCTGCTCCGCGCCGCTCGTCCCCATCCCCACTCTCCCATCACCCAACTCCTCCTTCACCAGCCTGGTCTCTCCGTATCGGACACCAATTTACGAACCCACGCCCATCCACCCGGCGCTGACGCACGCCGCGCTGACAGCCACGTACGCGTCCGCCGGAGCCTTCCCCGGCTCCGTGTACCCGTTCCACCCCCAGCACCCGCGCTCAGTGGGGGACTACGCGCAGGCGCTGCTGAGAAGCGACTCTCTGGGTGAGTGGGTCTGAAGTGAGGGCGCAGCCGTTTTGTTTCACCAAAGTGACTTTTGGCCCCAGTGGCCCTTGTTCCCCTTTTGTCTTTTGAAGGAAATTATCCAGAAACGGCTTGATGCTGCGCGTGCATGTAAACATGTTCTTTATTTTATTCCTGCTTGGACCCGTGCAGGGTCACGGGGGTCACAGGAGCCTACCTGTGGCTCAAGGCTCACCAGGTCCCGTCTGCCTGAAGGGCCACTCATCAGAATGAGACGAGCAGCCTTCCTGCAGCTCTCAGACTGAGAGCTTGTTTCATGCACGAGCTTTGCTGCATCTCCAAACTTCGTTACAGAGCCAGCGAAACCGTTTTTGCATGAGTATCACGCTTGGTCACGCACGCCCGGCTCCACATCACCTTTGTGCGGAACGAGCTTCAGTCAACGAGGCTTTCTTCGTTTCCCGGAGTCTGAGCTCGTCTCCGCCTCTGAGCATGTCTGCAACTCATGAGTCACACTGTGATTGTGACAGACGACCACTCAGGAGCGCGGACGTGCGCGCGCATGCTGCATTGTCTCAACAACCAGCTCAGAAACCAGAAAGGGAACATTCAAACCCCTGATCTGTTCCCTGTAATCTTTCAGGAAAACCTCAGGCCGATCTGGTTTCTCTGGAGGATTGAGGCCGCGCTGGTGATGACGATCACACGCCTGTGTGCAAATTCGTTTTCTCTTGGGCTTCAAGTTAAAGGAAATCTTACTGAGGGTTTCCAAAGCTGACCCAAACCAGCATGCTGCGCCCACCGTGTTTGACTCCTGGTTTATAAACGTTGCATGTTAGGCTCCAAGTCAGAGAAAACAAATGAGAAATGTTTGCCTCGTGGGCCCAACAAGCCTTTCGGTTGTCAAACAAACATTTGTTGTGAAGATAATTCCAACTATTTTGATTTTGTCTTCATTCAGAAATGAGAACTTTACTTTGATTTATTCTGATGAAGATTCCATTCGGATCCAAGCTGTGGTGGTTCCTGCTGCGCGGGCTTTAGAAAGGCCTTTTTTCAGACTTTTTTTTTTTTTTTTAAACATTTTTTATTTTTGACTGAAATTTGGGGAAACCATTGTGATCTGTGGTTTTGTGCTGGAACATCCAGGTTTTGACCTCCTACAAAAGTGTGGAAAAACTATGTTGATGCAAACACAGAAGAAAACTGAGTTCTTCGGCTGGGGGTCGTCGTGTAGAGCCAAACTGATTTGGTGTTGCAGAACAAGCCGGGCCCTTTCCGTTCACAGCGGAAGCTGTGAGCCTGTCGATAGGAGTAAATCTGCTCTCTGAAGCTGTTAAATGCTTTCCTGTCTCCCCCCGGCCAGCCGCTTCCTCGGGAGCCCGCTGCACGCTGCTGATTATTTTATCGACATCCTCAATACAGACATATTCAGGAAACACTCGGCCTCTGATAGCCCGGGATCCGTTTTTCACATATTGTTGCACTTCCTCTCCCTGCGAGGATGTGGCGGGCTGACTTTCTTTATGCGGCCAGAGGAAAATAACGCAACACATCTGAGAGGAGAAAACAACCCAGAGTCCCTTTCATGCTCGAACCGAGCCACAGCTCGCTGCGTAAAAGCGTGTCGGGATGAGACTTCTCCACCGCACTGTTTAGGTTTTTAGACTAAAAACCTTTGGAGACTGACACCCCCACCCCCCACCCCCCAAAACAGTTTCCACAACGGAATCTGGAAAATGTTTAAATTTAGATTCTTAACTCACATTTGGATGTTGAACAAACACGATTTCTTGAATGAAGCAAACACGTGACAGGCCACCGCCGCTCTTAAAACACTTGAGTTATTTCTTCAAATGTGTGGATAGGTATGCTGCTTTTGGAGCTAGAATTATTTTTATTTTTGTTTACTTTTATTTTTTAGCTAGAATTCATTTCAACCTAGTCGGTGCGTTTGCGCGGACTTTTTTTCCTGACATAAAATAACCCAGAAAATGTTAGTCTCTTTTATCGGCGGAGTGGGTTAAAAACAACACATTTTTGACTTACTTATATGGAGGTTTTAACGTGCTTCTTCATAAATGTTCTGTTTTAGCCATTCTTAACACCTAGAAAAAGTCGTACACTTAAAGTTGTTTTTTTTCTCTAAACTGGAACATTTGAGTTTCTAAAAATATATCCAAATTAAACATCAAGAGCCTCTTTCAGTCTACTGGTAACTTAAATAGATGACTTTCTTCCCCCTCAAAGCTGCGTGTTTTCATTTCGGCCGAGTTTCCGTTAGTCCAGTTGAGGCCGTGACAGTTAGTGTCACGGGTTCAACAGTGTCTGTGCTGAAACAGCAGCAGCGCTCTTCTCCACTCAAACAAAGCTGGTGCGCGCCGTGCAGGGCGCGCGTGCAGGCGGAAGCGCGCCAGGCGGATATTGGGCCAGAGTTACGGCCTTCCTGAGAGGAGCGCGCGGCCGCCGGCTGCTGCGTCTGCGCCGCCGAGTTCAGAAACACTCGAGAAGCGATCAGTGGAAAGAAATCAGAAACTTTCGATGTTCGATCCCAGGAAACACCACGTTTTATCAGAATAATGTCCTACTGCAGGAATAAATCACAAAAACGTTGAATAAACTGTCACGGGGACGTCAGGCCTTCGTTTATGTTTCATTCTTATTTCAGATTTCCTCACAAAACACAAACGCTGATTATTCACACTAAGACCTTCATCATCAAAATGGATTGTTTTCAATCCAACCCCGAGGATAAAACGGGACTAACCTTATTCACAGAAAAACTCAAGAAAAAAAAGCCAAACAAACAGAAATTGGGCTGAAACGAAACCATTATAATTAAAACAAAAAAAAAAACAAATAAAGTATTCCTCCAAAATGGAACATTAATACCTGCCAACAACTGGGTCGAAGAAATAACTCGAGTATTTTGGGCGGAAAAAAACCTACGGGACAGTTTTGGGATCAATGCAATAATAATAATAATAATAATAATAATAATAATAATAATAATAATAATAATAACAATAGTTATTATAATAATGATAGTTATAATAATAATAATAATAATAATAATAGGAATGATGCCGCTGCAACAGACTGGCGACCAGTCCAGGTGTGTCCCCTGCCTTCGCCCATGAGTAGCCGGGTTAGGCTCCGGCAGCCCCGTAACCCCGAAAGGGATAAAGCGGTTCAGAAATTGAATGAATGAATGAATAGGAATGATAAGAATGATTTTGAAAGGTGTCTTTTTCCGCGCTCCTGCGTAGTTTCCTTGCTGTTCTCTTAGTATTTGGTGGGATGTGATCTCCAGGTTTCCCCTCATCCTCCATGTTCTTATGTTTGAAGGGAAGCCGCTGTTGTGGACGCCGTTCATCCAGCGGCCTCTGCATAAGAGGAAGGGCGGCCAGGTCCGCTTCTCCAACGACCAGACCGTGGAGCTGGAGAGGAAGTTCGAGACGCAGAAATACCTGTCCCCCCCCGAGAGGAAACGACTGGCAAAAATGCTGCAGCTCAGCGAGAGACAGGTAAGGCCATTATTATTATTATTATTATTATTATTATTATTATTATTAATATTATTATTATTATTATTATTATTATTATTATTATTATTATTATTATTATTATTATTATTATTATTATTATTATTATTATTATTATTACCATTATTGTTGTTGTTGTTGTGCGCCTTGCTGGAAGTGTTCTGAAAGGATTTTCGGGAGCGACTGCTCCCCACAGAAAATGGGATTTGGTTTTCTTTAAAAGCCGGATCACATTTTCTCTAACAGCCCTTTATCTACAAAATATATTTTAAGATATTTATTTGACAGTTCTCTGAAACCTTCATTAAAGAAACTCAAACTGGAAAACAACACAAAACTGCAGAAAATTTCGATTAAAAGGTGAAACAAAACGTTAAGAGAAAAAGACGATAGAGCGGTTTGTGTCATGTAACTGGAACCTCATGCAGGATCATCTGCTTCTGGATCTCTGTTTATTTCTTTTCTATTTTCACATCCTAAGTGTCAACAGTTATCTGCAGCTGGAATAATTCACTACAGTAAACTGATAGTTTGTTCGAAAGATGTTTTGGAATTTAAATTATACGTTTTTAATTACATTTTAGATATAGATTTTTTAATCCCGATCATACCTGAAGCATTAGTGTGCATGCTCCTTCTTATGCAGGGATTCACACCCTTCTTGGGGATGCAAGAGAGAAAATATTAAGGTTAAAATCCAAACTGATCCTCCCGGGCCTCCGCTCACTGTCCCGCGTCACAGACAGACGCAGTGACGTCTTACAGCTCAGAGTAGAATAAAGGATTACTAACATTATAGATGCTATTATCACTATACATATAATATTATAAATATGTTACTATCATGGTTTTTATGATTAGTATGTTGTTATTATTATGATAAATAGAATAATAATTCTTTTTTATGATCTGCTCTATCACCATGATTATATGAAACACATTATATTCAGACATTCAAACGCTTCCTTGTTTGTTAGGTGAAAACCTGGTTCCAGAATCGCAGAGCAAAGTGGAGAAGACTGAAGCAGGTAAGCAGGCAGTTTGGTTTTTTCAGCATCATCCGTCTGTTTGGGACACTGGTCAGTTTCTCATTGGTTCCTTCCTCCCGGTACCAGGAGAACCCTCAGGGGGGGAAGAGGGAGTTGGAGGACTGTGTTTCTGGGAAGAGTCTTAAAGCAGAGCAAGCGGCGGAGCAGAGCCTGGAGCAGAGGCAGCAGGCTGGCCTGGTCTGCCAAGCGGTACAGGCGGGACAGCAGTCCCACACAGACCCGGACTCGGAGCTGTCAGAGGACTCAGACCAGGAGCTGGACATTGAAGATGATGATGAGGAGCTGAAGCTAGACGCCTGACTCTGAGAGTCAGACTACCGGATGGACTCTACAGCAGCTGGTTTGATCCCTGACGGAGAAAGGGGGAAGAACAGTTTTTCTTTGTCTCTGCTGCTCCTTCCCGTCAGTCTTGGAAGGCTGGATGAGGAAGAAGACTTCAAACAGGAGAGCATCTTTCCTCTGTGAAGGACTGAACCCTGAGACGCCTTCAGAGTCAAAGTTCACGGCAGGACTGTGTGACGCTCCGTGAAGATGAACGACGTCGTGCTTGTAGGTTAATCTCTGTTCTCTAACTGCTGTTTTCTGGACTAGAAATGCTCTTAGATCTAAAATCTGTGTTATAATATGGGGTTGAGTTAATCAGTCAGTGTAACATTAAATGTATTCAGTTTGGTTTTTTCAGAAGAACAGTGTTGTGTAGATAAAGCATCAGGAATATGTTTCTGTTGCTCAAACTTGACCAAAAAACAAAAGCAAACAGGATATAAAGAGACACTAAGATTAATTTGAAAAGACAAACTTCTAATAAAAGAATTGATTTTCCGGATTTTCAGTTTGCAAAGAAAATCTTCAAAAGACCAGAGCTCACAATAGAAAGGAAAGTCTGAGGTCAGTAATCCAGCGGCAGCTCTGTCCTGGTCTGTGTTCCTCTTCCTCTTTGTCTTCTTCACAAAGTGGTTCATGGATTCATGGTTCGTGCTGGTATGAATCCCAACAGCTGCAAAGCCAAAGCAAACGGACACAGACCGAACAGCTTTAAGGAGTTGTTTCCAAAGGTTCCCAGCTTTACTGTCATTGAATGACTTTATGGATATGGATGAAGTCATGTCTGTCATGAAAGGCCTCTTTCTCCAGAGGATGCTGTTCGAGGCATCATGACGTCAGGAAGAAGTTTGACTTCAGATGAAACTTTGTAAAGTACAGAGAAATGCTCTCCTCTGAGATCATCAGTGGGGTTTGGATCAGCAGGAACTCTGAAAAACACAACCTTCTTCACTGGCCATTAGCTGAGTGAGACGTTTGTGTTTTTATTTTGTTTAAAAAACACAAGATTCACATTTCAACCAGCACAAGAAGAAAACAAACAAGTTTATCTAAAGCAAAAGCAATCAAAAGGCTGACAGGTTGTTATGCTGTGTTACGGCAGATTTTTTGCTGTAGCTGTCGCTGGTGTAGCACAGAAAGGGCATGCTTGTCCATGTTTCATTTGGAAGGTTTCTATGACTGGAGAATGTCTGAACTCAGGGATTTCCTTGTGAACTAATGTCTCCAGACCCCTGGTACCCCTGGACGTTTCATCGTTGCCCCAGATCAGATAACTGTGGCTGTTAGGGATCTGCAGAGCTGATGAGCTGAACCAGGCGTGTTAACCATGCAGGCGGGGAAACACTGCCACAGCCTCCAGGGAATTTGCCTCTTTTGGAATGAAATCTCAGCTGAATCTTTGTTCTTTAAGGACACAATCGTCTGAACTGTTTTGGGGTGACGCTGGATCGCGTATCATACTTCCAGCAGTAGCAGCACAGACTGTGGTTCACCCTCAGAAGGTTGTTGGTTAGATCCCAGATGCAGTCCCTGCTTCATAAGGAAGAGCATCTGCTAAATGGTCAGGGGCTTCTCTCTGCTGCAGTAAAGGTCACCTCATTTCTGGAGACTTTGAGGCCGAACCCCGACTGTCCTGGAGAATCTGAGGCCCTCACGTTGGCCCTGCATCTCTAGTTTGACACAGAACTGTAAACCAAAGTGGAAGCTTTAACAGCTATAGACTAATACATTCTCACTGCAGGGTGGAGAGTATCACTTCTTACACTCCTTCATTCCAGCAAACATGGCCTCTGACTCCGCTAAAATGCAGAGCGGGGCCTACAGCGCTGCTACAGACCATGACAGCAGTATCTCTGTGGACAAGTTTGTTTTGGAGGACACACAAATGTTCAACTTCTAATCAAAGCCCAATCACTGCTCTTTTTTCTCCTGTCTGAGACGAGGACAGCTACAGATCAGCAAACAGTTTGGACCACATCGATTGTTGTCCCATCACCATATTCAACTTCAAATAGCTTATCATCAAGCGCTCATGCAAACATGGTGAGAGGGAGTTTTCAGTGAGTAGATTAGGTTAATGATTGAGGGAGACCTCAGAGGAGACAGCAGCGAGACTGGCAGAGACATGACGCACACAGAAACACACATGCACAGGTACACTCAGCCGAACAAATTCTTTACTGAAAATCTCAAATTAAAAAACGAAAATTACTTTCTTTTGAGGAAAGGAAACCTAATTTCAGCAGGTGTTGGGTATATTTGTGTGGGAGAGCTGTCGTCGCTCTCTTGACCTTAGTGTTGCATTGCTGCAGTTTAACGGCCTCGCATGCAGGTTATTCCACAGCCAACAGCATACACATCGATCCCTGCCTCTGGATTGTGTAATGGTTCACAAATCCTGCAGAGGAAAGTCAACATGTGAAGGAATACGGAAAAACACGTCCCTCTGATCCACACACACATGCACACAGTGTGGCAGTCTTTTCCAGTACAAACCTCACTGCATGACCTCCTCAGAGTGAGAGAACAGCTGTCAGTTTAGGATGCAGGGGGTGTGTCCTTCACCGTCCACACTGCACTGCACACTTAAGGGCTTAAAAATGCCGTTGATGCAGTTACTTCACTTGAGCGGATGTTTCAGTGTTTTTGAGTTTGTCTGCCTCTTTCTGCCCTCTCATGATTACAGCAAAGTATTTCTAATATCTTTTGACAAATGTTAGATTCCTTCATGTTTTCTTAATGTGAGCTAAACAGAAGTAAGTTTGGAAAAAGTTATTTTGGTTTGATGCACCTTGCTTCTTGTGTAGCGCCTCGAGAGAACTCCGTTGTTGGCCCTTTAAAAATCAACTTATCTGAATTTAAAAAAAAGTTTGAGAAAAAATATTTTCAATTTATTCAAAGATCCAAATGCAGAACATCTTTAGGTTATGTGAGGGATGATGCCTGGTGAGTCCATTACCACACATTAATGGACTCTGCGGAGGCGTGAACTGTTTGATGGAGAACGGTTGCTTCCACCAAGTCACATCATTTCTGACAACGGGCACCTTCTACCTGCTTATACCATCATCACTTACTTCAACCTTGTTATTAAGTATGTTTTGTTATTAAATTGCTTTTCACAAGAAGTGGACTCTTTGATACTGTGTGCAACGTGTTGTCATGGTAACGACTACCGAGCCTGCAGCTCACCGTGCAGCAGCTGGTGCATGAGGACTAACCAGCGGAGGAAAGTGGTGCTAATCCTCACGTGACGTGATCGGGAAAGTTTTTACTGCTTGTTTTTGTTCAGATGATGAGAAAAAAGTTTGTTTCAAAAAACAAAGTCCACATGTTTTATTGAAGAAATATCTACCATCACCTCTGATCATTGAATGTGGATCAATAAACCAACTATTTACTTCATAAATTAGAACAATGATTTACTTATTTATTAATAGCTTACTTAGACATAATTGTTTAATTACTAATTCATTATTATTCATTACTCTGTGTTAATTAATAAGGTAAATGACACAAAATCAGAAGCAGTTCAGCAGAAAATGCTTCAAGCTTTGTTCACGTATCACTAAAGCTTTCTGAAATCTCTTGATGGGGATCAATAAGAAAAAAAACATCCCAAATCCCACAGAAACGATCACTGAGTGGGTGGTGGGAGGTCTGAGACCTTTGCTCAACGTTTGAAAAGCAAAAGGAAGACTATTTTATGCTGAATAACTGATCCTGAGGCAGCTGTTTCTGTCTGTCTGCAGTTTCTGCTCCCAGTCATGTTAAAATATGGTCCCTTTCATTATTTATCTCCAATAAAGACGTGAAGGATCTGACTGGGAGAAATGTGGACAGTTCACTTCCACCACAGCAGATCCATGTGTTTGCTCAGGAGCAGCTCTGGCCTGACATGTTCTTCTGGGGTTGGTTGCTCCGGATCAGTTCTGACTCAGCCGTGAGCCGCCCAGCTCTCTGAGTTGCACAAACGGGATTCTTCCTGCTGCCCTTTTGAAGCTCGCGTCTTCTTTTTTTTGGTCAGTCGGAAAAGGAAAAACGTGTTTTTTGTTTGCGGCACCTTTCACACACAGAGGCTTCGGTGAATTCTTCTAGAAACAGATCCCGCTGAAACACGGACCAACCATAGGGATGATGATCACATGGGGGGAGGGAGGGGGACGCTACTTCCACCTCAGACGAGTCTTTGATCACTACTGTGTGTGTGTGTGTGTGTGTGTGTGGGTGTGTGGGTGTGTGTGTGTGCGTGGTATTGATGGACACAAGTTAATGTGTGGTTATATTTGAACGACTGAGGAATGTGTTGACTGTTGACCTTGGCCAAATGGAAGCCATTATCTCTCTGAGCTGACCCCCCACCCCCACCCCCTCTGACCTGATAAATTATTGAGAGAAAACATTGCTCACATTGATACAGGAGCATAGACACAGGGACACGGGAAAAGAGAGACAGGATTCAGTAATAAATCTCCCTGCTGAGAAAATCAAACAGGAGACCATGTTTGTTCACTCCAGGATTTACTTAAACACTTGTATCGATTTAGACGCAGTTCTCATGCAAAAGCCGCAGATGACTCAGAGGTGTAAGTCCAAACTGTAGCATTTACTCAAAGACAAGTGGAGGAAAGAAAATCCATCCGCAACTACAGGAGGTCTGGGTGGAGAAACTCGAGGGTTCAGGTTCATCTGATCGTACAGGGGGATTCACTGGGTCCCTTTCGCTGGCGTACAGGTGGGCAGGGATCATCCTCCACTGTGACTGAAGGTTCTGCTCTTTATTTATCATGGAAAAGCGTGTGGCCTCGTCACAGCGCGGACATGGCCTCCATGTGGTGGCTCCATCTGCTGCTTGAGACCCGCCGGTGATCACCAAAGCTGCACGTCAACAACCGCATTTCAGAGCTCATCAGCCAGTGACGTGTGGCCTGCTGCTGCAGTAGAACCTCCATCTTTCTGGACTCTGCCTTTCTCTTTCCTCCATACCTGGAGAAGCGCCAGCAAACACTGGTTCTGGAGAACCTCATGAGCTTCATGAGTGATGCCTGATCATGCTGTGAGACACTGACGGGACAGTTTTGAAGTCATGAAGGTGAGAATCCCTGCAGTCAGACTGAAGTTCAAACATGGATCTGTTTAACTCTCACCATTCAGGACCTCAGCACTACTGCTGATAAAAGACGTGGTACTGATTAACTAGTTAGAGCAGTGCCAACCTATAAGTCACCACTCCATGAAGCTCTGCTCTGCCCCCCCGCAGCTCAGACAAACCATCCAGCACCATCATTTTCCTTTGTCTAAATAAAATAGAAATGGCCTTTCACCTCATCTCATTTGCTCACAGAGATTTTCTGAACTTTGGTGTCTTCTTAGACAGGCTTTTTCAATCCAATCTCTCAAGTCTCTGAAGTGGATTTTCTACTGGAACAGTGGGGTAATGGGCCTGTTGGAAGGCTATCTCTTTGTAGTATCAGTGCTTCTTGGTAATACATCTACAGTTTAAGTTTGGGGCCACATGTGGTTTTCTACAGGTTTTCAAGGCTTTTTCTTGGAAATCTGAGTGTGATCTCAGTGCAGTGGTTGGAATTGTGGTTTTAAAATCAAAATGCAGGAAATCAACCAACTACTAGAAACCAAGATCAACAACAAAAAACCCCAACATGAGCAGCCTGAATGGAGATGAACTAGAAATGAGCTGAAAGAAATGGAGATGAAAACATCCGGAGCATTTACAAAACAGCAAAGTTAACAGCAAAACCTGCTGTGATGTGACACAGTTTTATCCAAATACAAGAATATGAAATCAAACAAACTGAGACAGTTAGCTGAAAGACACCAGACCTAATGCACTGTGAACTATCTGATACCTACAAAGACCTAAAAAATCGTAAGAAAAAATATTTAAACCTTTTAACATTCAAGTTGTTTTTATGCCAGGTTGGAAGTTCTTTTACCTTCTCTTTGCTCTACACCTTTATAAGCTTTTCTCAAAATCAGCACAGTTGAGGTTTTTGTATCATTAGAAGCCAGAAGTTAGACTGGCATTCATTGCCATTGTTTTGGAAACAAAAAAGTGGATTTAGGTGATGATGATTTAAAAAGATGGACCAGCTTAGGTCATGTTCTTATTTTGTTCACGTTTTGTACTAAAATGAGTCATTTCCACTTATTATACTTTTTTTCCTCTGCAATCAAAATGAACCACAATTAGGTGCAGAAAAATACAAACTGTTTGTAGACACTTGCTTGAATGCTTGTGTGGAACTCCTTGTTTCTAGATGTTGGTGATTCCTGAGGTTTCTAGTTAAGTCAAAATGACCTACTGCATGAACAGATCATTTTATTACTTTCTAGTGAATTTCTTCTTTTGTTCTCTTCCTGTTTTTAGGTTACCTCTTTTTGCAATGAATATGTGGCCAGTGTTTTTTGTTTGGTACCAAACTCGGTTCTGCCTCTCATCCTTACTGTGAGTCCGTTCAACAGACATATTTCATGAAAGCTCGGTTACAACAAAGAAAAACATCCAGTAACCACAAACTCCTTCATGTTTTATGCCATGTTAAAGTGCATTGTATGAAAGACAAAAGAGCATGCTTTTCTTTGTCTGCCAGAGATGTGTGTCAAACAGAGTTTTACTGCGGTCAGGTTTGTCAGTGTTGTCCCGACCCATCGGCAGCACCAGGGAAATTGGCCGTGAGCTGATTTGTGTTGAAAGGAGCAAACAGCTGCTGTGCTGTGTGGCTCCAGAAGCCAAGCAGCATGTGATGATGACAAATGAGAGGAAGAGAGCTCTGCACACCATTAACCTGATGACCGCTCTTCCACCACTTGGTCATCTTTTCGATTTGGACTCCTTATTTCTCATTAGAGCATCACTCTGCTCATTGGTTTTTTTGTAAAGTTGTTGTCCTGAATCTAAATACAATGAATTGCCTTTGAAAAAAGATGTGTTGCCTAATCAGAGTTGAAGCTCAGATCTAAAGAGTGAAGTTATTTTTCTTTTTGATTCTCCTGTCTTTTTTTTGCTTTTTTTGGTCACAAAACAGTCTAATGTTGTGTGCTTGTGTTTGCTTTTAATCACCTCTTGTTCTGATTTGATTGAAAGTTCAGCATGATCATGCTCCAACAGAGATTATCACAGTTTATCAGGACAGAGAGCCCACATGCAGGACGCTGAGGTTCAGATATCTTCATTTACTGAATGAACTGATGAGGTACAGGACAAACAGAATCAATCCATCTATTTAGATTGAAAAGGAAACATCAGAGAAACTGATCAGCTGGAACCACTAACAACACCAGGATGCACACAAAATCAGGTCAGGGAACAGGATCAATACAGAAAAAAAAATATTTATATATATAAAATCAGGAAAATGATCTGCAGATGAAACAAGAACTAAAGGAAATAAAAACAAAGCCTCAAAACTAAATCAATATTCTTTAACGTTTACCTCTAGTGTGTGTTCTTCAAGAGTTATCTCAGCTGGTACATCAAAAATTGAGGTCTGGAGTTGTCCCAGAACCCCCTGCGTGCGTGCGTGCGTGCATGAGAAGGGCCAGCACTGACCCCTTAATCCCCAAACAATAATCCAATAGATGGTGTGTGAGGGAGGTCATTTGAAGCAATGGAAAACAGGACAGGGACATGGGGGCTTTCTGAGAGATTCATTCCTCTGGCAGCTAAGGAGATATCACTCACTGCTTCACGGGTGCACTCAAGTGTACTATTTGCTTTGCAATTAGGCCATAACCAAATGGGAGATAGGAAGGTTTTAAAAGTATTCACATGATAGTCAGAGGAGTACAGGATTTTCTGCCTCACCATCCAATTTAGATAACGTCCATTTAAACAATTAGCTGCTCAAACAAGCTGCCGCCGCAGAGCACGGCCTCTGATAAATAGCTATAGCCAACATCCAGCTGAATCCAAGTGCAAATAAAGGGCAATGTGACTTTTTAGCAACTATACTGACAGAAATGTGGGGCTTTAAAGGATAGAAACATGCCCCTGCTGTGGTAAAACTGTCTGTTTCTTAGTTTGTTCAAAACATCTAAACATAAACATCTACAGTCTTGTTAGTTCACTCAATTATAAACGGCAGCTCCAAAAATGAATAAAATAATCACTGTCATTTAATGCACAAGTTGAGGCATAAAATGACCAAAAAACACACAACATGAATTAAAAGAAAAGAGTTTCTCTGTTGTTCTCCAGAAACATTCTCAAAGCAAATGTTGGATCTGTGGTTCTCTTTCTCTGCATGAAACCATACTGTTGTTCACGAATATTCCCTTCTCACTTCAGTCTAGCTTCCTCTGCCCTTTACACGTTATTGTATGAGTCATCACCTTTATTCTCCTGTTGTTTCCATAATTTGGCATGCCCCTCATCTTCTTCAAAATGGAACCAGATAATTCTTTCTCCATTTCTGAGACATCCTTTCACTTTACAAGACCTCGTTGAACAGTCCAGTCAGAAACTCTACTAAACACTCCTTCACTTTGTCATTCCACCACCAAGACTCCTGATCTGCTGTCTTCTATTCAGAAGAAACACCAGGAATCTTCTTCTCAGTTCCACGATTACTTTAGCTGAAGATGTCCAGTCAGCTGGAAAACCTCCTGATCTCCTAAAGTCTGTTTCAAGCCCTAAAATCCAGCATCACTCTTCCTTTTTATCTTCCACCACTTGGTCCTCTGCTCCGCTTTCTCCTCTTCATCTTCTTCACCACCAGAGTCGTCCTCACACCACCATCCTCTGCTGTCTGCTTACACTCTCCCAGCTACCACTTGCTGATCTCTTTCAGATCACATCTGAAAAAGATCTCATCAACGTGCATTCTCCTCCCCTGTTCTCCTCTCTCTTCTAGAAAAATATCTTCACCACTGACATTGGATTTCTTTCATCAAAGTTCACCACCATCTGTCCATCTGCACTCCTGTACACCAAACTTTGTCTTCACTTCCTCATTACATCTATTTCCCTCACTCACACACCCATTAAAGTCTGCTCCAATCACCACTCTACCCCTCTAGAGATATCCTTCAAACACCTCTTCCTTTTCTTCCACCAACAGTTTTCCAATTTTCACCCTTTTTGGGACATAGTTTTTGCAGAGCAACAGGAGTTTCAGATCTAAGTTGTGGGTGGGACCAGTGGTGCAAGGAAAGCCTACTCTCATTTCCCATCATCAATCTGTTTACACTCTCTCCTGCTAGCTTACAGCCTCTTATATCCCCAGCATAACATCGGAGTTATAAAGCCGTACAGTTCTGATCCAGATTCCAGCTCAGATGTTCATGGATCTATTTGTCTGTAAGTGGATGCATCAGAATGGAGTGGAGCAGAGAGCTTGAGGCTTGCAGATTGTATTTTCTATGTTCCTGATTCATAACGATTTGAATAATGAAATACTCTGAAATGCAGTATTAATCTTAATTTTCTTTATATATGTTCTCCATCATTTTGGGGATGTGGGTTGCCAAAATACTGCAACAAAAACAACAGACAAATTAGTGAAAAAGTTTTAGTTAAAAAGAGAAAAAAGCTGTTGTCTTTAATTTGATTTGCATGACATGCATTAAATGTGCTTAAGATTCAAAAGCATGAGCATTTTCATTCTATTCATTCATTTTTCTCCAAAGGAAGTGATCCAGCATCCGCCACAGGAAAACTGTAATCACAGTTTCTCTAATCATCTCAGACAGAGAATGTTTTTAGCAAAGCGTGTTTTCCTCTGGAGATCTGCTTGTTTTCTGTATTCCTGCACATATAGGGTTTTGCAGTGTCTGCTGGCCAGCGTGGAATGTGACAGGAAGTAGATCAAAGCCATGTTTGTGGTCTTATCAGCAAGACCTTTTTTAGTTTTTTAACATTGAATGCAGCAAGACTCATTCAAAACGTTGTTAAATGCTTGTTGTTTTTGGTTGACAGGTTGGCAGCTCTACAGGTGAACTCAACAAAAGCTCAAGGCTCTCTGCATTCACACCGGACGCGGCTGGCGCGGTGGCCGGTACAGGTACCAGATCTACTCGGCCTGTCAGAACGGCTCGGGGTCTTGCGATGACGTCACCCTATTTTATTGGCTGTTAAGTTGGCACGATGATGTGTAAGATAGTGATTGGCCCAGACAAATCGATAACGATAATTAGGATCGTCGTAACTTGCAGTTATTTGTGAGAAACATGGATGACTTGTTTATTGAAATTTCAAAACTACATTGCACCCTCACTTCAAAGAATAATTCGTTTTTAATGCTTTCAACATGTTTTAAAAATGAAATATAAACTTTGCAATCATAACTGTTATATCTGATGAGGTTCTGTAATTCCATAGTTTGGAATTTGATTAATTTCTTAGGATTGTACGCTTGACGCTCAACATCATCCACGTTTTCCATAATGTGGTTGACAAATGAAGTTTGTGAGCGGTTGCTCTGCGGCCGGGGCATCAAGGAGTTGAGCAGTAAATCTGAGGCGTGTCAAACGAGAAGCAGCAGAAACAAATTTGACGCCTCTCCCGCGTCCGGTGTGAATGCAGCATTAGTTAGTTCTTGAGGTGGGCGGAGCAAACTCTGACATTAGCGTGACATCAGTTTATCCTTCCAGTGGATATTTGTTTATAATAAAACAACACAGATTTTGTTGCTGCTCTATTTGCGTTCAAGAACCAAGAATTGGTGTTTTCTATAGTAATAGAACTCTGGTGGTTCTGGTAAAGAGACTTTTGTTTGTTGTGTTCTGTTTGTGCACAGATGTGACATTTTGAAATAATAAAAAGCCCTGTTAAGTATGGTAAATTCTGGATTTTCAGGGTAAAATCTTCACAGAATAAACCAATGCCTTACTTTAAACAACTGCCAGAATCAGATAGTTCTGTCTCAGTGACCATTTTAAAAAGCTAAAACTAAAGAAATCAGACAATGATCAGATGTTTGGTGTACATGTGAACTGGTTCAATGAAGGCGCAGACACTAATTACTCTTTTCAGTTTGGGTCATAGAATGAACGAAAGAAGAAATAGCAGAAAATAAATTTGCTTTATTTTACAGTTTCTTGAATGAAAAGATTTTCATCTTTTTTATTTTAACTTCTTTTACTTTGAAAGGTCAAACTTTCTCGTAAAGTGGCTTTAAGTAAAACTTCTACAGGCTGTCTTAAGTTTCAGATAAGATGCTTTAATGGATATATGCTTTTCTTTCATTTTGTAAAAATCACAAAACATCTTAATTTTCAAACATGATTTTACATTATTTTAAGGAGGTGGTGAGAACATCAGTGGTTCTTCTGCTGAACCGGTCAGGACTGACCAACACATGAAGGTCAAGCAGCAGAGCTCTGCAAAACAGGAACTAGCAAAGTGGAACCATTCAAAAGAAATGATCCTTTTCTTATTCAGACTAAGTTTGATTTTTGATTTTTTTCATCTCTTCATTTTCTTAAACAAAAATTAGAAATGATCGAAGATATTTAACCAAAACTCTTTTATTCTAACTTCCCCTTTTGGAGTTGACCTGAATTCAAAAGGTAACTAAACAGAAGCTATAGAAAAGCTATAGAAAAACCAGTCAGCTGGCATTTTGTGAGCTGCTGCTGGCTTGATCATCTCATGGAGTGCTTTATAGAATGTATTTGTTTCATGTGTTGAAACACATTTATCAAACTTCCACTTCTGGTATCAACAGCCTTCAAACAGAAGTGCAGGATACGGGTTGATGCGCCAAGTTTGAAGTCACAAAACTGAATGTCATGGATCTGTCAGCGGTTCTCACCTCCGACCACCAGAGGGAGCCCTCGCTTGAGTATTGAGCGCCCAGCTCCATACTTCAACTCCCATCAGCCACTGCCTCAGTTTACTACCTGCTCAGCTGTTTCCATTACTGTTGTTAACCACTAGCATATATACTAGCACCAGCCTTCATTTCTTTGCGAAGTCTTGTATTTTTTTGTTTGTTTTTTGCCTAGCCTAGCCTTCTGAGCCTTTACTTCGAGTTTGTCTTCCTGGTTCTCTGATCCTTTGCGTGTTTCATCGTTCACCTGCCTTGCTTTTGTGTTTTGACCCTCGCTTGGACTCTGACTACGATTATGCATGGTTCCTGTTCTACTCCATTAAAAAATTTGCATATGGATCCAAACGCCTTAGCGTCCTCATTTCACCGAACCAGTTCCCTAGACCTGAAGAAGCTGTTCCTTTCTGGGAACAAGCTCCTCTTTGCTAGCTGTCATTTTAACGTCTGCGCGTTACGAGAGGCGGGTGGGCTGATCTTATTCTGAACAAGAAAGCAGGATCTGAAAGGAAAACAAATCTGGAGGAATGAAAAAAAGTAAATTCGACACAGTCGATAAAATCGATTTATTGCTCAGCCCTGTTTTTGCAGATTTTTACAACAGTGGTCATACTCAAATTCACTCAAGTTAGATTTGTCTTGTTATTTTCAGGGAACATTCTGAACTCCTAAATCTGTTCTCTGTGAACATGTCACTCTGTGGGATGAGTTACTTTAAAGCTTAAAACTATGTTTTATCGAGACTGACGACAGACAACACAAATGCCTTTTACTCTGTTCATGACATCAAATGTTTACACGGCACCCCTCGAAACAGAAGATGTTTTCTTTTGCCAGGCTTGTGTTTTTGATTGGCTGGTTTATGTGTTTTCAGGGTGACAACACTGGAACAATCACCTGCATCTGCAGAAAACCGCTTACAAATCTCTTCCTGTCTTGCTGAGTTTCTATGCACAAAGATGAAGGTGGATTCCACCCAAAAAAAAAAAAAAAAAACCAAAAGTGTTTGTGACAAGAAAGCCAGTCCATCCCACCCTGATAACCTACAAAACCATCATTTGATAAAAGAAAGTAAAAGAAAGACTACATGACTTGGACAGAGTGGGGTCTGACAGGACAAGGGACAGGGTGTCTGTGTAGCAGACTTGTCTTCTTGTGGAATAAAAAATTTACCAAGATGGGTGAAGTCGACTCCTCATTGTTCAGAAGAGTATTTCTGTGAACCCTGCAAGGAGACTCAGAGGTATGGATCATATTATAACAGTGTAATAAGTGCAATTTAAAAAAAACTGAGGAATTGAAGTTCATATGTGGAGTAGAGTTGGTCCCACTGATGACAGAAACAGGCTGCTGTGCAAACTGAGTATGGATCCACATGAGGGACAAAACAGGAGAAGAATGGAGGGGTGGAGTCTGGACAGAAGGCATAGAAAGGAAAGTCGCTTCACTGCTACAAAAGTTTCAATCTCTTCACCTTTGGAAAAGAGTCCCCAACGTGGCCCCCGGTGTGTTTGGACGCACCACTGGAGCAGGACACTTTGGAGTCTTAAAAGCTCAATCAAACCTCACAAGGGCTGTAATGAGACCAGGAAAGACGTGGAGGGCTTACTGTAGTGGGCTTTCCATGAGACACTGTGTCACCACAGTTACAAACAATCAATAGAGAGCTTAAGCTTTCACGTTTCTGCAACCAACATGTACTGTAAAACAAAAAAAATGACAGAAAATAGCAATGATGTTGAGGTATGAGGACAACCACTATGCATCTTACAAAAACTTCATGAAAGTAAGAAAAATTCATGAAGTGGAAAATTAAGAACGCACCAGCATTTAAATCTATAAATCACAATTAACAAAGGTTAAAAGATATAATAAAGTATAATACAATGCAAATATTTATAAAACAGAAAAAAATCCACAGAACATACAAGAACAGGAAAGAGAAGGAGAATATTTAGTTAGAAAGAAAAATGACAACAAACTACACGGTGTGTAGCTGACAGTCACAGGAGTGGTACTGGTGTGTTCTTCTGCTGCTGTAGTCCATCTGCCTCAAGGCTGGACATGTTGAGCGTTCAGAGATGTTCTTCTGCAGACCTGGATTGTTTCTGAGGCTCAGTTTGAACTGCAGCACATCGTCTGGACCACGTCTACATCCCGAAAACCCAGTGAGCTGCTGTCATGCGATTGGCTGATTAGAAATATGTTGGACATAAAGTGACTGGTGAGTGTAAAGGAAGATAAAGGTTGGGAAATAATACGATTTTTCTTTTACTTACACTTTTTTCAAGCACGTATTTGATTTTGTGCTTAAAGGTAAAATAAACCAATCTAAAGTTCAGAATGAACTTTACTAATTTTAAGTATAGAAAACTTTTTGTATACCTTTATTTGTTATTACACAAATCAAATTTTTTCCAGTTGTTGGTCAAAATCATTGTTTGGTTTGAACTTTTATGTTGAAGGCATGTCTATAAATGTATTTCCTCTTTAGCCTTACCCTCTTCATGAGCGGCTCACACTCTGCCACACAGATGAGCAGAGCAGGCGGTGTTTTTATCAGCAGGTGGGTTTATGAGCTGCTGCTGTCCCCTTCATTGGCTTTTACAGCCTGTGTGAACAGCAGGCCTCGTCGCAGAACTTTCTTCACAGAAATGCAGCAGGAATGCTGCCGCTGTTGGTGCAGTGATCATCTCAGGTCAATGATGTATTGATCACAGATGCTTGTATTTGTTTTTGTGTGTGGGGGGTGTATCTAAGTAAATGTAACTTCTTCTGCCTCGTTTGTAGATCACAGCATCTCTTTTTTTAAGGTGCTATAGAAGTAAAATAACGATTCCCACCGACATATGGAAGCGTTAATTTTTAACAGTTCTTTGTGGGGGCTTATTCAAGCATAGCAAGTCGCATAAACATGTTGGAGGACACTTTCCTCAGGTGAAAAGGTTAATCTATATCTGAAGTTTAGAGGTAAAACAATGCACCTGATGGAACAGGAAAGGTTTGCTTCTAAAACTCTTGTTTCTCCTCTTTTCTTTGTATCAATTTACCTAAATAACCATGCACAGCAAACATTTCATTAAGCCACAATGATTATTTTTATTTTAAATGTACTTTTTGTTACCAAAAACACTCAAATGGAGTTTAAAATTTTAAAATGCGTAAATTATGCTTTCATGTTAGACTGATGCTTCTTATTTGACTGTGGTCTTACTGAATAAAAATAATTGATCTGCTATTTGACTGACATGCAGATGTATTAAAACTGTTCTTCTGTGTTTCCATCAGAATGTCAGATATTCATGATAAACTTTGGTGAGACTCTACAAATTTTAAATATTGAAATTTGCCTCTTAGTTGTGGGCAGGACAGCTGGCTTGGTGTAAACCTGCCCTCACTTCCCATCATCGCTTTTTTTGTACTCTCTCCTGCTGGCTTACAGCCCAACATTACTGGTGATTTCAGCTCAGACGAGGAAAACAAAGACACGTACACGAATCTGTTTGTCTGCAGGTGGGTGCTTCAGAATGTCCACCCACAATTTTCCTCAACAGAGTTAAGGTCTTTTTCAAATTGCAAGTTTTCTTCTGCTCCTGATTCACAACAACTGGAACAAAGAAATACTCAGAAATGCTTTTGTGCACCCTCGTGTTGAACCCCAAATTGCTCCTGGTGGTTAAAGGTTGGTGCCAGTGTTCAACAGTGGAGCTGCCATCCGTGTGTCCATGAATGGGTCTGTGACTGAAGTGCCTGGGGCTTTCTAGGAAGGTAGAAAAGCGTGATACAAGTAGATAAACAGATCTTTATTTGTCATTGTCACATGCAAAATGGAATTAAACATGCTTCCTGGTCAGTGCAGCAGTCATACTTTAAAACAACCCATTGTACAAACAGCCAGGAGTACCATCCTTTATGCAGTTGTTTGTTTGCAGCCTCAGTTCATCCATCTTGTTTGGGAGGGATCTGGCGTTTGAGAGGAATAAGCTGTGGTTGAGCGGCTGCCACCGTAGCCTGGCTAGCACATCAACTCTGAGACCTCTTCCTCCCCATTGATGGGATAGGAAACCATGAAGGGCCGGGTCTGGCTATTTCCAATGGAATCTTGTGCAGGCGGATAAACTCGGTTGTTATACAACCATCAAAACGTAATCCGATCCAAAAAGCTTGTGTCGGCTGTAGGAGCGATGAAATCCCGATGGGGGCTGGCACTGAAGAAGAGGAGACCAGCAGAACTTGCACAGGTCAACCCTCATACGGATGTGTAGCACTAAGACTTCATAGGTGCTCCTGAAACTGTCTTTGGATCAGGTTTGACTTGAAAAGAACTGCAAATTCTGCATCTTATGCTTTGTCAGTGTGGTGTCTGTTGATGCAGACTTCAGACCTAAACCACGTGCTGTGATGTTCCTCTAAATTCTTCTCCTCTTGAAGCTACAGTTCTCCCTGTTGCTGGTGGACCTTTTCCTGCCAAACTTTTCCCATTCATCCATTTTCTTAACCCGCAGTATTCTCAGTTAGGGTCATGGGGATGTTTAAGCCTACCATGGACAGATTGCGAGTCCATCAAAGGGCCTCACACATAGTGAACCAATGAAGCATGTTTTTGGCTTGTGGCAGGAAGATGGAGTCACAGAGTAAACCTACACCTGCACAGCAAGGACTCTGTCAGGATGCGTTTCAGGGACCCAAAGTATGACAAACTCAGGAGTAGAAGTAAACCAGGTTTATTTAAGTCAAGGCAAGCTGAGCTGACGGAACAGGCAGGCAGGCAGGCAAGCTGAGCTGACGGAAAGGTAGGCATGTAAGCCGAGAATGAGCACTGCTGGAGGTTACTCTGGAAGTCTGTAGTGTAACGATTCAGCAGAGACTGAAGGACAGAGGGAGAGATTTATGGTGGTAGGCACAGGTGGAGGGAATCAGCTGATTGGCAGCAGGCAGGCTGCTGCTGCTGCCGTGACAGACCCAGCTGAGATTTGAAGCAGGACATTTTCGCTGTGCTAATCACACCATCTTGCAGCTTCTTCCACCCAAGTTTTTCTTAATATGTGTGGACACAGCATTCTGCAAATAACCAGCATGTGCAGTAAAGTCTGTTTCTGATTTCCGTCTTGTGAGTGGCGTTTATGACTGTGTTCTTGACCTCTGTCATGTCAGCAGTCTTTGCCATGACAGTGCAGTGTATTTACTGACCCAGACTGAGAGACGTTTAAAGGCTCTGAAAACTTCTGCTTCAGACCTCGTTCCTTCGCTCTGCTCGGGGCGTTTGTGGGCCGTGGCATGACCCGTGGATTTAAGTGTAGAGAGGACACTCGCTGTTTAATGCAACATCACGGAGGATCCAAAATGGCCGTCAAGACAAGCGCAGTGATCAATCAAACAAAGGGGGGTAGCGTGGAGATGAACTGACTTTATTTTGGTGTGGGTCTTTAGCCGTAGACCACGGCAGGCCAACCCTGACCCTGAAGAGTCACCGCCCTGCCTGTTCTCCAGCTGTGCCTTCACTGTTGACATGAAGATGCTCCACCTGGACAACTGAGAGCTTTCATCACTCGAATATTAAAAGAATGTGTCATTTTTATTTTTTTTAAACATGAAGTGTATGTATTTCTATGAATGTTTTAAAAAATGTAATCCTCCCAAAGGATGGAGAACACCATCCCTTTGAGGTGAGAAAGTAAATGTTTCCTGACATGTTGGCCAGTGGCGAGGAACAAATCCCGTCTGTGTGGATGGAGTTTGAGTTTTCAGAAAATAGCTGCCAGTTTTTATACACTCCCTGGATCGGTTTTTTGATGTCTCTTCTTTTCTTTGTCGATAACCAAACTGAGGCTGTTTAAATAAGCAGATCTAGATCTAGAAGTTGATGATTTGCTGTTTAATAATTATCAGAGGACGAGTGCAGAGGATTAGAGTTAGTTTCTCCACATACTTGAACACATTTTTAGAGTAGATTTACCAGACACATTTTTTATTTACAGATGAAACGGCAGAAACAAATAACCATAAAAGGATGTTTCCCAAATGAAGAGCCTGAACAGCCCCTGCCCCTGTGCTGTGCCTGCTTATGTGGTTTTTCAGGAAACTATTGCCGCGCTGATGTTTCCAGCTTCAATGCGACTGCTCGGAACAATGCAACGTTAATTTGTTTGGTTTCCGCAAAGGACTGTGAAAACAGTGATGGCAACACAGACAGGAAAGGACATTAATAGGAAGAAGGAATGCTGGGGAGTGGGTCTGCTGAGATACGTCCAGCACAAAGGATGTCTGACAAGGATAAAGGTTCAAAGATGGCAAGGTAGCCTCCCATCGTGACAGAGGGAGCAGTCAAACATGGATGATAAGGAACATGGCACCACCCAAAGGAACGACATGTCAGCCAGGACTAAAGAAGAGGACTTACCTCCAGGTTTAAAACTCTGAGTCTGACCTGGGGTTGTGGCAAGTTAACCCACAGATACACGCAGATTCTTTGCTGACCAAAAACAAATGCATTTGTTTAAACTTTTGCACAAACGTTTTCATAATGAAGAAAATAAAAGAGATTTTCAAGCTCTTTAATCAGACGGACTGTTTTAGTGTTTTCTTTTCCAGTTTAACAGCATTTGCTACAGGACACTGACCTCTTCCTGCCACATGAGATAATGTATGTAAGAAGCCTTTGAATTTTTGTAGCTTTTTATGTCAGATCTTCTACCTGGTGAGATGATCTAGATTATTTCCTATTGTCCTGATAATGTAGTAGCTAAAAAAACGTCCCCACTGGTTCTGATCTCGTAAGGGCTTGAACTATAGGTTGCTGTATTGCTCGTGTTAGTCAGTGCACTGGTTAAAAGGTTGAATTTGACACACTCTGGAGTAAACAAGGAAAAAACATCAGACATCACCTGCATCAAAGCCAGCAGGATGAAAAATACAACCATTAGCACAAAGCCAGGGTAAAAAGCTTCAAATATTGAGGGACAGCCTGCTTTAAAAATGGAAACTTTGACACAAACACCAATGAAATCCTCTTAAATCCACTTTAGAAGTTCACAATATACTCATGTAACAAGCTAAGACACTAATTTTCAGAAAAAAATGTTTTTTTGCCCATCAAACTTCATTAGAACACATTAAACAATGTAAAAGATGGTTATCAGCATTTAAAGAACATAAGTGCAAAGTCCCTGTATGAACCCAGCTGCATTCTTGTTTTGAATGGAAACTTATCTGAGACAATGAGGGTAACAGGATGAGCTGTTATCACTTCCTCCCAGTCCCACTTTGTTTAGACCTGCATCAAAGCCTGATAATGCAGCGAAGGAGGCAAAGAGAAGCTGAAGGACGCAGAGGAAGCAGGACAGAAAGTTTGCTGAAAGGTAGATTTGCAAGTGAAATCCTGCCATTTACTTTCAAATAAAAGGTCCTTTCCCTTTTGGAAAAATCCACTTATGTGGGTGAATTCTACAGCCCCTGAAAGACACATTTGGAGTAACCTTCATGCCTGCAGCATCGCTTAAAGGGTAACTGCATCCTATCACACAACAAGATAAGACAGAAAGTGCTTATTATTAGCCATCATACAAAGAAATATGACTGTGTTTACTCCATTTATTTTGTATCAGTTTCATGTAAACTTCATATCAATGTTGTTCCTTTGATTTGCAGCAATATGAAAAGAAAATAATATCTAAGGTTTAAGGATAACAGAAGAACACAAGTGAGATTTTCCAGATATTCCAGTTCTGTGGATGGTAAGTCAGATTTACAGTTGCAAGAATAAAATATGAGAATCCCTTTGGATTGACTTAGATTGTGCATGAATTGAACACAAAATGTGATCTGATGTTTATCTAAGTCATAATCTGCTTCAGCTAATATCACAAAAAACATTGCTTTTGTGTGTTTCTTGAGCACAAAATGCAAAAACTCCCTGTGCAGGATGGACAAAGTGCCAAATGCCTTAATGTTAATGTGTCCGCAGCAAGACAGACGCACTAGACACCACAAAGGTTAGCACTGTTGCTGCTCTCCCTGGACGTGGTCACCATGTAAAGAAGATTTTAAGAGCACAGGGAGCTTGATAAATGGCATGTACTTGTATAGCGCAATGACCTTTAGAAGACACTCCCACTAGACATCATAGACAATACTACTGAACTAAAACAATGCTGTACAGAGGAATGGCTCCAAACCCCTCCTGACCTGTGCAGGTTTGATTCACAACGACAGGAAACGTTTGGTTGAGGTTACTGCTGCCAAAAGAGGGTCAACCAGGCATTAGCCTGAAGGTTCACTTACTTTTCCACACCGCAATGGGAATTTTCACATTTTGTGTTCAATAAACACATGTATAATGTTATAGTTGCTAGTTTAAGCAGACTATTTGATTCTATTGTTGTGACATAGCTAAGCATCAGAACACGTTTTCAGTTTATTAATGCATTAATCAAAGTGATACTAAGGTTCACATAGTTGTCCTTGCAACTGTACTGTTTACGCCTAGGTCATTACTAGTGGAACAGACTGACATGAACACGTGAAATTAAAGAAAAAAACTTTTCCTTAGAGTTGAATATCACTGTTGAAATAGTTCAGTTTTAATAAACAAGTTACAATTTCATTTCATTTTAACACAATCTTTTCCAATGTTGTTTAATTTGACAATTTTTCACTTTAAGAGTCATTTGGGTGTTTTTAAACAGTTTTCACATGAAGCAGTTTAAACTATGCAAAGGTGAACATTTCATTACAAAATATGAGTTATTTCTTAAAAAGGAGGAGTGTAATTTTCTAACACAGGGAACTGGCAGGGCTGCACGGTGGTTAGCACTCTCTAACCACAGCATGAAGGCCCTGGTTCACACGCCGCTGGGATCTTTCTGTGTGGAGTTCCATGTTCTCTGGGACAGGCGGTCGCCAACCCCGTGACCCTGAAAGGGCTATAGCAGGTTCTGAAAATGGAACTGGGCTAAAATCTGTTTAACTTTGATGAACACAACCTGGTTGAGCAGCACTTGCAGTAGCTAATGCTAAGTGGCTAAGGCTAATTTATTAATTAGCAAAAAAAAAAGTATATCTAGTGTATTCTGTCCAGGAGCCAGAGTTCAGAAGTGTGACAGCTGTTGGAAAGAAGCTGTTCTGGAACCTGATGGTTTTAGTTCGGAGACTCCTGTAACGCCTCCAAGATGGTAGGGGGGTAAAGTGTCTGTGCGCTGGGTGACTGGAGTCTATGAATGACATAAAATAACTCCTCTGTGAAAACTTTCAGCCATGTATTTAATGAACCATAATCCTGCAGTTAGACAGCGCGGCTCAGAAACCTATCTGAAGACAAGAAAACATCACAAAAGACATCTTTTTCTAAAGTGCCCCAGAATGTTGTTTTATCTCCCCTCACGTTGACCTTTGACCTCTGCCTCTCTGTCTGTGTGGAGTGGTCTGAAGCTCCTTCTTTGGTCGACGATGGCGGCAGTGGGATTTGCCTATCAGTAAGATCACACCATCTCCTGTTCTACAGCAGCTAACAATCTACAAGCGCACATGTCCTCGCTGTACACGGGTGACTGACTTTGGCAGGCATCATGCTCAAATATGCGTGTGCGCAACACTCTTTCACTTCCCCTTTCTAAATCAACACTGAACCAATTTCACAAGAACGACAGACAGAGCTGGTTTGAACATGGAGCCTGGCACATGCTAACGTTAAACACTAGACACTGCAAGGTCATAAAAGTTGAGTTGAATCAGACTTGGACATTATGACTATTTGTCAGCAGCTGAAACCAGAATCTGCAGCAGAGAGACTCATCAAAGCTGAAGAAAACCTGCACTAGCTCAGATAAGACTGTTACCACAATCACAACATCTAAACACCATGAAAAAGGGAACTAATCCATTTAATCATAAAAATATGTAGCAACTGCAACAGGATTTACAAACACTGATGTTAATGAAGAGGAGCTGAGCTCTCTGTAGGACCGCAATGAAAGTCTTGGCTCGTTTTTGGCCTCAGAAGAAACAAATGTAAACTATTTTAAAATGAAACTGCAGAGCAACGATCTTCCACCAGCAGGTTTCAGCTCTATCCAGTGTTTCAGGATCTCCACCAGTTCCAGTCAATACTTTGATGTGGTGGAGGCTAAAGTGAAGGATACCGGCTTGATGGCAGTGATTACATTTTAGAAATGGACAAAAACATGACAAAATCTGAGACAACCTTACTTTGAGAAAGCCTGCTCACGGCACAGGGGGAGAGCAGAAGCTGATAACTAAACTGATGGACAGAATCTAAACACAAAACAAGTCTAAAACCAAGAAGCAACTAACCTCAAAGTTATCTTTGAAATTACACCACTACAGTTTTTCCTTCACATGCTTTCACCTGTGACCTCTCCAGCCTTTGAGCATTCCGGTGTTTCCCTGATTCTGCCCTGCATCTTTACCTTTTTCTGTCTTTCGAACACATCAGCGAATCAGCTCTGCAGAAACCTGGTGATGAGTCAATGTTAATCCATCCGTCCATCCATCCATCCATCAATCCATCCATCAGTCCATCCATCCATCCATCCATCCATCCATCCATCCATCAGTCTATCCATCCATCCATCCATCCATCCATTGTATAAAACCCAGTGAATCCCTTTTGGGGTCAGGGGGTTGCTGGAGCCTCTTCTTGTTGGGTGGGGTGCACCTTGACAGGTCACTAGTCTCTTGCAGGGTCAAACACTCACACAAACTCATATTCAGACATTTAGAGTCACTAGTTAACGTATGCAGCATCTTTTTGGCGTGGGGTTATGGACCAATGATATTGGTTGTTGTTGTGTTTGATGTCACTTCCTGTTTTATTTTGTTGTTGGTTGTACTTCCTGTGTTTCACTTCTGCTTTTTCAGGTCTCTTGACACGTCCCTCCTGGTGTGTGTTCCTTCCCTCCTTAATTGGCACACCTGTTTTCAATTACCTCATCCTCTCCTCCTGGTTATAAGTCCTCATCTCCCTTGCACTGGTTGTCGGGTGGTTTTTGTTCCTTCAAGGAATTGTCTACTGGGTTTTTTCGAGAACTTATTTTGAATAAATGAAAGACTTTTCATTTATATTTGCCGTCTGCATTTGTGTCCGCATGCCAACCCTGACATTTGGACCGTTTTGGACAGCCAGCATTTGAAACAAGTTTGTTTGTTGTTTGGTGAGAGCACCAACCACTGCACCGGGTAGCCCAGTGTCATTGCACTCATGTTTTCTAGACAGGGGGAGACATTTAAACATTCAGGGTAGCTTGGAGATCAGGGTGGGAAAACAGTTTTAGCAGACAATCTACAGGTTTGTTGTGGGTTTAGTGTCATGCTCAAGGACACAGACTGTCAATTAGAGAATTTGCCCCCCCAAGCCCCTTGATTAACAAACTGCTGCTAAACCCATTTAGACTGACATAAATATTCCCTAAAACATTGAAGTTAACCTGATATTAGCCTCAGTCAGTGTTCTTTATTCACACATATTTACTACTACAGTTGTTCACCATTTAATCACATCAAACCACTTGTGCCTCATTTTATGCCTGAATAATTATTTAAGCTGAAATCCATATCAGCTGAGCAGAGTACATGTTTTTAGAGGATTACTCAGAAATGCGTGAATGGATCAAAATACCGCTTTGAGGTTGTTAATAGTGAGGAATGAATAGAATAATACACGTAAGAGCTCAAAAAGCAGATAAACAGAGGCACATAAAGCAGAGGATCAGTTGGGAATAAACTTTAAATAATGATTTCTCTTTTTTTTTTCCATAACTGTCAGGATTTTACTCATTAACGTACAGCAGAGTAGAAGTGATAGGAGCTCTCAGTCATGAAGTGCTGGACCATTCAGAGGACAATGCACAGATGTGATGAGCTTTCACTTCAGACCTCAGAAATTCATGACACCTCCAGGCTGTGACTCAGGAACAGCACTGAGTTTCATGAATGTGGGCGAGCAGCTGCATCCGACCATCACAGAGAGCGATGAAAGTGCTGGTTACAGTGGGGTAACGCAGTGTTTCTTAACCCTCGTGTTGCATGTTTTACCTTTTGCCCTTCCC
This sequence comes from Oryzias celebensis, assembly GCA_014656515.1. Lineage (NCBI taxonomy): Eukaryota > Metazoa > Chordata > Actinopteri > Beloniformes > Adrianichthyidae > Oryzias > Oryzias celebensis. The sequence continues at coordinate 38,215,532 of BNCR01000001.1, read as the reverse complement.
CTCAGCACCGTGGGGGCGGAGCTCTTTGCACTTTTTAACTCCACTTAAAACCCTCAAATTGCGCGCTCCAAAGACTGTCATTGTGTCATTGTCATTTGAATATTTGTTATTTTGTTTAAACTGTTGAATTTGCCAAGTGTCCTTGAGGAGGTTGAATATTTGACCTTCATCACTGTTGTGTCAATGATTATGTAGTATGTTTAAAAAGGTGTAGATTCAACTTGATAATTAGATGCAAATTGTTACCTAACATTTTTGGGTGATTTCAACAGGTTGTTTTTTACAGTGTGCTTGAATAAATATTGTGACATAAACAATACCCCTTGAAGACTATTTACAGTGTACCTACTACATTTTGCCAACCCAAACACATTACAAAGATGTAAGATGGATTCATTTAATTGTTTAAATGTATTCTTCTATCAAGGTTACATGTGTCTGAGTATATATTTTGTAATAATTCACAATAACTGGGTAATTCTAACCAGAAGTTTTCAGCCAAACATTAGACATTGCAGATGGACAAATGTTATGTTTATCAAATAATTAAAAATACATTAAACGTCACAAAAAAGAATGCTGTCACTAAATATATTATAGTGGTATTTTATGTATAAAAGAAAGAAAAAGATAATAAACACAAAGGATTCACTGTGCATGCCCCAGAGTCAAACTCCTATTTCCACACAAGAAAAACACAGAGAGATGCAATCTTAGCCACTAGGCTATATATCAACCAACTGGAAGAAACTTACAGCCTTAGCCTTTTTATTCAAACAAAACAATGTTTTCCACCACAAGCAACACAGGACGGAGTAAATTTCATTCTACTTTTAAAATGTGCGTTAAAAAACTGCGCTTTTCATGGCCAAAAAGCTTTACCTGGCAATTTGACACCTTTTGCTTGCCATAGACTACAATTGCATACACATCCACTTGCGCTGGATTCTTCTCCTGAATTCCCATAATACAACAAGTCCCCAAGCTACCAGGGGTCGCAGATCAGGAGGTGCTACAACCACACCAGTGCAGACGAAAGAGAGTGTGATTTTAGTTTTTAGGATTTTTTTCATTCTTAAACTTAAATTTGATGTTTTATATGTTTTCATTGCTGCTGACATGTACCTGTAATTCATTTTAGATACTAACTAATATCTATGGCTACATTTAACATTATTTAGATGTTTTATGTTAAAAAACGTGTCAAGCATAGGGCATTTAGGCAAATAAAAGTCAATACCAGAAACGCTTCTTCATTTTCACAAAATAGATGCGTCAGTTGACTCACAAATAAAACAACTCAATCCTCTGAACAGCTTTTTTGTTTTCTTCTTCAACACCGCTCATTCTGTAAGAAAATGGCATTTGACATTTCAGTTTAAAAAACTTCTATAGTAAATGTGTACCAAAATTCAATTAGAAAAATCAAATTTGAAAATTAAAAATGATTAACAGAAATGCTTTTTCATCTTCACAATGGAACTGCATTACTTGTCTCTTAAATAAAATGAAAAATGAATCCTCCAAACTGCATTCTCATTTTCTACTTCAACACTGCTCATTCTGTCACATAATTAAAGTGACAAAGCCAACGAAGACTGCTTTTTCATTTTCAATCACCGCGTAAGATCCATCCATCCATCCATCCATCCATCTTCCTCCACTCATACAGGACCGGGTCGTAGGGACAGCAGTCTGAGCAAAGATGTCCAGACTTCCCTCTCACTTCCTCCAGCTCCTCTGGGACCAGCATGTCCTATGTCTTCCTCAGGGCCTCTGCCCAGTGGGACATGCCCGGAACACCTCGCTAGGGAGGCGTTGCACCAATCCGCCTGCGATCTCATGCTCCAATCTTCCCTCTTCCATGAACAAGACCCCAAGATACTTAAACTCCTCCACCTGGGGGTGGAGCACTCCACCCTACCAGAGAGGACAAACCACCTTTCTCTGGTCGAGAGCCATGGCCTCAGACTTAGTGGTGCTGACCCTCATTCCAGCCACTTCATACTCGGCTGCAAACTGCCCCAATGCAGGCTGAAGGTCCTGGCTCCATGAAGCCAACAGGACAACATCATCTGCAAAGAGCAGAGAGGAAATCCTGTGGTTCAAAAAACCAGACCCCCTCCGGACCCTGGCTGCACCTAGAAACACCGCCCTCCACAGAACACCACAGGGAACATGGTCGAACGCCTTTTCCAAATCCACAAAACACATTTTGACGGGATGAGCAAACTCCATGAACACTCCAGCACTCTAAAGAGGGTGAAGAGCTGGTCCACAGTTCCATGACCAGGACGGAAACCGCACTGTTGTTCCTGGATCTGAGGTTTGACTATCGGCTTGAATCTCCTCTCCAGTACCCTGGCATAGACTTTCCCAGGGAGGCTGAGGAGTGTGATTCCCCGGTAGTTGGAACACACCCTCCGGTTCCCCTTCTTGAAAAGGGGAACCACCACCTCTGTCTGCCAGACCAGTGGTACAGTTCCCGACTCAATGTCACGCAATACTGCAGAGACGTGTCAGCCAAGACACTCCCACAGCATCCAAAGACTTGAGAAACTCAGGACAACCGTGTCCACTCCTGGTGTCTTGCCTTGTTGAGCACCTTGGTGATTTCATCCTAAGTGATAGAAAGCCCCACCATCAGCTTCCTCAGCTTCTGCATCCTCAAGAGAATGTGTGTCAGCAGGTTTGAGGAGATTCTTGAAGTATTCCTTCCACCGCTCAACAATGTCTCCAGTTGAAGTCAGCAGCTCCCCACCTGCACTGAAAAGGGTGTTTGCAGAAAGCTGCTTTCCCCTTCTAAGGCGCTGGACGGTTTGCCAGAACCTCTTTGAGGCCAACCAATGGTCCTTCTCCATGCCCTCACCGAGCTCCTCCCAGGACCGAGTTTTTGCCTTCACAACAGCCCAGGCCGCAGCTCGCTTAGACTGCAGATACCCGTCTGCTGCCTTTCAAGTCCCACCAGCCAACCAGACCTTATAGGACTCCTTCTTGATGCCATCCCTTACTTCTGGTGTCCACCACCGAGTTCTGGGGTTGCCGCTACGACAGGCACCAGAGACCTTGTGACCAAAGCTTTGAACATTGTAGCAGAGACAATGAAGGTAGAGAACATGGTCCATTCAGACTCAATGTCACCAACCTCCCTCTGTTTAAAGCTCTCCCAGATGTGGGAGTTAAAGACTTCCCTGATGGAGAACACAGCCAGACATTCCCAGCAACCCTCACAGTACGTCAAGTACTGGGAGTACTTCCAAGTCTTTCCGGCCTTCTTCCTCACCAACAAATCCAACCAACCACCAGGTGGTGGTCAGTGGACACATGGCCAAAGGTCGCCTGAAACGACTACCTGTGAGCCTGTGAAGAAGCTAAAGGAGCTAAAGCTGAAACTCCATGAATTGTTATTGAATGATCGTGTGTTTGAAGACGGAAATATGAATATTTTTGGCATATAGAGTATATTGTTTTTCTTTTTGCTGAGTTCTATAGATTTTTGCTGTTTTGAATCTGTGAGCTCTAGGTGGATGAGAGGCATCATCGTGAGCTTTTTGAGCTTCTGGATGTTGGTCTTGTCCCTCTGCAGCCTCATGTGGACTTTGAGGTCAGTATTTCTGGATCTTTAAGATGGTTTGGCAGCTCCCCTCTTTAAAAAAGGGGGAAGGGGTCAAACTTTTGCTAGAACCTTCTGTCCTCAGTTTCTTATGAACTTGGAGAAAACATTTTTATTGTGTCCTCTGGGATGTCTTCTGAAGGTGCCTCGGGCATATCCATAACACTGAAGAAAAATAAATAAATTCAAAAGCAGATGGGCTTTAATTGTGGAGCTTTAGAATCTTTCTTCTTTTTTTAAAGCCCAACAAATTACAAAAACCAAACACCCGAATCAATAAAATGAGTTTAAATAACATTTTCGTTCGAAATCAGTTTATAAAATGAGTGGTATCTCACCTGGACATCTTTTGATGGATGAATGGTTCTGCAAACCCTTTTAGTTTGATCCTGACGGGCAGTAGAGGAGGACCATTAAGCTTGTTTGACTTTCGCCTCTTAGCGTTTGATAAATCAGTGAGGCCGGATGAGCTTGACCTGTAATTTCATGGACGCTAAGGTGAAGAGGATGACAGACAGAGTAGACGACAAACAACCGCAAGTCTGTCAGAACCCCCCCTAAGCAGAGTGCTCCTCTGCTTCTCTCTATCACGTTTAAATGAGCTTCAGTGTTAGGATGTGAAGTGGGCCCTTCAATCATCACATGTAGAAAACATAGCAGAGTTGGAACAAAGTGTCTGAAAGGATCCTCAGAACAACAGTGTGAAGGGAAGACAGCAGGACAAATGTCATCATGGAAATTGTGAGCACTGACCACAAACACAAAGGTTCAGTCGATCATTTGGAATTTTAGGATTTTCCAGTTGAACTTTTGATAGAATTCTGTTGGAAAGATTTGAAAGAAGGTGATCATGAGAAGGTTAGTGAAGTTTTCATTTTCTAACCAAGCATTTTTTTTTTTATTTCCCTTTTTTTTTTTTCATTTGAATCAAGATATTGTCTAGAATGTGCACGATTGCCAGTAATTAGGGCTCCCGCCTCACAGTAAGAAGGTCCTGGTTCAAATCCCAGCTGGGTTCTTTCTGTGTGGCGTTTGCATGTTCTAATGGTGTGTCTGTAGGGTTTTCTCCTGGCACTCTGGTTTATTCTCGCAATCCAAAAACATGCCTCTCAGGTTAATTGGATTCTCCTCCTGAATCTCCATAAAACAGTGCTGGGAAGCCGAGCTACCAGGCTGGCAAAGCTCTCCCCATGGGGGGCGCAGAAGAGATGCCGCTACTACCAGACGAAAGAGAGCATGACGTCATAACGCTCAAGGAGACCGTCAAGAATTCAGTGAAATAAAATTTGTAAAAAAAAAAAGTTCCGTGCATTCACGTCACATTTGTACTTCAATTCATATTTATTTTACAAATGACCTGTTATAGTTTTTTAGGATTTCTTTCAATCTTAAACTGAAATTTTATCTTTTATTTGTTGTAATTGCTGCTGACTAAAAGTGGGTTTTGTGGTTCAAATATACCTATAATTCATTTTAAATCCTAACTAATATCTATGGCTACGTTTTACATTTAGATGTTTTATAATTGCACCACTACAAAGTGTGTTTCATATGGTTTATGCATGGACAATTTCTGGCACATAAAAATAAAAAAATCACATTACTACAGTATAATAACATTACTAAAATGTTATTAGTAATGTATTTTATCCCTTCATTAAAGCACATGAATGTGATCCTGTTAGACATTACATGTATAAAGTGTTACTCCTAACACTGGTGGCGAAATTTATATCTTTGTGAGGCGGCTGTGGTGCGGCGGTACGGCGATCATGCTCTGATCAGAGGTTTGCAGGTTCAATTCCCACCCTTGCCTGCCATACATGCGTCGAAGTGTTCTTGGGCAAGACACAGAATCCTCTGGTGTTAGGATGGTCGTGTGTGTGATTGTATAAACGGGACTGTGACTGAAGGGCTTTGGGGCTTCAAGGAAGGTAGAAAAGGGTTTTACAATGTCGTTTAACAGTTTAGATGATCTGCATTCTTGCAGCGCCCATCTAAACCCCATTTCTAACTAAATAGACATCAAATGATTTCTTTTTGCATAAATAGCCGGACATTGATGACAAATGCATAATTAGAAAATATCTGATAAATACCAAATATTAAATTCATGTTTGAAAATTCTGTTCATGGTTCTTTTGCTGACTGATCTACAGTTGATCTTGTATCACGAGCTGCTTCAGAACATTGATGGCATTGCTCTGCAGCTGCACTTTTACAAAAGCTTCACTTGCTACAAATACAAATAAAGTGATCCCCACTGAATCCAGGCGTTTGTTTTCAACCACGTTCATGTTTCCAGAATGATCAGATGATCAGAGCGTGAAGATTCAGGATTGAATTTTAGAGAGTGATATGGAATCTGGTTGTTATCAGGAGCTGCCATGTGACTGTTTCTATAATCTTGTTTTCCATAACAACTTTGCAGCTAAACTGGAAATGCATTGGAATTGAAAGTCTAAAACAGGATCTGCTGCATCTTTGAAGAGTTTTTTTAACTGAAGCTAAAATAAAGAAATAAGAGTTAAATAGAAACTATGTTTTTTAAAAATCTCACACAATCACTGACCTTGTTAGGACCTGGAGATCTGCTGTCTCTGAATGTGGTTGAACGTTTTTGAGCTCATTCAGTCATGGTTGGAGATTGAGTTAAGATTGTGTTTTTGTGTGTGTCTGTCTGAACGTGCACAGAGTAGATGACCAAGCACAATAAGGAAATGAGTCTCTTAGAGACACTTGTGGAGCCATCAGAGCTTGGTTCTGGAGTTGAAGAGCTCTTTGTAGAAAAACACACACTCTAGCATGAAGCCAACCAGCTGACTGTGTATGACCTTCTCCTTCTTTGCTTTGTGGCTGCTCCCTTCAGTCACCACTCACAATCATCTGCCTCCCTCTAACCCTCTCCTCTACACCTGCTCCCTCTCGCCAACTACATCATCATGTCCTCTAGATGCTTGGTCTTCTTCTAGATCTCCCTCTTGGTATTTCCAACCTCAGCATTGTTTTACCAGCACCATCATCATCACATTCAATTTTATTTATTTATTTAGCCCAATATCACACAACACAGATATCTCAATGGGCTTCACACTGGTATTTATGCAAACAACATAAAGTCAGTCATAAAATACAAACAATAACTGGTTGCCAAACTAAACAGACTAAAGAAGCGTGCAGCATACTTCCATGGCCAGTGTCCTACATATTTTCCAACAAACCTGCTATTGTAACTTCTTATTGGCAAAACACACCTGATACAGGTAATCAACTGCAGATAAGGCAGGATTTCTGGAGTCTGACACCTATGCTCTAAACCAACTACATGGCTTCTGTCACTGCAGTCTTCTACACCTTTCATTTCATTCAATATGACACTCTTTAATCACACATCACTTCTGGACTGTTGACCATGAGAACTTCCATCACCTTGTTCCCCTCTGCTTTGTGTAACTTCACTCCATCTGAGTTCTTCACATTTACACACACAGACTTTTTCTTGCTGCTGCTGACCTTTATTCCTCTCATTTCCAGAACAAACCTCCAGCTCTCTAGATGTTCCTCCACCTGCTCCCTGCTCTCATCACAGTGTCATCTGCAAACTTCATGATCCGCAGAGATTCCCGTTTAACCTCTTCTGTCAGTCCGTCCATCACCATGGAAACAAGGAGATCAAAGTTGATCCTTGGTGCAGTCCCTCCTCCACCTTCAACGCCAACAGACAGACTCACCACTGTCTTCCAGCTCTCATCCATGTCCTGAACAATTCCAGTGTTTTTCTGTCACTCCAGACGTCTTCATAAACCACAGCTCTTCTCTCTAGATCCTGTCACAGATTTTAAAGACACAAAGCAGCTCCTTCTGACCTTCTTTGTTCTTCTCCAGAAACATCCTCACAGCAAACATCTGTGGTTCTCTTTCTCTGCATGAAACCACACTGTTGTTCACAGATGCTCATTTTCTGACATCAGCATCTTCTCTTTCCTATAACTTCATTTTGATTCATCAGGTTTACTTCTCTGTAGTTTCCATGACTCTTCTTTCCGTCTCTGTCTACATATCTGCCTTTTCAGTTGGAGTGACGAATCTCAATCTGGAAGTTGAACTGTGATGGTGATTGTTGTCAGTGCTAATGTTCCTCCACAGTAATTCAACCCTTTCCAGTTGTTAGCCCCTCTTCCTCCACTAACGCATACTCATCCTTGCTGCAGTACTGCCCTCTGCTGGAAAGCTCAGCCCTGCTTTTATAGAATCTGCTTGAAACAAACACAACAGCTGAACAAATCTCTCCGAGATCAATGTTTATTAAATAATAAAAATAAAATTATGAAACAGACGGCAGGTTCAAATCTGATGTGGATTAGAGGTTTTCTCAGTTCCTGCATGCTCTGTTTCAGTGGCTGGATTCACACACATTCAGGATGCTGTGAAAATGCCAGTCAGTAGGAAAGGGCTTTAACAACTTTGCAGACTTTCCTAACTTGTGGCTCCAGAGCCTGGACTGGGACATCTGGACAACCCCTTGGCTTCAGCGGTTAACTTTATTGTGCCAGGATGTCCTTTAATGTTTTTTTGTTTGGAGTGTAACTTACAATAGGGGTCAGAAATTGTATAGCAGCCTGTGCCCTGGACACACATGAGAAGCTAGCAGGAAGTCAGCAGGAAGCTGGGACAGCATGGAGGGGAAGAGCACAGAAGAATAGACAGAGCAAGAATTAACTCCACCATCTGACATCAGCTTTTTTAGAGCAGGATGAGCACGTGATACATGAGAGGTTTGGTGCCTTTAGGTTTAGTGTTCATTATTTTGGTTTGGATATTTTAATCTTAGGTTAGGCTTTCTGTTTAGTCCACTGCCACAGTTGTTTCTCTTTCAGAGCAGTACAGTCCATCACTTCTGCTTTCCGTTCAAAGTGGAAAGTCATTTGATTGATCCGCCAAATGAATAATAATAATGAATGTGATTGAGATATTTTTACACAATTCACATTTTTGTCATTTTTAAGGTCATGTTAACGTTTCTTTGAAGATCTCCGTCATTAAAGAGATTTCTGTACCTTGTGGGACGGTGAGATAAAATAAAAGTAATTGTAAGAATTTGTGTGTTTGTTACCATTTTTTGTTGATGTCTTGTTTTTTGTGTTCTTACAAAAGTTGTTCTAAGCATTTGCCAGCCAAACTTTGAAGAGCAACATCTAAAGGATTTAGCGTCTTCTGAAAAACAAGTACAAATACAAATATTTTGATCAAGATTTAAAAGCTTGAAATTTGATTAAAAAAGTTCTAAATTCTGTCATTTGAAACGATCTATTTTCATTCTGGTATTCTACAGTTTTTCATGTTTTTTATAAAAAAAAGGCATTTTCTCTTCCCTAAAATGATTTAAGCACATTCCTCAATGAAAAACTGTTAGTTTCAGTCTTTACAGAGTATAATTAGTAAATCAATTAATCAGTTTATTAATCTATCAAGTTTAAAAAACAACCCCAGTTGCCTACAGGGTTGCACTGCCTAAAGAAATAAGTAGAATTGCATGGAGAAACAAGCAAAAATGAATCATACCATCATAAAGACTGTGACAAAAGTTAATAAATATAAAAAATACAAGAAAATATACAGACAATTAGAAATGCAAGAAGATTAGTTTGGATTTGAAAGGCCAGTGGGATTTTTTAATATTCAAACTTAATTCTGTATTCATTGCTTTTACAGGAAACACTCCAGCTGCTCCGTGTTCCAGAGGTTGAGTTCTTCATGCCGTTTAGGTGTTTATAGTTTGTACCTTTTGACCCGAGCTGTGACAGGTCTTCTGCTGTGAGACAGGATGTGGACACATTAAGATCAACCATGAGCCCTTCTGTAAGACAGACCTGATGGGACTGCGAGGTGCAAGAAGACACTCCTTTACAAATATCAAACACTGGAGCCAATGGTGTCATAAAGGATTACTTACAGCATTGCTGATTCACAAAAGGTTTCACTAATACCTATTTTTTTGCTTCTTCCTTGTTGCTTAATACTACCAAAGCCTTCTGTGTCTGTGCAGCTCTTTAACTTTATCTGTGAATAAAAGTCTATTGTAAATAATAAGTTCTAAATTCTGGTTAGGGTTCCTTGCTTAAGAAAGATATTTCTCAGTAAAGATGTCACTGAAAACAGCATGGAAATGCCACATTAGTGAAGCAGGATTTTGTCTAGAATTGCTATGTTTTCTCCAGAGCCGTGTGAGACACTAGTGAAGTCATACATGGACTGTTGACTGAAATGTATTGCTGTCAAAGGATCTGCAAGCTGCTGAATGAAACACAGGCAGGATTTTGCACACACACACCCATTAATGTTCTTAAGTATTGAGATTTTCATGTCTTGAGAGTAGGGTTTGTGTCTTCAGTGTCTTCTTTCTAGAAGCATGTAAAGCAGTTCTTGAATCTGGATTTTAGAACTGAGAGACAGCCTCTCAGAGAAGAGATAAAAAGTCTTTTAAAACAGGACCAAGTCCAGCTGCCTGATTTTTCTTTATGTGGTATTTGTTTGGCTTCATGGTGTTTTGGTTTTAGTACATGTCAAATCTAATGGAACAAACAAACGTATTCAAGAGAAAAAAGCAAGAATGCAACAGGAGCTGGGGTTTCCTGGAGGTCAGTCTGATCACTAAAACCACTGATGTGTTTCCCCTGTTTGTACTTTGAATGATGTCATTGGGGAAATCATAGCAAAGCCTTTATTTTCTATTGCTGCCTCCACACTCGATATGGCCCACTCCATTTTCAGAACAATAGCAGGAAACTGAAAGTGATTGTGTCAGACGGCCTCTTCCTCTTCTCGACAAGCAGCTTCAGAAACCTCTGCATCTGTAGTTCTTCATCCAGTATTTACCAGCTGAAAATAACATGGTGATTATCTGATTACCAGTGAAGTACTTCACCACATGTTAGTTTGAAAACAGCATTTCTGTTGCTCTCTTGGATTTAGCTAATATGCTTTGTGAGGTTTTGTGTTTTTGAATGACACACAACGATCCAGCAAACAAAAAACTTCAACAAATGTACTCAAAGCTGAATGTGTTTGTTTGATCATGCTTGACATAAAGAGGAGCAGCATTTTAACCATTCCCAACATGAATATAAAGAACTGGACAGTGATTTTTTTCCCCTTGGCGTTCCAAACAGGAAGTACCAGCTGGCTCCAAGAAGCCAAAATCCCAAAGACTCCTACGGAGAAATAAACAGCTGTTACTCAGTCATTCTATTAGTCAGAATAAACATTCTAGCTCTGATCTGTTTTTAAACATGTTCTTGAGAATCCACTTTTTATTATGTTTTTCTTTAGTTCAAGTTATTTAAGTTATAAACTGAACAATTAGATACCATAATAAAAGGAAGTGCAATGTCCAACATTTGAAACGTTTGACTGACTGTATATCCCTCTATAAGAGGCAGAGGTGTGGCCTTCCAACAAGCTCGCTCCTGATTGGCAGGAGTGGTTGTTACAGGAACACTGACTCGAACCGAGTCAGACCAATCACTGTTTCCTGACGATGTCTGGCTCCAACATGGCGGTGTCTTTATTGTGAAAAAATGGCGACCGATTTGCCTTTATTTTATTGGAGCTGGAATTAAATGATTTTCTACAGGCGGCGTCTCACTCCTTTGGTCCAGTTTTCATATATAGTCAACATGTATGTTTGAAACAGCGTGTCTGTTGGTCATTCCTGTAACACAATAGAACTATGGCTGATGGTTACAGTAAAAACCCGGTCAGTTTGGAGCTTGCTTGCCACACACTACTGTTGGACATGCATTTTCCTGCGGGGTCTGATGAGACCTGGACTGAGTTTAGTTCCTTTGGTGAGGACCCCCTCTGTTTCCAACAGGCCAATTTTCTTTTGCTGTGAGTGATCCTTAAACATCATGTCATCGTCTAATAGTTTCTAGGCATTGAAAGACTTTAAAAATGACCAGATAAGACTGGTGCTGTCCCTGTGGTTCTCACAGAGGAAATGTCTACACAAGCTGCTGTTTGAAGAGAAACCAACTCAGCTTCACTGTCTTCTTTCACTCCTAACATTTGGTATGTGTTTGGTAATTACTCTGGTTTTATCTGTGCAATAATATTAAAATACCTTTGATGATGTGAATCCTTCACATGTGGTAAATATGTAAAAACGAAGATTCACAGGAGGGGGCTAACACTGCTCCACAGCACTTCATCCATTAACTGCTGGAGAGAAACTGAATGAATCCTCATCTGCAGAGCCAGAAAGTCTTCTTAGTCCCTTCAGCCAGAGGACAGAACGAGTGACTTTTATTGTGTTGGTTTCAAAGTCCAGAGAATCACAAGATCTTTTTCCTGTTGCACCCTCTTTTTCTGCTGACCATAGCAGGTGGCCTGGAATTCACCTCCCATCCACACACAGATCACATGCTGTCCTCATCACTTCAGTTGTTGCAAAGATGGACACTGACAGGGTCCATGCTGCTTTACCTGAGCCTCCCAGCCAAAAGGAAGACGAAAATAAAGGTGACGAGAAGGTCTTTGGGAATATCTTTGCTGAGCTGGAGTCGGTGGACTTGCCTTTGGGAACAACTTTAAGGTGCTGACCTCAGAGATATTGCATGTTTGAATGTATGAAAGCAGTGGTTCATGCTGTGTAAATATCACAGAGAATTTTCTTCATGTGTAGAGATCTGTATATTTACTGGGAAACAGGAACTTTAGTTTACTGTCAGATTCACTGCAGTTGATTCATGTGGATGGACATGACACATCTGCACTCAGTAGAGGCTGACAGAAATGTGCTTATTTATGCCAATTACACTTCTGTAACTGTAGAAGTTTAAAAAAACACCAACACTGAGGAACAAATAAGCTTTATTTCTTTCTTTACTTTATTTGACAGGGACCATGTACAACAGCATTAATCAAAGAAAAGACTGTAGCTCTCAGAGCGACTTTCCATCTGGAGTCCCCAAGACATACAAGAATAAACGATTAGCATAGAGCAAGGCAATCCAATTACATAAAAGATACTTAAACTTTTATAACAACTTTAAAAATAACTTTTATGTCATTTTTATTATTTCATAATAAAAAACAAGAGAGAGGGAGACAAAAACTTAAAAAAAATGCTACATATTTATTAATGTTGACATGTCTGTTTTCTTAAAAATAATTGATTCATTTCCATGACAAATGAAAAAAAAAACAGTTTTTGTCTAATTTCAATTGCATTGACCGCATGTTCCACTCACTTGCAGATTGAAAAGAAAATGCTGATTGGCCTATAGCAGTCCTTCTTTTAGGCATACAACACTGGCCATTACATGACCTTGTTCTGCTCATTTGCTCTGATGTCATCAAAGCGTTTGAGTGGTGAAGGAGTCCCATTATTTATGATCTTAATCAACAGCATTTTGTGAGCACACATTTGTAGTAGAAATGGAAGACAGTAAAATACTCACTTCTGTTCACGAAATAGTAGGTATATAATTTGTGCCAACAGAATGCTAATTCATTTGAAGAATTACTTGTGAGCTTCATGAAACTTACTAGGAGCACAAATGCTTCTGGATTTTTCACAAATTAATTTAAGGAAGTCTTTCTTTTTTCTTTTTATGTCCAGGGATCCATAAATGACTGCTTAAAAAATTTAATGTAAGAAAGACGGAAAAAAGAGCATTAATTTGTAAACATCAGGTGAGTCTTAATTGTTAAAGCAGATCGAAAAGAACTTAAGCCTTCTGAAAGTTAGCATAATATATTTCTCAATATCTTTACTAAAAATAAATTAATGTAATTTTTTAAAGGCAGTTAGACATGAATCTACCTGATAAATGAAGAAACGTCTTTCAGAAATGTGTTAGAATAATAAAATAAGTACCCACACTAATAATTTCACATACATTTACAGTTTGTTTCTTTGTCAGTCGTGACCCCGCGTCACTGCTTGACCCGCGCAGACGGCTGCGACCATCTGCTCTGCGCAGGTGCAGCCGGCTGAGAGCTCTCCCTCGGCTGCACCTGCGCAGAGCAGCGGCCGCGCTGACCTCCGCTCTCCATAACAATCATGGCGGAGACAGAGATCCCGGAGTGTATAACGGAGCACGAGCGGATTTTGCAGGAAATCGAGAGCACCGACACGGCCTGCGTGGGCCCCACTCTTCGGTAAGGATGTTCTGCTCCGAGAACCCGAGTCCCCAAAAACAACTTCATTTCGTCACCGTTCGTATATTTCCGCTGTTTCGTGTAAACAGCAGCATAGCCTGTGTTTGCTAACGCTAGCAAACGTAGCTAACATCGTCTGTGTTTTCAGCCAAAAGCTGATGCTAGCACTAGCTAGCAGCGACCCCGCTTCATGTATTGTTAAAGAAGTAAAATGATTCCAAGGGAAACGTCTGCGTCTGTCCGCTCATCTGTTCTAGTGAACAGTAGGTGTGGCTGTGGAACATCCCCGTTCAGCTCCTCTGCTGTCGGTGGCTAACGGCTAACTCGTTTCAATGAGTTGTTTGTGGGAAATGAACGAACCGAGACCTTGGGCTGAACCGTGACTCCTCTGAACCCCGCGGCTCTGACAGTTCTGATGTTGGTTGGTTGGCTGGGGGTCTTCTCCGGCCATGGGAGCGCCCTGCATCAATGACAGGCGCTGTCAGTCATTCTGGCCTCAGAAACATCGCTCCAGGCGCTGGTTTCTGTCAGAGGAGACGCATCAAAGCTAAATATGTGTTTCTCTGGTTATTCCAGTCACTCCAGACTAAAAGAGTTCAGCGCAAGTGTTAGAGGTGTGACAGGTGCAGGTTAAAGTCACACACATCACACAGAAATCAAATAAACAGGTTCACTGATTTAAGGAACAAAGGAAAATGAATGTCAATATAAGAAGAAAACAACAGTGTAATTACTCATAATCATAAGCAGAGATTTTTGTAGTGATGCATCCGATACACATTTAGGTCACATAAGGTTCAATAAAAAAGTTTTTTTTTTCTCTACATACATGTCCTCCATCATCAGAAAAAATGCTACAGGACATGTTAAAAAATACCAAAAACACAATTTTCATCAGAGCTGGTCTTCAACAATCAGGGTCATACTTAAATAGATTTTTGCAGATGACTTTTGCTGATTTTAAAAACAATCAATTTTGTAATTGCACATATTTGTTTTGAAAAAAGTATTCCCATTATATTGTGTTAAAAAAAGTGCCAAAAAGATTTTCAGTCAGCCATATTTATTATACAGTTATTCTAAGTAGGTAGGGCTGGATGATAGCGATTTTTTTATATTATTATTTTGTTTTTTTCATATCAGATGATAAAGATATATGTCACAGTATAAACCAAATAAATACATCTGTCAAATTTGAACAGTGTGTTCACACAAATATGCATTACCTAAGTTTTACAGAACAAACATCAAATTGACAAACATCCTGTTAATAATCTAGAAACTAAAAGCAAATTCTCTGAATTTCTTCTGGTAGTTTAGACTGTTGCTGCTGTGAAAGTCTGAACTTTGTTGTTTTTCTGGAGAATTCTGGTTTATTTCAGTCTGAGATTTAACATGTTTGGTGTCACTGCTTCAGGTGATAAAAATGTTGGTGGGATTTCCAGTTTTAGAAGAACACGTCTTCTCCACAATTTACAGTGTATGTTACTCTGTGTTTGTCAGATTTTAAATAATTAAAATACCTCCACACAGGAGCGAAACTTAATTTTTGAAACACCAGCCAAGTTGGCCGACCAAACATATATTTTATCTACCGAATAATATTTTTTTACACAGAAATACCGTGTTTTTTTTTTTTTTATGTATTTTTTTTTTATTCTACCTCCAGGTGATCACATTTTATTACAAATAGTAACAAAACACGCCTGAAAACAGTTTAATGTTTTGGGTTATTGTCATTATATACAATTATTATTATTATTATTATTATTATTATTATTATTATTATTATTATTATTATACGATTATGAATTAATCTTGCTGTATTTATCCACAGCGTCTTAAAGGCCGGTTCATGCAAATACTGTCTGACTTTAAACCGGTCCGTGATCACACAGAACAGCTAGTTAGCATCATAGCATTAGCGGCTAACAAGCTAGCATCATAGCATCAGTGTCTAACAACAGCGCTGTCTCTAAATCAAGACATTTTATTCATCTGTCTGTTGCTGCTTTAAGTGAAGCAGATTTATCCTTCAGTTCTGACTGGATCCTGTTATAAATCACCACAAATTCTGATGTTTTATCAGCCAAACTAAATACTGCTCAGGTGAAGTGACCGCAAGGGTGGAGTGATGCGTCGCGTGTGTTTTTTCTCCTCATACAGACGGATGAGAAGAAGAGCTAATGAACATGACAAAGTTTACACAAACATTTACTCTCCATGTGGTTACTAACCCTCTAACTTTACTGCCAAAGAGGAGAAAATGCTCGCGACTGACGAGGAATAATTTCGAACCCTTCAAAATAAAAGTCTATCGAGATAGACTCATTTTACTATTGAGAAAAAGTTATATCGTTATATTGATAGTTTTCGTTTTATCGCCCAGACCTATAACTAGATTTTTGAGTTTCCAGTTGTCTGTAAATCTACTGTAATTTTAACACAAAATTCTGCATGTAAACAGCCAATCAAAGATGACTTTTACTTAGAAATAAACCTTATGAATGTTTTGAACTTCCTGCTTTGTTACAAGAGAATCAGGATATCGTTCAGGTGTAGAATCCCTCTCAGTCCTGTGGTCATCATCACAGATGTCTTTATAATAATAAATAGTTAGCTTTATATGTATAGGTAATGATACAAAGAAGATTTCTTGTTTTTCAGTAACGATGGTGATGAGAACCCAAAGCCGAAAACCCAAAAAAGAAGGATTTAAATTTACTTCTGAATTTAGAAAAAATTATAATCTGCACAGAGCAAAGCAGGTGGTTCAGTAATCTAAATGTAAGCATCGGTTCTGCTGGTTCTGCTGCTGTGGGAGATCTCTCCTTTAAAAACTGAAAGATTCAAGGAATGTCCAGAGGATCAAGACCTGCAGCAGATGGGGAAACCTCACTGAGATGTTTGCGAAAGTTGTTTTCGTGACCTTCTATGTCAGATCGTGCTGTTGAGTCAACTTGTGCCGACACCAGAACCACTATGCTTTTATCAGGTGGCTTCAAACTTTTGATCCTTGCACTTTTCAGCTGCTTTCAACGTCATAGTTTGAGATTAAACCGCTGGTCTTCTGGAAAACGCGTGTTGTAGCAGAGTTACTCGTGAGCTTCATAAAACTAATAGGAACATAAATGCATCTGCAATTTCCCACAAAGCAGCACCTGTGGACTCACGAAAAGACACGTTTTCTTAACATGATGAACGTGGTTAACAATGTATTGCTAGTTAAAAGAAGACTAGAAATCGTTTAGACTTGGATTAAATCCATGGATTTCATGAACTATCATCACACATCATATCATCATAACAGTCTGCTCTGAATGAAGATTATGCGCTTCTGGCTTTTGACATTTCTTCCTAGTGTTTTTCAAGGCTCAACAATGTTTCCAGGATAAATGAAGGTTTTCTTTCTTCACAAATTTCCTGTTTTTATTTGAGTTAGACGTCCGAAACTGCCTTTCTTTAAGTGTTTGTGTAAATGCAGGTAGAGCACACGTTTGGATTTTTGTAGAATATAATTTTTAAAATGTGATTTTAGAAGTTCAGCCTATGACCACTAGATGGAGATGTTACTCTTGAAATACCATGATGTCATCGTCTGGCTGACATTGGCCATCTTCTGATTCCTTCATTAGTGTAATATCAACAGATGTAATAAAATAATTGTTTTCAAGTTTTGACCTCCTATCATGACACCAACCACAACCCAGCAGTGTTGAACAGTTTATACAGAGGCATCTATATGACGTGAAGGATTCACAGTGACCTCATTAGGAGAAACTGTTACATCCAGTTTCATTAATAAACTAACAGTAACAAATACATGGAAATATTGAGTGCTACAAGTCAGAAACCATGTTCAAGTTTATGCCTCAATTTAAATAAAAATGTTGATAGGCCTGCACCATATGAGAAAAACTTGGGATGTCCAATATTACAATGATATTACTTGCGATACACGAACAAATCAACAGCTAATACATGATTTCCATTTCTTTGCAATACTTTTGATTTAATAAAAGTCAACATAAATTAAACTCCAAATGAACCCTGTCTATGTAGGAGGCTGGTATCTAACATGAAAGGGCTCCAACAAAGTGAAGGGGTCCATCAGTTGGTCAAATGCGTAAAAGATTATTTGATCAGTTACATACTACAAGCTGCCATGAGCTTGTTTTTGCATGTCTGTAAACCAATGTCTAAAGATTTTTAATGGGATTCAAAAAAAATCATGATGTATAAAAGACATGAAATATTAACAGTAAATATAATTTGGGGATAGTTTACATGTTCTTATTGTGTAATTCTGTGTATCACAGAGAACTCCAAATAATCACGATCATTCATTCCCTTGTTTATGTAAAATCTGGGGGAAATCACCTTGATTTTGGCTTTATGTGCACTTATTTAGAAGTTTATCAGAAGGTAGGTTAGAGCTTCAGAAGCACATGTGGAAATGAGAGAAAAGACACATTGCTTCATGATTCTTTTTCTTTCATGACCTCTTTGTCTCACTCCTCTGTTTTCTCCTTTGTCTCTATTACCTCCGGCTGGTTTCAGGTCTATTTATGACGACCAGCCCAATGCTCACAAGCGGTTCATGGAAAAGCTCGATACCCGGATAAGGAACCATGACCGTGAGATTGAAAAGATGTGCAACTTCCACCACCAGGGGTTTGTGGATGCCATCACGGAGCTTTTGAAGGTCCGGGCTGATGCGGAGAAGCTGATGGTAAGAGCTCTGCTGTGCAGGTGTTAGGGTTATTCTTCACAATCTCTTGTTGTAATGGTGATTCAGATTTTCGCGTACAGCATGTTCCAAATTATTATGCCAGTGATGTTTTTCTAAATACTCTATGTAAATGACAGTCAGCATAATCTTCAAGTCCCAAACCATTAGACCACATATTAAATGTTATTGAACAAACCTCCTAAAGATAACAGTATTTTTTCAAAAATAAAAAACTTCAAATGTACTGTTCCACATTATGACACAACAGAGTTCCACAACATTTGATTGATTCTAAAGAACTGAAAATGCTCATTTGTTGAATTTGGCTCATTAGGTCACATTTACTGAAATCAAAAGCAATTGAATGTATTTGCAGGATGTCAGAATCGCCTCCAGAGCTGCTGTTTGGATGTGAACTGCCTCCCACCTCCAGAGATATTTTGCTTTTGGATGCTCCAAAGATTCTCAATAGGGTTGAGGTCAGGGGTGGATGGGGGGCCACACCTTCAGTTTCTCTCCTTTAATGTCCATAGCAGCCAATAATGCAGAGGTATTCCTGCAGTGTGAGATGGAGCATTGTCATGTATGAAGATGACTGTAGAGAAAGCACAGTTCTTTTTGTACCACGAAAGGAAGCGGTCAGTCAGAAACTCCATGTACTTTTCAGAGGTCATTTTCACACCTTCAGGGATCCTAAAGAGACCGACCAGCTCTCTCCATGATTCTGGCCCAAATCATGACTCCGCCACCTCCTTGCTGACATGACAGTCTTGTTAGGACATGGTGGCTGTCCACCAACCACCCACTACTCCATCCATCTGGACCATCCAGGGTTGCACGGCACTCATCGATGAACAAGCTGTTTGAAAATAAGTCTTAATGAATGTCTGGGCCCTCTGCAGCTGTTTCTGCTTGTGACTGTTGTTTAGGGGCCCAATAAAAGGTTTACGAAGACTTGCAGTCTCTTGAGGATCCTACAGCTTTATCTTGGTGGGACTCCTGAGACAACAGCAGTTTCAAATATGAGCTGCTGCTTTGTAACGATAGCAGATGCTCTCTGAATCTTATGCATTTGTCTGGCAGAAACCTTCCTCATTCTGTCTTGATCTGCACCAACCTGTGTCTGCTCTGAATCAGACACTAATCTCTAAAACAGTATGATGATCCCACTTAAGTTTTCATGAAATAGCCAAGGTTTTCATACCTGCCCAAGGCTGTGAACTATTTCACACTTTTCAGCAGCAGAGATCCCTTTTTGTTTCCCATAATGCTTGAAATTGTTGGTCTGCTTCATAATGTGGAACGTCCTTCTCAAGTAGTTTTTTCTTTCATTGAACTCACCTGGAAAACAAATGATCACAGGTGTCTGAGACTGATGTCAGTGATCCATAGAGCCCCGAGACACAATATTCATGAGTTTGATTGAAAAACAAAGAATTGGATCTTTTTGACTCTAAAATACAAATTGCAAACACATTTAGAACGCAATGTAGATCTGCATGAAAGGTAAACATATTTTGTTCTACAATTCACAAAGTAGTTAAAACACATATTGATCTCTATTTGATTTAGGAATTTTTCAAAGGAATGTGATCCAAAGTTTCCACTACTGGACCTCAGGGTTTTAGTATTCTAGCTACATATCTGAAGATGAGATCTAAGATACAAGGCGTCAGTAACTTCTGAAGAAAACCATTTCCTTTGCTGTTTGGAATTCTGCTCATGTGAAATGCTTTTGCAAACTGACATAAAGAAAGTGATTATCTCGTTGTGTCTCTGTTGGGAAGACTGTCATCCAAAAGCTGACTGGTCAAATGGGTCATGGCTCTGTGCCGCATGACAAGAGCTGAAAGTTCAAAAATCCACCTACAGAATTGAGAAGTTTGTCACTGAATCTGTGAGAAAGAGCCTTGTCACAAGCCATTAAACCCCATGAAAGGCCCAGTGCTCCGCCGATGGGTTCAGGTCCCCGCTGCCTGGTTAATCTGAATTTGCCACCCTTTGTCCTTGCTCCTTCATGGACAATGAGCTGATTACAAAGCTGAGCAGCTGTAGGGAGGGAGGAAGAGTGGAAAGGGCATGAAGAGAGACTCAGAAAGAAAACAGGTTCAACTGTGCTTCCTGGAACCCAACTGAACCAAATGGAAGCAAATGAAACCTGTTGAGAAAAATGACAGAAGAAAGACATCACCTTCAACCTTCATCCAGAAAAAGTCTGAATACAGCAGTTCATTCTTATCCCTCTGAGCACTACTAGCATCAGGGTACTGATGCTGAAGGCCAAGTGTGCAACTGAGCAGTCAGCTTGGAGCTGAAAAGCAAATTAACAAACCAGCCTGAAAGGTAATGAGTTAATAAAGAGAACTGACAGAAACAGCAGGATGATGACAGATGCCTGGTGCAGCTCTGAACCTACACGAGGCTGATCAACTATTCCTCCTTTACTACAGAGTCCCTTCATGGTTTGCTCACATGGGTCATAGGAAACAGAACCTTAAATGATCTCACAACGGACAAATTGATTTGTTACCATATTTCAAAAGAATCAACAGAAATTAAAAAGCACTAAAAACAATACATAACACAATGAAGTGTCCTGCATGTCTTATCTTATTCAAATGTTTTTTATTCTAAACAAATGAAGATAAAATAATGGACATTTATTTGTTTTCTGCTGATTGCACTGAATTCAATTTGTCTGTTCTTATTAATCATTTTCATAATTCAGTTTTATATGTCCCACAATCAAACTTTTTTTCTTTTCATGAAAAAACTGTTATTTTGTAAAACTTGATGAGTTTAGTTTTGTCTCCAAACAGTAGGGTAGCAGCTATAATACACACTGCCTTCAAAATCATTGGAGGAAGGGTTTGCAAAGATGTTTATTCAGCTTTTTTATTTTGGGAAATCTCACTAAAGATGCAAAACTTGAACTTTTTCTGTTAAAACTAGATCTGTGGAAACTGCAGCAATGCTCCGTCCTGCCGTAGATCTTTAATTCATTGGGTCTTCTGAAACAGAAGTGCTGTTCTGAATAAAACATCTAAAATCTGTTTGTGCCTTTATTTCTAAGGGTCAAGTGACAGACACTAACCGAAGACTCCAGGAAGCAGGGAAGGAAGTAAGTGTTTGATCAGTCTGTGCTCACGTGATGAAAAAGTTCAACCTGTTGCTCCAATCTCAGGGCATGATTTACTGCAGACACTCCCGTGTTAAACCCTTTTGCTCCTTTACCCGGCAGTCAACAACTGCAGCCTCTTTTATTATCCTCTTCTTCCTCCTCCAGGTAACGGCTCAGACGGAGGAAGTCATTCGCTGTCGCATCCAACAGAGGAACATGGCCACCACAGTGGAGAAGCTCCAGCTCTGTATTCCAGGTATTTAAGGTCATCCGCTTGTCTGTTCAACTAAATATTGTTGGTTTTTGAGTTTGTGATAAGTCTCTCAGAAGTGTATTTTTTAGTCTTTTGTACTAAAGATATGCAACTTGTTCAGCTAAGATAAATAATCTGCACATATAATAATCAATTCAAAGAAGAAGAAGTAGTTCACACTAAACAAGTACAGGAAAAATATTGTTTCTTTAGAGAAACAATGAGTTAGCTTAAACTTTCACTGCCCTGACTGTTGTTATGGAAACTGTTCTTGCTGTTGAGGATGCAAAGGTCGGTCATGTCTGAGTGTGTTTTCGTTTCAGTTTAAGCAGACGTCTCGGGAGGCTTTTGGTCATTCATCTAAAGCTCCTCACAGAACGGACATAATGGAAGATCTGTTCAGAACATTTAGGAGTGCACTCCTCAAATCTGTTCCTGCTCTGCAGTGTCAACTATAGGCTTTCAGACTCCTTGTTGTGTTAAATGTATTTTGTTTTTTTCACTGTAAAAAACTTGTGGAAAAGATTTTGAGGAATGTAATCCTGTTCTCCTTCCTTCCTTTGTAGTGCTTGAAATGTACAGCAAACTGAAGGAGCAGCTGACGTCCAAAAGGTAAGCATCTCACCAAGCATTCCACCAAAACTCCTAAGAAATCTGAACATCTTCTCTAAAAGGACAGTTTTGAAATTTCAAATGAATGAAGAAAGCTACCATCCAGCACAAAACTTGGGTTTCACGGTCCTGAGAACATAAACAAGTCACTAACGTTGAGACTGATGGTTCCTTCTCACTCAACTGAACTAGTCCGATCAAAGATCCCAAACTGTAGAGAAGCCTTCATCCTCGTCTCTGCTGGGTGTGTGAAACTGTTCTTTACATGTAACTCCTCCCTGCTGGAGCAGTTACAGCCACACTCAGGAACTGTTTGATGGTTGAACTCCCCAGTGAATGCTGAGCATCAACAGCAGGGAGACACCAGGAACCATTTTCAGTCTGACCCCACTGGTGTCCCAGTATCAGGGTGGACACTCTTCCACTAGGCCGCTGAGATAGCCTGAAGCCATGACTGAGTCCTTCATTTGTGAGTGGCGCAGCTGTGCTGTTGGTGCAGTGAGGACAGAGAGGAGGAAGAGACCTGAGCAAAACCATCTATTAGTTACAGGTGTAAATGTTTGTGAAAGTTTACCTCTGCAGTGCTTTGATCAAATAAAGATTTTCATACATTTTTTAGGAATTTCAACAACTAACAGAAAATATTTTTAAAAAGAAGAAAGTTCAATGAATAGAAATAATTCCCCAGATGTAAAAACTGTATTATCTTAGTGAAAATAGATTTAATTAATCAACCTCTTTTTTTAAAATGAGCTGCAACAGACAGAAGGTCCTGACAAAGATCAAGTTCAGGATGATGCAGAACATGTGCTGCAGGTTTCTTTCAGACTTTTCAACCCCTGCCCCGTTCTGCAGCTCCCCCTGAACTTCACTTTTACCCCCTGAACTTCCCCTTTAGCCATGTTTACGTGCCTGCCTGTATGAAGAACGGAGGGGAGCTCACTTTGGGCAGGAAAATAATGACCCTTTCTTGTTCATGACTGTGTTCCAAAGAAGGAGACTATTCACTGGAAGGACAATTGACCCTCAGTATGCCCTTGTTCACAACAAGGCCCCCTCACTGCTGCTCTGCTGTGGCCCTCAGCCAATCTAAGTCAATTAGACCATGCTGGCCACCTTGTGAGACTTGTGTGTGATGGTGTAGAATACTTTAAACACCAGTAGCAGAGCTGCTGGGCTCTTTCTGTGGTTTGAAGTCGTCGTTGAGTGGTGTATGTGTGGACTCTCTGGCCTGTGCGTCTTCTGTTTTTCTGCTCTGCATCCTGATGAACCTTTTTACTACTCAGTTTATGAGTTTCTTCTATTCATTTGTCGACAACACATTTTACACTCACTGACCAACCAATTAGATCCCTTCACAGCTTGTCTAACAGTCTAATGATGGGAGCTGAGCACACTGACCCAACATTGAACTCCACGTCACTTATTCACAGACTGTGAGTTTAAAAGAAAAATCACAAACTGTACTTTTAGAAAGGAACTGTGCTGCATTCCTGCAAATGAAACTTTGGCAGCAATTTCATAGAGTTCAAGATGCACCAAGAAGACACATTTTAATGTGACGGCAGCAGCTAAACAGAACTGTTGAAACATCTTTTCCTAACCTTAGCTGAAGGAAAGACTTTCTGCTTAAAGAAAGGTAAAAACCTGAGAAGTGAGACTTCATCAAACATGTTTTAGACATAGTGTCTCAGAGGCACTACAGCAGCAGTCTGATGTCCTCCTCTCTGAAGTAGTTTCTTCTCCACAGGTATTATGCTGCACTAAAAACCATGGAGCAACTGGAGAAGGTGTACATCCCCAGGTAGGATCCTGTTGTTGCTGCTGTTCTGTTGATCGTTGAATATGAAGAATAAAATCATCATCAAAAAGCACTGCTTGACTTCAGTCAGGAACCATTTCAGAATGCACTTTTGGTTAACATTTGCAGTTAGTAAAAAGTTCCAAACTTTAAAAGACAGCACTGAAACAGTGAGTCGGTTTGTAACAGGCCTGCTATGATGTGTTTCCCTCGACAGAGTGAGTCAGTACAGGTTCTGTCAGATCATGGCTGAAAACCTGCCCAAACTCAGAGAAGAGATCAAGGACATCTCCATGTCGGACCTCAAGGACTTCCTGGAGAGCATTCGAAAGCATTCAGACAAGGTTGGAGAGACTGCAATAAGGCAGGTAGGAGGCTGTGTGTCACAGCAGCTTCATCAGCAGTTCTGAAGCCGAGTCAGTTCCATCCACCTCACTTAATGAGTTCTGTGCAGGCACAGCAGCACAGGACCTTCCTCAGCACAGTAGCAAAGCAGGCCGGTTTAGACCACTACACCAAACCTGTGTACTCCCTGAATGGACGAGCACACTCGCACATGTCCAACGGTCTACTGATGGATGCAGGAGACGAAGAAGACGCTGATGATGAAGTGAGCAAATATTCTCTGTGGTCGTTCATTGACATGAAACTGATTGCCTTTCCGTTGATTAGGTTTTTTTCAGGGGTGTAAGAAAATATAGATTCAATGAAATATCGCAATGCTTCAACTGGTGATATTTGTACCGATTTAAAATACTGCCAAGGCGATATTTAAGGCATTAACTATGAGCAAACATGTGGTTCAGCATCTTACTTTAGTTTTCCATTTAAAGTCCCAAGCGCTAGTATGCAGCACAGCACACCATGCCTCTTTGAGGTGCTCTACAACGCACCAAAACAACAACTATTCGCAAGAACCATCTTGTGATAGATGTGAACCTCATGTGAACTCATGAGCTTCGCAGTTGTTGTTTTACATCATGAAATGAGACATGTACAATTCAGTTTGAACTAAGGATGAGTACCAAACAGAAAATCTGTGCCAAGTTGGTATTGGCTATCTTATAGAAACTCAAATTTCAGTGTTTATTGGCTCATGTAAGAACAAGTGAGACCAGACGTGCAGCTCCCAGTGTGCACAGAGCTTCAGTCAAGATGCTGAAATTTCAATGCTCGGTCAGAGTGATGTGTACAAGGCTTTGACAAAAACCTGTTGTCGTGGCGATGAGCGGCGAAATACGTGCTTACTTCTGCTTGTGAGAAAACAGAATCAGCAAGAATCTCAGCCACATTCAAGCGCCAGAATTCACCCTGTCTCACTGCTTCATCACGCTGAAATGTGTATGGAAAGCACCCATTCAAGCACCATTCAGACCCCTGAAGCGTTTCAAAACTGCTTCAGCTACAACGCAGTGCTGGAAATAAAGAGCACTTTATTTTTCCAACCTTACATACTGGTACAGAACATTACTGGTTAAGGCACATTTAATCTTTGTGGGTTTTTTCTTATGCTGAAATACATGTTGTTGTGAAAATCAGACAGAGTTGAGCACTGAAAAAATATTTCTTTAATTACTTAAAGAAAAGCACCATGAATTTGCTTGGTTAAAAGTAACTTGTTTGTGAAGTAGAGTTGCAGTACTTATCGTTCTGATCAACAACATTAAACAACATTTATTTCACAATTTTATTTAGATAAACGGTATATTAATGTTCTGATTACATTTTTTTCTAAATCATAATTAAAAAATGGTCAAATATTATCTCAGGTACTGTCTTGGGATATTGGGATCGTATCATGACACATGTATCGCGATACTTAACATTTCGTCAGAGTCTTGCCAATGCAAACCCTTACTTTTAATAGTCAGCCCGTTCTGCATGTACTGCGGAAATCCTCCTAGCAATCAAGGTTCATCAGTGCTGTAGTTGTTTGACTGCTCGATAAGTGAGACAGTTATGAGCAACACTGATGTGAGGTATTTGTAATTATTCATTTTTCTTATAGAAAATTCAATAAATAAATCCAGAAAATATATAGGCTTTAGTTTGCTTTTGGAAGCCAGACTTAAAAAGGTTTTTGAGCCTAAATCCTAAATTTTTCAGGATTTGTGAGAGTTTTTTCTGCTATTTAGTTCAAGTTTATTCATAATTTATTCATATTTACCAGTGTAGGTCATAGGAAGTTCATCCGAACATAGTATACAAAAATAGTTTGTCTTGAACTCAATAAATTTCAGTTGCATCAAATTAGAATGTGGAAACAGCTGCAGTTTAAAAAAATTTTTTTTTGGTCAGTCAGATACGCAGATCTGTTGTGTCTGATGTTATCTCTTCTGTGTCTGACAGATCCTTACAGCTCAGGACCTGGTGGACTTCTCTCCTGTCTACAGATGTCTACATATTTACACAGTGCTGGTAGGAGTTTTTGCTGCTCAAATCCACAAGTTACACAACACTGTTTACAAACGACCCGGTGGAGCAGGAAGATCTTACAGAGGAGCAAAAGAACACACTACCCACGTACAAGTAGGGGTTTTGTTATTCACATGAGAACCTCATCTATTCAGTCAGATTTCTAAGGTAATATGAAATAGTCTGTAAACCCGAGTACCCTCACATGTGGTGAACGGGCCTGCAGCTGAACCACGTCTGAGTGCAGAGGTCCTTAGGTACCGGTCCTGGTTCTGGTCTGTCACTGGAGGGGCTCCACTCCTGGTTCTGTAACAAACTCTGACAGTAGTTCTGTGTCTTGATGCTAGTCTGCAGGGGACACTTTGAGATTCACCAAGTTCACCTGCAACATGTGAATGTCTGTCTACTGCCAAGCTGAAGGCGCTGTGGACAGGAGGAGCGGCTCGCCCGTTAAAAACCCACTCCAAAAAAAAGAATCTTTTTGGTGTATTTATCATTTGTTAGCATTTTTAATAATTGAGAACCTATAAAAAATAATTTATGATTAAAACTGCATTTCTGAGTATTTCTATTATTCTAATTGGGGCTGGGCGATTATTGGATTTATTGGATTAATTCGAATTTGTTGTTTTAGACGATTTATTTTTGTAAACTTGAGATTGTATTTTCAAGCTGCATTCCTCTAGTAAATCTGTCCTTGTTTTCTCAACATGTTTTAATTTGAGTTCACTCTTAGATGTGTTCGTACGATATATACATTATTTTTATGTAATTTCATTTTATTAAAAAATAAGAAAATCATTTTCATTCTCTATATATGTCAGTGTTTCAGACTAAAGGTGACTGACTGACAGTTGTCCTCATAGAGGTACAGGGGCACTTTTTAACTGTGCTAATAAGAATAAACACCACATTTGTGATGGAAAATAAAACACTTCATAGACTGTGTGAAAATGCCAAAAGCAGACAGCAAAGACTGATTAGAAATCTGAGTCACTTAAAACAGTTATTATCTTATGTTTTCATTATGTTGTGATGTCCTCCCTCTTTGCGTTCAACATAATATCACTTTTTAAAAGAGCACCTATAGTTTGTCTTTGTAAAATAATGTAATAATTTGTCCGGTGAAAAATATGCCTGGCCTGTGGATTTCTTTTTTTTCATTCCCCGGCCAAATTGGCTGGTAGGTCAAAAATGAAATGTTGACCAGTGAGGTTGTGACTTCAAACTTGGAGCATCAAACCACACACAGCAAAATCATAAAATTGTAGCTGCCAAAAGTGGGAGAACGACAAATTTGTTTAAACACCTGATATGGACAAGAAGTGTTTCACTTTATAAGATGTTTTAGCTAGGTGTAGCTCAAAAAATACCTGCTGCATTGATCTACAAACATGTTTACAGCTTGTATTTTGTTGAACTTTGTGTTTGAGTTCATTTCCAAAAGAAAAGGTCAAAATAAAATAGTTTTTGTTAAATATATTCTGTCATTTGTATTTTTTTAAGTAAATAAAAGGAGGGAGAAAAAATTGATTTGAATTGAATATGGAATTTGATGTAAAAAGAAATTGAGGTTTTATTTCTTGGCCATATCGTCCAATTCTAACTGCGTTGGAACAGAAAATTGGATAATTAAGAAATACTCAGCTTTAATCATGAATTATTTTATATAGGTTTTCTATTATGAGAATAATGCTACAAGACCATTTTCATTGAAGTGAGTCTTTAAGCAACATTGTGTATTTATGTCCTTTTTGGATGATGAACTTTGAATGACTTACTGGCAAAATCAGCATTTAGACCCACTGAATGTTGAAATGAATGCCACATTGAAAAGGTTTTTCATGGAGTTTTCAGATTCCTTTTGTCATTGCAGGTTAATCTAAAGCTCAAAGAAGCTGAAACTATCTCATTCTTGTCCAGTGAACGTTTGTCTGAAACTGTTAAATTTCCTTATGTAAATCAGTAGAATGCGTTTATTTAGAGTGTGGTGGGAAAAAAAGCCAAATAAAGTTCTATTGAAATTTTTAGTAAAGTGGAGTAAATTCTGTGTGTTTGTGTTTGCAGGGCGACAGAGAAACCTTTGAAAACTACTACAGGAAACAGAGGAAAAAACAGGCACGGCTGGTTCTGCAGCCGCAAGCTAACATGGTGAGAATGAAACAGTCCTGCAAATCAGCAACAACGAGCTTAAGTGAAACACATGTGGTGCACGGCTCCACAGAGACACAGCAGTGGAGAAGCAGCTCACTTGTGCAACCTCCAGAGATCTTTCTGTAACAAACCACAGCTTAACTAACATTCACTAATGTTTGCAATCTTTTAATAAGTCCCACAAATATATAAAGTGTAATCTTCTTTATTCTGAAGCTGTGATGGAAAAAGGAACTGGGTACTAAATGAATGCATGTTTTTTGTGTGTGTTTTTAGCATGAGACAGTGGAAGGCTACAGAAGATACTTCAACCAGATCGTAGGGTGAGACCTCCTCCTCCTGTCAGTCTGTTTGCTCCAGAAGAGTCTAAAAGTCTTCAGATGTTCATGGTTTTCTTTTTGGTGGCGTCCTCAGGTTTTTTGTCGTAGAGGATCACGTTCTTCATGCCACACAGGGGCTGGTGACCAGAGCGTTCACAGATGAACTTTGGAACATGGCCTTGTCCAAGATCATTGCTGTGCTGCGCACACACTCTGTAGGCTCTCACACACACACACACACACATGCATAAACGCACTTGTGGGGGGTGGACCGTGACTGGAGAGTCTGCTTAGAGTTAACAGAGGGGGATGTCTTATCACACAGACCCCCTCCGGCTCACTAATAACATTTCTTTTGGGAGAGGAGCTTAAACTCAGACACAAATTCAGCCACACTGTGGTTTTGATGTTTTAACGAGAACCACACTGCAAGATTGAGCAGGAGAGTTTCTGACTGCTTCTCAGTCAGATGGAAATGACCTGAGGATTATGCTAACAGGTTAATACATGAGCCACCCAGCATGGGAGGAGAGCAGGAACAAAAGCTGCGGTTTGTCCTGCAGTCCTTTAGTGGGGTTCCAACCTGTGGCATGTCAGCACTTTGAGACAGATCTCTGTTAATACATGGTGAAGCATATGGATGTCTGTAATCAACAGGAGAAATCATTGGTTTCATATAGAAACTTCTCATATTTCATTAAATTTGCTCAACAGAAAAAAAAAAACATCTCTCAAAGTTAATCATTTAGACTTTTGGCAGGTAAATAAAACCTTTAAACTGGCTTCCCTGCTCTGTTCTGATTGGCTGACTCAGGCCCTCAGCTCTGGGTCTAGAGCCACATGTGACTCTTTTACCCTTCAAGATTAGCTCTATGCGAATGATGGGGATTTTTTTTTAATTAAGGGTTACTTAGTTTGCACTGATTTAAGTTGTAGTTGTTAGGTTGTATACCTTTATGACCAAGGTAAACCTAGAACTGTCAAGTTTTTTACACCTCTGCAGACATAATAACTCCAGAGGCCTTTTGTTCTCTACCATTTCCCCACGATACACAGATGTCAATAATGAGGAAAACTTGTGTCAAAGGTTTGATCTTCTCTGACTGCTGTAATGTTTAAAGATCATATAATAATAATGATGGATTGAATATTTAGGCATTTTTCCTGATGCTCAAGCCGCTTACAATGTGTCTCCGTTATTCATTCATACTTGGTGATGCTAAGCTACTGATGCAGCCACAGCTGCCCTGGGGAAGACTGACAGAGCCCTATATGCAGGAGGGAGTCCAGTTGAGCATTGCTAAGAAAATTAATTTGTTTATTCTTTATTTACTCTTTCTTGTAAATCATAAACAAATAAGGTTTTGTTCAGGTTCACAGAAGTAGTAAGTAAGAAAAAGGATAACAACCCACCAAGAAAGTTAAGATATAACAAGAAAAAAAGGTTATTTTTGACTTGAATGTTTCCAACTTTTCATAGAACATAAGCTGTAGTAGGATGATCCCATGAGGCACATGGAGGTCTTTTATTCTGAAATGAAGTCACACAACTTGCATTAAAAACCAGAAAATGCAAGTTTCTCAGTATGTTTGTGTTTTTATTCATGCAAAAAAAAGACAAACATTTCTAAATATTTATGTAGCAACAATATGAATGCAAAACAGAATGCACAACATTTTCCAAAGGGTGAAAAAGCTCTTACAAGGATTTGATCAGCAAGAATCAGGCCTAAATGGCTCTTTTAGTGTGAAAGGTTGCAGTCCCCAGATGTGGAGTTTCTGTTTTTCTCCTTTGACTCTGTCATTTGATTAACAGACTTCACTTGGCCAACAGGAACTTCCTCACTGTTCAGGAACTGTTCACAACAGGAACAGTTGTGAACAGTTACTGAACAGGAACACTGTTCAGCTCACAGACACAAATTCCTGTTGCTCTGAGGAACGTTTATCTTGGATTTAGTTTCAGTGAGGGAAATGTGAAGATATAAATGTATGTATGTAATAAAAAGCACAAAACATTGTAATTAAATCGATATTGAGCATTTAGCCTGATGTAGTGTTGAATAAAGTTGGTTGTTTATTGTTAGTGTGGGCGGGGCTTTCTTTCCTCTTGTTCACTGATTTTTGTTTTCTGCTCCTGCAGTCTTACTGTGATGATCCTGATCTGGTTTTGGAGCTGAAGAACCTCATAGTTATCTTTGCTGACACGCTGCAGGTTTGTTCAGGGTTGTGGTCCAGGGAAACCTTCTGGTCTCATGACTGCGATCATCATACCTGTGTTTATGCGTGTGTACAGGGCTATGGTTTCCCGGTCAGTCGACTTTTTGACCTGCTGTTTGAGGTCCGAGACCAGTACAATGAAACTTTGCTGAAGAAATGGGCTCTGGTGTTCAGGTAGGGCTCCACTTCATAACTACAAGGTTGTTAAACAAATCTTCAAAAACAGACATGACAAAAAAACATTTAAACCGCCGCTTAGGCTTGTCACACTCTAACGTGTTTGAATCCTGTTCACAATCCATAAAATGAGGAAAAACTCTTAGAGAAAAAAACATTTACTTAAGTTGTATTTAGTGTCAATGTGAGCCCAATATTTTCAGTTCTGTATTGAAAACGATCAGAGGTGTTTGTAGTCTTCTAACTGCCCCTCCCACATACCGTCGAATCACAGTCATTCTTACTTTTAAGTAGGTGATAGTAATCTTTTGAGGTGTGCATTATGACAAATTAATGGATTTTGTGAAAGCAACAAAGCAACTTTGCTTCTGCAAAGTTAATTCATTTCTGATATTGAACCCCTTAAAAGAGCATTATTTCGTTTATACCATGGTCACTTACAAAGTGCATGAATCTTTTAATTTCTATTATTATTATAATATATATATATATTTTTTTAAGCCTAATTGCTTTTATCAATTTTTAAAGTTTATTTTAGTAGTTTCCTAGATCATTTTTAAATACCTACCATTAACTCTGAACATTGAGAATAAAAAAACTAATAACTTTATTAATTAATTATATAATTATTTTGGGCAGCACGGTGGCACAGTGGTTAGCGCTCTTGCCTCACAGCAAGAAGGTTCCTGGTTCAAGTCCTGGCTGGGGGACTTGAAATAGTGTCAACAATGGGGGGCCTTTCTGTGTGGAGTTTGCATGTTCTCCCCGTGCATGCATGGGTTTTTCTCCGGGGACTCCGGCTTCCTCCCACCATCCAAAAACATGCTTCATAGGTTAATTGGTCACTCTAAAATTCTCCCTAGGTGTGGATGTGAGTGTGTGAATGTGGCCCTGCGACAGACTGGCGACCAGTCCAGGGGTGTCCCCTGCCTTCACCCATGAGTAGCCGGGTTAGCCGGTATGTATGAATGTATGTATGTATGTATGTATGTATGTATGTATGTATGATGACAAATTATGACAAATTATGTCAGACACATCTTAAAATTAAAAATGTCATTATTAGTTACGAGTAAAAACAAGTTTAGGTTACAAAAGGAAATGTGAAATGAAAACGACAATAGTATGAGCCTGAGAAGATCTCAATGCTATGTAGTTTGTCCAAGTGGTGTTACCGTAGACAGGGTGACGTCATCATCAGTCGAAAGACCCCAAGCCGTTCTGACAGGCCGAGTAGGTCTGGTACCTACACTGGACCTTCTTTTTTAGGTGAACATCATCACTTCTTAAATAGGCAATTATGCTGCCAATCAGAATCCAGTATAAACTACCCAGACCACAGTATAAACTGATTTAACAGCCTGTTTAACCTGATTGCTTAACAAATAAAGTGCAAACAAATATGTCTGAATAAATCAGTATCATAAACAAACTATGACTTAAACCAGCAAGCTCATTTATTCCTGAATTGACTGCTGTTAGTCTGGGTTTCAGTGTCAGATAAGGACATGTGAGCATGCTTTTAGGACCATTTATTATGTGCAGGCGATGTTCTGAATGTAAACTTTTTTTTCCAGGGAGATCTTTGAGACGGACAACTACAGTCCCATTCCAGTTGAAACAGAGGAGGAATATAAAGTGGTGGTGAGCCGCTTCCCCTTCCACGATGCTGAGATCGAAAAGGTACCCCTACCCAACATCCATACTTTTGTATGCAAACATGACATTCTCAGCTGGTGAGTTGATGTGGTTTTATGTCTCTGTGTGTGTGAGCAGCAAAGCTTTCCAAAGAAGCTGCCCATGTCCCAGTCTGTCCCTCAGATCTATTCGCAGGTCAAAGAGTTCATTTATGCCAGCCTCAAGTTCTCCGAGTCGCTGCACCGCAGGTACGACTGCTGTGGAAGCACAATACAAATGCAACTTCATTTTTACATTAAAACCCTAAAAACACGTTTTTTTATTGTTTGCTCCCAGAGTTACAACTGCAGCTTTAAATAGGATCTTGTAAAAACAGATACCTTTCAGGTCAAAGAGGTAGAGTTAGGGGCAAATGGATTTCTGTTTTGGCTCACAGCAGCTATGGATCTGAGGTGAAATTACACAACAATTACACAATAAGATGTGCGAGCAGTCAGGTAAAGCAAACAGCATCAATAAAGTCCAGCTGAACGGTAACAATCAGATCTAAAACACCATCGTCACTTCCTAAAGAGCTTTCAATATTTCTGTCTTATCCTGGAATAGTAACTCTATTGACTTGATTGCTTTTTGAACACTGAACTTTAAAAAGTAGTGATAATTTTGGAAAATTCTCTGATTTCCCTCCTCATGGACTTGCAGGTTGTCTTAACCTGTTAAGACCTAAGCTCTTTTTTACTGTGTAGTCTCAAGGCTCCAGTTAACAGAATTAACTCCTGTGGTAATATAACCCATAATGTGACGTCCAAGCATGTGGACACCAGTTCTTAAGAGGTTAAAAGCACCTCTGCTTCATGAATTTTTTTAGCCTAAACAATCTTGTGTGTCCAGTTCAACAGAAATTGACGACATGTTGCGAAAGTCCACCAACTTGCTGCTGACGAGAACTCTCAGCAGCTGTCTGCAAAACCTCATCAAGAAACCTCACATAGGACTGACAGAGGTGAGAGGAGTCCTGCAATCAGCGTGGTGAGTGCGTACATGTGGCGCTCATCTGAGGGTTTCTGTCTGCAGCTCGTTCAAATCATCATTAACACCACCCACCTGGAGCAGGCCTGCAGGTACCTGGAGGAGTTCATAACAAACATCACCAACGTCTCTCCAGAAACCGTCCACACCACCAGACTCTATGGTTTATCCACGTTCAAGGTGAGGTGTACCTGTGTGCCGTTTGCCTCTAGACCAAGGAGGGCAAACTACAACTCGCCTCCACATTTGGTCTGGCCCATTTAACAATATCAGAGACACTCTTTTTTATCAGCACACACCCTGTTCTATGTCCCGATTGGCTGAAGATTTTGTCAATCAATCTCGTCTTTGCCGTGTTTCCATACGTGCAGATCTTCATAAATCTTTGATCGTGATTAGATCTTTGTTTTTATTCAATAAAACTGAATTTATCTTTCAACTAAGGTTTGAACTTTGAGAATCTAAGCAAAAGAGAAAAGTGTGAAAATGTTCATGTCTGTCTGAGAAAAGAGGAGAAAGTGTGTAGTGAGAACGGATTTCCCTTATGATGGGTTATTTTTAGGATGCGACTCCCTCAATAAACAAGGGAACACTGTACTGGTTACCTCTGCTGCTGCTGCTGCTTCGGCGGGGGTTTTTACATTCCATCATCCACCTAAACATTCTCCTGAGCACAGGTGTCGGCTCACCTTTGCACCTTCAAATAGTTTACGTGACAGAATGAAATGCTTTACACGTATTGGTTTGTATGCACAAGTGTGAACTGTACGTTGACAAGTTTGTGAAGTCTCTTGGAGCCAGCAGGTATGTTTGTAACAACTGAGTGTGTGGACAGGCCCCGCCCATTTTAGACTAACATTCACACGTGGCTATAATGGTTATAAACTTCCGTAATCTTGTTGCCTGTTGTTTTACAATTCTACCCTCCCTCCCCTGTAATCATCCTCTAACGTCTGTAACCCACCCTTTGCCCCTGTCTTTGGTGCCCCCCAATATCCCTCTCTCTTCTTCCCCCTTTTTCTTTTGTAGTGTTAGGCAGCGGAGCTGCCATCACTATATAAATGTGAGTGTGTATTGGTGAATGGGTCTGCAGCACTTTGGGCTTTTTGTCTAGAAAAGCACAGTACAAGTATATGCCATTTACCATTTAATCTGGCCTGCCAAACTGGAAAAAATAATATCGATAATCCTTATTAATGTTTTCTTTTCCCCTTAATGCTGGAATCTTCCCATAGATATTTTTTGCAGTAAAAATGACTTAATGTACCACTTGGAATTGAGTTATTTGAACAGTTTCAAGTTCATTATGGAACTATTGTGAACAGTTTTTTCTTTTGTAGTGCAGAGGATACGTACCATAAATGACCCACAATAGGTGAAATCCACAAAGTAGGATTACAGATGTTTTTTGATGCTGTAAAACTCCTCATTACACACTTCATACTGTTTTCTCAGACAGTTATGAGCATTTTCACACGTTTCTCTCATTTACACTGTCATAGTTTAAAATTTCATAGAAAAATAAGTCAATTTCTCAGAATGGAAAATATCTATGCTCGATCCAAGATTTATCTAACTCTAGCAAACTGCACATCCAGTGTCTGTACAGAAGATTGATTGATTGATTGATTGATTGATTGATTGGTTTATTTCAAGCATACGTTGGACAATACACGAAAATAATTCCACAAAATTATCAAACTCATTATTAAGACAATGAAATGCATTGATTCAGAGGAAAGAAAGAAAAGGAAAAAAAAAAACAAAAACAAAAAAGAAACCAATGAAAAATGAACACACAAAAACAACGCACTTAAGTCACATTTGTAACATATGTTAAGTATAGTGATTTATAACTGAAGTCTAGTAGAGCTTGATTAATTGCTTGAAAAGGAGCGGGAAGAAGCGAACTTATATAATCCCACCCCTACATAGTTACTTCATTTCATAGTCTTGCATAGTTTTCATAATCTGGTTCTGATCAGAAACATTATTGATTCACACTTATCAATATGTAATAAACACTGATTATCATTAGAACTCTAATTACATTGATCTAGTAATCATTGGTACATATTTCCAGATCAAGTAAAGAAAATCGGTAGTTCATCAATAGATTGTGATTACCTTTCAACAAGATTCACAGAAGAGATTGATTGATTGACAAGATCATCAGCCAATCAGAACTCAGAGCACTGTGGAGAGAAGAAAAAAAGACAAGCAAACTGCACTGAAAAAATTGCACAACATGGCAAGACCATAAAAGGTGAAGCGTGATATAACGAGGGAACACTGTAATCTAACTAAATGTAGATTTGTTAAAAAAGAAGCTGGGGTTGTACTAAAAAGGGTGATGAAGCTTTGCCACAAAAAACAGCTTTATATTAAAAAAAATAACTATACAGTTGTAAAAGAAATGCTCAAAAAGGCCTCAGACTACTAAGGAATCAATGTTTTCATGTAAAATGTGTTTTAGGATGCTCGCCATGCTGCAGAAGGAGAAATCTATACCAAGCTGAACCAGAAGATTGATGAATTCATTCAGCTTGCAGACTACGAGTGGTGCATGGCTGAGTCGGATGGCCGCGCCTCAGGATACCTCATGGACCTGATTAACTTCCTGCGTTCCACCTTCCAGGTTTTCACACACCTTCCGGTGAGTCTTACACCATTAAGCAGGACCCATCAAACTGTGTAGCTTCTCAGCGATGTCCGCCTGTGTTGTGGTGTTGTTGGTGTTTAGAGGCCTTTTGTTTTTTTGTCATAAAGATGTAGGAATCATCTCTTGTTTCATTTCTCTCAGTCACACAGGCTCTGCAAGTTTTTTCTCATGTTCACCTCCTCTGTAAGAATATGGGTCTGTCTGAGGATGACCTGCAGCTTTTCGATAAGTGGCCTGTCGGTAATGGTTTAGGTTCAGAGATATTTTTTATGGAAAATGATGTGTTGCAGTAAGTAAATAAATGAAGAGAAGCTCCTGGTTAGTGTTTGCTCCGGTCAGGCTCTGCTCTGTCCCTGTGTCTCATCTCGTTGGTCCTTCTTCCCTGCTCTTCTCTCCAGCATCCGTCATCCCATCCTAACTTCATGCCTTCTTTGTTTTTGGTTTGTTTAATCACCTGCCTCTCCATCCACACTTTCTGTAGTGAGCAGCACTGTTACCAAATTTGTTTTTACTCCTCGATTAATTTGCCTTCATCCAAGATTTCTCCAATTAAAATGACTTCCTCCTGTCCATTTATTCTTCCCCATATTTTTTTTCCTGTCCTTTCCCTCCTTCCCTTCCTCCTCTCCATTTATGGTTGGTTTGGGCTTCTCTGCTCAGAATAACAACAATGACCATGCATCAATGTCGGTGAGTATGCTTGCCTGGATCTTTTAACGCTTTGCTGCCGCCAGTGGGGAAGGAAAATGCATGCTTAAGTTTGAGGGCCAAAGCTCCACCCCTTTGAGCTGGTGTCTCTGCTGGCACTTGTTACAACTTTCTAGGGATTTTCATTAACAGGGACAAAGGCAGCAAAGAGGGTTTTCTTGTCAAATGGACAATTAGTCAAATTGAATCCCAATTGATATTAAAAAAGAGTAAAGTTTTTAAGCTATATACTTTTTACAAAAATTTTAAAGGCCCACTCCAATAAAAAATGTGTTTTTAACATGTTTTGTGGCTTTTTTCTGATGATGGAGGACATATATGAAGAAAATTAGGAGCAGATGAAAGAAGAGTTTGAAAAAGATCGTATTTGTAATGAAGAAAAAGCACTGAACGGGCCACAAGCTCCCTGCTTCACTCCATTCTGATGCATCCACTTGCAGACAAATAGATCAATAGATTGTTTTCATCGTCTGAACTGGGATCTGGATCAAAACTGTACAACTGGATAGCTCTGAAACTGCTCTGCATTTTTGTCTCACCAATAAAGGAGTTTGGTTATGAGGGGCTGTAAGCTAGTGGGAGAGAGTGTAAGCAGATGGATGATGGGAAGTGGGGGCAGAGCTACTCCGCGCCAATTCTACCCACAATTCAGAGGCGTATTTTTAATCAACTCCTGACGCTCTGCAGAAACTATGTCCTAGAAAACGAAACAGGATTTTTGATTTTGGAAAAGAACAGCATCACCGTAAATAAAAGACAATCGGGAACACACGGGAGTGGGACTTTAAAGTCTTTCTTTAAGGACAGAGTCCATTACATTGATCAAAACCATTTGGTTTTAGAAGATAATTTGATTTAGTTGTTATGCCAGATAAATGGTTTTGTTTCAGACATTTAAGAGAATGACAGTTCAAGGAAAGAGGGCACAATGGAAGAGAAAGCACTTACTTTGGTAGTATTGTATTTACTTTGACATTTATTCAAGAAAATATGACAATCTCTATGTTGATCTTCTTTCTTGTCACCATTTTTGTTTGTTTGCTTACATTTGCACAACTGCATGTATCTGTAGTTTATTTTCTTTGGTTTCTTCCATTGAATGTTTGGGTTTTAGTGTGCATGGCATCAGCCAACAGGTTTATAGACCGTTATAGACAGTTTTATGAGGCTTCTTTCATAGAAACACCATGAAGCCAAAACTGTTTTATTCTCCGTCCTTAGAATTGAATTTAGGTGTTTCAGTCACTCCCATGAGAACAAGTAAGAAGTGATGAACCTCAATACTCTCCTGCTTTCACTCACATTACCTTTAGTTACCTCCCATTCCTAGTCCATATCGTTGCAGACAAACATGTCAAAGTAGACTAAGGCTTCCAGATGTTAAAGCTCTGCTGAAGAAGCACAAAGAATCATTTAGGATCATAGACTCAGTGTTGACCAAGGAAACCGGTTAAGAAGATGTCCAGCAGCCCGGTCAGTTCAGAACATGCAGAAACCATGAATGCTTGGAAAGACTGCACAAGTTTATACATCTGTGGACGTGGAAATGATCAGAACACCTAAATTCAATATTTGGACGAGTGATTCAATACTTTTGGCTGTATTATATGTCATATTTTTCAAAGCACAGTGTCTGTTGGGTTTTCTGTTGATAATTGGATATTTGAGTCAGTGTGTCACATCTTACAGAGAAAAAACTGACATTGACTGTCATCTGGTACCATACATTCTTGCCTTTTTTGTTTCTTTTTCAACTTAATTGCAAATAGATGAGTTTTTTTCCCCACTGGATTTAAATATATAGAGGCTGCCAAATCATTTATTTATGTCTATAAAATCTTTAAAATCAGTGCACTTCAAACGTCCAAATATTCTTTTGGGTTAGGATTGATTTTGTTCTTCGTGGGTTAGGATCGGTTTCAAGTGAAAACTTGTGAGCAGTTTGTTAAATGATAGAATATATTGAAATGAATGCATGAAAGGAACATTCTGTGGTTCCTGAGCAGAAAAACTTCTCTTCAGAATTTAATTTTTAAAGTTCTGATCAAAAGACACCATTTAAATTATTTTTTTTGTTAACCTTGTAATTGGAAGTCTTGTTTGTTTATTTGTTTGTTTAGTTTTTGGTCCAACCGATTTGATCTTTAAAGAAAACTGAATTTTACTTATGAAAAACTGATCAGTTTTACTTTTGCCTCATCAAGCTTGCATGTCACAAGTCTTCATCAGACATGCTGCTATCCTGTTCTTCGGTATGCTTTTCAAATCCTGCAAACATCAGCATCATGAGTGTCCGAATCCAACATGCCCATCGATGCAGCTTCTCCATGTTCCCTTAGTGAGAGACTGCTGTGTCCTGTGCTAACTTCTGGACTCCTGCATATGTGGATGGATCTGCCCTTCAGTCATAAGTGTAGAAAAAAGTTCCACATCAAATGTTTTTGTAATTCCTCTGTTATGTTTTAAATTTCTCTTCACAAACTCTCCATGTTCTCCTCCATCCACATTCTCTCCATTCTTTCTGTATACCCCCCACCCCCTTTGTTTTCTGGTTGACTTATCTTTGCTCTCTCTTCATCTGCGCCCTTATCTCCGTCTGCAGGGGAAGGTTGCGCAGACAGCTTGCATGTCTGCCTGCAAGCATCTGTCCACGTTGCTGATGCAGATGCTGCTGGACTCTGAGCTGAAGCAGATCAGCATGGGAGCCATTCAGCAGTTCAACCTGGATGTTATTCAGTGTGAATGTGAGTTTGAAGTCACTGTGCAGCTGTGATCATGTGAGAATGTGCAGCTGATTGAAGTGGATGTTTGGGTTTTAAAGTGAGTGATTTCATGGTCAGGAGTTATTTCTGCTCCAAACATTTAAAGCAGTGCTCTCTGGTGTTGCTGGTCATTCTTTTTTAGTGTTTGCCAGCTCAGAGCCGGTTCCTGGCTTCCAGGGAGACACACTGCAGCTGGCCTTTATCGACCTGCGACAGGTAAACCAACACGCTCTTACTGCTTCACCCATGATGCCCGTGGTCCTCAAAAGACGTACATACCCCTGAAACTATGTTTCAAGCATTCACACTGTAAAAACTTCTCACCTCCACTTTATTTAAAATCTGTTTAACCACAACGACACACGTTCAAAGTACTGTTTATTAAAATGTAAATGTTAATGAAGCAACAAACGACCAGATTCTATCATCAATAATTCTCAGAACAAACACTTATCACGTATTCCTAGAAGTTAATTTATGTTATTTAGATTCTAAAGTCAAACTTTGCTTTTGACAAACCTCAGATTGATGATTGATGAGCTAATCAGCTTTATCTATTGTAATGTTTATTCATAGTTAAGTAATTCCTTAAACATTTTTATGTGTTTGCATTAAAAAGTTCCCTGAAAACTTCATTAACAAGATGTTGAAGAAGTTTAGATCTTCAACATCTAAACTTTAAGTCCAGATGGACTGAGAAAATGTTGAAAACCTTCATCCCTATTTTAAGGATGCTTTCAGTGCGTGTTGAAGAACTGTCTTTGTTTTCTATCATTTTCAAGCATAAAAGAATTTGTAGAAATGTTAAGATCCCGGTAGGTTTCTCTGTCTGTAGAAACCACACAGATATGTGGGAGATAGAAGAGCTTCACATTCAGTGAAATCAGTTCTGAATAGAAATCCTTGTCAATGTTTGTGCGCCTGGTTCAGGTTCGGTTCTCTCACCTTCAGCTCCTGTTTTATGTCTGTGTTTTTGTCTATAGCTCCTGGATCTATTCATGGTTTGGGATTGGTCGACTTACCTGGCAGACTACGGCCAGCCAAACTCCAAGTACCTGAGAGTGAACCCCGCCACAGCGCTGGCTCTGCTGGAGAAGTAAGTGTCTGACATGAACTCACAGGCCTGAGACTGCAGCGGCCTGATCCATCCTCCAGGCTTTTCTTATATGTCAATCTATATCGTTACCGTTCAGAGGATTAACATTCATTTTAGTTTTGTCATTTTAGTTTTGAGTCAACTGATGCAGCTTATATTGTGAAAATGTTGGTATTAATTGTTATTTTAAAATATGAGTCACATTCGCTTCCATAAAATATCTCACTTTGTTTCCACTCTGCCATTTTATTCAGTTTCTCTTCTTCTGTTCCTTGTTTTTAACCCTGCTGCTCACTACTGCCGCTCAGAGTCTACAGGGGGTAGGTGCAGCTTGCTTTCTGCACTCCTGCATTCCTCACTGTGCATTCTTCATATGCACAAAAACACTTCCTAAAGTAGATGTTCCATCTTTGTGGCACGTTATGGAAAGAAATGTGGAGTGATTTCTTGTTCTCCTTTGTCTTTTGTCATTTCTTATTTGCTTTAGTCTTTTTTTTTTAGGAAGTCAGAGGTTGATTAGCTCTTCACTGGCACAGACCATACTCAACACCTAATGTTGGATCTTTTAAATCCACAAAATGTCTTTGAATGGAAGAACTGATGCTGGTGTGAAGGCATAGAAAGGTCATATCAAGTATTGATTTTAATAATCAGTTTGGTTTAGTTATTTCTCACTTTGAAATGACAAAAGTGTTTTTTTTTTGCATGGTTCTGTGAACAACACCAGTGGATCAGACCTTTATGTACAGAGTCACAGTGATGTGAAGACTCTGAAGATGTGGTGCAGCTTATCTCCTGATCCTCTGTCTCTCTGTGTCTAGGATGAAGGACAGCAGCAAAAAGAACAACATCTTCTCGCAGTTCAGGAAGAACGACCGCGATAAGCAAAAGCTGGTAGAGACAGTGGTCAAACAGCTGAGAAGCCTCGTCAATGGCATGTCCTCCTAAACCCAAACATGGAAGCGCTCTGCACTGATGGGACAAACTGAAGACCTGTGACCTGGTTTCAGCACACAAACAGCAGCCCTCTAGAGACACACACAATAGTTCATCATCATACCTGGGTCCTTGATGGAGATGTTTCCTGCAGGTAGACAGGAACATGTCCATTTGTGGCATGGGTGCAGCAGCAGTGAGTTGGTGTTGGGACATGAGCTCCGGTCCAGATTCACTGCAAAGCAAACGCATAGCACAAGGACCCCACTGTCTCTGCAGCACAATCACCTGGATACAGTGGACACAGTTAGATATCCTCATCTAAAAAACCAAACCATTTACTCATATTGTAACTAGCTGCTGGGACCTATAATAACACACCAATTCAAACGTTTTGCCGTTATTGGAACTCACCTAGAAAACGAAGCAAAACATTAGGAGCCGTCAAAAAGTTAGTGTGACAGATGACTGCATACTGAGTGATGCTGCTCAGAGAAATCCATGCAGAGAAACATTTCAGAAGTGTTTAGAATAAAAAAAGGGGGGTGGTAAAGATTTCTGAAGAAGATCTGGTGACCATCAAGCTGTCAAACAGCCTTGTTTCTGCACAGCTCCATGTCCTGACTTTACCCATTCTGCTGGATCAAGAAGCCAGCTGCTCCTCAGGAACCCTGGTGGGCTCATCCGGAACACCTAATCTGGAACAATTCTGATGTAAAAGTTAGAAGGAAGCTGTTGCATCAAATACTGCAGAAGTTAAGAGGCTGAGCTGGATCCACTTTAGGAACTTTAGAAGAAGCCTAAGGCCAGGTGGGAAGTAAGATTAAGACACTTAAGTCTGACACTCGGTCTGAAGTCCTGTCAAACATTTTGAGTGCATCAAAACTGATCAAATGAATTCATCAGTTATTTTTGCTTTGAACAGATGTGCTCAGGATTTCCTTATAAAAAGAGAGGGGTGTGAACATGGGTATTGTGTTTGGAAAGAACTGATGCTTCTGTTGTCTGAGAGCAGCTGGATGAGCTCAGTGTCCCAACGCCTCCGCTCCTGTTCTGTCCTGAGGCTGAGCTGCTGTACGGATCAAAGATCTTTGGACAATGACGTCTGCTCAGACTGATGGTCCTGAAAAATGTCACCATTTGTTCAACTCTGGTGGGACTCAAGCTGCTGCTTGTCTCACTAGAAACATTTCTCTGTTTTTGACGCCTAGATTGTAGCTGGAGTCTCCAGAACAGAAGCTGAAACTCAGCAGTGATTTTTTTTGTATAACTTATTGATCCAGCTAAAAGAGCTGTGCGGTTTGAACCACGTGTCACTCAGATCCATCACATGAATCCATTCAGACTGCGGCCGCCGCATCAAAAACCGCCACCACATCACATGAACTCAAGACAAGAAAACCGTCACAGACCTGTTTGGAGTTTCAGAAATGACTGAATTGAAGCTTTAGCCACATAATAAATGAAGCACAGCAATAATCATCTGGTTTCCTTTCAGCCCCAGATGTGCTCGAACACTTCCAGCCTGCACGTCTCCGGACAGATCTTTCACATCCTTCTATTTGGGTTTTGGAACATGCTTCTTTTCTAGATGCGTTTGCACTGAACTCTGTTTTTGGGGTTAAAACTTGATCCATGTCCATGGCAGGTTTAGAGGGAAAGTTTATAGAGTTTAGCTGTTATGGGGTT
The DNA here is from genome assembly GCA_014656515.1 of Oryzias celebensis. NCBI lineage: Eukaryota > Metazoa > Chordata > Actinopteri > Beloniformes > Adrianichthyidae > Oryzias > Oryzias celebensis. The sequence goes on along the minus strand of BNCR01000001.1, from coordinate 38,171,430 downwards.
TATTTGAATGACTGTTGCATGAAGGCCCAGCCTGACATGCTGCAGGCGGAAGCAAACTCAGGCAGCAGGACATGATTACACCCACCAGGACATGTCATCGCTTTCAAAAGGTTTCTGGGGGTTAAAGGAATGCAGCTTTTTCCAGGATTAGCCATCCTTCTTTTCAGGAAGCGTCTGCCTGCTGCAGTGGCTCTGCAGGCCACACATCACTGCTGACAGTCTGACTGCAGTAGACAGAGAAGCTCTTTGTTAAGAAAGCATGCAAAGCTTGCTCTGACATGCAGCTGCCATACTGTGCAAAATGTAAATAAACCAAATACTGTTTTAAAAACCAACATTTTCTTTACAAGGAGACACCAAACCCTTTCAGGAAATGTATTACGAGTCCATATCCCTGCTATTCTGGGTTCAGCTCTGCAGGAACTGCAGTTTGAACAGGAGGGGAGGACAGTAGAAAGCTGTCTTAATCTTATTTCGATAAAATCTGAAGCTTTTTTTTAAACGTTTAATGCTTTGTGAATAGAACAGTCATTGAAGTTTTCGAATAATCGTTTTTCTATTTTCTTTGCAGTTTTCCCCATGTGTTACTAGTTTTTCAGAGCTGGGATTGCACTTTAAAAAAAAAAAACCCAAATCCTGTTAATGTATGGGGATGCCTACTGCATTGTGCCAATGAATGTCCCCACAAAGATAGAAAAACAATTGTGTGTGTGTATTTATTTGTTTCTTTTGCTTTCCTGATTTTCATTTGCCTTTTAACTTGACTGCCTGTAAATACGTCTGTACAAACGGCATTTTTGTAAAGAACTCATTGGTTTGCTGGCAGAGTCGGAGGCTGATATGGTGACAATGTAATGCTGTGACTGAACATGTGTTTGTCTCCTTGTGAACTAAATACAACGTGAGGAGCTCAGTGATTTTTCTTCTCCACTTGAATGCATGTTTAAAATATAAAATGCTCTGATGTAAAAATTCTGTACAACAATTTAGGATGATTTATTTAAATACAAGCAGATTTGAACCAACCGTTTCTGCTCCTCATTTCTTTCGATGGGTGGAATCATCTTCTGAATCTGCTCAACACACTGAGGTTGATGGAAGAACAGAACCACAGCTGGGATACCAGGGCCATGTACACACGTGGACAAAATTGTTGGTACCCCTCAGTTAAAGAAGGAAAAACCCACAATTCTCACTGAAATCACTTGAAACTTACAAAAGTAACAATAAATAAAAATTTATTGAAAATTAAATAATCAAAATCAGCCATCACTTTTGAATTGCTGATTAACATAATTATATAAAAAAAACTTAATATTTTGTTGCACAACCTTTTGAGGCAATCACTGCAATCAAAGCGATTTCTGTATTTGTCAATGAGCGTTCTGCAGCTGTCAACAGGTATTTTGGCCCACTCCTCATGAGCAAACTGCTCCAGTTGTCTCAGGTTTGATGGGTGTCTTCTCCAAATGGCATGTTTCAGCTCCTTCCACAGATGTTCAATGGGATTCAGATCTGGGCTCATGGAAGGCCACTTTAGAATAGTCCAACGCTTTTCTCTCAGCCATTCTTGGGTGTTTTTGGCTGAGTGTTTTGGATCGTTGTCCTGTTGGAAGACCCATGACCTGCGACTGAGACCAAGCTTTCTGACACAAGGCAGCACATTTCTCTCCAGAATGCCTTGATAGTCTACAGATTTCATTGTACCTTGCACACATTCAAGACACCCTGTGCCAGATGCAGCAAAGCAGCCCCAAAACATGACTGAGCCTCCTCCATGTTTCACCGTAGGGACAGTGTTCTTTTCTTCGTATGCTTGGTTTTTGAGTCTATGAACATAGAGTTGATGTGCCTTACCAAAAAGCTCCAGTTTGGTCTCATCTGTCCAAAGGACATTCTCCCAGAAGCTTTGGGGCTTGTCAACATGCATTTTTGCAAATTCCAGTCTGGCTTTTTTAGGATTGTTTTTCAGCAGTGGTGTCCTCCTTGGTCGTCTCCCATGAAGTCCACTTTGGCTCAAACAACGACGAATGGTGTGATCTGACACTGATGTACCTTGGCCTTGGAGTTCACCTTTAATTTCTTTGGAGGTTGTTCTGGGCTCTTTGGATACAATTCCAACGATCCGTCTCTTCAATTTGTCATCAATTTTCCTCTTGCGGCCACGTCCAGAGAGGTTGGCTACTGTCCCGTGGGTCTTGAACTTCTGAATAATATGAGCCACTGTTGTCACAGGAAGTTCAAGCTGTTTAGAGATGGTCTTATAGCCTTTACCTTTAAGATGTTTATCTATCATTTCTTTTCGGATGTCGTGGGACAATTCTCTCCTTGGCTTTCTGTTGTCCATGTTCAGTGTGGTACACACCTTTTCACCAAACAGCAGAGTGACTACTTGTCTCCCTTTAAATAGGCAGACTGACTGATTATGAGTTTGGTAACACCTGTGATGTCAATTAAAGGACACACCTGAGTTAATCATGTCAGTCTGGTCAAATAGTTTTCAATCTTTTATAGACGTACCATCATTTTTGTCCAGGCCTGTTTCATTAGTTTTTTTTTTTTATAATTATGTTAATCAGCAATTCAAAAGTGATGGCTGATTTTGATTATTTAACTTTCAATAAATTTTTATTTATTGTTACTTTTGTAAGTTTTAAGTGATTTCAGTGAGAATTGTGGGTTTTTCCTTCTTTAACTGAGGGGTACCAACAATTTTGTCCACGTGTGTATCTTCGGAACATCTGCCATGATCTGTTCCTCTGATGGACTCATTCCTGATCCATGCTGGTCTCTCCCAAAGAGAACCCCAACGTCTTCATCTCTGCTAAGTCCTCCATCTTCTCTGCTCCCTGTAACCTCGCCGTTCCTGTTCAGTTCCTCTCATTCACGCTCAGATTGTCTGTCTTCATTCCTCTCCTCTCCAGAGCAAACCTCCACCTCTCTAGATGTGCCTCCATCTGATCCTTGAACTCCTGTCACACCTATGACACCCATCCCTACTGTCACCATTTTAGTGAATTATAAAACAATTAAATAAATACAAAGTAATTCAGCTTAAAAGATCAGTCAACAGAAAAGCACATAACACACACGTGTTTCATGAGTTTCATTGCTTTAAGTTGAAAGCTTTGCAAGGCTCCAATATGTGAGCAAACCTGCTAAAGTTTTTTGGGTCAAACTGTTAGTTTCAGAAAATCCTCCTGAAGTGAAACTGCTTTCCAGACTGGGAAATAGTCAATTTCACACTGTAATCCATGATTACCATCATTTATTTTCAAGTACAGAAGAGTGTAAATAAGGAATCCTTTAACGTGACTGTGGTTCAGAATGGCTTTGTCTTTATTGTTAACAGTAATGCATGTGCATCTGTTCAGCACACGTACAACAATAATTCATAGAGCTTTACATAAAACATGAAAAGAAATATTCAAGAGATGATCATTAAAATAAAATATCATGAAAGAACTTCAAGTAAGCTAGAGAGAGTCGTGCCAGCTGTTGCATTACATTTCTAAAGTTGATTATTCTGTAACAGACCTAAAATAGTTCAGTAAAAACGTTTCTGTCTGTCTTGTTTGCACAGTTTGGATTCTAGCTCTGTGTTTCAGTTGAAACCGTTTAAATGTGAAACTTTTTTTTATTTTGAAAGGTCATTCATCTTTATCCTACACACTGTTTGCAGCTTCCAGACTGAGCGATAAATCAGGAGTCCTCCATCCCAACTGTGAGAAATCCCAATAGCTCCACATCCACCAGACATCAGCCTCCACAGTGTGATGTAAGGACATTGTGCTACAGCATCACCCCTTCTTCACCATTGTGTGAAACTCACATGATTCTTATAATTCTGTATGATATACTTACCACACACGACAATGGTACGTTCCATTTTCATGACATCCTTTAAGGTGGCTGTATGAGCCTCAAGGGAACTTGTATCACCATGTTGTTGTTTTGTTTCCTTCATAAAGATATCAATCCCAATAAAAACCAAATAACTATATGTGTCAAATTTAACGCTCTGTACAGAGCTGAAAGACCTTTTTTAATCCTGTTATCCTGCAGCGTGAGAGGGAGGGAGGGAGGGAGAGGAGGATGACCCTTTGTGTTGAAAAATGTCGTGTACAGCGTACAGCCAGTGTGCACATTACCTGATGTCACCGTGAGATGTGTCCATGATTGACTCTTTTTGTATCAGGCGAGTGGGTGTGATTGTGCCGCATAGAGATGGGATTCATGGCTCTTATAAGGAAGCCGTATCTTTTTTGATCAGTTCATTTCAAAGATCTGTTCAAATGACTGGCTCTTTTTAAAAATGTATTCACTTTAAGAAGTCGGCCTGGAGTTCATTCATTTAATCCTGGAAACATTCACAGGGAGGATGGATGGGCTGAGATCTGGATCAGAATCATTGAAATTCAGATTTCCCACCAATAATTCAACTTACATTATCTTTGAAATATCAATTATAGCTTTATTTAACATGTGGAAAGGTGTTCTGATATGGATTCATTGTAAATATTGCTCTGCCAGCATATCCAGCACATACAGTGGGTACAGAAAGTATTCAGACCCCTTTAAATGTGTCACTCTGTTATAGTGCCTTTTTTTCCTCATTAATGTACACACAGCACCCCATATTGACAGAAAAACACAGAATACATTTTTCAGATTTATTCAAAAAGAAAAACTGAATTATCACATGGTCCTAAGGATTGAGAAGGATCCCTCAGTTATCTGACGTGTGCATTCTGGAGGATTGATAAAACACATAAGGCTTCTTAATTTAGTATCGTGTCAGGAGTGGTTAAAAACTAGTTTACTTTACTTTTATAAGATTTTCTCATTAGAAGATAAACCTAAATGACAAAATGTAACAAACAAAGCCATAATTGATACACAATAAGAAACAAATCAGGCTTCTGTGAAGCTCCATACAAAAGCTTCTGGTGAAACATTTTTGACAAACAGAAAAACTCAAACTCATGACAACAACTTCATAGGGACGACCGAGCGCCCTGCTCCCCGACCGCCTACGCCAGCCCTCCGCCCCCTTCCTCCAGCACCGCTTGCTGCACGTACAGCGACTCAATTCATTCATTATTCGTTCATTCCAAAAACAAATGATACAAGGATCCATCCCTCCATCCATCCATCCATCCATCCATCCATCCATCCATCCATCAGTTTTCTCAACCTGCTGTTTCCCTTCTGAACTGTGGCCTTCTTGTTGTGATGTGAAATGCTAATCACTAACAAATGAATGGTGAGCTGCCAGTGAGGAAACCTGTGTCCGTGTGGCTGGAGATGGGGTTCTCACCTCCTTACCTATGGTTGTGTTCAGGACAGCAGTGAGAAGGATGTTTTAGAATGACGGGGTGAAGGATGGAGGTCTTACAGGTAAGACTGGAAATCAGAGGACCGGTGCCGGCCAGAGGTCAGCAGCAGAGTCTAGATGAGTTTTGCTGGGTTTCTAAATTTAGTGTGCTGACTCTTTCTAGCTGGGAGTGCAAAGCGGCTGAATCCTCGTCAACCAGCATTGGTCACAATGCAGCAGGGAGTGTGTGGCCCCTCCCTCTCCTGGCCTCACACAAAGACAGACGCAGCTCTTGTTCTAGAAGGGTTTCTGTTGTCTTGTGTCTCGCCCTTGGAGCCTTGCTGAGTCCCACCACACACACGCTAACTGGGAAACAGCAAGTGAACTTTGCCCTGGGTCAGCCTGTGAATGCCAGGATGCCTGTCGCCGCAGATGTAATGAGGCGAGAGACATTCACAGAGCTCTATTATTGCTGGACAGCAGCCGCCTTGGCAGCATACACACTCTCACACACGCATGGAAACCTGTTTGCTTCAGAGGGCTGCGCTGAACTTTGAGCTCTGTCTGCAGCAGACTGCAGTGGACATGTGGGAGCTCCATCCATATGTGTTGCTTCATTGCACGGATGAGCTCCTGTCAGGGAGATGAGAAGCGTTGGAGGAAATTTGAGGCTACTGGTGAAAGGGTGAGGCACTGAGGAGGTCGTGGCAGGTTCTCCAGAGGTTTGAGATTTCAGCAAAAATGCAGCTTATTGAGCTACGAAGAATCAAAGCAATCAGATCAGGTTTGACAGAATTGTTCTATTGAAATGATTTTAGGCCCTGCGGATGACGGAGCCCACAGTGGGATGCTCTGTACTGATGGTTTTTGGGACATCAGTACCAGCTGCAAATGAAAACTCATTCCAGGATTTTTCATTGATCATTTCCCAACTTAAACATTATTACGAACCAGTTGGGAAAAAAAATGTTGCCTTTAGAAGTTGTAGTTGTTGAACAGCGTGCAAAAGTGACATTTTCCTAAACTCGCACTTTTTTCAATGAAATATTGTGAACATTTAATCCCTGGATAAAGCGGGAACAAATAATATGACACAGGACATGAACAGATTAGGAATGAGGGGGTGGTTAGCAGATTACCCCTGTTGCTATGAAAATCTAAAAGTTTACTTTTACCAATTCTTCTGAAACTCATGTCAATCTGTTCGGTATCCCCAGGCAACCAAAGTTTTAAATGGTTGCTATGGAAATGAAACCAACAGAAAAGAAAAAAGGGGTTTTTACATCAATCTGTCAGATGCAGCTCTGACCAGCCTGACTGAGGAGTCAACGAAGCGTAGCGGCTGCCAAGCAAGTGAGGTCTGGTCAAAGGTGGGCGGCGAGAGCAGCGGTGGCGCACAAGTTTGGCCTGAAACCGTTTTAACGAGATCCGTCCATCCATTTTCTTAACTGACTTAACACCCTTTCGGGGTCAGGAGGTTGCCAAACGCCTGTCCTGGCAACTGTTGGGTGAAGGTGGGGTAAACCCTGGACAGGGCGCCAGTCTGTGCCAGGGCTACACAATCACACACACACCAACACCCAGGGACTCTTTAGTGACCAATGAAACATTGAAACATTTTGTTTCTTTGCTATTCTACAAAATGTACAAATACAAAATGTTTAAATGTAAAGAATTACTGGTTTTAATCTCAGCTCACTAAAGGAATCAGTTTGAATCTTCTGCTGTTCTTGGATTCTTAACCATGTGACCTGCGATCTGAGTGTAGCGTCATCTTCTGATAGCTTTGTATTCTAGGTTCAGAAATTCATGATACTTTAATTCCAGATATAAAAGTCCTGAAACTGTAACACAGCACAACACCATCACACTTCCACCACCGTGTATGTCTGCAACCTTTGATGAAACAGATACCTTTTGGCTTGATAGCTTTAGTGTTTCACCCTTTTAGTCCAGATATCATGGGAACACATCCTCCAGAGCCAAGTTTTCTTTCTTGGAAACAATTCTTATATTCGTTGGCCAAAAGTGAGTCTTTGTGTTCTGGAGATCCTTTCTGTGGCTGTTCTCTTTCTAATAAAAACATTTTATTTTATTCCTTTTCATTCATGATGAAGGTCACAGCTTCTAAAAAAACAATTCAATTGGCCTGAAAACCTTTGAATGAGTCATCTTGTGTGTTTTTGATGAAGTTTTAAAAAATCTTGCCGTTTAAAAGAAAGAAAAAGAGTCTCTGTGATCTGGGTCTTGGTGATCTATGACTTGTAGGTCTTTGATCTTTGAATGCAGAGCTCAATAAAAACATGGATTCGGCTTCATCTCTGGTTGTGTTGCTCTGATGAAGACAAAACCAGTGGTTTGAACTAGTGTCTATGCTTTAGGACAGTTATTACCTGTAAATTGACTTCGTTTTGGGTTTTAGGTGAGCCTCAGGACATCTCACTTTCAGTTGGGAGCAAACACAGACTTTTGTTTCTGTCCTGACCGATGATGGTTGGTATTGATGAAAATCATTACTCACAGCTTTAGATTCTGAGGATTTATTTCGTTTTTTGGGGGTTTCGTCACAGGATTCAAATGAAATTTGTCAAATCTTGTGTTTCTTGTGCTCTTTAGCTTTTCTTCGTGTTGCTGCCCTCCTGGATTTGTGTCCTGGGTTAAATTTCATCCTAAATCCTGCAGATAAATGTGTAAATGTTTTGAGGTTGAAGTAAGAGTAGAGCTGCCGCTCTGCTTCTCATGATTTGTTGCTAGAGCAACGACTCGCATTCGTGCTTCACTCTGTTTTAACATAAAACAGGATGTGTTAGAGCATCAGAGTTCAGAAGTTAGAGTCTGAAAGCCCAAGTCTTCCATATTGTTTAGAGGAAACTGGCAGCCTAGTGTCGTTGTTCTTTAAGGGACACCAGCAGGTTTGAACTTCCTGTGTTAATGCAGAGAAATGAAAGGAAGAGGAAGGCAGGCAGGGTCGTCCTGCCCTCCGACAGGACCAATGTGGATTTTAGTGCAAAGATCAAACACTTTAACAAGGCAGTAAACTTTTACATTTACTCCAACAATGCAGCAGACAGACAGAGGAAGAGGGCGGAGGACACACATCTCTGCCCTGACCCCAGCTCCATTCAGGCACGCGTTTCCCAGCAGGCTGAAAGCAGGACTTTCCTTCCAGGTCTGTTTGAGGGTCACAAAGGCGTGGAGCTGGAAACAAGTACAAATGGAAAATAAATGGAGCAGAATGTCTGCATGATCAAAGTTTGGCTTCAGGTTTGGTGCAAATCCGGCACTGACTGCAAACACTTGGACATGTCACATCAGTTTTAGGTTCTGGAAGTTGTCCTGTGTTACATTTTCAGTAACAGAAACTTTTTCTGTTCACTTTTCTTTTTGCTGCCACTTAGCTCTGACCTAATGATGATAAAAATCCCAACCAAACTCTAATGTGAGCCCTGAAGATGACTCAATCACATGAAGGGAAAACTGTTGTTATGGTGAAAAGCTACTCATCAAATTTTTAAATTCTTCTTAAGACAAATTAGTGTTGAGCTGCAATAAAACCATCAGTTGGAGTTGGTGTTTTGAGGATAAAAGAAAAACTCAAATATTAGAAGATTGAAGCCATGATGCAGTTTTTTCAGCCATCATTTCTCTCGGCAGCTCTCTAAAATTCTCCATTCTGGGTTGAATTTGGTTTGTTCTTCATCATCTGGGGAGTTTAGGCACAACCGGAGTCCATCGGGCCCCTTGCTCTGGGATTTCTCTGGTACTGACCCGCCGTGCAGAGGTGGGCCATGGCCTATTGACAAGGAAAGTGGTGCTGTGGACGTGAGCTGTGGTGTAGCGCGTGGACAGACAAACGGTCGTAAAAACTTTAGCCCAGCGTGAACGCTAATGAAAGTATTTTCTGTCTGCAGTCAGCAAAGACATGAAAATTGGGATTAGGTGCCTGTCATTCTATTCATTTTCATCTATCATCTATCATATCATCTATTGCACATATTCACATTTTCTTAAAAAAAATTCTATAAAAACGTTTCCTTCCCAACGACCCCTGATATGGATCCTTCAGAGGCCCAGTCCGCCACAGCGGACAGGAAACTGGTTTACAAAAATACATTTTCTGATTCTGCACACACACCTCAGTGTAATCTGAACAGAGATTTGGAATAACCCACCACCACCCTCACACATGCACACACCCCATCTGATGAACACTGAACTTGGTTTCACACCAGAGTTCACCAGGATGTCAGGGTCACAAGCAGGTCAGGCAAGGGGAGGGAGGAGCCATACAAACACGCACAGAAGATGGTGGTCACTCGTCTTCCTGTATGCCCCCTCCCTCTGTGAAAGTCTTAAACTGTACTGTTTGAGGCAGTTGAGAGCTGAGCTAACACGCTCACAGAACCAACGTTTGAGGGCCTTTATCATCCATGACTCGGATGTTTCAAGAGCTGAAGAGGGAAAGAAAAAGGTAAAGCTCGCAGCTTTTGCAGACAGAAGTCACAAGGTGCTTCACAAGGTAAAAAACATCAAAAACAAAAACTTCAGAGGTTAGAGTTCAGATCAATTTAAAGGTTTGTTCAGCTTCAGGACTCTTTAAGGTGGCTCTTTTATTTTAATATGAAGGTCTACAGGGTAAGAGGAGCCCTAGTTCTTCTAGCAGAGTCAGCCTGCAGAAACACAAGTGAAGACACAGCTGGTTATCCAGACAGAACTTATTTAAGGATGTAGGTTTCAGTCTGCCAGGCTCTACTCATGTGCCTTAAGGTGGCATCAGGACCATTTCTGCAGAGGTAACTCTCTCAATTCCCTCTGCAGCCCTCACATCCTCACATGCAGCTCATGCAAACAGTTGTTTTTAGGAGGACACGTCTTTTAAGATGCTCCTCCTGCTCCCTGCTGTGAGGAGGACTGAGATCCTGATTTGTGCGAGTCACCTGAGTTACTCCCCATCTGGTTCTTTTTTTACCTGCATTTCAGGAGATGACAAAAGGTGTTTCAGATCTTTTTTTGTTTTTGTTTGTTCTTAGTAATATTTAGGAAGATGGATTCATTATTCAGACTTCTGTCTGAATCACATGCATACTGTAGCCGAGTTTGATTCTTTCGTGTTTTTGTCTTTGAGTTTGCTTCAAGTTTTGGGTAATAATAACAGCAAAGTGCCAACCGTTCTGCAGACAAAACAAACATTGATTACCAATTACCTACAGTATTGGTTAGTTTCTTACAACAGAGAACCAAGCTTCCAGACGTCTAAAAATTGCCTCAAACACATATTTCAGCCACATTGCTGCTGAAGGAGATGGAGGAATAACTTAACATCTACCACACCAAGCAGAAGAACATGGGAGGTGAGGACAAAGACCTGTCAATCATAAAGCTGGCAGACCCAAGACTCACAAAGACAGATTGGTTTTTACACTATCTTACCAAAAGTACTGTCTCGCCAATCCAAAGCATCAGAATCAGGTGTCCTAATGGCCTGGACACAGGTGTATAAATCAAACCCTCAGGCGTGCAGACGGTTTTCACTAACATTTGGGAAAGAACGGGCCGCTCTCAGGAGTTCAGTGAATTCCAGCGTGGAACTGTTATAGGACGCCATCTGTAAAACAAATGCAGTCGTGAAACGTCCTCGCTCCTAAATATTTCACAGTCATCTCTCAGCTTTATCATCCCAAAATGGAAGAGTTTGGGAACAACAGCAACTGAGCCGTGAAGTAGTAGACCACATAAACTGAAGGTGAAAGGTCAGTGGATGCTGAAGAGCACAGTGCAAAGAGATCGCCGGCCTTCTGCACAGTCAAAAGCTATAGAGCTCCAAACTTCAGGTGACCTTCAGATTAGCCCAAGGACAGTACACAGAGAGGGGCTCTAGACTAAATGTTTGCACTGGCTGCACCGCTGCACCTAACTTTCTTTCATAGGTGCACCAGCACTAAAGTTTGGGGCACCCACCTTCTCAACCACACTGCATTTACCTCAGCAGTTTTACACGGTCACTTTCCTTTATAATTACTGTCCATATCTGCATTAAAGACTTGAAAATTATTAACTTACAAACTGTAAACATAAAACATGAAACACAATAAAGATAAATTACATAAAAAGTTGCCGTTTACAGATCCACTCCAATGACAACGCTGTTTTTGGTGTTTTTAACACGTTCTTGTAGCATTTTTCTAATGATAGATTACCTGTATGAAAGAATTTAAGACTAAAACTACATTTCTGAGGTTTTCTTTATTCAAATCGGAGCAAATCAAAACATGTCATTAAAAAGTTCAAATTTGTGACAGTAAGTGAAATGATTGAACCGAAGTCTCCCTGGTTTGCCTCATTCGGATGCGTCCACTTGCAGACAAATCATAGACAAAAAAACAAAAACAAAACAAAAACAATGGATGAATCGAGGCATGACATCACTCATGGAGAATGCCTTATCTCTGGCTCTCGCCAAACGATGCCAAATTCATCACCGATGAATTCATCATCATTCATGCTTCCTGATGTCTGCGCCGTCATTTTGAAACCAGACAACAACGATTGGTCCAAGTCAGTCTGAGTCATGTTTATAGGGGAACTATCATCGCCAGTTATGAGTGAGTTTGTTCCAAATCCACATCCCTTCCACTGAAAACCAATCTGTCAATCAGACTTTGGGGGTGGGGAAAGCGGAAACCTTATGCTTTTACTGAGGCTTCTGATTAGCCAGTTTATCACTTGTGATAAAGAAAAAATATCTTTAAAAAATATGATTATAAAGAAGGTGTTAGGAAAAAGGTATCAGAGCAAGAATGATTTTTCTGACAAATAAAATGAGTAAAAATAACTGTCTATTTCTAAATAAAAGTCTGTGGGATTTTTTTTTTTTTACTTCCTGGAACCAGCAGGTACTTCCTGTTTGGGAACACGAGAGGGGAGGGGTTGAGATGTCCATTGTTTTTATGAGAAAAATAGATCCGTGAACGGACAATATTGGAGCTGGAACAATATTGTTGACATTTTTGTTGCATCACCAATTTTAGGTTGGAGTTGTGAAGGGCTGTAAGCTAGCGTGAGAGAATGTAAACAAAGATGTGACTGGATATCAGTGGAGGGTTACTTCCACGCCAACAGTCCCACCACAACTCAGAGGTGAATTTCTAATGAACTCCTGCTGCTCTGCAGAAACTATGTCCTAGAAAACGACTCAGGTTTTTAGATTTTGGCTAAAAACAGCAGAATCATAATTAAAAAGACCACTGGAACAATGAAAATAAATGAAAAGATGATTAAACTGGGACTTTAAAGTGCTTCACTAAGCACAATAAAGCGTTTTTATGATTACAGAGGTAACCCAGTCTTCCTTCATAGGTTCTGAATGAAAATATTCTTTGATAGCAACAGCTATTTGAGTCAATGTTTTTGGTTCCATTTTGGCTGATCTTCTGTATTCCATTACAATCAGGTGCACCCAATACATCACTCTCTCTCGCTCTCGCTCTCTCTCTCTCTCTCAGTCTTTTCTGCATAGTTCTGCACGACTGCAAGTCTACCAAACTATGAATTAATATAAAATAAATGGGCTCAGAGTCCCAGGAAGGAGCTGACTCTTGTCTTTCACACCAAACAGCGGCTTTAGAGTCGTTTTATTTATAACTGACTCATCGGTACACGGGGGCGGATCTCTGCTCTGCCGCTCACATGCTGCTCTGCAGAGATGGCAGGACTCCTGTCAGGACTCACTCAGCCACATCCTCCTCTGACCACCAGAGGGAGCCCTCACCTGAGTTCCGATCGCCAGCTGCCCTCTGCATGCAGCTCATCTTGTCATCACCACAACCAGTTATAAGCTCTGCTCAGTATCCACCTCTTTGCGCAGTTTGTACTAACTCCATTATTATGCACTCTAAGCGTTTGTTTCCAACAAACTCCCTGCAGGACAGCGTCTCCTTTCATCTCATCTTTGAGCCAGTTTGGAAATCACGTCTGTACTTTGATCCCCGACTCTGTGTGCACATGCGTGCACGTATGCACTAGTTACTCTGTTTAGTTTTAAATTAATCTGTTTCTCGTTTTATTTAACTGAGAGAAAATGCCAGAGCCTAAAAACCAAAGTAACGAGGGTTTCTATAGTCCAGTAACTGTAATAAATTACTGAAATTTGAACTGTAATTAGTTATGTTACACTCTTACTGATAAACGTAATTTGATTACAGTCATCATACTTTGTAATCCATTACCCCAAGACTGATAATGCCCATGAAAATTATTTTAGAAATATTTTAAGTCTTCACCTGGGGCCGCAAAAGTTTTGAGGGCCCCAGTCAGTCGCCTACCTTACATCCCTTGTGGTAAGTCCGCCTCTGGTGAGGAGAGATGCCAAGAGGAGGTGAGAGCTGCAACAGAGGGAAGGAGACCCAGTTGATGGTTCATGCTTGATGATAACTGTGAGTGTGTGAGAGAAGAAAGAAAAGGTTCAAATAACGATGTAAAAGCACAGTCAGCCTGTTGAAACCATAAATAAAATGTCTGGCTCCGCGCGCGCGCTGACGTACCTGGTGGTATGACGTCAGCGGTCCTAACTAACTAGATCCACGTGCAGATTAGGGATGTCGAGGCTCGCCGATGGACTCCTCCGTGTTTGTTTGCGTGCAGTGGCGTGGCCCGGGGATAACCCTGCGTGCGTTTGCGTGCGCATCCCTGCATGTCTCATCTGACCCAAGTTTGAACCCGGACAGAGATATCATTTTGTGGCTGCTGCGCAGGGATGTGGAGGGTGAAAGGAGGTTCAGGGTGTGACGCGGAGGCGGAGTGAGAGCACGCGGATCCCGGGATTCATGGGGGCCCGGAGGTCCCCGCACGCCTGGAGCCCGGTGTGCGTACGGGGGCCCCGAAGGGCCTCTTTACCATTTAGTAAAAGACGCGCTAAAGGCGTTTTGCTTGTGAATGCAGGTCGTCGCCCTGCAGGCATCTGTGCTGATCCTATAAGTGGGTGTAATGAGTGACACAAAGGCGCCTCGCGTTCATTGTCTTCAGGGACCGCATGTGTTCTGGGAGACCTGCAGCGAGTTGTCTGCGTGCAACAGGAGCTTCAGATTAAAGATGCAGCACTTGGAACAAATTATGAGGCAAATCAGCCAATGCATGCCAGAGGCGGGGCCAGCAACACCCCGCAATTAAGGCTGAACTCTCCGTGAACTAATTCATCTGAGGGAGGTGAGGGCTGCGCGCGGCTCCCGCAGCCTATAAAGGCTCGGCGGGACGCGCGGGGCTCCAGTTGTTGGAGAGGTTCACCTGAGCGCAGAGCCTCACAGACATGGCCCTCAGCGCGCTGCTCGCCACGCTCCTCTGCACCGTCGTGCTGCCCGTCCTGCTCTTCCTGGTGGCGGTGAAGCTGTGGGAGGTTTACCTGACGCGGGGCGTGGACCCGAGCTGCGGCAGCCCGCTGCCCCCCGGGTCCATGGGCCTGCCCTTCATCGGAGAGACCCTGCAGCTCCTCCTTCAGGTACAGCGGTCTGTCTGACCGCGCCGATGCTGTCTGTGCTGTGTGGCGCGATGGTCTGACCACCTGTCCCTGCTCCGCAGAGGAGGAAGTTCCTGCGCATGAAGAGGCAGAAGTACGGCTACATTTACCGCACGCACCTCTTCGGGAGCCCCACGGTGCGCGTCACCGGGGCTGAGAACGTCCGGCAGATCCTGCTGGGGGAGCACAGGCTCGTATCCGCGCAGTGGCCCGCCTCGGTGCGCACCATCCTGGGCTCGGACACGCTCTCCAACATGCACGGATCCCAGCACAGGACGAAGAAAAGGGTGAGTCTGTCTGGTTGACTTTACTGCTGTGTTTTCCTCTGACGCTGCAGACTCAGGAGAGTTCTCCTGAAGACTTCCATCAGTTCATTCTTGCACTGGGCAGCAAATCTCGGTAAACTGCTGTCAGTGACACAGGTTAACTTGAGCATTTAGTCAATATGTGCATCTACATCTCATAAACCCAACTTTATTTCTCCTCCCTCTCCACACACACATGGCTGCACCATCATCCCTGCAACGCAGCGGATGAAAGCCCCTCGGCTTAACCTGTGACTGTTTTCAGGCCATCATGCGGGCGTTCTCTAGGGACGCTCTGGAGCTCTACATCCCCGTCATCCAGGAGGAGGTTCAGGCGGCGGTGAAGACGTGGCTGGCCAGGGAGTCCTGCGTGCTGGTGTACCCGGAGATGAAGCGGCTGATGTTCCGCATTGCTATGAGGATCCTGCTGGGGTTTGAGCCAGAACAGATCAGGACGGACGAGCAGCAGCTGGTGGAAGCCTTTGAAGAAATGATCAAGAACCTGTTCTCTCTCCCCATTGATGTACCTTTCAGTGGATTGTACAGAGTAAGGATGCGATCGACATCCTAAAGTGGGAATCTGGGCCATCGGCCGTTTTATTTTACTATTCTGTTGACCGCTTCCCATCCCTTCCGTCTCCCCTCTGTCCATGTAGGGTCTGCGAGCCAGGAACTTCATCCATTCCAAAATCGAGGAGAACATCAAGAACAAGGTGCTGGAGTCTGAAAAAGACTCAAAGCACAGCGATGCCCTCCAGCAGCTCATAGACAGCAGCAAAAAGAGCGGCGAGCCCTTCAGAATGCAGGTAGAGACCGTCCCACATTCAAACGCCACATCCAGCCAAACAAAGCTCCCATGTGCTGAGGAAGCTTTGAATCTGCCTCCTGTCTGCAGGGAATCAAGGAGTCTGCCACAGAGCTTCTGTTTGGAGGCCATGAAACCACGGCCAGCACAGCCACCTCTCTGGTCATGTTCCTCGGCCTGAATCCCGGAGTGGTGGATCGACTGAGGCAGGAGCTGATGGAGAAGGTGCCTTTTAGAGCAGATGGATAATCTCTTGGTTTCATTGTTAAAAGGCATTTAAAACAGGGAGGTTTCCTTCAATAAAGGAATCTGACCCTGTCTTTGATTCTGAAAAGGTGTGACTGCAGAGGAGCACAGCAAACCCTAAAAGAAGCTAAAGAACGAGCTGCTGAAAGCTGGTCTTTGTCACCTCCAAACATGTTTCCATGAAGCAGATCAGGCTGCTAATGTTGTAGCGGCACACGCTTTGGGTTCCAGTAGAGAAGTGTAGGGGGACATCTTCAACCACGAAAATGGAAGCTGTGCCAGTTTGAAAGCAACTCAGTTGTTTGCAAATCACCTGTTTCCATCCAGGCTTTTGTCAAACACAAAAGTTAAGAACATTCTAGAAATAACCCTGAATTATTTGAAGCATTTCGCTTCATTACCAGCAGCAGCTCTGTTGGATGAACTTTGACCTCAGGCCAGCAGACTGCAGGAAGACGGCTGGTCTCAGGATGTCTTTGCACCAGCCCCTGACTGGCTGCTGACACACTGGGCTGAACGTGCATTCAAGAACCCGCGTTTAGCCCGTGTTGTTCACACTGGACCAATAGGGAGGGGCTTCTTCTGTGTATTTCTACTTGGTGTACTTTCAATAAACACGTTTTTTACTTGGAGCCCAAAACCAATCGTCGATCTTGTGTAGAGATGCATGAATGTGAGCGTTTGAACACAGAAAAGCGCCTTCATAATGATCACTCTTCTGCTCTCCCGTCCGTGCTGGTGTTCAGGTGGAGCAGGGCATGGACCTTCAGAATCTAAACATGGAGTTGTTGGACCGGTTGAAGTTTGCAGGCTGTGTCATTAAAGAAACGCTGAGGATCAACCCCCCTGTGCCTGGAGGCTTCAGAGTAGCTCTGAAGACGTTTGAGCTCAATGTAAGAACCCAGACCTCTAAAGTACGTTTGGTGGGTGTGAAAGAGCTTCTGAGTGACCCGGCGTTCCTGTTTCAGGGCTACCAGATTCCTAAAGGCTGGAATGTTATCTACAGCATCTGTGACACCCACGATGTGGCCGAGATTTTCCCAAACAAGGAAGACTTCCAGCCGGAACGGTTCATGGACAAGTCCTTCATAGACTCCTCCCGGTTTCAGTACATCCCCTTCGGGGGGGGCTCCAGGATGTGTGTTGGGAAAGAATTTGCCAAAGTTCTGCTGAAGATCTTCCTGGTTGAACTGGTGTCGAGGTGTCACTGGGCCCTTTTAAATGGCCCCCCCACCATGAAAACGGGACCCACTGTCTATCCAGTTGACAACCTTCCTACCAAGTTCACCAGCTATCTGCCAAAATGAAGTGAAGGTCAAGGACTGGAATCTGAAGCACTGTGATAAAACTGAGGAAATGTACATGTTTGTATGTAATCCTCATGACATGTACATAATGTAGATTACAGAAAGGATTATGGTTTTCTACTGCCATTTATTTGGGCTGTATATAATGTTTTCTTTTGTACTAAATGTTTTCAGTTTCCATCTCTAATCAGCACCGTGTCTTACTATAGGCTTCGTGTACAGATGTCATGTAGGCTACTTATAACTTTTGTATCTTCCCAGGTTATTTAAGTTGAAAGGAGCTTTTTATTTAATAAATGTTTTGTGGACAATCCTCTGGACTGGGTTTGTTTGCTGGTCGGAGCTTCAGCTATGAAGTTTAAGGGGAAGAGGAGTCACGTCGGAGTTCCACCTGTCCTGCTTGTAGGCTTTGTATTTCACCACAAAGTGATGCTGTTCTCACCTGGTTTTCAAAGTATTTAACTATTAACATAAAGTCCAAATAAGAGTTTCAAAGTAGCAGTTTAAAGTCCCACACTGATCTATTATGAAAGCCTTCCCAGTGACTCTCCTGATCCTTTCCGTACGCTTTTTGGCACGTAAACTCTCAACCACACTGAGCGATTTCAGCATTCTTGATATCAAAACATTCAGGACATTCATACTTGTACTTTTGGTGTTCATACATTTTAATAATTTAAACATTTTACGCAATTTTTGCTTTTAAAGAAATACTCAAATGTAATTTTAATCTAGACTTTGTTTACATAAGTCCTCTATTGTCAGAAAAATGTGTTAAAACCACTAAAATATCATTTTCATTAGAGTGGATCTTTGACCTCGTAAGACTTGCCGTCCACATGTGTGGACATCAAATTTTAGGTTATATTACCACAGTTAATTCTGTTTTTCTGGGGCACTGTGACTACAAGGATGGAGGATTAGCTCAAACATGAGCTTGTATCTTAAGAGGTTAAGGCACATTGGAGAGGAGCATCAGGTGATGGAAGCAGTAAGAGGTGAACCGTTTAGGCTCAGGTCTGTGTCCATCACAGCATCAGTAAGGTTGAGGTCTGGACTTTGAATGATTGCCTGACAGACCACACTGCCCTCCTGTTGTCATGGTGACTTCACATTCAGTGTTTTAAAAAATGACACATTTTCCATTTATCTCCTAAAAAACAACTGGTGTCACATTCAAGAGCAGGGAAATGATTAGCATAGATAGCAATCCAACTACTCAGTATTGTCAACAGTATTTCATCAGAATAATTCAGCTGGAAGCGCATTCCAAGCAGCCAGCTGACGCCAGCGTCCCAAAGGAGGGAGCGCTGCATCAAATATGAAGTCACGCTGAGTTTAGGTGCAACACTGAGGATGTTTTACTGCTCATCTGGCTGCCTTTGAACATTCCTCCACCGCTTGTGACTTTTGGATCCTCAGACACTGAACGGCTGTAAGTCACTGAGGATTAGACTTTCCTCTTGATGGCTAAATTGTAATAGTAAATTGTCGCTGACGTCTTTATGTTCTGCCATCCTATCACTGATGGTCCTGCTCTCAAACAAGCCCAATGAACTTTTCTGAACTTTGCCTCTTTTCCTGGCTTGAAAGAGCGTCTGCCTCTCTCCATTGTCCATCACCCTTTGGAGACACAACTTTGCAGGGCCAAGGCCAGTTTTGTCTGCACTTTTGGCCATTGTGGGGAATTTACAACACGGAGCTGAGCAAGGTTCAAAGCTTGTTTTTCTCAGATCAACAGGCCCAAACATAGCGGAGAGTAAATCTTCGTAATAGCTGGTGAAGCTGTTACTGAAGACAACACTCACACATAACACAGCTTTGTTTCCACGGACAGTACATGAATTCTAGCCTCTTCAATTTACACGCTCAAAATTCAAGCTCTGTAAGCCATGAGAGAGGTCAGGTGGGAACCAAAAGAAGCACAGCCATGAACAAAGATGGCTGCAGAACTTTCCTGACCATATCCTACATTTGCATCCACTTCACAGTGTGTCCATCTTTACTTTGGTTACTTGAAATACAAGTTCATCTATTTTTCTCACCATTTTCTTGAGGGTTTCTTTCTTTGCTGTTCAGCCACTGTAACTTACATGCAAAAGATTCAAAAACAAACAAAACCCTCGTTCAGGAGGGATCAGGTCACACAAACAGCCTTTATCTCCGTTAGAATGAGATTACATACAGAATGGTTGCTCCTGGGGGAGATGTGATCATCTTCAAGATGCACTCTGATAAAAAAAAAAAAAGTGCTTTTGGTGTTTGTAGCATGCTCTTGTGGCATTTTTCTGAAAATAGAGGTGAATTAGAAAGAAAATGAAACTTAAAATACATTTTCTGAGTTGTTCTTTATTCAAATCGTTGTGAATCAGGAGTAGACTGTTGGAAAATAAGAGCTTATTTGAAATGTTGAAAATATGCTGGGCAGGCCACAGCTTGTGTACGGCAACCTTGTACACAAGTGTACACATATGGCAACCTTGCATTTATCCCATACAGAAGCAACCTTGTGTATGTATGGGTTCTGTACAGAAATAGACCCTCTAATTAGGACTGCAGCTAACAATACCTGGAGCCCTATGGTGCATAAAATACAGTAATGGTAATTAAAAGAAACCACTTTGAAAACAAATCAGAAGATGACCAGAGTGGATCTTTAAATCCGTCTGTTCAGAACTGCACGTTGACCTTCAGATTCTTTGTTGAATTGAGTTTGCCTCCTGCCTCACTGGGGAGATAAACCTGATGTTCTGCAAAGAGGACCAAGACTCAAACCCTCATCAAAAGCTTCAAACTAATCAAAGGGAGCATTCATTTTCCGAACCACATTTGCAGGTGATCCTCTGGCCCCGCCCCTCCTGCTGTGGAGTCAAACGAGCGCTAATTAAGAGATGTTAATGACATCATTAGCATCATTAGCATCCGTTATCATTCAAAGTTTCAGACTTTTGACAGATGAGGTCAGACAGAGTTCACTTCTTATCTGGGGAGACCTCCTCTCCTTTTTTACACTGTGACTTGTCTTCACCTCACAGTCCAGAGATCACCCAACCCAGCGTCTTTGCTCAAACCTCATCTCAGAGTTAGCCTTCCTGCTTCCAGCTGCTGCTTTTGGAGCTCCACTGTTTGTAATGTGGATCCACGTGTGCGGATTAAAGTGACGCAGCTTCATTCGTGTGGCACCTCCAAAACAGAAACAATTTAAAGAGCTTCATGGAAAATGAACCTGATCAAGGGTCAACAGTCAGGGACACCTGGGGAAAATCATTTTGAATGAACTGATTTCTTCCAGGTATCTGATTTCTGTGGACCAAGTCACCAGTTTCAGAGCAGACACTCCTCCACTGGGCCACCAAGGGTTGGAACTGCTGCTGCTATCTGTCTTAACTCTTCCATATCTTCACAGGTACAGTATGTTGTCAGGACCAACTCCATCCTCTTCAATGTCTTCCTCACTTCATCCTTAGTGGTCTTTGCTTCTTCCTGCTCCTCCTCATCCTGCTCCTCTTCATCCTGCTCCTCCTCATCCTGCTCCTCTGTGCTCTCTAAAACTCTGACAGACAGAGTTGTGTCAAGAAGTGCAGAAAACTCTCTGCCAAAGCACCTAGAGTACGTGACTCAGTGAAAGCTGATTGGCTGTGGAGACTTCTCATGGGATGTGCTGAAAGGTGAACAGCATCAGCTCTTCAAAGTTCTCTTCCGAGTTTCCATCACACTAGAGCAGTGCTTCTCAAATGTCCGGGCTGGGGACCGGCACAGGGACACCCAGACTTTGGCCACCTGTGGCTACATAATTTTGTCAAACGTACATAAAGTTATATAAAAAATCTTCCAAAACTAGAGTGAATTATTTTAGGAGTAAATTTGGAGGTTTTATAATAGTGGTTGATGAAGAATTGCTCCCATCTGCAACCTGCCTGTAAGCATTCTTTTGAGGATCTGAAACATTTTGTATTCCAGTTTGGGTCATGTTCAGAACCAGAGGGTGGGGCTTTGGTTCAAACCGTCCCAGACACAAAAATACTTCCTGTCGTCATAGAGGCAGTTCATTATAGCAGCTCATTATTTTCCAAAATCACAGCTTTACATTCAAACCCGTTTCTGCAAACATACTTGCAGTATTTTCCTGGACATCCCAAACAAAGGTTAGATTAAACTTGACCTCTGTGACCAACTCTGTTCTGAGTACTGAAGCACTGTTCCGCTGTGATGATGATGATGATGCTTTTGTTCAGCTGACAGAACAAAGCAGTAATTACATGCCTGTGCGTTGGGGCCATCTTGCTGTGCTGCAGGCATGATCACAGTTCCTGTTTGTGTCAAAGACATTTCTACAGTGCATCATCAAAGTCTATGCTGATCTTCCAGCTCAGCCTCCTTTGTTTACTCTGTGCTTTTGTTATTGGACATTTAGAATTAACTGAGCTGTACACACTCTGGCTTTGGGAAAGTCCAGAACTGCTCATGAAGCAGCAGAATCCTGTGGACCGGTAACCTCAGCCTGTGATGTAGGCAAACGAGGTAACCCAGGAGCAGGAAGACCTCGACACAGGTCCTTGAATCGAGCCACAGGCTGTTGAAAGGGTAGAAAGACGCTGAGACACAGACCAAGGGAGAACCACACCTACATATACACAAGCTTAATGAGGAAATGTGGGATACTGCAGGAACACCGGTGAGGCCAAAAGGCATACAGTAACTCGAAATGGCCGTTGGGGGTGTCTTCCACTCACCCCCCCAACCGAATGCGAACCAAATGCTATGCCCTCCTGAGATCCAGTTTGGAGAAGATCTGGGTTCAAAGGCCCTCTGTATCAGAGGTAAGGATAAGTGATTTGAGCAGTGTTATTATTCAGGCCCCTGTAGTCAATGCAGGGCAGGAAACCGCCATCATGATTGCCCACAAAGACAAAAAAACGCCCTAGGAGAAGATGAAGAGGGGCGATGATGCCAGCCTGCAGACTCTCGTGGATGTACTCCTCCATGGCCTCCCGTTCAGGACGGGAGAGGGGGTAGATGTGACCCTTGGGGGGTTGAGTCTCCGGCATCAGGTCTATAGCACAGTCATAGGGATGATGGGGAGGCAGGGGCTCGAACCTTAGTGAACACAGCCACAAGGTCATGATACGCAGCTACGGAGGTCTGGAGGGTCAGGTGAAGAACGAAAATTCTGGGTTCTGTAAACTGTCCATTTCTGAGATTTCAATTCTTAGTTGGGCTTCTTTTTGCATTCGTGACTGCATCAAAGTTTGATGACGTGGAGGTGATAAGCCTTTGGCTTTGCAGTGGTGTGATGGAAGCTCAGCTTGCTTTGATAGTTTCGTTCAGGTCATCTGCATTGTTGCGTCTGGTGTCTCTCATTTTCCTCTTGACAGTCAAGGGATTTTCTATCCGAGTTTTCTAGTCAATCAAGTGCGGTAACACCACGGTGATTGAAGCAGCTTCTGCTGTAATGTGTTGTCGTAAGGACAACCCAAAACAGTCAGAACACATGATGAAGTGATACAGGATCTGTAATGAAGAAAAAGAAGAGAAGAATGAAATCCTCTGTCCGTCAAAGAAACTGCAGTTACTCCACGTTGAGGAAGTTTAGTGAAGGGAAAACTGACATGGCAGGAAAAAGAGTCAATGCTCACAGCATGAGATACGAGCAGGTTTAAGGTTCATCAACAGGGGTAAATAGGAAACAAGATCCAGAGTGAGAGGAATAATGTCCTCCAGATAAATAGTTCCACACTGCAAGATCCTCTTCACTCCATCTTGATATGAGCATTCCAGTGAATCCAAACAAAACAGATCCAACAACAAGAAAAAAACAAAACTCTACAGCAGGTCAGATCACAGAAAAAAAGCTTAACGCAATCCAACACGGTGACAACCTCCAGGAATCCGCTCTGAGAGCCACTACTACCACTACAATAGAGAAAACAAACTGGCACTGGAGTGAACAGAAACCGCAGGATATATTCAGTGGCCAACAGGTGAGACAACCGAAGTAGTGATGATCCCTTTGCTGAGCTCCTTATATATATATATGTACAAAATAACATACAAACTTAGGCTCCACAGTCCAGGAAAAGTGGGCCTTACATCGCTGCATAAAGGGCCACTGATTCCTCTCCTTATAAATCTACGTCTACAGACCACAGATGGACGGAGAGTCTCTGACCTTATTCATAGAATGCTAAACGGAGAAAATGAAGCAGGAAGTTGAACACAACCACCTCAACAATGTTCCAAATGGAGCATTACATGTATTACATAATCAGTCCAATGAGACGGCTATGACTGTAATATTGGGCAAATAAAATTGAATTGAATTGAATTAAAAATGTCAATCTGTTATTTCCAACAGAAGCAACAATAGAACCCCACCCCCCACCCCCCACTGATAACAACAATCATTCAGTCATTTGGAGTTTAGAGGAAAACAAGTTTTCATTTGACAGAATGAAAGAAAAAGAAGTGACATGATTGAAATGGAGATAGATGCAAAAATGCAAACATATTGACATGAGTGTTCAGGATATCAAGCCCCTTATTTTCATTTTTAACTTGATGTAACTGTATTATAAAAAACTAATTATCAAAACATGCATTCATTCAAAACAGTTAGCAGTCATTCAAACTTTAACGACAACAGATGATACATTCATAAAGTTTAAAAACATCAAAGCAAAAGTGTTTTGACATTTCATGGAAGCAGCCATTTTGAAATGACCTGGTAAAGTCCTAGCGCCCCTAGTGGAAGGATGATGAACTACATGGACCAAGTCTTGTCCAGTGGCTCTTTAAGGAAAGTTTGGATCATGCTAATGAGAAAGGAGGTAATGTGTGTATCCAACATGATATCAATGGTTAGAAAGAACTGAGCAAAAGAAAAAAAGGTTCAAACAAAATTCCAGACTTTTCCTCTAGATTTCAGGAAGGAAAGTAAAGGATTTCTGTGAACATCGTTGAACAGAATGTGAGGGTTTGAAACAACCGATCAAACTGGACAAACAGAACAGGTCTGCAGTGTGGGGCTCCTCACCGTTACCTGTTTGCTTTCAAGAAACAGGGATTGGTTTCTCCTCTTATGAATGAGGTCATGTTTATATTACAGTACATCATGTGGCACTTATCATGTCGGCTCCTTCAGAGCTATCAATGTTTGTGCTGCAGAAGCTTCACATGATAAATCTGTCAATTTATCACACGTGTCAGGCTGAGGGTGAACTATTGGCCTTTCATTGTCAGTAAATACAGGTTAGCAGGACAGAGGTTGAATACAGGTCACAGGCCAGGAGATCTGTGGCTGTGTGTTGTCTTTAGTTCAACAGTGTTAAGTACAGTGTAAAATTCCACACAAAAATCTATGTGTGGCTCAGGCATCAATTTTAGAAATCAGAAATAAATCTAGGCCTCCAACTGGAGGCGCCAGAGAAGCTCCAGGAGCAGGAACTCGGTCTCTGGGACGGCCTGAGGTTGTCCCCGCTGAACTGAGGAAGGGTCTGTGTAAAGGGAGGTCTCTGCGTCTCTGCTTAGGCCATTGTCCCCCCAACTTGGCTCCAGCTAACCAGGAAAAGACGGTCAAATATTCACCTTGCCCACCAGTAAATGACATTTGTATTTTTACAACAAATCCAGCTTTGAGTCGACCTTCAGCCTGCTGAGTTTGACTTGCTTTGCAGCTGGACCTGGGTCCTCTCCTCTCATTTGTCAGAGGAGTCAGACAGCAGACACCTTTTAGCCCCAACATCCCGCCAAGTCCCGCCAAGACACAGAGGTCAAAACCACTGCAACCCAGAAAGCCGTTTTACACCCTTCACATAAATGAGGAGCTTTTACAGGACAGCAGCTCTTTACACTTCTGCCCACTTCCTGTTTTGTTCTTCAGCTTCCTCCTAATGCAAACTGCAGGTAAGCACAGAGTCGACATCAACTCATTCAAGACATAGAAATTATCATTATTCTTCTTCTTCTTCTTCTTCTTCTTCTTCTTCTTCTTCTTCTTCTTCTTCTTCTTCTTCTTCTTCTTCTTCTTCTTCTTCTTCTTCTTCCTCTTCTTTACTACCTTCTTTGAAGGTCCCAAGTGGTTTACAGTCACAGTCCGACTCACACATTCCGCTGCTGAACACTGGTTCCAACCTTCAGCCATCACCAGCAACGTGGACTTTAGAGCAGGGATTAACCTTACTAGAGGTCAGCCGCTCTACCTCTGCACCACAGCTACAGTCATAATGAGTTTGGGACTGTTGTAGTAGACTCCTCCACATGTCAGGTCAACAGAGCGTGGCTGATTGTACTTCCTCTAGAAACTGTGGAGAAACCAGGGAAAAGGCATCAACCGTTTTTCAGCTTGAACTCCACCGACTGATGAAAACCATCCTGTTCCTGCAGGATCCAGAGTTCTGCATCACCTTCTCAGTCACCATCCTCCCTCTCAGTAGCGCCTCAGAGAACCAGCCTCATCGCAGCCTCATCACAGCCTCGTCACGGCCTCATCACAGCCTCATCACGGCCTCTTCACAGCCTCATCACGGCCTCATCACGGCCTCATCACGGCCTCATCACTGCCTCTTCACAGCCTCATCACTGCCTCTTCACAGCCTCATCACGGCCTCATCACGGCCTCTTCACAGCCTCATCACGGCCTCTTCACAGCCTCATCACGGCCTCTTCACGGCCTAGTCACTGCCTCATCACGGCCTCATTATGGCCTCAGCACTGCCTCATCAGAGCCTCTTCATTGCCTCTTCACTGCCTCGTCACAGCCTCATCAGAGCCTCGTCACTGCCTCGTCACGGCCACATCACGGCCTCTTCACGGCCTTTTCACAGCCTCATCACGGCCTCTTCACAGCCTCATCACGGCCTCTTCACAGCCTCATCACGGCCACATCACGGCCTCTTCATTGCCTCTTCACTGCCTCGTCACTGCCTCTTCACTGCCTCGTCACGACCTCATCATTGCCTCATCACGGCCTCATCACGGCCTCTTCACAGCCTCATCACAGCCTCATCACGGCCTCGTCACTGCCTCATCACGGCCTCGTCACTGCCTCATCACGGCCTCATTATGGCCTCAGCACTGCCTCATCAGAGCCTCTTCATTGCCTCTTCACTGCCTCGTCACAGCCTCATCAGAGCCTCATCACTGCCTCGTCACGACCTCATCACTACCTCATCAGAGCCTCTACACATGCCTCATCGGAGCCTCGTCACGGCCTCGTCACTGCTTCGTCACGGCCTCGTCACGGCCACATCACGGCCTCTTCACTGCCTCTTCACTGCCTCGTCACTGCCTCTTCACTGCCTCGTCACGACCTCATCACTGCCTCATCAGAGCCTCGTCACTGCCTCATCACAGCCTCATCACGGCCTCATTATGGCCTCAGCACTGCCTCATCAGAGCCTCTTCACTGCCTCTTGACTGCCTCGTCACGGCCTCGTCACGGCCACATCACGGCCTCATCAGAGCCTCTTCACTGCCTCGTCACGACCTCATCACTGCCTCATCAGAGCCTCATCACTGCCTCATCACGACCTCATCACTGCCTCATCAGAGCCTCTACACATGCCTCATCGGAGCCTCGTCACGGCCTTGTCACTGCTTTGTCACGGCCTCATCACGGCCACATCACGGCCTCTTCACTGCCTCTTCACTGCCTCGTCACGACCTCATCACTGCCTCATCAGAGCCTCGTCACTGCCTCATCACAGCCTCATCACGGCCTCATTATGGCCTCAGCACTGCCTCATCAGAGCCTCTTCACTGCTTCTTCACTGCCTCGTCACGGCCTCGTCACGGCCTCTTCACTGCCTCGTCACTGCCTCTTCACTGTCTCGTCACAACCTCATCACTGCCTCATCAGAGCCTCATCACTGCCTCGTCACGACCTCAGCACTGCCTCATCAGAGCCTCTTCATTGCCTCTTCACTGCCTCGTCACAGCCTCATCACTACCTCATCAGAGCCTCTACACATGCCTCATCGGAGCCTCGTCACGGCCTCGTCACTGCCTCTTCACTGCCTCGTCACGACCTCATCACTGCCTTATCAGAGCCTCGTCACTGCCTCGTCACGGCCACATCACGGCCTCTTCACGGCCTTTTCACAGCCTCATCACGGCCTCTTCACAGCCTCATCACGGCCTCTTCACAGCCTCATCACGGCCACATCACGGCCTCTTCATTGCCTCTTCACTGCCTCGTCACTGCCTCTTCACTGCCTCGTCACGACCTCATCATTGCCTCATCACGGCCTCATCACGGCCTCTTCACAGCCTCATCACAGCCTCATCACGGCCTCGTCACTGCCTCATCACGGCCTCGTCACTGCCTCATCACGGCCTCATTATGGCCTCAGCACTGCCTCATCAGAGCCTCTTCATTGCCTCTTCACTGCCTCGTCACAGCCTCATCAGAGCCTCATCACTGCCTCGTCACGACCTCATCACTACCTCATCAGAGCCTCTACACATGCCTCATCGGAGCCTCGTCACGGCCTCGTCACTGCTTCGTCACGGCCTCGTCACGGCCACATCACGGCCTCTTCACTGCCTCTTCACTGCCTCGTCACTGCCTCTTCACTGCCTCGTCACGACCTCATCACTGCCTCATCAGAGCCTCGTCACTGCCTCATCACAGCCTCATCACGGCCTCATTATGGCCTCAGCACTGCCTCATCAGAGCCTCTTCACTGCCTCTTGACTGCCTCGTCACGGCCTCGTCACGGCCACATCACGGCCTCATCAGAGCCTCTTCACTGCCTCGTCACGACCTCATCACTGCCTCATCAGAGCCTCATCACTGCCTCATCACGACCTCATCACTGCCTCATCAGAGCCTCTACACATGCCTCATCGGAGCCTCGTCACGGCCTTGTCACTGCTTTGTCACGGCCTCATCACGGCCACATCACGGCCTCTTCACTGCCTCTTCACTGCCTCGTCACGACCTCATCACTGCCTCATCAGAGCCTCGTCACTGCCTCATCACAGCCTCATCACGGCCTCATTATGGCCTCAGCACTGCCTCATCAGAGCCTCTTCACTGCTTCTTCACTGCCTCGTCACGGCCTCGTCACGGCCTCTTCACTGCCTCGTCACTGCCTCTTCACTGTCTCGTCACAACCTCATCACTGCCTCATCAGAGCCTCATCACTGCCTCGTCACGACCTCAGCACTGCCTCATCAGAGCCTCTTCATTGCCTCTTCACTGCCTCGTCACAGCCTCATCACTGCCTCGTCACGACCTCATCACTACCTCATCAGAGCCTCTACACATGCCTCATCGGAGCCTCGTCACGGCCTCGTCACTGCCTCTTCACTGCCTCGTCACGACCTCATCACTGCCTTATCAGAGCCTCGTCACTGCCTCGTCACAGCCTCATCACGGCCTCATTATGGCCTCAGCACTGCCTCATCAGAGCCTCTTCACTCCCTCTTCACTGCCTCGTCACGGCCACATCACGGCCTCTTCACTGCCTCGTCACGACCTCATCACTGCCTCATCAGAGCCTCATCACTGCCTCGTCACGACCTCATCACTGCCTCATCAGAGCCTCATCACTGCCTCGTCACGACCTCATCACTGCCTCATCAGAGCCACTACAAATGCCTCATCGGAGCCTCGTCACGGCCTCGTCACTGCTTCGCCACGGCCTCGTCACGGCCACATCACTGCCTCTTCACTGCCTCGTCACTGCCTCATCACGGCCTCATTACGGCCTCAGCACGGCCTCGTCACTGCCTCATCACGGCCTCATTACGGCCTCAGCACTGCCTCGTCAGAGCCTCGTCACTGCCTCAGCACTGCCTCATCAGAGCCTCTACACATGCCTCGTCACTGCCTCATCACTGCCTCTTCACAGCCTCATCACAGCCTCAGGACGGGCTCAGCACAGTCTCATCACGGCCTCGTCACTGCCTCATCACGGCCTCATCAGAGCCTCTACACATGCCTCGTCACTGCCTCATCACTGCCTCTTCACAGCCTCATCACAGCCTCATCACTGCCTCTTCACAGCCTCATCACAGCCTCAGCACTGCCTCTTGTTGCTGTCAGAAGCAGATCTTCTGCAGAACTGAACCTGCGTCTTCTGTCTGAACCTTTGCTCCTCAGACTTTGAGCTGCTCGGTTCCCTGAAGTTCTACATGTTACCTGAACTGAATCCGACCTCTGATGACTAACGTCATGATGAGAACCGTTTGTTTTAGGTCACTCCTGTCAGAGTTTAGGAAAACAGAGACACTGAGGTTCACTTCACTTCCACCAGACTGCTGTGTGTTCTTTGAGAACAATCCTGAAGTTCTGATCACATTTTCATCTATAGACTCACAACTCAGAACCTGCTGGAGCCGGAGCTTCATCAACAACTTCTAAACTTTCCCACAGCAGTTGTTGTGCAGCTGCTGAGGAGCTTCAGCATAACCTCATCACAGCAGTGACAGTAAAACATGTTTCTCAAACACTGTCCCCTTTATTGTTCTCCGTATGATTCCTGGATCTGTCACATCTGCAGAAAGCGAAGCTTAAACTCTCCTGAAATGAAGAATGTTTGGCTGTTTTTGTGTGAATTAAAATGCTGACACTCGTGATGAACACATCAATGTTGAGCTGGAATCATGTGTGGAGGAGAGGGGGTCATTCAGAGGACAGAAACTCACAGGCAGTCTCTGTCTGCCCTTCACTTAAACCTTAACACACACACGCACACCAACACACACACCCACACACACACACGCACACCAACACACACACCCACACACACACACACACCTCTTCCCCTCTCGTTCCCCTCTGCCCTCAACTTAAACCCTCACCCCAGTCTTACCCCAGCCTGCTCCACCTTACCTTAACCCCCATCCAGCAGTCACCGCCTCATCCTCCACCCATCTGCACACGCACACAAACACACACAAACACACACAACAGACCCATGTATACAACTGATTATCAACTAGCATGAAAACACAAACTTTTTCTGGTGATGCTGAATGAAGTTCTGCTGCAGGACGGAGACACTGAAACTTCAAGAGTTTGAGCTGCTGCTGCTGCTGCTGCTGCTGTTGTTGCTGTTGCTGCTGCTGCTGCTGCTGCTGCTGCTGCTGTTGTTGCTGTTGCTGCTGCTGCTGCTGCTGCTGTTGTTGCTGTTGCTGCTGTTGCTGTTGCTGCTGCTGTTGTTGCTGTTGCTGCTGTTGCTGCTGTTGCTGTTGCTGTTGTTGCTGTTGCTGCTGTTGTTGCTGTTGTTGCTGTTGCTGCTGTTGTTGTTGCTGCTGTTGGTGTTGTTGCTGTTGTTGCTGTTGCTGCTGTTGCTGCTGTTGCTGTTGCTGCTGCTGCTGCTGTTGTTGCTGCTGTTGGTGTTGTTGCTGTTGTTGCTGTTGCTGCTGTTGCTGCTGTTGCTGTTGCTGTTGCTGCTGTTGCTGCTGTTGCTGCTGCTGTTGTTGCTGTTGCTGCTGTTGCTGTTGCTGTTGTTGCTGTTGCTGCTGTTGTTGCTGTTGCTGCTGTTGTTGTTGCTGCTGTTGGTGTTGTTGCTGTTGTTGCTGTTGCTGCTGTTGCTGCTGTTGCTGTTGCTGCTGTTGCTGCTGTTGCTGTTGCTGTTGCTGTTGTTGCTGCTGTTGCTGCTGCAGCTTCTGTCGCTGTTGCTGTTGTTGCTGTTGCTGTTGCTGCTGTTGGTGTTGTTGCTGTTGTTGCTGTTGCTGCTGTTGCTGCTGTTGCTGTTGCTGTTGCTGTTGTTGCTGCTGTTGCTGCTGCAGCTTCTGTCGCTGTTGCTGTTGTTGCTGTTGCTGTTGCTGCTGTTGGTGTTGTTGCTGCTGCTGCTGTTGCTGCTGTTGCTGTTGCTGTTGCTACTGCTGCTGTTGCTGTTGTTGTTGCTGTTGCTGTTGCTGCTGCTGCTGTTTTTGCTGTTGCTGCTGCTGCTGCTGTTGTTGCTGTAGCTGCTGCTGCTGCTGTTGCTGTTGCTAGCTTGTAAGACCCAACATGTCCAAGGTAACATTTGTATCACAAAAGAAGGAGAGCAATATCAGAGCTATCAGTTCTGATCCAGATTCAAGCTCAGAAGGTGAAGACGTTCACGGATCTATTGTCTGCAAGTGGATGCATCAGAATGGAGCGGGGCAGGAAGACTTTGATCCGGCCATGGCAGGTTTTTCTCTGCTCCTGGTCCATCAGGATTTGAACAATGAAATACTCAAATGATTTTTAAATGTCCTCCATCATGACAAAAAGGCTTCAAGAACATGTCAGATAGTTTTCAGTTTTCATTGGAGTGGGTCTTTGAAGACCGAATCCCTCAGATTATTTCTCCTTTCTCAGTTTCTCTATATGGAGAAACTATCTAACCCTCTCGTTTGACGGTTCCACAGCAGAAAGAGACTCATCTCAACTTAGTTTATCTAGTTGAGGATGTTTTGCCTCATCAACGAGCTCTCTGAGAAATATTCAGAAGAATGTCTCTGGTTTTCCCGGGGTTCAGCAGTTGTTGTATGTTTTAGTCTGATAGCCAGCAAAGCAGATAACTTTCTAAAAGAAGATCTAACTACTGTTGTGCGAAGTGTAAAGTTCTCTTTGTGTTTATAACATGATCAGGAGTTCATCCTTGTCTTGAGGGATCCCTCAGAGCACAGTTTTGGGCCTCCTTCTTTTCTTTCGGTTGCAGTTCTTCTCAGCTGTTGGTCTTCAGTGCGATCAGCTCACTGTCGGCTCTTGGTTCACCTTTGATCAGAGTTCAGGAGGCCGCCTCCTCCTTCACTGCTCTGCTCAGGATCATCCAACAAGATGATGCAGTCTCAGCCTCCCACCTTTACCTGCCCAGCCTGTGTTCAGAAAACCTCTGAGGTGATGATCAGCCGCTCAACCCAATCAACGCACTTTGTCTGCTGTGTAAAACTCGACAAATATCACTGAAAACAACAGCACCCCATGAGGAGAAACTCGATGCGGCTGTGTGTTTGAGGCTCTGCTTTCTGCTCAGACGGGGAGGAGCTGCAGGACGCCGCCTGCTGTCTACAACCACTTTAGGATGCCTCGGCCGCACACACACACACGCACACACACACAGTCATACACACCTGCACAAACACACACCTACACAAACACACACCTACACAAACACACTCAATTGTGTGCAGCAAAACATCAAGCAGAACTCTGGGTGTGAACCTCATGTCCAGTTGAGGACTCCTGCTCCCATCAAGGTGAATGATTTTACCAGACCTCACTAACGAGAGCTTCAGGTCACTGCTTTGACCTCCATGTTTCATCACATCAGCTGGAATCATCCTGGAATGATTGGACGAGAAACTCTGGAAGGAAAACAAAGAAGAACGTCTGGGAGCTTTCTGTGTTAGAATATTCTCTGTCTGAAAGACCAGAACCAAACTAACAGGAAATAGTCTGAAAATATGACAGAAATGGAGGAAATGAAGAGGAAATAACACTGACAAACTCATGACTCGGCATTATGAAAAGAGTTGGAGGGACGGCCGAAGTAAAGTAAAGTGTGGGGATTGTTGGGTCCAATAAGAATCAGCTCTGATGATAAAGTTATTTTAGTTCAACCCAGTCTAAATGCAGAACGCTTGTCTCTTCAGATTCATGCTGCAGGTTGGATAAGAATTCAAAGATCTACACACAGATAAAACAATCTGGAAAAGTTCATGTTTTTACAGTTAAATTGGTTGACATCTAAAAATCTTTCAAAGTAGATGAGCTGACGTTTCCTTCGTAACAGAAAAACACTCAGAACTCTTGTTTAGATTTCATTGCTTCTGGGTTTGTCTAACAGGCTGTAACATAACTAGAACCGAGTTTGCTCCGATCCAACATCCATTCCATTAGAAACAGTTGAATCAGCATAGTTTCTATCATCAGATGTTCCTTCAGATGTCTTTTTTTTTCAAACGTCCTTTTTCAGCTTCTTGTTAATCATCAAAATGAGTACATTTTGGGCTTGAGTGTAACATTGTCTAAAATCTGTCATGTTTTTACTTGAGTTTGATGCTAACTGTGATCTTGGTTTGTGTGATTAAAGTCTTTCAGGCTTTTTTTTATGAACCAGTGAGTAGTTTTTACTGCATTTTGTTGATTCACTGTTTGAAAAATTCACATTTTTCTCAAAGCTCCTGTTTCTCCTGAAGCACGGAAAAGACTGATGCATCCCATCTTCAGCCCGTTGTGTCAGCTACAGCTACAACAAGAGATTCTATGCGGCGGGCTCTGGCATTACAGAGCGAAGCAAACACTCTGTAATGTGGATGAAGGAGCGAAGAAAACATGGATGTTGGTCAGAGAAAAGCTTCCAAAGAGAAACGTGAAGCTCAAAGGAAGAGACGCTGAGGGGAAAAACAGAGGAGAGGAGTGACCTCTGCATGAACTCATCGGTGAACTTCTGCCTCAGTGTACTCCAGTTAACCTGTCCCCCCCCCAGCACACAGCATTAGGAGGCACAGCCTCAGCTTATGTAACGCACAGGAGGAGAACATGTTTCCAGTGCAGCTTCAGAAGAACCGGAGCTGCAGAGTTCTAACTCTGGACTGCTTCCTGCAGTGAAACATGGACACACATGTCAATCTGCAATGAAACAAACACAAACTATACACAGTCAGTCACAAACAATTGTCCAAAAGTGCTTCAATTCCAGGAGCAACCCTGCAGACGTGTGACTCAAAGCTCCTGATGCATTTCCAGCTCCTGCAGCTCTGCAGAGGTGCTGGCACCCCCGTGTTCAGGAGCAGAAACCCCCCCATTCCTGCAGGACAGTAAAGCGTCTCTGAGCAACGGCGCTCTTTTTTCCCCAACATTTTGTTTGAAAGTCTTGACTTGGTTTCTGTCCAGTCAGGAACCTGAACATCTCCAGGGGTTCAGGAGAAGTTCTCTGTCTCAGTTGTATTTTGAGGTCCGTGCTGAGTGCAGTTTATGCAGCTGTCAGTGATAAACTCCATCATCTGGGATTCCTGGAACTGAAGCCTAAACTTAGAAAAACTTCACATATTTTCAATTTGAACAGAATGGAGAATTAAGTGAGAAAATACAATAGTTTCCACATGAAATCTCACTAAATTGAGACATTTTCATTCAATAGATAAGTTACATTTACATGTAATGACTGCTCTAAGTCTCTAAATATTTAGGGTAAGAGCAACAAATGGCTGATAAAACAAGAAACATTTGCTTCTTGAAACAGTTTTCTTCTCTTTTTTGAGAAGAGGCTGAGTGTTTCCTTTGAAATGAATTTTAAATTCAGTCATTTAAAAAGGAAAAGATGTCCCTCTTTCAATTTCTCTTTCAGTAGAGGAAACACAGAAGGATCTTTGATCATTCAACCCTAAAACTCAGTGTGACATTCATCTGCTGGAGCTTTACTTCAAAGTCTGCAGGAACGCTGGAGTAGAACTCTGCTCATGAGGACAAGGACGAGTGGACGGCCAGGAGACGGGAAGGACATTTTCATGACACGGACAGGTTGTTCGTTGATCTCAGGCATGTAAGAGAATTGTCTTAAGAGGATGTCTGAGAGAGGCAGACTGCATGTTTACCTCAGAGAGGCGGAGTTTGTGAAAGAATAATAAATAATGTTAAAAATGACTAACTGTAAACACTGCGTGTGTGAATATACACAACATTTTAAAAAAGCTGCACCAGATCCCTTTCTGTTCAGACATGCAGGTGAGGAACTCATTTAGAAAGAGATTCAGAGGTAAAAGTTCATGACAGACTCACACTGAGACAGAGAAACAAAGAGGCTTCCAGCTAAACTGCATCAGCAGAAGACGCCCTCTTTCTGTTGCAGTTCACTGTATCTCATCATGAGCTTCAAGCAGGTCCAGACAGTTCTCCACCTGCAGGTCCAGTAGAGCTCTTTCAACGAACACTGTCACATTTATGGTTCTATTTCTGCTTCAGCAGCTGAAGTGTCAGCAGAGCCTGATGCAGCAGGCAGCATGGAAAGCTCAACAGCACCCCCAGGTGGTGGAGAGTACACCAAGCAGCTGTGTGTAACCCCCACGTCTCCTCACAGGATGCAAGATTCAGAACCAGATTCAGAACCATCTGCAGGAGCGAGCATGTGTGGTCCAACAGAGCACGATCCTGCCAGAACTCCAAGAGCTCATGTAGTCGTGTTTGAGAGGCTGACAGGCAGGAGTCTGCAGAGTTCAATTCATATCATAATTTGTGGTTTCTGATCTGAATCATATCATAATCAGATCATATCATATCTGATTCATAGACCATATTTGTTCATTTTGATCAATCCCATTCTCTGATCTAAAATGGATCAGGACGTCTTCAGCTAAAACTTCAACAGTGAGACTCAGAGATAAACCTGTTAATGAAAAGTTTTCCTCTAATTCTTTCAGATAATCAAGTGTAAATAAATATGTTTACAAACAAACAAGTAAACTAGAATGAATGTCAAATCCATTCACATTTGAGTTTGATAAAGTTCATTCCACTGTTGTTTTTCCACATCAGAATAATCCAAAGGAACATTATTAGAACATTCTAGAACACTGTATGGTCACATGACTTTGTAAATTCATTTTGAAATGATTTTTTAAAATGGTATAAGTTTGATTAATAACCTGCTTTAAACAGATCCATCTGGTGAGATCGCTGGAAGATGAATCACCTCATTGATGAAGTCGATTCATGGTTACGCCCCCCACTGTCAGGTGAAGGGAAAGTCCTGATCATTCAAAACATTTCTAAAAGGATGGAGGAAAAAACCTGATTCTGAAACCTTTCAGGACTCCAGCAGAAACAAAAACACCCAGAAACTCACAGGTCTGATAAATCCATTTTAATGGAAAATGTAAAACCTTTTAGAACTTCAATGTACAAAGCATGTAACACTTTAAAATTTCAAACGGAAGCAAGCCATGTTTTAAAAAAATACCTTGGTTAATGTATATATGTATATATTTACACTTTATTATTCACTTTTCATTTTAACCTTTGACTTCAAAAGTTCACAATAGTAAATCTTAACAAAAGTAAGACAATTCTTTACTTAAATAAATTACATCTTTTCTGTAAATGTTGCAAATTTTACAGCAATCAGTTTTCCATAAAATGCTGTGAATCCGTGTAGAAGCTTCTGTGTTTTTACATCATACAAATGTACAAAGCGGTCGGTACAGTTTGGCAGTTCTGCAGAAACCGGCTTCATGGCATGAGGACTGTGGAGCGCCAGCGTTTTCAACGGTACAGGCATCAGCTGGTGTGTGTGTGTGTGTGTGTGCGTGTGTGCGCGTGTGTGCGCGTGTGTGCGCGTGTGTTCTCCATCACAGTAACAGAAACGACTGTACAGCTCACATTTACATAAATACTCATCTTCCCCAAGACGTTTTGTAATCACAGAAAATAAATACATCTGCACAAAGGGAGGGAAACGATGCAAAAACCCAACAGACGGACGACTAGAACGAAAGGGACGAGGACAGAGGGAGTAAACAGAACAGCCTCTTAGAGGTCTGCCCCCCCGTGGAGATATTTGTACTGTTTCCAACATCACAGATGTCAGTTTGGATGCTGATGCTGCTGGTGATGCTGCTGTGATCTTCCCTTCAAACGCTCGGAGCTGAGCGCGCGCCGCTCGTAGCACCCACACAGGTGAGGGGGAGGGGCTCCAGACAGCTGCGCCTCCAAGGAAACGGCGTCTCACCGCCAGGACTGGATGGGACTCTTCACCCTGCCAAGCAGCCCGTGGCTGTGTGCGGGTCCTCTTGGCACGGACGGTTCGGGCTGACGATGGAGGGGCCGCGCCGCCGACCAACCAGCTGGAGGAGTGACTGACGTGGCGTCTGCTCCCAGCTCGCGTAGACCACCTGCTGCATGTGAGGAGCTGCTGCTATGTCTGCTGGGCGGGGCTGAAGCTGAGCGGGGGTCACGAGATCTGATCCTCAGCGTCTTTGTCAGAGCTGCTCCTCTTCAGCGAGCTCACTGCCTCCTTCACACAGTGGTACAGGATGTTCTTCACCTGAGGGGAGGAAGACGACGGCATCAAGCTGGGACACATGCACGTGTGAAGCAAATCATCTGCATTTGATTTCTTTTCAGGTTGAAGAACAATAAGCTTAAGCTGCTAAATATGCTGAAGGGCCTGGAAACAGAAGGTCTCTGCAGTCACAGGTCTGAGGGAACTCCTTCACCTGCAGCTTGTCCTCATAGTTGACTTCCTCTTTGTTGGGTCGGAGCTCCTGGGTCACATGGAAGGACTTGACTACATGCTCAGGGGACACAAAGTCATTGATGACCTGAACACAGCTGTGGAGGTTCTGGATCTGGAACACAGACAGGAGAACAAAGAGGTGAGGAGCTTTGTAGTTAGGAGCTTCCAGGAGCTTCCGGGAACTTCCGGGAACTTCCAGGAGCTTCCAGGAGCTTCCAGGAGCTTCCATAGAGGACATGGATGGTGCAGACAGATCAGGTATTTTGAAGAACTCCTCCATCTTGGTTTGGACTTTAGTCGCTGCTTACATCATCAACTCATCACCACCAAAGCTAAAGTCAAGTGATTTTGAATGTCTTGGTGACACGCCGCCCACACGGCACCACAGGACGCCTCGCTGCATCTTTAGGTTGACTTTGTATTAAAGCTGGACTGCAGACGCTTGTTCGCTGTGAACGCAGCATCACCGCGTCTGAAAGTGCTCCTTTGTTTGACGCTGCACCACCTGACCTCTGACCGTTTCAGGTTTCTCATGGTTGGATGATGGATAATATTTTGGTTTGATAGTGATCAATATCCGACCAAAAACATTGATTCTTTGGTTGAACCTGAATCCTGCTTGCACGGCCTCGGTTAGGATGTGACCCTGACAGTTGAACAGGCATGAGTCTGCTCCTGTAGCAGCGCCCCCTGTGGGCCAGGTGCTGTCTAAGGTGCTGTGTGGATGTGGGGGTGAGAGTTACCTGGTGCATGGCCCCTGCAGGTACGAGGACAGAGTCGCCAAGGAACTGAACGATGGTCCAGCCATGGACTCCGTGCTCGTCCAGCAGCCGCTGGCGCTGCTTCCTGCTCAGGTACCAGGCCTGCTCTCTGATTGGGTCCTGGTCCGGGGGCGTGTCTGATCCCTGCTCCTTGCTGAGCTGAGGAGGTGAAAACAATCCTGCTTAAGGAGAAGGTTTTTCTTTTGAAGGGGCAACAATTTTCTGGATTTCCACACCAGAACCAACCTTGTGCAGGAACTCCCGGATTTTGTCGATGTCCTTGTTGAGGTAGATGTGCCACAGCGCTCCTGGAGTTTCACTCGAGTCTTTCAGTCTCTTTCGAACACCTTCGTCCAGATCCTCCTCTTCAAGCCGCTTCAAGACTCCTACAGGCCGGCACACACTTCATGTCATGCTCTGCTGCTTACGCCTCCTTTATTGTCATTGCTCGGATCAGCCCT
The DNA here is from genome assembly GCA_014656515.1 of Oryzias celebensis. Classification (NCBI taxonomy): domain Eukaryota; kingdom Metazoa; phylum Chordata; class Actinopteri; order Beloniformes; family Adrianichthyidae; genus Oryzias; species Oryzias celebensis. The sequence goes on along the minus strand of BNCR01000001.1, from coordinate 38,132,564 downwards.
CCTGATGAACTGATCATGTCAACAATTCAGAAGTCATTTACCAGTTTTGGACAGGACTCCATTGCCTTTGGCTACTCCAACGTAGACCAGAACCGAGACTACATCAGAGACTTCCAGATGGAGGTTGGCCGTCCCAAAGTCCTGCTCCTGAGAGGCAGCTACACCTGCAGCCCAACACACAGCTCAGAGTGAGAGAAGGTTCTGTTGCTTTCTGAGTGGAACCACAAAGATCTGAGCAGAACACACAAAGGTCTTCGTTTCTCCAGGAAAGGCTTCATGAAGGCAAAAGAACACCTGCTTAAAAAGCTGTGTGGTGCATCCTTTCCCTGAGGGGGCAGCACAGCCTCGGCACACGGTTTCTGTCCAGTTCAGAGAGGAACATCTACCAAGCAGCAGATTCTTTCCACTCACCGTATGCACAGCAGAGCCTCGGCCCCAGATCTGGACGGACGAAGAAAGAAGGCAGGTGAGAGGCCAGGTTGAGGGCTCCTTCAGGATCAGAATATTCTGGAAGGGGGAGGTTCTTCATCAGGTCATCGTACCTGCAGAGAGAAGTCAGACTGCGTTTGCCTCATCTTGTGGCGTGTGTGGCGGCTGTAAGGCCTGTGAGCAGCAGAGTTCCCACCTTGACGGCATGAGGGCCATGAACTCCTCTCCAGACGGCCAGTCCTTCAGCCTGTACACCATGGGCTCTCCATCCTTGGACTTGGGCCGCTCTGCACATGCAAACAGCTTTGAGTTAGACTCAGATACTCTTGGTCTTTTGTGGCCATAAAAATGAGACTCACTGGTGAGATCCTCAAATCCATCCCAGAACTCCTTGATCCCAGAATTTGACACAACCTGGTCTTTACAGTTGAGGAGGTCTCCCTGGTGGTCTGCAAACTCCTGGTTGAAGGATTCTGCTTTCCACAGGCTGGCATTCAGTCTTTTATGGATCCCTGACACCAGGACGGGCTTCACAAAGACAAAACCGCGTCAGTCAGATCTTCTCAGCCATGAGCACGGGTCTGTGGTGGATAAACATTACCTGTCCCTTCTTCCAGCACTCTCTGAACAGCTTCCAGTTGTTCTGGTTGCGATGATCTCGCAGCCACAGCAGGCGCCTGTTGTTCAACCAGCTGTGGGGAATGCCCGGGTACAGACTGGCCGAGTCCTCTGGTGTGGGGGCTGCTGGAGGCGTTGGCTTCTTCCTGTCTGCTTTAGTGTCGTCTGTGATGGCGGCAGCGGGGCTGGAATTGTTTCCCATGGTGATCTGCTCCTGTTTGATTGACAGCTTGGTGATGTTCTGGCGGCTGGCCGGGATTTTATTCTCCACCACTGAAGCAATGATGTCGTCCAGGATGTTGGGCATGGCCTGCCCCCCCTTGCCAGTCTGTGTGTGCGTAGATTTCAGATGTGAATCATGAAGCAGGTCTGCATCCTTCAATAACAGAGGAGCATAACTGCAGCTGCATACCTGTGAGGCCGTGGAGTAGACCGGCGCAAAGGCGATTCCTGCGTCTGTAGAGCCCAGCTTCAGCTTCCCTGCTGTGGTGGTGAGCAAATCCCGCAGCGTGGAGCCCTGCTCGGTGCTGCTCGCCACCAGTGACGTGGTTTTACACTGCTGCAGCACCTCCAGGGTGTCCCCGTCTTTATCCTCCTTCAGAGCTTTCCCCAGCAGCACAGACTCGTTGTTTTCTTTCTTTTCCTCCCTGGATTTCTGCTCTGCGAGATCAGCCAGGAAGTGCAGGGGGGACTGAGACTCCGGCGGCGTGACCGAGGCGCCCCTCCCCGCATCACTACCGGGACTGCTGCCTCCTCCGCCTGATCCATTGGTTTCTGCCTTGATTCCTCCGTGTTCTGAGTTCTGAAGGGAGCCTTGTTCAGCTTTTAGGAGGGACAGCTTGTTACTGTGGTTCAGCACATTCTGGAGAACCTGGCACACAAAAAGATCCAGATGACAATCACAGTCTAAGCAGGAGCTCTGAGAAACAGACATCCAGACATCTTAACATCCAAACAAACGTTTCCTTCATAATGTGGACAAAAACAAACAGTAAGAGGTGAACTCTCTCTCTGCACTGATGCGTTGTTGAACCCATCGTGACAATAAGCACAGATATCGCTTTCCTTTGCTGCTGCAGGCGAGGTCTGCCGGCTTGTTGTACAGTTACCGTGACAACAGGCCGCACCACCAATCGACTAATCTGTTTTTTGTGAAAAAGCAATCTAAACAAAACAACAAGAAAATACTAAAAGATCAATCATGATCTGTTCCTCTGATGGATTCATTCCTGATCCATTCTGAGAACCTGAGAACCCAAGAGAACCTCAACATCTTCATCTCTGCTACCTCCAGCTCTGCCTCCCGTCTCTAATCAGCATCATGGCTGCTCTCACCACAGTCTTCTATACCTTTCCTGTCATTCTTGCTGACACTCTTTGGTCACACATCACACCTGAAACTAGGGATGTTCTGATCCGATCACAAAGTTTTCAAAGATTGGATGTTGTATCCCGATCAGGGATCCATTATTTTAATGATCTGTGTTTTGCATTTCTAGCTTTTTCCAGACAAATGCTCAACTAGAAGTCAGCATATCATGAACAGATCACCTTTTGTTGTCGTAAAACTCAGCAAAAAACGGCACCAGTTTGAGGTGCACAAAAACAGTTTGTTTAAGCTAGGAAGATTTTCACAGATTCTGAGTTCTGGGCTTAATAACTCTTTAAGTAAATGTTTAAAGAGCCTATATCATGCTATTCCTAACCCTTTCGGAGTAAACTATAACAGGTGTAACATCTAAAGGGTGAGGCCTGTCCACACACACTCAAACGCTACAAACATACCTGCCGGTCCCAAAATCCTCACACAAACATGAACACAATACAGCAACAGCTCACATTCATTCATACAAACCAACACATGAAGGCATTTCATTCTGTCAGGCATACTGTTGGTATAAAGGTGAGCCATTTGTTTCATTTTAAAATGTGTTACAAAAGTATCAGATCAAGACTCTGTATCAGCAGATACTCTAAATCAAATGACTCAGATTCAGATCTGAAACCTTCCTCCACCCGTTGCAACCTGCTGGCAGAAGCCTCTTCTCCTCTTAAGATTCTGTGCTGAACCGTTGACCCTAAGAACTGAAATTACTGCACCTCCTTTCCAGAGCAAACCTCCATCTGCTCCCTGCTCTACCTACAGATCACCGTGTCATCTGCAAACATGCTGATCCGCAGAGATTCCAGAGACAGACCAGTTTCTCTCACTTTCCTGAATTTGGCGCCTCAGTTAATATTTTGCTGACATGACTCGTTCAGAGGCATGAATGACAACATTAGTATCTGCCATGCTATGCAGAGGTCCTGCCTTTTCAAGCAGTCGTTCAGCCTGTTAGCTGCAGGGATGATCAGGTTTTGCTCCTGCTGATACCTGTGAGACTCCGTTAGTGACGGGCAGCTTGTTGAGGGAGTTCTGTTTAGTGGCGCAGGAACAGTAGGACTTGATGTTGTGTTTGTCTCTGAGAAAGTGCATGGAGGTCACCAGCTCTGTCAGTGCTGAAACATCAGAAAGAGAAGACGGCTTTTTTACTGTGCACACTCCAATGCCTGTGACCTACACATTATTCTGCTGTCTTTAAAATGAACTAACCACAGAAGAGAACAATAAAGTCATGTCATCTGGGAAAAACCACCATTGTGTAAACTGAAAGATGGGGAGGGGCTCTTTACCTGTTCCAGGTATGATCTGCGTGGGCATGAGATGCTTGTGATCGTGGGGCTGACCTTTAACACACTTCAGCCAAACGTACAGTTCTTTATCTGCAGGGATACACAAACACATGAGGAGACGCAATCAGCCGGAGTAAAGAATTCAGTTAGCAAAACCCAACATCAGCAAACATGAGCATGCTGCGCATTTCTAGAACATTTATTGACTTCATTTTACAGAGTTTCACACGGATGGTCTTTCCTTAAAAAAGTTGCTTTAAAGGTGAAGCCTCATCATGTCCATCATGACAAACCATCGATGCCGCTCATCACAAACAAATTTGATTATTTTTTGGTTTTATGCAGCAGAAGTGGGTTGGTTTTCTTTTTTTCTTTTTAAAAGAAAAGAAGTGGAGATTTCTGTTCCAAAATACGGCTGTCAGGAAGCTTTGTTAGCAAATGTTTGGCTTTGAAAGAAAATTCCACACCAAAATCTAAACACTTTCAAACTAAAAAAAAGCCCTTTTAATCGTAGCTTTGCTCTGAACAAGCCTGAAATAAGAAGAGCAACACCACACACGTATGAATGAAAACCAACAATGATAAGCAGGAGCACGGCACTGAGCATGCTGGGTATTTGTTGAGTCCCTAAAATGTTCTTAATGCTTTTCTGAAACAGTCTTTTTATCACACGTTTCAAACATGTTTTCAGATGTCATGCTGCCATAGAAGATTATGACGGGTAAAATAGACTTTCCTTCACTAATTTACTTAGATTCCTCTGATCTGACTGCTGGCTGACAGAGTTTACATGATTTCAACAAGAAAAAAAGAAAATGAGGGATTCCCCTGCTTTTGATGAAAATTGATCAATTTATTACAATAAAAGTGATGTAAAGTAGCAACACTTTGTTCTGCAAATAATCACACACACACATATACATATACATGAACATATACATATATGGGTGTGTGTGCGCGTGCGTGTTCATGATGCATCTTTAATCCTCAGACTCTGCCCCCTGGTCAAGCCAGAGAGGGAATGCATTTCTTCTAGCTGCAGTAAAACACGTCTCGAGTAAAAATGCAGAATAAAAAATTAAAAAGCTTGGGGATTCTTGGGGTTTCTTACACTAGTTGAGCAACACACCAGCATGCGTGTTCATTTTGCCGCACTGCAGATTTTATTTTGAGGCATTAAGGTAGGATCTTCTGAAATAATATGTCCTGCTCCCTGAGGCGGCTAACGCGTCAGGAACAGTGAGTTTGCTTTTGATAAGGTGAATGACAGTACGTAGTGAAAAATGCAAACACTGACCCTTTGAGCTCTTTCTCTCCTTGGCCTTGTAACAATCCAAGCAGACAACAAACCCACACTTCTGACAGACCCAGTGGATGTTGAAGAGCGTCGCCTCACATGCATCACACATCTCCCTCACCCCCCTCACGGCTCGCTTCCACGCCATCTTGGCTGAAAAACACATGGCGCAGATCTCCTTTAGAAACGTAGTTGCAGGAAGTCAGTTGGTTATTTCAGAGCAGCTCACCATCCTTCTTGACCCAGCTGGCTGCAGTGTTTTCAGTCATAACCATCTGACAGAACTTATCCCCGATGAAACCGAGGATGTACTTGGCGGTGGTTTTATCCAGGTGGGCGTCTTCCATTGTGCCGGGGACCCACAGGGCCAGAGCCTCATCATCAAACTGGTCCGGAGTGGAGAAGCCGTCCATCCGGATGACTCCATTCTTACTAAAGAAAAGCCTGCGTGGCGGCAAACAAACAAAACTATTAAAAGACATGTTCATCCATCTTCTGTCAATGTTAGATACATGCTGGGGGGTGCATGTTTTGCATCCTGATTGGCTGTTGACCTCTGTGCCGTGTCTCCTGTTCAGATACGTGCAGCTCCCCAAATCTGCATAAATCTTTGATTGCGATCGTGTCTCGGTTTTATTCTATAATACTGGATTGGATTTTAAACAAGAACGAAAAGAGTGAAAATATTCATAAATAAACATCAGGGATTATTTTACATATAAACAACCCCATTAGTTTTACGTTAGAAGTTTTTTTATTCTGTTTGCTCTTTGCGTTCAGGGACTGGCTCTGTGCTTTTGCATTGTTGCAATCCTAACATATTTGCCAGTTTTAAATAAAGGAAAGCATGACTTATGTCAGATTTACGCCGGTCCGTCTGCGCTGAGTCTCCTTGCGTTGCGCGGGAGTCTGTCTCACGACTCTGTTAGTTTACAGTCTCGGTTGTGTCTCCGGGTCTATCCCCCCTGTCTTCCAGAGAAGTGGTTTGTTGAGTAGTTGCTTTGTGGAGCGTTGCAGAGGGATGGAGGTCAGACGCAGACATGGCAAAGGCAATGTAAACATTGCAACTGATTAATGAACCCTCTATTTATTGTGTCAATGCAACAGAGACGCACCGCAGACGCACCAGTGGAAATCAGGCTTCAAAGGTATGATAATAGACATAAGAGAAACTGGAGAATCAGAAACTATGAGAATCAGAGTGAAGTTTTATTTCAATAAAGAGCTGTGTTTGCTGCTGTTTTTGTCCTCTCCATGAAGTTCAATGAGTTCACACTGCACCTTCCTAAATGACAGCATGTCTCTATTAACTCAAAGTTCTTCTTTTCAATACCATTAACAAAAGAAAACAGTCCAACCACAGCTTCATCTCAGTAGAAGTCTGTCAGATGGAGGAGACGGCAAACGGGAGGAAAAAGAGGTGAGGAGCAGCAGTGAATCAGCGAGGAAAAGATTATGAAGCTGAAATCCTCTTAGGCACAGATATCTCATTAAGATCCCAGCCTGCACCTGTAGCTGCAGTTCCTGCAGACGGTCTGGGCAGCACACATGCAGATCCAGCTCTTCACTCACTGACAGCTTTTATTTAGGGTAACCACAGACAGATTGGAACACCTTCCTTCGGGAAGCTTCAGGTGAACTTTTGAATACGTCCACCAGTTCAATCCCGTCCTCCATCACCAAAAGAACCTCTTGAACAAGAAGTCAGGAAGGAGGGAAAAGGTGCATTTTCTTTACTGCACACATTGAGCAACAACAAGAGAAATATCTGCACATGTGGTTTCAACTTGAAGCCTACCAGAAGAGGAGGTACAGCTTTTCTGGTACTTTTTACACACAAACGGTACACAGATAAACACAGACTGGATGAAACGTGAAAAGTCAGAACAAAATGAGGGTGCGCTTGTTTTAAGACAATGGTGCAGATGTGGGAGGGGCGTCATTTACCGTCTGAAATAGTAGAAGCGACAGAAGACAGGCGAGTGCACTGGCTCCTCCCCCTTTTTGCTGCGGACCACCCGGCACTCCCGGCATTTCTGGAGGTTTGGTCCGATTTCTGAACAGGAGTCGTCCTGCAGAAAAGACTCTCCCGTCTGCTTCAGCTTCTTGACCTTCCTCCAGTCCTTCAGCACGGAGCGGGGAATCCCATCTGAGCAGAGCATTCACAGTCACAACCATTTCCTGTTCTGCAGATCGCAGCATCTCCATGCTGACATGTCAAACCACACGGTGAAATGCTCCAAGCCGTTCATGTTCTGCTTCACATTCATGACACCGATGTCTTCAGAGAAGGCACCACATTTGAACAAACATGTATGCATCGGTGCTACTGTGGTCAACAGAGAGCATGCAGGACTTACTGCTGCTGGCCAGTTTGAGCTTTGTCTTCTCACGGGCTGATCTGAAGATCCCGTTGGGTTTCCCATCATCGTCATCCTTGTCGTTGTCTCCTTTTCTCCTGGCCATGTCGTTCTGCTTTTTCTTGTATGTTGGTTTGGGTTGGCGTTTGGCCCTGCCCTCCATCTTGCTCTCACTGCCGTCCGAGTCGTCTCCTGCCGTTTCTGAGCCGGAGTCATATGAACGCTTGTGTCCTCGCCTCGACGTCGGACAGGACTTCCTCTCTTCCCCACCAGCTCCAGGACTCTTCTCCTCCACCGGCCTTTCTCTCTCCACTTTGCTGCCTCCGTCTTTGCTCATGTCCACCTCGTTGGAGGTGGATGCACTCAGGTTGACCGTGCAGGGTCTGATCATGTCGGACATGGCTGTGGTGCTGCAGGTGCTGGTTGTAGTGGTGAGCAGTTTCTCTGCTTTGGTAGTGGTGGAACTTGTAGTAGCAGTTGTGTTCTTGTCCTCCTCCGAGTGCCGAGTCAACCAGGCTTTCTTCAGTTTGTGGTAGTTGATGGGCTGTCCACAGGTAATTGCAGCCAGCCCTATCGACTGCCCGTTGGGTACAGGGCTGGACTTGCCTGGAGTCGTGCGTCCGGCTGCAGAGCCACTAATGCTGCTTTCAACGGAGGAGGAAGATCCCTGATTAGAAGAGGGTGGAGGAGTTGAACTGTGGTTTGGAGTCTTGTCAAATGACTCAGACAGGGTGGGGCTTCCAGTTGTTCCAGATGAAGGAGCAGTAGGGAGGCTGGTTCTCGACTGGGCTGCAGCCAAAGCTGCTTTGTGCTTCTTCAAGTGGATAAACGAGGAGGAGAATGGCTGAGAAGAGCCACAGACAGAATACGTGGGCGGGGCGAGGCTTTGGCTGGGGAGGGGGGCTCCTGTTGAATTGGTTTGAGGCAAAGACAAACCTGAAAATCTAGCATGAGAGTCAAATGCCACATGGTTCTCTCGTTCTTTCTCAGCACCTGACTGGCTGAGCGGCCAGCCTCCAACACCAGCTTTAAGGTTAGAAACCTCATCTCGAGGTGCATATGCCGACTTTGAGATTTTATTCTGCACGTCAGCAGCTGATGAGACTAAAACAGCAGACCTGTTCAGAGGCTTCATAATGCTGGAACTTAGAGGTCCGTGCATGAAAGAGTTGTTACTTTGGACGCAATTGTCATCCATGTTGGACAGAGGCTGGATCACCCTTCCAACTCCAGGGTCTCTTGTACTTTCTGCAAACCTTGCAGATTCCCCCTCGAGCTTGGATGGGTAGAATCTCCCTGAGGGGGGATCCTTATGAACGATAGCACCAGATCTGTTAGCACCAATGACACTGTCGTACTTAGTGGACGTTGGACCCACAATGACTGAGGCCATTGCTGCAGGAGGCTTCCCCCTGGATACGTCTTTCTCTCTGGGGAACACAGCTTCCCTTCCCTGAGTCAGTGTTCTGCCTCTCCACCCATCCGCCATCATGTCTCCACTGGCGGCAGGAGCCACAGAGGTCAGCGCTGTACTGACCCTATGACTTTTGATGTCCCTGAGTTCAGGCAACAATGTGGGGGGCTTCTGCTGCTCCACCAGTGTTTTGGTACCGGCCATTGCCAGGCTGACCGGTTGGATGGGTGTGAGGGTCGGTGGAGACAGACGTCCACCGAAGCCAGCTCTCTCCCTCTCCCACTCCTTCTCCCGCTCCACAGCGTCTTTGCAGTCCAGTGCCTGCTGTGTGGGGGGGTGGAAGACTGGTGCTCGGTAGAGAGATGGCATGGCCCTGAGCTGGTGTTGCTGCTGGTGGTGGTGATGGTGGTGGTTGGAGGGAGAAGAAATGGCGGGGCTACAGCGTTCTATCCTGTCTGCACTTGTGTGATGTTGCTGCTGCACCAGTGTGACCTGCTGGCTCAGCTGTTCTGTGATTTTCCCTGCCAAACCCTCTCCTCCCTCTGGTTGGTGCTTTATCAGGGGGGGCGGTTTGGAGAGGGAAGCTTTGGAGCTGTAGTTTCCCAGAGACTGCATTCCCTGACTCTGCACCACAGCTCCAACGCTGGTCACGATCCCTGCAGAAACCTTCTCGTAATAAGGGCCAATCTCCTTGGAGGGATAGAGTCTTGGAGGCTCGTTCAACACGCTGTTGGACAAAGTGGTGAAGTAGTTGCTTTTCTCTGAGTGGATTATGCTGGGGTGGGTAAGGCTGGCCTTTGGACTTTGGGAGGCAAGAGCTCGCACTGGGACCGGAAAAGCGGGTTCCCTCGTCCTCTCTCTGTCCATCCCAGGCTCCATGGAGCGCTGAATCTTTGCGGTGAAGGGGGCAACCTCGATGCTTTCCTTCAGAATCTGACGATTCTCCTCCTTGTATTTTATGCCTCTGTCTGGTCCCTGGACCGCCTCCTAAGAGGAACATGACATAAAGAAAGAACATGCTGAATGGATTAAAATCCTTCACAGTAAAACCCACGCTCACATGATTCCATTTCAGATTTCTTCCACACAAGCATGCGTATTTATTCAAGTGTTTTTAATTCTTTTCCTAATCTACAAAAAATCTGGGTCAACAATGTCAAAAGGAAACACTGAGGAAAAGCAGAAACACCTCTGTCAGGAACTATTAGCTGCTCCATAAACACCAGAGCTTATAGTTCTAGGTGGTCACTGGTGTTCGATTACAGCTTTATTACCAGTAAAGATCCCCTGTTTGGGGTCTGTTCAGGAGGGGTTACATTCACACACTGTTTCCAGAATCAGAAACGTGTGCAGTAGCTCTGTGATGAGAACTTCCTTCATGTTTGTTGCAGTGTGTCCACCTGCTCCTCTTTCAGTCAGTCTTCATTAGTGTCCCCAAATTGCCATATTGAGATGCTGAGGTGCAGCCACAGCGGGTGCATGTGCGTACCTGGACAGGGTTTGCCAGGCGGGCTTTGCAGTGAGGATCCAGGTAAAGGCGGTGATGAATGACATCTTTGCCTGCTGGAGTACGACTTCTGTCCACCTGGTCCTGCTTCAGCTGCGCCAACGTCCTGATGAGGTCAATACAGTTGCTTTTATCCATATCTCTGCATACAGTCCAGTCAACATACTATTGACTGCACGCCACCTCCTTTTCATCCCGCAACAAGAACTAAGCTAAGCTTTGCTCACAGTGACGAAAGCCACAAGAAGCCGTTTCAGAGCTGCAAAGACACATGCTTAAGATCATGCAGACTTATTTCCTTTGACTTTTTGTGAAAATCTAAACACTAAATGCTGCAAATGCTTCCTCCAAACAAGGAGGCCGCCTGAAGAAAGAATCACATCAAATCAGAGCTGTTGCTTTCAAAAAAATAAAGCTGTATGTTTGTCAGGAAAATGTAAACGGGTCATAACTTTAAACAGAATATGTTCAAAATAGGGCCTCCACACCTGCTGGCACCCATACACATGTTGTGTTCAGAGAAATGAAATTGGAATTGGAGTGAGTACATGTTTCTACAGCAGCAGAGCGGATCTTCTCTGACCTCCACCATCACTTCATGTCTCCTGTGATGAATGGCTGTATCTTGCTGAGGTGTGTGCCAGTGTTGGTGCCTTATCGCCTCTTTTGGGTTCAGAGCAAAGACGAGTGTGAAGGAACACCCGAGTGGGCTTACACGTGAAGCATTCACAGCTTCATTCCTGTCATTTCTGTGCGGAGACATGGATGGCGTTCAGAGGATGGCGCTGATTACATGAGTGAGGAACATTTCAACGTGCAGCATTCTCTGTGAACCTGCATAATATTGGATTAGTGCTACTTCACTTCATCTAGCTGACCCAGAATCTCCAGTCTGTGGCCTCAGGGATAACGCGGCCCTCTCTGTGACCTGTGCGAAGTATCAACATACAACTTTAATGCTACTACCAAGACTGCTCTGTTCAGGAAGATCTCAAAGGGCTTCAACATTTAAGGAGAGATGTAAGCCCAGAACAATAATTCCTCTGAATGTCAGCCATGGAAATAGCTTAATCTGAGTTTATCCGAAAGGTCGTGTGAGAGAACAAAAGCTGCTGAAATTACAATGAACGAGATTTGAGCAGGTAATTCACGCTTAAAGTCAAAGACATTCATCTGATATGTGGTGCTGAGGCTGGATTAGGCTCATGAACATGGAGCAGGATTATTTTGACAGGAAGTGAGCACTTACTCTTTCTGAATGCTCATGCTGGCCTTTGTCATTGCAGGGCTTGAGTGCACGGTCATCTTCACTGGGGGGCGGTGGGCATCGGCGCTGGCAGGTCGGACTGGAATGTGGTTTAGCAAACCCAGACTGTCACTAGCAGCCTGGTGCAGCCAAGGACTGGGGGTGTTCTGAAAAGACAAACGTGCACACTACGCATCACATCAATGTAAACAGTGGCTGTGAAACCCCTTTTATGTGCAGATAGATGGAGGATAAACACATCCAAAGCTCCAAGAATACCCAGCAGCACCAATCACTCAGTGCTGGAGCAGCATTTGTGTTTGTAAAAGCATTTTAGGCTGTGACTGTTTCAGCTGGATGTTGCAGTACCATCATCCGCATCATTGGGCATGAACGCTGGCTCTGCTCGGCTCACACAGAGCCTCTCATCCTCAGAGCACCACCGTTTGTTCAGCTTCCTTTGGTCTACTGCTCTCAATTCCATATTTTGTTAGAGGTTATCTCTAATTTGAAAAAGGAGGATGGATAAACATCTGGAACATCTGCACAGAACGAATAGAAAACGCTGTATTTCTGCTAATAGAGCAGCAAACAAAATGTAGAAAATTGCAACTGTTGCAAAATGACGGATTCAGATTTTTAGGGATCATGTTGCTTGGCAACAGCAGTCCTGGTGACTTCTCCGGCAGCATCAGAAGTGGTTTGAAATAATTTAAAAGTGATTCCAAAAGCATCATGCGAACAGGCTTTTTCTGAAAAAACACCAGTCTGATGCTTGACGGCTCCTTACAAACAACTCTTACCTTCAATAGGTAGCAGTACCACAGAGCAGCAGGGGAAAAAAAGACCAAACTTGCATCCTCATGAGCTGATGCTCATCTGGATCCAGTTTGTTTTGTGAGTAAGAAGCCTCACAGCTGGATTAGTTAGAAAATAAGCAGGACACTGGTGATGAGTTCTGCAGATGACAGCTGCACTCTAAAACAGTGCTCTGCAACCCTTGTCAGTCCACAGACTGTCTAACGTCAGACAATATTTTCATAGACTGGTCTGCACGAAGGTAAAGTGGGCATCCGATACCTTTATAGCTTTCAGTTTCCCTGAACCGTTGAGGGCAAAGTTTATCGTCAGAATAAAAACAGTCACTAAAACTGGTTTGTTTGAAACATAATAAAAAATGTGAATCAACCGTTTGAACAATTTTATCAGCAGCATCCTCGTTTAACTAGACTTGCATTAATAGTATGGTCTGCAGGAACAACTGTCACAATAAACTCATTCGGAGTAAAAACTCCTGATTTTCATCTGTTTTATTTTGAAGTTGAAGGCTCTTCTTCTGTTTCCTCACTGGAAGTTTTTTGCCAAACAGGAAACTTTCCAAATGTTTTTTTTGTTAACTTGCTAGCTTGGAGGTTTCGATATAGTGGTTGGTACATCCGCTTTAAGAAAGTAGCTGATGGATTTTTGGCACGAGACCGAGCGACTTGACATGCATTAAGAATGAGTTGGACAAGGTGTAGAGAATCCAGTAGTTTTTCAAAATAAAACTTCCTTCAGGGATCACTGCTCTACACAACCAGGAGACATCTGCTGTGAACCCTCCCACTAGTGAGCATCCTTCCACAAACAAAACCATCTACTCTACGCCACAGATGAACGCTTTAGATCAGTGAGATGTTTTCCAAAGCAAAAAACAACAACTTTAGGAGAATATTACAGACATTTTTTCAGGCATCAAAATCCCGACCAACCGTGACTGAACTCACCCTCCTGAGGGGGGCATCGGAGTTCACAGGAGTTTCCGAATGAATCCATTTAGGAGTGGGAGGCAGGTTGAGTCCTGGGGGGTATGAAGCTGGTGTTCCGTTAGGATACTGCCACAGAATGGGGTAAAGGCTAAGCCCCGGCGTCCCGCTGTGACCCTGAAAATGACACGAAGTCCTATTAACTTCAACCAAAACAACACTCCCCCCATGGCAGAGGTGTGCAGAGACACACCTGTAAGAACTGCTGCTGGTGTGTGGCTGCAGGGTGAGCGAGGGCGAGGTGCCCTAAACTTCCCGGAGATTCCAGTCGAGCGTGACTCCCCAGGAGAGATGTGGCTGGAGGGGGCATGGCCGGCAGCATTCCAGAGGCTAGGAGGTGAGGGTGAGGTAGAGCTGAAGAGTGAGGAGGAGCCAGCAGGTGCGACGTGGCGTGCGGATGTGATGCGGCGGTTAGGCATGGCGAGTGGGGGGAGGAGGGGTGCAAGGGGTGCAGGTGGGGGTGCAGGTAGGCTGCCACGTGATTGGAGGAGCTGACAGAGGAGAGGGAGCTCTCCGCGTCAGACTGAACTAGTGCTGGATCCCTGTAAACAGTGAAGGTCTCATTCTTGTCAATAATTAGGGGGCTCTTGGTGCTGCTGCCTGTGGTGACTACCGCCGCCTCTGACCTCATCACTACGGGCTTAAAACCGGACCTCTGAGGTTCTGCTGGCTCTTCCTTGGTGGGTAAGCGTGCCGGTGGAGGGGAGGCCTCAGAGTACCTCATTATTTTATGCTTGGAGATGTCCGAGGACGTGTTGGGTCTGGGTTTGGACACGTCCAGCATGCTGGGGCTTGGCTTGGCCTTAACGTCAGCCAGGTCAGGGTGGTGCTGGTTCTGGGAGGAGCTGGGGTTTGGACTGGGGCTCGTTTTGGGTTTGACCAAGTCTGTGGGGGCACTTGTGTTCATTTTGTACAGGGGTAATTTTTTTGCCTCGTCAGAAAAAGCAGGGGTCGTGTTGGGGGGGGTGGATGTGTACGGCTGCTGCTCATGATGCTGCTGAGGATGAGGAGCGACATTTTTCTCCTTCTCCGTCAGAGGCGAGCCGTCAGTCATCGAGGAGACTGACCTGAAAAACCAAAAAATGGAGTCAAACATTTGATTTGATGAACTCCAGTCTTCTCACAGACAGTTAAGACATCAACGTCAGAAACATGAGCGCAGATGAAAACAAACAACAAATGATGCCTGAAGTTTGAGTTGACTTCACTCTGTCTTTATGCTCTTAATGTTGGATTGATCCATGTGAAAAGCTGCTTTACAGTTTGATATTTGTATAGATTGTGGACGGCCCACTAAGCTGAAGGTGCTGGTTTGGTGGGCTGAGATTCTCATCAAAACATTTTGGACCCTTCGGCTTATCATCAAACTGCTGTGAAACAGAATTCTCTGGATATTTCTTTCTTCTAACACCTGCTACACAGACATGCACAGTTGCAGCTTTTTCAGCGTTTGTGCTGCTGAACCCAAGCAGAAGCTGTTCCAAACCTTTAACAATAAGACACTTCTCTACCAAAGACAAGACTTTTTACAATCTTCTTTGAAGATTTGAATGTCATCAGTGTGTTCTTGTGAGCAGCACCATTCCCTTTGTTTTCAAAGCAAAGAAATGTCAGCTGCACTTGTAGACACATAAAGCTGTAAATGAAGAGGTAATTAAAAACTATTCAAAGTAGTCATATAGATGAACCACAGAGCTTAGAGGACAGGATGAAAACTAGATCCATTAGAGCTGACTGATTCTCTTTTTAATGTGCAGACTCAGCAGCACTCAAAATGCTTTGGTTTCCATCTTTGTAATCTTTGGCATGACCCAACCATGGATTTGAATCCTCGGGGTGGACACTACTGTAAGTAGGCTGCAGGTCACAGCACCTTCAGCCGTCCAAATGCTGCCTCCACTAATCAGATGTGTGAAGACAGGGGTCCCCTCTCAGTGCTGGTTCAAAGCACTCATGGTTACCCCATATTTAGAATGAATGAAGAAGAGGCAAAACAAGGCAAAGGTGTGTCTGATTCCTCATTTTTAGGGTCATATTAGCTCCATGTGCTACAATACTCTTGGTGGATCAGAATGAACATGCGCTCATTTCATTGAAACGTCAGACCTACACATCCTGTCTCAATGTTAAGTCGTGACAGACACAGTCGAGGGTCCTGTGTCAGGAGTGGTGGTCTGACAGCAGCACAATGTGGGCGTTAACCAACGTCAACCAACCAACGAAATCTGAATGATTTCGTGAACCCTCTGAAAAGGAGTTTCCATCAGAACCAGACCCATCGTGAGCAGACGCGTGCAGGTCTGACCCCGCAGCATCCAGACTCCGTCTTCTGCTCTCACCTGATGACTTCAGACGAACCAAACTCTATTTTGTTGCTCTTGGCTGACGTGGAGCCGCCCCCTGTGAAGCTGTGCTGCTTCACGTGCGACTCCACGTCCGTCCTGCGACACCCCTCTGATGGGGAGGAGGCTGGGGGGACAGGGGGCGAGGACACAGGAGAGGGGTTGAGCGGGAGGTACGGTGAGAGGGCCGTGGACTCTGCCTTCTGGGATGCCAGCAGTGCTGACACAGCCTCTGAGCTCTCTCTGTGCACGGTGGCCTGGGCATCATCCGTGATGTCAATGACGGCGGCGCCCGGAACTGGAACAAATGCCAACAAGAACATTAGAAGAGAAAAGTGCTGGATAAGAGTCTGATGTCAGGGGCTCTTCAGCAGATGAGTACAGAGTACCTTTCACAGTGTTCTTGATGTTCTCCGTGGCTCCACCCTGGTTCATGTCCACCACCAGCTGCGACTGCTGAAGAGGAGACTGAGTGATCTGAGTCACTGCCACCAGCTCTTCCTCCTCCTTTGTCATCATTTTTACTGAGTCCTTTAGCACACTCTTCTTCAGCTTCTCTGCTGCCTCCATGTCTGCCCACGGGGATAAGTGACCAACGAGAGAGGAGGAGTCATTCATTTTAGGTCCCTTCATCCCTGGCTTCTCCTCCTCCTCTTCCACTTGGGAAATGGTACTTTGTACCTCATCACTGCTGCGCATCTTTAGTTCATTCTCAGAGTTGGCCTCTGAGGAGGAGGAGGAAGAAGAGGATGAAGATGACAGGGATGAGGAGGAGGAGGAGCAGCAGGATGAATCAGGGGTTCTCTTGTTGTGGAGGTTTTCAGAGTCGCTGCAGTCTGACAGGTCAGAGGTCACTTCGGTCTTCAGCCTCTTTAATCCTGCCTTCTTCTCATCTTCTTCGCCTTTCCTGCGTTTGTTCATCATCTGCTTCACTTTGGCCTTGGACTCTGAACAAACAACAGATAAAAAGTGGGTTGGTACCAGAGCGCTGCCAGCAGACAGGATGGTCCACAGCACAGCAGATCTCCACCACCGACGGCAGTCTGAAGGCTCTGCCTCTCCAGAGTTTGTCAGAAATGTGTGAGATCAACTAAAATATCCAAACTAAACTAATAAAATACAACACGTGTTTAAAGTCCTCTGATCTGCCTGAACTACAACAGCGAGGATGAACGGACCATAATCCTCTGGTTTAGGGTGCAAACCTAAGAACTGACTCATGAGTTTGGATTTTTTCCCATTATGAAGACACTTTCAGCCAGTTACCACAGTAATCAGACGGACTGTAACATGACCATCAAAGCTGCAAAAAACCATCAAAATGTGAAGATTACAGGCTGTTCACAGAGCTGACATGAAGCACCCACTTTTTTAGGGATTTTCACACTAAAATGCTCTTGTTTGCTCTGCAGCAGAGTGATCTGGCACTCACCTCGGCCGGTCGCCTCCTTGTCCTCCTCTGGGACGCTGCTGTCCGAGCCTTTCCTCCTGGAGGAGCGAGAGGTGCGCGGCTCTCTCTGCTCACGCCCGTTTCCACTGGGGGAGTGATGCAACTGGTTGACTGCCAGCTGGACTTGCTGAGATTGACTTTGCTGCTGGGGGGAGTTTTTAGGGTTGGGTCCTGATGATGTCATTACTGGGCGGGGGCTGTTAGCTTGAGCTCGTGTATAATGACTCTGTTGAAAGAAAAGAAAATACATTTAAACAGAAAAATGATGGGATGGATACGAACTGTACTTATTCTTTTGGTGAACATCAATCTGAACTTCTGGTGAAGGTTTCTGGAAACAGCTGACAGACAGGGAAAAGCAGGATTTCTAACGTTAAAGCTCAAATGTTGTGAATGAACTTTAAAGTTTGAGGATAGCCTCACATAGAGGCTGCTTCCACACAACCATCTTTTTGTTTAAAATTGGATCATTGTATTTATTATTTTGCTGGAAACTCTGACAATTCAGATTTTTAATGTGGACAGTTCAACATGGACCTTTTGAGAACACCATAACCCTTTGAAAAGCTAACAACAGGTTTGCTAA
Organism: Oryzias celebensis; assembly: GCA_014656515.1. Taxonomy (NCBI): domain Eukaryota; kingdom Metazoa; phylum Chordata; class Actinopteri; order Beloniformes; family Adrianichthyidae; genus Oryzias; species Oryzias celebensis. The sequence continues at coordinate 38,114,837 of BNCR01000001.1, read as the reverse complement.
GAGGTCTGCAGTTGTTAACATGCTCATGGGGAGCAGAACCGTCCTGCTCGCGGTCATGTACTTGTGCATGCAGATGGAGCTCCTCAGAGACTTTACATCAACACTGAAACCAGGGCAGAACCAAGGACATCTCCTGATTAAACTTCCTGATCAGTTAAGTTTTTAGCAGCCCATGTGTGTAAGATCACATCAGTTCTTTTTACCTCTATTCAAACATGATTGTTGACGTTGTAGAAAACAGCTGACTGATAATAACAAGTAAAAACCCCGGCTGACATCTATACAGTCTGAAGGAAAAGACAGCAAACCCATGATCGGCTCTAAAGGCGTTTTTCCTTCACTAAAGCATAATTAACGTCAGGTCTGTAATATAGGAATATATATATATATATATATATATATATATATATATATATATATATATATATATATAGTCAATTTATAACATGTATAACACATGCGAGCTGCAGCATACCGCTGACACAGCTTTGGCATTTGCAGCTCTCGTGTGTGAGGCTGCAACGCAAAAGACAAGTAAAAACCCTTTGATTTTTACACTTAGTGTTTTTTCAAAGGGGCATTATAAAGATTATCTTAAAAATTATTTGGTTTGATCTGGAGATAGTGAGCCACTGACTTTGGATTTAATAAAATGCTTTAAAGACAAACATCAGTTTGGATTTCCATTTTAGAAAAAGGTCAGGAAACGTTGAACTCTTGCACTGAAAATATGCTTTAATAATTTTCTTAGAATGTTGTCTTCAAACATGAAGACATTCATCATAAAACTTTGGGTCAGCCATCTTTATTGGCTATTGATTCTGCTACTAATGGTAATCATTGACTGGACAGTTTGGTTGCCTGTTACGCTTTGTGAAGCGTAGAACATTGTAATAATGTAAAGGCAGTGTCACAGTTTAACAGGTTAGTTCTATGTGGTTTAAATCTGTGGCTGTGGGGTTTGTTGCCTGGACTTCTGAGCATAGTAAAGCATGACTTTGAGCCTCTGCAGAATCCTGACTTAGTATCACATCTATGCAGCTATTTTATTCATCTATACTTTTTGTGCCATTTCTTAGTCCCTCATAACTGTTGATGATTTTTATAAATTCAGTTGCAGCTTTAAAAAAGACTGAACTGACTCTTGCGATCATATACGGCTTCCTGCCTTATGGTTTCCCAGAGGAAGCCACTTCAGTTAGAGCAGAGGTGTCAAACTCAAGTCCTCGAGGGCCGGCCCCCTGCTGGTTTTCAAGAAGTCCTGCTGAATTTGCAGCTGACTACCTGGATCAGGTGTGTTTAGCCAATAAGGAGCTTCAACGGCAGGTTGGTTGGAAAACATGCAGGACACCTTGAGTTAGAGGAACTTTTCAAGCATCGTTAACATTACTGATAATCCTTGTTGAAAATTGTGACATTGAAGTTGGCACATAAAAAAGATCTTTTTAAGACTTAGATCAAGGGCATTCAGCCTCTTTCCACCTAACTTGGAGTAAATATTGCATCTTTTTCAAGCTGCTTTAAACAGCTGAAACAGGGCTTCAGTTCTCAGCCTTCACACACACATTTCTGAAGGAAAATATCATTTTCGTTTGATGTAAATTTGACCTTCTCGTGTGTCGAGTTCAGACAGCAGTGAAAAGCTTTGGAGTCTGGAGGAGAAGGAGTGATTTGAAGGATACCTGAGAGTTGCCAGTGGTTCCGCTCGGTCTGCCTCCTGCCATCTTCGGTGTGTCAAAAACAACAAAAATAAGTGAAAATAAAAAACAGAAATTAACAGACATAAAATGCAAGAACAAAAAAAATTTGCTACAAACTACAGGATCAGACAGTTTTTAGTCGGCCCCTTTTGAGGAAAATTTTAGCTATAACAAACTAACACAAAGCAAAGCAAAACAACAGCTGACTGAAGCTAACAAAGCGCTCACTTAGCATTAGCAGAGACCGTTTCCAACTATTGTTATGTGACATTTGACTCCCAAAAGTTAGAACAACTTTTAAGCTTTTTTTTCTGATTTGCAGCTGCATCTTCGTTCATAAAAAGTTTTCATTTTTCCCTTATTACTAAATTTGTTAAATGTAAAGCCCATTACAATCATGTTGTGGGTCTCTGTCTCTTTTTGAGATATATAGGCCTTACCAATTATAACGTTTAGTTTAGTCTTCAAAAACTGTATTTTGGGGTGCTTGCTCTGAATTTCTTTTGTTCCCAAATACCAACAACATCATGACTGGGAAATATACGGTTGATTTTGGTAAGACCAATGCAATCTAAAGAAACCCTAAATAATTCCTAATAATAAAATTCCACCAAGTCTTAGCTTAGGCTAAGCAAAGAGGATCTGTAATCTTCTTTTCAAATGTGTTTGTACTCACATGGGCTGTGTTACTGTTCTGGCTGGACCGCGACCTTCGTCTGGAAGTGATGCCAATGTTCTCTCCCTTCAGCAAAGAATGGACCACGTCATCCAGGAAGGTCATCTGGACCATTGATGGATCCACGTTCTGAGGCTCTAGCACCTGAACACACATTACACTCACTTTTACATCATTGCACTCAGCTCTGATTTTAACCAACTACAATCATTAGAGCGTACAAACATATGGAGGAAATATTCTGAAACAATACATTGGTTTTTCGGCTACTGCAGAGTCACAACAAGGAATCCCAACTGTGGATGTGTAATCCGTCAGAACATACTCCCAAATGTTTGGCTACAGTTATAAAATGGAGTGAGTGAATGTCACTGGGATTTCAATGTGAAGTAAAAACATTTCAGAATTTTGCAGCTGCTAGTAAATGATCAGTCACCACCACTGATCTAAAGTTTTCAGTTGTCATGGTGAACTGTTGACTCTAACCTAACCTTTAACTTTTATTTTGAAGGTTTTGTTGTTGGCAGCAGAAGCATGTTTAGAATGTTTAACGAGAGTTCAAACAGCTGGTCGCAGTTAGGGGATCTGGGAGTGCTCCGTTCCGGGATCTCTAAAACACGTGAATGGAGAACAGCAGCAGAACTTTGGAATCATGGTTTCTCTTTCAGAGAATACGGGTGAATAAACACATAAACAAATCAACAAATTATAAGGAACCCAATAAACCATCTCTTTTTTTGGGAAGACAAAATCATTTGGTTTTTACGTTTAATTGCCTGTTTTTATGATTGAATCTATTTTACCACTAAGGGCTCGGCTTTAGTCTGTTATCACATCAAGACTTCAATAATATTTTGTAAATCCAGAGACTAGATATTTAAGAAAATATTTTGTCATTTTATTTCAGATTTGTTCCATTTCTGCAGACATTGGCACAGGATCATTTAAAAGCTCCATTTATTTTAATGAGTCGGATGTGCTCGTGTTATTTTCATTAATAAACTAAACACACCCACATCCTGCAGGACATGGTCGACAAGAACATTTCAGAATAAGGATAAATAGGAGCAAAATTACCTTGATATTTTTTTGTGTGACCAGAGGTTCAGTTTTGTTCCATAGAGTCTCATCAGATTTTGCGTCAAGAGTGGGGCAAAAATGTTTTGATAGTTCCAGGAGGAATGGCCTAAAATACCTGCTACAGTGTATGTGAACTTGCTGAAAGTCTATAGGGAACCTTTGACCTCTGTTGTTGAAATCAGGATTACATTACAAAGTATCAAGTACTTTTTGTTTTTGCCCGAATGTTTATTTTCTTCTCCATCCTACGATTTCCTGGATCCTTTTTTTTTTTTTTTTTAACATTCTGTCTCTCACAGCTGACGTATTTCTATAATAAACATTACAGAACATTTTCAGAGGGACAAATTACGGAATCCATGACTCTCTAATACTTTTTTGCTCCGCTGTATGTTATCGTTTCTTTTCATTTTAAACAATGCAGAGCAAAAATAACATTTTCTAGTTATAGCCTCGGTCTTTTGTTGTGGTTCTGCCAGGGAACCACATGCGGCTTTGAAGCCTCCGGTCGCAGACCCCTGATTTATTAACAATGACAGAATAAAAATGACTGTAAAAGTGACTCTATGAATCAAGCAGGGTCTCCTTTATGGTTCACTCTCCTCTCAACTCAGTCCTAAAAAGCGCAAAGAAACCCTGAGTGTTTCCTGATCAGAGTTTATTCAGAGTGCACATTGGTGAGTACAAGCATCAGAAATGGAAGAATTATCAAAGGAAATCTGAAATGCTGGTTACCATGACAACAAGTCAATACAGAAAGTCTCCATTTTATTGCAGTGCAAAAATGAATGACGAGGGTCGATGTGAACCGTGACATTTATTTAACAATAACAGGACCTAAGCTATAGAAAATAAGTCTTTATGCATTTCTAAAACATATTTCCACAGTATGCAAAGATAAATAGTTAAGTCAATAGATACGTTTTACTGTGAAGTTCATCCATGCATTCAACACTTCAAACTGCATGACAGACTGTGTGTATAGGTACCTGGTCATTCATGACAACCATGTTTCGGCTGAAAAGGTCGTGGTGAGTAATGATGCCTGTGAACCACTGGGTGGCCGAATCCTGTCTGTACACTCGCACTCGGTAGCCATTCAGTGAGTAGGGTCCTGGAGGAGGAGGAAACAGGTAGACATTATCAAATGTACCACTTTTCTTCATCCACGCCAGATCCAACAAACACAGGGCAGAGCAGAGTGTGTGAGCAGTCATGTGCAGTCAGTTCAAAACCAGACAGATTCCTGCTGCTCAGAAGACTGAAAGAAGACATAGATGCATAAATACTTACCTTGCATAAAAATTTCCTGCACTTTCTGGTCTTTGAGCCAGCTCTTCACTTCTTCATGGAGCTGTGGATTGTCTCTGAACAATGGGTTCTGACTGTCCACCTCATCCTGAGAAACACAGACAGGACATAAAGTCACAACACAACAAATGCTCCGATCAGGAAAAACGATCTCAACCGTTTCAGTAATAATCTATGTAAGGAGAAATTAGAACTCTTCTGAACAGAACATTCATGAGAGCAATGTGAAGAGGGATGGCTCCTACAAGTGGAGATCAAGAAGAAACCTCAAGAGGATTCAACATAGAGCAAATGAAGTTCCAACAGGACAGTCATAAGACAAATGGAAATCACAGTCTTAGTGACTGTTCTTTCTGAAAAGAAACAAAGAGAAGATAAGAAACTAAAACCCTCTGAGGCCAAGCTTGTTGCTCTTTGTGGGTGCCGCCCATTTCATGACATCATCCTAGAGCCGGCAGCGTTTCACCCACACAAACAAACAACATCTGAACTTTTGCAAGATGCATGTACGTATTATATTGTAAAAGTGTTTTAAGCATATGTTAGCCTGGGGGCAGGCGTCTGAGGGACGTTGTTAAACAAATTGACCTATACCATTAAAAAATGTAACTGAGGATCAATATTGGACAATACCATTTGTATTGAGGTACAGTAGATTTATTATACAATAACATAAATGATCAAGTGCATCACAGACAAGTATCAGCGAACAACACACGTGTGATGACAGCATAAAATGACCAACCATCATTCCAGTCCAATATGTGGAAACACTTTGAATTTACAAAGTCATGTGACCATACAGTGTTGCTAGAATGTTCTAATAATGTTCCTTTGGATTATTCTGATGTGGAAAAACAACAGTCGAATGAACTTATCTCTGAGTCACACTGTTGAAGTTTTGGATAAAGATGCCCTGGATTTATTTAAGGTCAGTGAATCATCTAATCGGATCATTTAAAAGGAATTAATAGACTATGAATTGGATCGGCAACCACAAATTATGATACGAATCGAATGTTGTTAAAATGAAAAGTTACACCCCTGATACACACACTGATGGCCCTGTGGGTTCAATGTCTTGGTCAAAGCCACTTCAACACATGAGCAAGCAAGGTGGGAACTAAACCTTTAGATGAGCTATATTCACAACTACAGACAGATCCTAACTGAAGTTAGATTCTCATTACCAACTATTTCAAAGTTTTCATTAAAGCTCCAATTCAGAACAAGAGTTTAAAACAGATACATATTTTTATGGGTGAAGTCACTTGCTTCAGCTGTCAGTGATGCTGCCACCTTGTCCTTTGATTTTAAATAAATCCAGCATTTTATCTTTTTAAAAATTCAAAGGCATATAAGAGCAGTAAAGGGCGTGCATGTGTTTAATGATGCCGATGCAGTTATTTTAACGCAGAGCAGTATTTTCTTTTTTTTGTAAGAGAACTATATTGTTTCAGTGTATATGTAAATGCACAGAATCTTATTAGGCTCAATATTTCTGCCAGATCAACCAGGAGAGCTTAAAGAGAAGTTGCAGAGTTACATCCTGGAGAAACTATCTTATTCAGAGAACTATCAGCAGACAGGCAGTCATAACAAAATATGAGTAGCTAATGTGTGCCTCCGCTAATGCTGGTTGTTTTTGTCAGTCAGGCATTTTTGTCATGCCTGGGTTTTCCAAATTTCATCCACAGATCGACCCGGCTAACCTGGAGTACGACCTCATTTTGGCTCTGCCGGCAGAATCAGTCTACACGGGCGAGTCTTATTTAGAAAATCTGCATATTTGGGAACAAATAATAGTGATATAAACTTCACCACACAAACAGAATCTCCTGGTACTGCAGCCGTCACCACGACCTGTTGAGATGCACATTTACAACTTACCAAGACGGCACGGTCACCATGACCACCACACATGTGTTATCAGAGCCACCGTGATTAATGAGCCCAAAGCTCGCATTGTCATCACTCATCAAATATTTGATGAGAGCATTGGCATAAAAGCTTAGCAAAAAGGGCACAAATATCTATCCTGGTGAACGTTTTATTACTATTACTTCTATGAATCTGCCACTTACATAAGGTTTCCATGGCAACAGTGACAGAGCTGCATGGACCTATTCTCAATCTGCAATCTTCAATCAACCTGTGACAGCAGATAAATCTGCATTCAGGATCATCCTTTCAAAGACATGATTCACATGCAACTTTGAGAAAGTTTACTTTAAAATCAAAGTGTTCATTAGTGTTATCAGAGTGTCCTGGTCAGCATTTACTAAATCAGACCAGCAGAAGAAAACAACTCTTCAATTGTACCCATGTTAAAGAGGGGAACTGATAAACACACTTTAAGGAGGTTTAGTTTTTCAAGCACAAAACACATTACCTCAGACACTTCACCCGACTGCAGCACCGCCCCAAAAATGACCAAATACATGATTACCAGACGCTTCACATGCACTTTCAAAGCCATTGCAGTAGAAATCTAATCCAAATCCTAACCGCCATAATCTGAATGGTAAATGCAAACAGTGGGGATCGAACAGAAAAGACACACAAATCACAGTGCTGTCATAGAAAAAGACGTTTGCCCCCAGCATTTCTATTTAGAAGCCATCACATCAGTTGAGAAACATTTAGAGTTAAATATTTTAATTATTTTGTGTTTAATGGTTTTGAGATGAATGGAAATTGTTTAAGGGGTTTACAAAAGACATTATAAAGAAACGGTTGTTGTACAATGATTACCTGTGTTTCTATGCATGTACACTTTTGTTACAAAGATGTTTAAAAGATAAAAAACTGCATTACTCTTGTGAAAATGTTTGTTATGCAATAGATTTTAACTATTCTGTTCCTGCTCCATTTCCAAAAGACCACCAATAATTACTGAAAAATGTACAACAATGCTGAGAAGAATAAAGCATCTATTCCAGAGACACAAAGTCACAGAGTGAGTTTTTGGTTTATGCAAGTATATGAAGTGTGTGCTTATGTAACATGGAAGAAAGAAAAGCGATTCTCTCCTCTGGATCATCCATCTGGACGCATGTATCTATTTGTTGGGATATACAGGAAGGACTCTTGTAAAAGTCCCACTCCCTTCATCCTCTGATCTTTTGTAAAAGTTTCCTAGTGGTCTTTTAATAATTATTTTACCATTTTTTGCCAAAAGAAAAGGCCTACATCATATTTTAGGACATAGTTTCTGCAGAGCAGCAAGAGCATCTTCAGACAGTCACCTTTGAGTTGTTGGCGGGACAATTTAAATAAATAAATACTCAGAGATGCCATTTTAATCTTGATTTTTTTTAATACACATCCTCCATCCTCAGAAAAATGCCACAAGAACATGTTAAAAACATCAAAAACCCTGTATTCATTTGAGTGGGTCTTTAACGCCTAAATGAGATTGGTTAGTAAATATACAGTGCTCAGCATAAATGAGTACACCCCACTACATTTTTCAAGAAACCTTTAGTGCCTTTGCAGAATCAACATTTCCATGAGACTACTACAAATACTACTACAATACTTCAGAATACTTCCACAAATGTGGACCATTGATTGCAAACAAGATTTGTTCATTTGCACACACAAAAAAGTGATTTTCCCAACAAATTCATTCAAGCCCATGTTGCAAAAATAAGGAAAACAACAAGTGTAGTCTTAGGAGAAAACCACACTTAAGACTACAAAATTCTAATGAACAAGGATTCAACCACAGGTGAGTCTAACGATTCATTTAAGGTGTGTCCAGAACACAGGTGACTATAAAAGAGCGTTACTTATCAAAGAAAAGCCCTTCAAATGTCACAAAATCTGAGAAAGTAAATCATTTCTTTACACAAAAAAGTGAGGGCTACAAGAAGATCAGCAAAGACTTACATACCAGTCAAAATACTGCAGAAAAAGTGATCCAAAAATGTAAGAAAGATGGAAGTGAAACCATCGTACAGAGACTTCAGGGCCGTCCACAGAAGTTAACATCTCGACAGGAGTGTCTTCTGATGAGAAGGTTGAAGAAAATCTCCATGCAAGTTCAATGCTGCAGTTAGCTAAAGCAGTAGAAAGTCAAACGGGAGTGACCGTTTCCCGTGACACCATACGGCACACACTGAGGAATGGCATGCATGGGTATCGGCCACGAAGGAAGCCTCTCCTAAAGCCCATGTATAAAAAAGCAGGCCTAGAATTTGCTAGGGCGCGTGCTGAAAAGAGGAAGACTACTGGGACTCTGTACTCTGCAGTGATGAGACAAAAGTCACTGTGACTTTTTTATGAGGATTTCAAAGGAAAATGCATGGTGCCCACAGTGAAACATGGTGGTGGCAGTGTCCTAATGTGGGGCTCCATGAGTGCTGTTGGTGTTAAAGCTGCATTTCGTTGATGGTATCATGAACTCAACAATGTACTGCTCTAAACTGAAGGAGAAGATGCTGCCATCACTCCATTCACTAAGTCGTTGTGCACTTTTCCAACACGACAAGGATCCAAAACACACATGGAAAGCTGCTGTTGTATTTCTGAAGAAAAACAGGCTGAAGGGGATTGAATGTTCAAGTCTGTCTCCTGATCTGAATCCAATCCAACACCTGTGGAGAATTCTGAAACAACAAGTTGAGCATCTCTCTCCATCCAGCATCCAGGCCCTAAAAGAGGTTATTCTGGAAGAATGGAAAGAGATTGATACGGCAATATATCTCCAACTTGTTCATTCCATGTCTAGAAGACTTGGAGCTGTTCTTCAGAATCACGGTGCTCCTACAAAATACTAGATGGAGTAGTGATGCAGAGTGGATACATTTTGGCTTCAACCAATTTGAGTAAAACTGAAGATTTTGTCATCTAAGTTACATTATTTACCTTCATTTCATGTTTTGGAGTTAAACAAATGTTCAGTAAAACTCCTTCTTGTTTGGAAATTGTTCTTTTGTTCATCATGCTACTGATTAACTTAATACTTTTTAAATAGGGTGTGCTCATTTATCCTGAGCAGTGGACATGAGTGCAAAGACAGATCTGACAGTGGCAAAGCTCATAGAAAAGCTGAGCATTAAGTTGCTAGCAAAACCCACAAAACCTCCAGTCAAAATTCTTGTCAGTTTGAATCAAGCCTGAAGGCCAGAGCTTTTCTCTGCTGTAATTACATAATGCCTCCACACAATGGTTGAGTGTCCAGGAGCTCCGAGTGCTGCTAACCCTTCAAAGGATGCGGGACACCATGCGCAGCCCATAGCAGTTGCAGGTTTTTTTGGATAATGCAGAATTAGTTCTGAGTCCCATCAGCATGGACGAAAAAGCTGACTCTGCTAACTTCAGATTTCAAACAAGTCAAAACACTAATAATTACTGTGACCGGTGGCGGACTCTGTCAGACTGGAGTTCCCACAAACGCCACTACTGTCTACCAACAGGATTGCAGAACAGGGGCTGGCCTTTTAAACAGTGACTTCATTGTAAAATTTATGCCAAACAGATTGTAGCCCATCCCCCTCGCTTCCTCCCTCCCCCCCATTCTTCCTGTCCAACTGGATAAACAGAGAGGGGAGTGGCCGCCAATCCACGGCGCTGCATGTTTTTCCAGCGCTCTGTGGCTCGGAGGTCTGCAGGAGCAGAGCGGCTGATTTAAGGCAGAAAGAATGCACGGGTGTGTGGAAGTGCTGTGTGGAAGTGTGCAACCAGTGGTGCCAGGGAGACGCACAGCCTCTGGCTCTCCTTCACATCACACGGCTGCACCCACTGCTGATGTGGGCAATTGGAAGGAAGCACAAAGCCAGGGAGGGATCCGGGTCGAGTGATCCAGCAGCTGCAGAACTCACCGCTTCCTGTTTTCAAATGGATGGATACAGGCTAAATCTATAGGAGTAAACAAATTCCAATACCACTGAGCTATGCAAGAGCGGCCAAAACCAGAACATTTCAAATCTAGATCTGCCTCTCATTTAGTCCTAAACTAGTTTCATGGAGAGTCTGGGCTGACGTTCCTCTCTCTGGAGAATGGGATCTCTGTTTTTGTCTTTTTAAATATCAACTCTAAACACACTTTTCAGCACCTGCTCAAAATCAGGTAATGAATTAGAAGACTGCAGCACCTGGGATGAAGCCTGCAACGGTTAGTCAGATGCAGATCTGTGAATGGAGGGTTTAACATGCTGGTGATAATTCCATGTTTGTGATAGAGGGTGAAAAAGAAGGAAAATACATAAACCAAAAAAGGCACCAAGTCTGAGAAAGAAGAACGTTTGAAGTCAAAGTTTCAATCAAATCAAGTTAGTGAGAAAAAAAACATTCCTCAGGATGTCAACGTGAGAGCATGGAAGATTGTAAAAGTGTGCTCAGATCAGTCCAGGTCAGAGTTGAGAGCTCGAGTCCCATTGACAACCCAGACACAAGGTTCAAATCCAACACCTGCTCAGAACTGGAAACCTTACAAAAAGGACTTGGTGGAATTTATAGGAAGCATTTTAAAAATGAAAAAGCTTTTTTTGCCTGCTTTACTTGATATGTTTCTCTTTAAATATGTAGATGACACAGTTTTAATTGTGTAAATGTTTGCATGTGTGCAAATAAATACTTTAGGTGGTTTTTAATCCAAAGATAAAAACTAAACACAAACTTGTGAAGACATCTGTGAAGGGTCCCAAAGTCAGACCAAGAGTCTGAGTTGAACCAGCGCTGCTTCAAACTGCTCTGTAGATATGTTGTTTTTAATGTAAAGCCAGTGCAGAGCCTCGTGTCATCCTCTCTGCGGTATTTTTTGCCTGATAAACCTCTGTCTCCAGTGGAGTCTCCCAGTGAGAATGCATGTTCTAACAGTATCTGTGGGGAGAGAGCTGCATGAATCATGCAGATTCTGTTCAGGAAAACCTCTGTGATCCTCAACCGTCTGGCTTTCTCGGTGAGCATTACCTGTGAACTTTGGCCAGCAGTGGTCACATGGAACACAGGGCTTTGTTCAGCACATTTCTTTAAGTTGGTTCAAAAAAAGCTGGAAACAGCTAACTAAGAACTTGAAATTCATTCAAGCAAAACCCAATAAAAGCAGGTTTCTTCCAGAACTTTGAATGAAAATGCTGATTTCATTGTGTTTTCAAGTATTTCACTGGCTATGGACATTTGTGACGGCTGACAGGACAGCGAGGAAATCGAGCGCTGGAGAGCGTGCAAAAACGTCTGCACAGAATCAGAGCATGAGTCATCAGAGGACATGGCAGCGACTCCACAAAGCCTGAAACAAAGAAAAACAGCAGCTCTGTCAGCTCTCTCTCCCTCTTGCTGCGTTTGGACTTGTCCAAAGCACAAATGGATGGGTGAGGGTGTAAGCACACAACACAGTCATCCCATCTGGCTGACACAGAGAGGAACACAATGTTCCAGACGGACAAATACAACAAGAGTCCTGCTCACAGACGCAAAAGACACAGAAACATCAACATCAAAAAAACATGTTCACTCTCTGTCTGGTTCCGCTGGTTTTCCTGTTATAGAAACAAATCCAAGCATCATCACACAAATGTTAGCAGTGAAACACATTTCCATGAAGGTGATTTCCTGCACCACTACAAACGTATAAGCTGACAAAGTCAAATTGATGACAATATTTCAAGAGAAATAAAGTCTTTACTATGAAATCACAGGAAAGGCAAAGTCTGGATCTATTTTTGCTGTCATGCCAACAAAGTCTTGCAATTCATGATTTGTAGATGTCATGTAAGCATAGTAGCAGAATTTGTTTTCCCCATCGTTATCTTCAGTCACAGGGAAAAAGAAAAAAGGAAACATTGTCATGTAGCTCTCACTAAAATTATTGTTTTTACTTGAACACAAGAAGAAACTGCTGCAGATCAGCTGAGTGACAGCAGCCATAACATGACACCCGTTCACCCAACAGCAGCTCTCCCTCTTAAGTACGCCAGGATTTTGCTAATGCTAATCAGTCTTTGGTAAGTGTGATGATAACCATTGACTGCATATGAGAAGTGGACTGAGTGAGTCCTCCCTACTCGCATTCCAAACAGGAAGTACCTGCTGGCTTCAAAAAGCCACAATCCCATAGACTTCTGCAGAAAAATAAACAGATCAGCTTTCTATACTTGTTCTGTCCAGCTCTTAAATACAGTCAACGGTAATGAGATACAGAGCTTTCAGGTACAAACATTTTAAGATGAATAGCTGTCCTCTTTTTACATATTTCAAAGAACTCATTCCATTCAAGAAGTTTGATTTTGTAAACAGGAAAGTTGCATTCGAACCTCATTCTGAAGGGGCTATTGGAGGCAACACAACCACTTTAGTTCTGCAAGAACTACAAATGTTACCCTCCTGCTGTGAGATTTAATGTCATAAAAGCTAGAGCAATTGTTGCAGCATTAAGGGAAAGGCGACAGATTATTAAATAGGGTTAAGAGGAACTGTGTTTTATCACACCACTATCAACCACTTCCTGGCTGAACATGAAGCAATAGGAAGTGGAACTTAACTGAACTCGACTCCCTGGAGATGTGTTTGATGCCCTCATGACATCGGGCCGTCAAAGTACAGGAGAAATTATTCCTAACATGATGCTGGATAGGGAAGTTGAGCTCGGTTAAAGCTAAAATCCTGAGCAGACAAAAAATCTTTGTTTCAATCAGAAAAATATAACTTCTGGATCTGCTACCTTTGGATTGAGGCACTTTGTCTTTAAGTGGCCAGACTCAACTTTACACAGGAGGCCACAAATGACACACACAATTGACCTGCCCTTCAGGGAAAACTTGACCACAGATGTCATAAAAGCCTTCAGTTATGCTGCAGTATGACTTTCCTGCACTATGTGAGGGTACAGTGTTTACTTACATTTTCATGAGCCAGTTCAGCACTGATTTCAGGGAAGGACTAACTTTTCTCTGTGGCCTGACATCTATGTCATCTGTCTTACAGCTGTGAGAAGGTTACCCATGCAGGATTCAGAACAGTGTTTGAACAAAATAGAAATGGGCACAATGCTGATTCACATCAATACATATTCATTCATTATTTGGACTTGTTCGACAATATTTATTTACATCAACTTCCACTTGTTCTGTAGAGCTTTGATAGCCCTACACCTCCTCCCTCCGGCCCACTGAACATCCTCAAGGCTAAATGCAAATCCAAAATGAGCAGCAACCACGCACCAATGCCAAGCATACAAGTGTGTAGCTTGTTTCTGACTGACGTCAGCAGCAGAAGTAGCAGTCCCATGGACCCTTACAGACCAATAAGGAAGCCCGCAGTTCAATGGAAAAACCTCTGAGAAGTCTGTCAAGCTGAAATGGCAAAGCATCAGCACCTTATGTGGAAGAATGCTTTCTGCTAATGCGACGACAGCTAATGAAGCAAATTCCAAACAACAATGTCACGAAAGAACTCATCTGCTGTCAGACAACCAAAAAAAAAACATTTCATCAAAACAGACCATTAAACAGACCTTCAAGAGGAACAACGCAAAAAATAAAATGTGTATCAGCAAAGTCCAATTACTGGATCAGAGGACAACGGTGCAGGGGGGTGGGTATAGTAAATCACTGCCAAGCTTTGGAACTGTTTAATTTTGATTGACAAGTTCCCAATTTGATTCCCTTTCCAACTGAACACGATTCTAAATAAAATATTCATGATATGCATTTGCTAAAAACAAATCTGTTTGATTACAACTAAGGTCACATACTAGAGAATCAAAGATTCTTCCAGATTATTACAGACTCTGGGTCCAATTTGCCACATAAAAAAACATAATGATATAAAATTACCAAGTATTATAACCTGAGAAACTAAGGATGATTGCAGACTTGAATAAGCCAATATGGAATTTTTAACACTAAAATTATGAATTCTTTTAAATAAAAAACTAAAAGAAAAGCAGCTAATTGTGTCACCAGCTCTTTAACATAGCATCAGCTATCATAGCTATCATAGTGCAGTCAGTGTCTATGATATTGAACTTTCTGGTTTCTGCCGTATGTGCAGCAGCTCTATCCTCCAGTTCTGTCTGGACCCTGTTAAAAATCAGTGCATGTTCCCGCTTCATCAGCCAACTGCCGCACAGACGTGAATGAATGAACATTCGTTTGTGTGGGTGTGTGTATTTGTGTATGTGTATGCGCGGCAGGCACGTTAAGTTTCAGTATTAAGTCAATGTAAAGACACGATCTGAGATCTTGCAGCGCGATGTGGGAGTCGGGCGCAGTGCGGCCAATCACGGTCTCAGCTTTGTGCACGTGGCATTCTCTTAATCTGCTGGGGCCACGGAGTTGCTGGAGACTGTCCCAGTTACAGTTGGGTGATGGCGGGATACACCCTTGACAGGTTGCTAGCATGTCACTGAGCCCATGAAGCTGAAGCCAAAGCTCGCTAAGCTAGCCAGCTAGCTGCCTGGTGGACAGCTTAGCGAGATCTGCTTCCAATGCTCCGGCATAGGTAGAAGCAACCGCCGCTGCCCAGGCATAACTACCGAGGTCTACTTCCCAGGCTTTGGCCAGAAGAGCTTGTTATGCTTTCTCACCAATGGGAATGTTGTAGCGTGCGTAATGGTTTCAGCTCTATTGGCTTTGAATGTTTTCCATATTTTCATCGACACAGTAATAAACCGATCCCTCAGTTTTATTTTTCCCTCTTGGGTCAATGCTCAGTCTGGGCCACAGACTAACGGGAGTACCTTTTTAACGACCGTAAGGCGCAGCTCTGCTCCTGGAGCGCAGCACACTGACCGGACCAGGAGAGACTGACGGATCTGGTGAACCCAGACACGGCGACGTGCTCGCCGGCGCCTCTCTAGAGCTCTCCATAACATATAAACACAAGCTATTCGCTCAGCCGTGTTCATGCTTTTCATAATGTGGTCAACAAATGAAGTTTGTTGGCGGTTGCTCCGTGGCCAGGGTGTCAAGGCGTTGAGCAGTAAATTTGACGCGCGTCAAAACAGAGGTGGCAGGCGCAAATTTGACACCTGGGCCACGTACGGTGTGAATGCAGCATTAGTGAATATGAATGTATTATTATCTCACACAGATTTTTTGCTGTGAGGTAATAAATGAAACTTTTTTCGTTGTCACAAAGTAGGCCATGACTGCTTCACTCATAGGAAGGGAAATTTCAAAGGTTACTGGTACTTTTGAGGCCCCAGAAATATTATGTGGGAGGATTTTGGTCCGTTTCTAAGACTCTTCGACCTCCGTCATTCACCAGAAGGGTCAACCATCTGCACTGATGGTTGGTTTCAAACACATCCAGGTAACTTGTGTTTGTAACTTTATGTGTCAAACACACAATGATAAACTACATTTCAAATTCTGACTTTGGAACATTAGAATGATCCTCAGCAGTCCAAACCTGCCTTCTTAATTTCTTGGTTTAGGTGTTTCTGTAGGATGTGTGTGGGAGCTCTTTACCTGGTATGTTTGGCAGGCTGAATGCTCAGACAAGAAGTCCAGTTTTCGATCCAACAAGAATTCCACTGCTGTTACTGACGACAGCAAGTTCTTCCCCACCACCGGCTTAAATGCCTGCAAACAAACCAAACGATATGGCAGTCAGTTAGAATGAATCTTTTCACACAAGAATTACAGTACTAACACAATATCAGCAAGACAACACTGGAGTAAGAGCTTCAGTTTTCACAAACAAAAGCCTTCTGTTAAAAGTACAACACAAAAAATTCACATTCCATCCTGGGGTTGTTGGTGATAACAAACCAAATGTCCAAAAATACTGACAAGAATTCAAAGAAAGAGCAAAAATGAAGAAGAGAAGAAAAATGACAGCCAACTAAAGGATTACAGGGAGGAAAGGCACCAGTGGAGCCATGATGAATCGAGGAGAGCAGGAATGGAGGAAAAAGGGAGGAGGATACAGAGGAAGAGCTTCAGAGCTCTGGAGCCATGAGTAAATTAATGAGTAGGAGAAGTCTGACAGTTCAAACGCAGAAAACTCTGCTTTGATGTTGCCTTTGCCACTTGGGCAAACAGCCTGTGTGTGAGAGTGTGTCAGCCTGACGCCTGAGCTCAGCTGCTGCTGCAGCAACACAGGAAGGAGGCTGCAGCTGCACACTCCTTCATTTTACTCATTTGATATGCTCTGCACAAAACATTCATTTTGATCATTTGCAAATAATTCACTCTCTCTTCATTTTTTTCGACATTACCATTATATAAAACTCATGTGTCTTCCAACGCAAACTAGAAAGAAACCAAATTCATAAACAAACTACAGCTCATGCAAGGAGTGCAGAAGTCAGGGTCTTAACACAGACCTGCAGGGAAAGTCTATTTAAACATAGAATTGAACTATAATCAGATTTGATTAAGTAATTTCAAAAGCTCATATTACTTCATAAATAATGAGGTCTCTTTCTAGATTTGATGGCAGAATCGTGTTACAAAATAGCGAGAAGACAAGCAGCAGTTGGCTGGAATAGTATGCAGCACCAACAAAAAGAATTGGTAACCGATGAAACCAACAGAATTGCGACACGTGGATTTAAAGAAAACGGTCATAAAGAGGCAGTGTGTCAGAAAAATGCTTTAAACATTTAGGAAGTATTTATCACAGTCCATAGCAACAGACTAGAAAACTTTGGGAGCACCATGCAGAGTTTACTCTTTAAGAACAAAGTTAGTTGTGCCCTTCACAAATGAAAAGGTTTATTATGAAGATTGGAAACATGATCAAGAACGATGCTGATGAGTTGTTTTTTTTCCTTTGAGTGCCCAAAAAAGGAGTTGGTAGATCTCGAATGGGAATACAGAAGAAAAAGGATAGTTTCCTTATGTTACAGCAGCCGTCCAATCAATGTCTTTCTTCAGACATACATCCTTCCACGAGACAGTACTCATCCACACATTTCATCCATTACAAAAGCATGATGGAAGAGTCCAACCCAAAATTCACAAAAGAAAAACAGCGCTGGGAAACTCCCAAAAATCCAGCCCATGTACGTTTCCAGATGTCAATGCAGTTTAAAAACGGTGTGGTGGGGGGGGCACATAGATGGATATCAATATCCTGGTTGAGTATCTTTAAACTGAGCTAATATTTTCTAGAATTTTCCTGCCACTTTAACATGTGGTAAGTATGCAAGTCATTTATTCTGAATAGAAATCTGGTTTAGAACTGTTGTGAAATATTTACTGTATGGTTTTTGGGACAAAATGAGATTTGTTTCATAATTGGGACACCATGAATAAGTCAACCAGTACTTTCTGTCATCCATGACATTCCTTAGATGTGCTAATTTAGCAAAACGATGCTTTAAAATAACAGCAAATAAAAGGAATCTGCTCAGCTCTGCATCGAGAACAAAGCCCTCAATCTCTGACAGACCTTTAAGGCTTTTTTATGAATCACTAAGCTGTGATTTCCAGTGCGTTTATTTATGGTCCAAACAGACAGAAGTGAACTGGCAGCTAATTGTGACACAGTAGACATAGTAGGCTTCAGTCATCAAGCTGAACTGCAGTGGTGAGACTTGCATTTGTATTTAAACTTGGAGAAATACCATGTTTACTTAATTTGTTACTGATATTAAAATCGTTTTTTTCATGCATAATTTACCCCTGACATGACGAACCAGAACCTTGGCTTCAACTATAAAGTGACCAGGCTGATAAAACCTTAATGTCCAGAAACATTACTCCAGAAAGGTAAATTCCACTGACCAAAAGTTAAGATGCATTAGAAAGAAATGAGCTTTTGAAACCTCAAAGCATTCTGGACCGAGTGTGACCCTTGGCAACAGAATGAGATGCTTCCAGATTCACTGCAGCAAAGGAACCAGCTGAAGTCCAAATAAAGGGGTCCTTAAAAGAGGCAGAAGTAAACAACTTTAAATTAAAATGAGACCAAGTACAATTACCATCACCGTTGTGATGAGGAGAAAGACCCACAACCAGCAGTTCAGTATCCAGCCATGGAGCAGACGACGATGATGAAGAAGCAGAAGAAGCATTAATGCTCAATGCTCAATGCATCAATGCTCATTAATGCCACATTTAGTCTGAAGATTAGTAAAAAAAGCACAAAGTAGGGTAGAGCAGCCATAATCCTTAGATCACATCAGAATCCTTCTTCAGTTCACCAAGCGCCTTTAGTTTATTATCAGCTAACCCACATAATAAAAGGAGTGATTTAACCTTGATTCATGTGCTGGCTTTAAATTCTTCACATTTCCCCTGAATGTAGTTTCGTACTGCAGATGTAGAGCTCTTCAGAGGCACAGCATCTTGTTTGTGTCACTTTTTGTACCAACAGGAAATGCTTTGTTTTTATAAAAACAAACAAGCCAACAGTCAACCAAACTAAACCATCACAAACAATCACACGTTAGCAACTTTAAATTTAGAAAACAATGGTTTTAACACCTACTTCCTAACCATCATAACCATCATAGTGTTAGCCCATGACCAATGCATGGTCAATTGACAACCTCCCCCTTCCAGTTCTTCAATAGTTTATAATGCACTGCATTTGAAAATAATTATCTCCTTATCGCTTAGGAATATCTGATTATCCTGTCTCTAGATTCACAGATGCAACTGACACCACTCCACACTGAGAATCAAAACATTTAGCAAAGTGTTGTTGTTTTAAAGAGGAAAGCAATCAGACAGAAATCAGACAGAATTTACCAAGTCCAGGGTTTATTCCTCAGACTGAAGTCTTCCAGAAAATAGGAAAGGAAATTGTATTCCACTAAATTAAAAGAATCTTAGTCTGAATCGTTTTGGGGTAAGACCTTAAAAATTAACTTTCTGTTACATTATTAAAAGAAAAGAAAAATAAGCTCAGCTTTATTTTAGCCCTGTAGCCAAGCTGACCAGGAGTCACATTTCCAGAAAACCCAATGTAAATCCAGCAAGTGTTGGCTTGCAGGAGGGAACTTGGAGAAAGGTTCACTGGACTCTAGCGTAGTACGGGTCTGATGGACTTGCTTAACATGCCAGGCCTACATCTGCAAGCAACACTATGCTCCACAGAACCAAGCAAATTGGATTATATATATATCACTAGTCATCAGTGGCTAGCTAACCCATGAAAAGAGAGCATATAGTGGACTAACTGGTAACATGAATGCTTTAAATCATCACCTCTTGAAACCAATTCCTTCAAAACTGTTGAAGGAGGTTCTCCTAAATGATTAAAATGTTCTAATTCACAGGATTTACACCTCAGGTCTAAGAGTTAATGGAGGCTCACTTTTTATCCAGGCTTCTCCCAAACTGTTGCAAATCAGTAATATTATTTCCAAACAGTCAACTTGTTTCTGTAAAGTGTCTGAGAACTCAGAGCTGCTTTTCAACCATCAAGTGTAATGACTCATTTACCAATAATTACTGAAACATTGTAGGGACTGAATAGATGTTTAATATAGACTTAGCTTTTTCCAGTTACACTGTTTAATTTACAGAGAATCAGAGATTAAATGCACAGATGAGATAAATTCACCTTCTTTGAATCACAGCTCTTAACGCATCCAGACTAGAATAAAAACACAAATAATCCCAGAATCCCAGAAGGTAAACACTAACGAACACACGTGTCTCCAAAACGCATCTGTATCCAGAGAACACCTCAGAGAACAGAACTCCTCGTTCTCAGCTTTTCTTCCAGATGCATGTCTTAATGTGTAAATATAAAAGGAGAATATGGAGAAAAACAATGTTTCAGCTTCCAAAGGAGATGATCTGCCTGTAGAGCGGCAACATGTCAACAAAAAGGAATAGAGTCCACAGAGAGGAAGACAACCTTTCATTGTGCAAAGAAAGTTGCTGATAACAATAATATTATAAGAATCCTTAATAATCTAATCATAAGACATTAACAAGTATTCCTAATGTGTTTAAAAGCTTTCTTAGGACATGTATAGGTATTAATTAGTATTTGTACATGTCTTACTAATGTCTTATAAATGTTTGCAAGACATCTTTAAACACTATTAGATGTCTTTATAAGCAAAAAGAGTTTAATGGCAGAGGTTTCTACAAAGGTCCATTGTTTAGGTTAAACATCATAAGTGGGAGAATTTTATATACAAGAAAAAAGTTATGAGTAGAGAGATTACAGATGAGAACACACGAATAGATGGATGAGGCATCAGATGTGTAGACATGATTTTTCTGATACAAATTCAACTATTGATTGCAAAATCAACCTTTTTGATCTCCAAATTAAGTGAAACAAAAAACAAAAACTTTCCTTGAATTTGTTTGCATATCTTTAACATCAGTAGTGAGCAACTACAAAAACAGATAACATGCTGTAAGATTTATATAGCTCATGTGGACAATGGTTATGTCATGATGATGATTTATAATTTAATGGTATCTAAAGCTGAATTTTAAACAAAGACATGAAGGTTGAGATTTCCTACAATTTGAGGAGTATGTTATTATAAATATTTGCATAGCCCTTTCAGAAAGAAAATACTTAGATGTAGAGGAATTTGTATTTTGTATCTAGGTGGTGTAATTATTGCAGTTCAGCTAACGTTAAAGTTGATATACTTTGTAAGACTGAGTTCACAACGAAAAACTGCGCACATTTGCGGGTAATTATGCACATTGGAAAAAAATTTCTGTGCAAACAAATACTGGCAAATCAAAAAACTACTGGAGCCAGAAGCATGCTAAAGGTAAAAGAAGAAACTGTGTTTGTACTAGAAATAACTGACACAGGGACCGGCTCTAATGGCTATAAAACCATCAAAACGGTTCCTGTGTCACTTTCATGCCATTGTTTCTAGCAGGTGGATGGTGTGCTGGAACCGAAGCTCATACAAACATTTAACACTGAAGATCAGAGTGAACTTTTGTCTTAAGGAAATGCCAGCCCTTGGTTTCATCCATCCGTTCAGAGTTCACTTCTGATTGTAAAGAAGCTGCCTGGGCAGCTCTGCAAAAGAGAAGGCAGGAGACAGAAAGTAGAGACAACAATCTTAGACGTTACCTTCCCCTCCGAATCCTGTCATCAAGCAGCAGCTCTGTACAAACGCCTGGAAAAGAAAGGTCTTAACCAGCTAATATAGAAGAAAAACATGATCCACTTCGAGGAAAACAAAATCTCTCTTTTCCTCTTTTGATGAGAGAAGACAGATGATGAAGAGGAGGACAGAAAGCAGCACACGCACTACAAAGCCGACATTTTAACTGCTGCCGACACGAGGAAGGGGAAAAAAGGGAAAGACCAAGAGGAAGAGAGGGAGGGAGGGAGGCGGTGTTAACAGACACTCACTTCCTCTCGGTGTGACGCTTACTTCTCTTTCACTTTCTGTCCTGCCTCTCCTTTCTTGTCAATTTCTCTAGTCATCACTCCTGCCTTTCCTGTCTGCTGATATTAGATTTGTTTACAGTAACTCTCCTCCTCTGTTCACCATTCACCAAAGTGTGACTCTAAATGCAAAACTGAATGATTTCTTTAATAAAAAATCTTTTATTAATGATGCAGACCTGTGTTTTGAGTGTTTGAGCGATACCAGGCTAAAGCTGCTGAACCACAATGTTTCTATGACACAATAAATCCTCATCATTCAGGCTTAAGCTCCTTGATTGAAAACAACAGAAGGGCCTAAATGTATTTTACTGCAGGCTAAATGTCAAATCTTTAAAAGGTAGTTTTCAGGGTTTTTAGTTCACAAGAAAGACCTCTTTACAAAAAGAAACAACCAAAGTACGAATGATCACACCACTGACAAAAGCAGGTCATTATCTTCAGAGTTCAGGAGGTCATAATTAAAAACTTCAAAACATCGTCCGCACAACATTACTTAAGCGGGGACTACAGCTGTTTAGTAAAGGTTCTTCAGGGTTGGGAAATCTGCTAAATTTAGTTTACATGAGCAGGAAATCCAGAAAGATGTCCCTAAGTTTTATGGGCTTTCAATAGGATCAAGCACCTCACAACTGCTTCATTTTAAAGACTTCAACTATGATCAGGAAGAACTACAAATGGTATCCAGCTCATACCGCCAGTTCCAAGCCAATGCCTTCATCCAAATACCACACCAGCAAATAAGAAGATTTACAACCTTTACAAATATTACATCTCCACCAATTCATTCTGTAGCCTGCGTTTTTCCTTTTTCCAACATTTGTGTCTTTGGAAAGTCTGGGTGCACTAACTTTGTTGCTGAATTGCAACAGGGTTCACTTGGGATTAAATAGAGATCAGTGTTTAAAGCAAACAGGAGTCTGTCTGCTTGTGTGGTTTGGTCCCCTTTCTCTGCCTTCCTCTGATCCCAGTGAACAGAAGATGGACAGTAGGACAAAGAAGGAGAACACTGATGAGGAGATTTAAACCAAATGCTAAAGACTCAAAAAGGAAATACAAAATGTCAAAGGTCCCTGTGCTTTAAAAGAACAATATAGATAAACTAAACAAACGGTTTGGTCTACAGTTAAAAAAAACACTGATCCCTGCTAAGAAACCAACATATGAACATTTGTGAGAGTTTTTATTCTTTCTACATGTGTTTAAACTGACCGCGTAATAAAAACTATAAAAGAACACATACTGCCTTCATTTGTGCATTCATTCCTTGTGGATCCTGCTGGTATTAAAGGATGTAGTGTTCTTTTCCTTTATGGGGCTGCAAATGTCCACATTGATCTGCAGGCTGGTTGTTGCAGGCTGAGTGCATTCTCTGCATAGATGCTGTTTAAAGATGCTGTACTGTGTGGTGCTGTGTGGCAGAGGAGGCTGAACTGCTGAAGATTCTGTGACACTGGACTATAGATATACACACGCACAATCCACAGGAGGCAGATTAGACTAGCCCAGTTCCATCTGCACAGGAGAACAGACGGGGCACTGACAGCAGTGTGGGGGGGGCTGTAGTATTTTTATTGACCCATTTTATATGAAAACTGCATCATTCTTGCTTCAGGCAAGTACTCGCACAACTAAGCCATTGCAATGTAAATATACAGCTGAGATAAAGTATCAGAGGCAGAATGTGGGAATGGGGGGCATGAAAATAAACAGAGGCACAACCAATTTATTATTGATTGAGTTAATGATCTAGAATAAACATACAAAGTGAAGGAAGGACATTCAGCCTTGCCTGTATACAAGACCTGATTCAAAAAATATGACAAATCAGTGAACAGAAAAGTGTGGAGTTGA
Organism: Oryzias celebensis; assembly: GCA_014656515.1. NCBI lineage: Eukaryota > Metazoa > Chordata > Actinopteri > Beloniformes > Adrianichthyidae > Oryzias > Oryzias celebensis. The sequence goes on along the minus strand of BNCR01000001.1, from coordinate 38,090,924 downwards.
CTGGTGTGAGGCCACAGCAGAGACAGAGGGGGTCAGGCTGCTGCTGAAACCTCTGGGCCTGATGGCGGGAGCGGGTCCACTTGGTTGAGGTGAGTCCTCATTTGCAGGGCTGACAGCGCAGAGGCTGGACTGTGAAAGGGCTGGATGGATAAGGGTTCTGCTGCAAGCTTGTTTACTTCTTAACACTAAAGTAAAAGCCGTTCAAAAAAGGGGAAAGGCACAACAGAGTGAGCTGGATTTTTGGGTTAAATTAAAGACATTTAAAAAGTGCAGCAACAGAGTTTGAGCAGACAAACAACACACAGCTACGTTGACCTTCTTGAGGTAAGCAACCCCTCCAAATACTGTTTGGAGTTGAACGACCTCAGACAGTGTTTAAAACAAACAAATCAATAACCGTGCACACGTAGAATTCATGCGCCACCACATGTTATTGCCCTTCACATTTAAACAGCATTAATACTCAACCATCTCTCAATTCCAACATTAATTAATCAGGATAACAGACGTCTGATGCACAGCTGAGCTCCATCCAACTGCTGCTCAAGGAGATGGGGCACATAATGACCACCCAAAATCAATTCCATCAACAAAACTGTTTCTGAGATCCTACAGCCCCCATCAATCCAGGCAGCATCTGGCCTTACATAAGCTGCAGCTTCTGAGCGTAGACGCAGAAGATGAGTCACCACAGGCCACATGTCACACACAGACGGGAACATTGATTGTGGAGAGCTACCGCAGAAAGCAGGCTGAGTCACGCAGTGAGCTCGTTTTTAGAAAACAGAAGAAAAATAACAAGAGCGCGCAGGAGGATGGCAGTTTTCCTTCTCTTGTTGATGCCCTTTCAGGTGAAACGGGTATGACATACGCTAAATTACTAGTGATTACTGGAGACTTTCCCAACATGATAAAACATTGAATATGTCCTTGTGACACCGGCCTTGAAGATACTTTGAAGATAAATTAGTCTCAGGGGATTTGTGAATAATTCTTTGTAATTTATGTCTGCCTGTTTGGATTTGTGTGTGCGTAATTCTTGATTTGCAACTCATAACACATTTTGTGCACTTCTGTGTGTACTTGAAATTGAGCATTAACGTGTACAAAAATTACAAAATACAAAAAAATACAATTTACACACACACAACTTAAAATTACGGCAGCCTTAAAACTAACTACACATAGAAATCTTTAAAAAGTATGCACCATTTGCCTGGTACACACACACAAAACCGCATTTACGCACAGATTAGATTTGAGACTCTTTCCATGTTTCCATGATTTGTGTGAAAGATGCATTTAAATGTAGCTAGAATGCTGGGTCATCAGAGGTGAATTTCAAATGAAATCCAGTCGCTCTACATAGTCTATGTTCTAAAAAACTACATAGGTTTTTAAAAAAATATAAACTGCATAATTTTACAGTCCCCCTATGAGAATTAAAAAAAAAAACTTTCCCTGTGGTGTTCTAATTATGATGATTATGATGTTTATTAGGTAAAATCTCAAAACCTAAATGTCATAAAAAGCCATATTTCCTGTTTATCTGAAGCCACCGTTTCTAAAATCTCCTCTACATGGGCGTAGTCATTAGTGCTGGGCTGAGTATTAGCCGCCCTCAATCCCCCTTTCTGATGATCATAGCTGTGTCTCACTAGCGTAAATCTTTGCTGCTACTAAAAATGTGAGGCAATACTGGAAATGTCGTTTTGAGCCAGATGCTTGCTCGTATGAGAAAATGGTTTCTGAGCGCGGCTGTTTCTGGAGCTCCCCGCTTCTCCAGAGGGTAGATCAAATGCAGAGAGCACGTGTCACACACCTAGATGCGTGACAGCTAATCAGACTTTAAATTTAATTTTAGATACATGCGGCCAACGACAATATCTAGCCTTGGACGCACTTAAAATATGTGCAGGCAGTGCAGCAATGTGCATCTTGGCTGTACGTATTATGGCCGACATGAATTTCCATCACTTTTTGTGCTGGTCGCACATAAATATGTGCTGAAATAAAATCATCATAAACTAAAACCTAGCAGTGAAGAAGAATTTGTTTCTCAAAGTCTCTGGGAAACGAATGACCCCTGATACATCTAAAGACTTTCATTGATTTGCAACCCTCTACAGCACAGAAGTGGGAAGATGCCATCCTCTCTTCTTCCTCACCTGAGCGCCTTGTGCACGCTGGGCGGAGCTTGTGCACTTGTGATGTCACAGCAGCTCATTCATTCATTCATTCAGAGCATTTTTGCGACAGTTTGACTGACAGCGATTTAAAAGGAGAAATACTCAGAAATGCAAAAATGGAATGATTTCTTATTACATGTGTTCTCTCTCATAAGAAAAATGCCACAAGTACATGTCAAAAACTCAAAAAACATGATTTTCACTGGAAAACTCATATTGGCTCTGTAGACACACTAGCTGTAAAAGAAATGTGACCGTAAATCAAAAGTTATTGACACAGTCAAGTCCCATTATTTTATCTAATCTTAAAGACTCAAAGGCAGCAGCAAAACTTTCCTCACTAAACAGCAGTCTTGCAAGAGACAGGAAACTTACAGTTGACTCATTTCCTCCTCCAACACACACTCACACGTCTTCAGAGAGGAAGTGACAGGACATAGGAAACGGCAGTAGCAGTAAGAGTCGATGGTCAGTTGAAGCAAAAGTCACGGTGGCAAAAAGGGACAGAACTAAGCGCTAAAGAGTTTATGCTGTGTTTGTTGTAGGGGGAGATAAATACCTGACCTTTGCTTCAAAATGACCACATGTCTCTGTCTCATCTTTTCACGACCTGGGTGTCTGTCTACAACACACAAGCTGAGAAAATAAGAGAAGCTACATTTTCTGAAGTAGTGTATGTCTATTTTTTTCATTTTGTCTGATCATTCAAATGATGACCGCAAACACAATTGGGAAATTGTAGATTAAATTCTTTCATAATGATTTTGTGAATTTAAAAAAAAAAAGCATTTTCTCCTGAAGGGAAAACAAAAGTAAAAACGTATTCAGTCTATTAAGCTAGTACCAATGAAAAGATCGTTTATTAAAAACATAGAGAAGTGAGGAAACAAAAGAAATGGCTGCAACAAAGGGGGCACACACTGATGTTTATCTGAGGTCAGAGCAGACTCAGTTACATAACAATGTAATAACTACAGGAGCTTGGCCTGTCTGCTCATCTGTGTATGGTCGAATGAGGACCAACAAATCTGTGTCCTTCTATTTTTAGGAGCACCAATCAAAACACGAGGGCTCAGACAGATACTCAGTGACTTGGTTTTATGTAAGCAGCACACTGCTCATCCAGACTTGAAACTCCAGTTTATCAGAAATGTTATCAACGTTACACTAGCCCTGCTGAAGAACCACAGTCTGTCCATGGACAGCTGATGTGTTCATGAGGTCAATGCATTTAGGCAGATGAAGATGAGCTCTGAGGGAAACTTGGAGCATTTGGGTGGGTGATGAGAGATATTGTGCATTTCAGTACAAGAGCACAGTTACAAAATGAGTTGGCATTTACCAGTCCAGGCTGTGAATTAACCAGAAGTTGGTGTCTGGTGTACATGTTGGTAAATGATTACAGCTAAAAACTAAAGATCCTTTTGACCAACATAACTTGTTCATGGTTTTTGTACTGGTACTTGACATCTACTCTCGTTCTGTATGGCTGTACTGTCCATTCTGTGCAGTGCTATAGCTCTGTGACCTACATTTACCCCATGCAGCTGCAACAGAGCATGTGCAGCTTTTAACCAAGGGCCTCTTCACAGCGACGGATCTGTACTGAACTCTGCCAAAGACAACAGGGAGCTCATTGCTCACCATACCCGTCTGTACTATAAATTCTGTTCGCGCTTGAGTACAGTTGATAGTGGCCATGTTTACTCCTCCAGTCAGCCGTAAGACACTCCACAGCTCGGCTACATCAGAAACCTGTAACTATTTAAATTTGTAATGCTGGTATGTTGATAAATGCATACACTCAGCTTCAGCTTTTGTTAATATCCAAATGGTTCCAAGGTCTTGTTTTGTCTGTATAGGACTCATATGTCACTGGTCATGTGACATAATGTTTGGCCATGCAAATATCGTCAAACATACTCATATATATTTTGCACCCTGTATTGCTCTTGTGAGTATGAACTGATGTAACGGCACTAGCAAGTAAGTGTTCTGTGCCTGTGAACAGAACCAAAACATTTCTACACAAAACTTTCCTCACTAAACACCAGTCTGGTAAGAGACCATTTAAAAAGCTGCACATAATATAGTTTTGTAGAACTAGTTTGGATATATAGCATAATGTAAAGAGACAAAATGTCAGTAAAAGAACAAAGAAAACTTACGATTACCAACAGAAACCATGTAAAATAATGTCCTAATTATTAAAAAATTCTGCAAAGTGGTTTATGCTATAAGAAAAGGGGTTTCATAAATCTTTATAATCAGAAAAAGAATAGTTCTCCAAACACATTATATATAATATTGAAAGCTTTTTTCACACAGCTTTCCTTCCAAACAGGCAGTAAATGTGTCTGTTGGAAACCAGTTCCAGTTCTGGGATCAGCAAGACCATTAAAATCTGAACTACTTGTCGCTGTGAAGCTCCAGTGGGAGCTGGTCAGGTTGCAGGTTGTTTTTTTTATCACCTTAAAAAAAGGTGGACAATGTTGAAGGATTCTACCACAACACCTCAGCAGACAGTTAATGAACAAACTAGAGTGGAAAACGGTGTGGGATTACTCAGCCACTCCTACATTATACATGTCTGGGGTTCTTGAGTCTTATCTCACGTGTGTGCAAGATGGCGCTGTGTACGCTGCTGTTACGTAACCAAAACAGCGATTACTCATGTCATGCACTGACATGTGGAGGAATACAAAGAGTCCGACAAAGCCCTTTGAGTTTTCAGAGATTTCTGACCTACACCTCACATTCCAAGAACAAAAAAAGAAGAATTTAACACCAGCGCAGAACCACACAAGTTCAGATTAGAAGTGACGAATGTCCAGATCCAAATTCTTTCTCTCCGTTCCGATTCGGAGTCATTTGATCTTGATACAGCTACTGAGTTCCGATACTTTTGTGACACATTTAAAAGAGATTTTAAAAATGCTATATGCAGATCCAGGTTGGCCACTCTCTTCATTTTATTCACCTTTTATCTTTTAACACTTAAACAGGGCATTTCTGTGAAGTAGCTTCAACAGTCAAGTACAAATAGTGCAACTATGACATAGTAAAGAGACAGAATAATAATTTTTTTCCCGCAGCTGCAGCGTCTCACTGCTGTCTCTCTGTCGGCAGCAGGGGAGCACCACTCTCATTAAAAAGAAACAAAAATCCAATCTTTTTTCTGTTAAAATGACTTGGTAGGTCGTTGTTTGCAATAAACAACCCAATAAAGACACTTGTATGAAGTTAGATTTGTTGCTTAAGTATTGTCTGTCTGTAAAAAAGGTTTGTACTTGTAATTATAAATGTGTGTCTGTAAAAAGGTTTTGTAACTGTAGAAACATACTGCCCTTCCATAAAAAAATGTTGTAGTACGAGATTTGTGTAAAAATGTTTAAAATCATTTGGGATCGAGCCTTCAACCACGTGTTAGACCCGGCTTTTACTGGAGACCAGCGTCTATTAGAGACCGGCCATTGTTGGAAGATATGCGATATGCAGACTTCACTTATTTGTAACAACAAGCTTGAAATACACAGCGTTGATCAAAAAATAAAGAAATATCCGATCCATAACGGGACCCAACATCTGATTTTGACTGAATCATGTGATCGGCCCCGATTTCCAATCACCAGAGGTTTGATATTTCCACAATTATTAAACTAGCAGTAAACATTATTAGCTTTAATCATTAGTGAAATAATAATAATTATTATTATAATTATGTATGTCAATGGTTGTAGACAGAGGTATACACATGTGAGGGTGTGAAACTCAGGGAAGGGGAGAAAAAAAAGGAAATAAAGAACGGTTCCCAGTCGAGCACAAGTGCATTTGTTCATGATAATGATACGTTCTGTTTGTCCATGAACGCCACATCTCTAATGAATTTCAGTTTGTAACTTTGTTCTTGTCATCAATTGTTTAATTGTGTATGTAAGTGTTATGTCATTTTGTTATGTGTGCTGCAAATATTTTTCTTGAGCGCTTAGAATGTCGAGCAGTGAGCATTGCGCAAGTGTGCAGGGAACTATGCCCCGGGCTACCAGGCGGCCAGACTGCCACCGTCTGCCTTTATGACCACGCCAACGATTTTAAGAAAAATCAAGCAGCAGCAGGTAAATGTGACGATTCTGCCTATGCCTCCCTATCGCGCTGTGGCAGTTTTATATGTGACAGTAGCTATAGTCAGCCAACTTCAAATGAATATTTACTGAAAGCGGTAAATCAATCAATCAAATCTATGAATCGCTAGTCATTAAAGGCACTGTAGCACATACATTTTTTACGCATTAAAAGGTCCACCTTTGGTAAATCACTAGCAGTGTAAAACATTTTTTACAACTAATTAATCAGTTTTAGAATGGAAAAAGCTAACAAATGAATTGATATTTCCATTAAACTCAGTGAAAGTCAGTCAGACCTTGTCTACATGGTCTTTTTATCCAAATATTGCTTTAGGTGACAAACTAAAGAAATGCAAACCCTGTTTTTTCCTCCTCACCCTACATCTTAAGCCGCTTTTCTAAAATCACTGAAACAAATCAGGTTTCGTGGGGCACAGAAGGAGAAAACCAATCCAACCACAACTGGATCAGCAGGACCAGACCCCAACCTTTCCTGAGCCTGAACTCAGAACTGCATAAACTAAACCAAAATGGCTTTCCTGTCTGTCACAAAGTCAAACATCATCCAAAAAGACTGGTGTAACAGCTGAGACAGAAACACTGGAACAGTTCGTGTCCCTAAAAATGTGATCCTTCGCAAAAATCTGAGACAACAGCAAACACAAAAGGCAAGGTTCTGAAAAACTGCTAAGAGCTCAGATTGAGGAATGTTTGGGTGCAGCGCTGTGTGAGGCAGAGCAGCATCTCTGTCATGTGACTCAGTAATCCTATTGAATGTGTCTAGCCTATAAAAATGAACTAAGCTCTCACCAGAGCCGGCCACTGTATGTGCTTGGCCTTGGTTCCCGGCAGCAGGCCTCCTGCTCCTGCGCCTCCTGCAGCTCCCTCCTTCCTCTTGGCCCAGACCAGCTGGTGCTCCAACAGAAACAGCTGGAAATCCTCATAGACCTTGACCCACTCTCTCTTCTCCCACTCCTGGTCATCAAATTCCACATAAACCTAGAAAAAGAGAAAAAAGAATTTGTTACCAGCAATCCTGTCAAATTAGGCCAAGAAGCAACTAAACACAGAGAACACACATCAATTCTAAAACAGACTTGACCATCATTTAAACATAATACAATATAAGCCATAAAATAATTTTGCCTTAGAAGTTGTTTAGCACAGGAGGGAAAAAACTACAAAAAGCATGAGGAAGAAAGCAAGAAAAGACTACAATAAAATAAGGATGCAATATTTATATTAATAAAAAGAGAAAAAAGCAACGGTATGTTATTGAAAATTCTTTGATAGAAACCAAAGATAAAGGCAACAAAAACTAAAAGGAAATGTAACTTAACAAGAAGAAAAAGGGGGAAATTAAATGAAATATTGAAACTGCTACCAAGCTTCTGACACGTGTAAATATAGGCTTGAGCAGCAAGAGAGATGTGGGAATGTGGAGAAAAAAACCAGGAATATGAACGATGAAGTGATGTGTTTCCTAGACAAGAACGGTATATTTTGGGCTGGAGCTGCCCACAGTCAGACCAATCAGTGGTGAGAGTAAAGGAGAAGAGGTTGCAGAATCTAAACAACAGTTTGTGTAATTTTACAGGATGACATCATCTGTTTTGAACAGATAAAGAAACCATGAACACAACACCCCGATGTGTTTGTGAAATCTCTGGATATTTCTACCACACCCTTCTGTCAACAACACGTGCAAATGTTTCAGATGTTTGTCAGCTCATCTTTCTTCTTTGTTTCCTTCATAGACGCTGCAGCAGTTTACTTTACATTTGGAGAAATTGACTCGCGTATACTTACAGATGCGCTTCACCCATGGAACAAAGCCACGAGAAGCTACCACAAACATCTTCCTTTGTTTTCCTTGACAACGCCGAGTGGGTGAAGAGGGTCAAAGTCTATCCATCTCTATGACTCCTGAAGGATGGTTACCCCGTGGTAAAACCCTAATGCCTCACATGGACTTTATCCCATTCACAGCAGGTCACCGATACCCCAGTTTCAAAACATGCACACATCATGACAGCAGCACACTGAACCGGGGACAACATTCAGGTCGGTCTGGAAGGACAATTATTTACTTTTGTGCAAAAAAAGTATCAGCAAGCACTGGACATGACCTCTGAACCTTCCATGGGGTGCAAATATGAGTCAAGGGAGGATTTTGTGCTGAAGAGCAAATCTAAAGATTGAACATGTTACACAATCTAGATTAATTTCACACAGGACTAGAGACAAATGACTTAGGCCAAAGCTTCATTTTCATGTTCAGAATCCATTAGAAAATCAGTCCAGTATGTTTATGTCTATGATTTTAAAATGACCTATTTAAGGTCCCACTCAGATCTTTTCAAAGGGTTCCCAACAGTCTTTTGATGATGACTATGAAGTTTTTAGACAAAATTAGATCTTCCAGGATCCTGTGGAAGTTATTTAACATTTGTGGTGCAATCTCCAGCAATCTGTAGCTTCGATTGCTCAGAGCTTTTCCAACTTTTTCCAACTGCATTTTTCATCTGCTCCTGATTCACAACGATATGAATAAAGAAATACTCAGAAGTGCAATTGTGAGCTAAATTTTCTTTATATATGTGTTCCATCGTCAGAAAAATACAACAAGAACATGATAAATCACCAAAAACACAATTTTCATTGTAGTGGGTCATTAATGCTAAAGCTTAAAGCCCAGTAATTTCATAATCCTCTTGCAATGGTAAATAACAGGAAGAAAAATACAAATCACGGACTGTGAAGATGGTCACCTCTTATCCTATCCATCTCACAGTGCAGATGTATTATTGTGCAGTATGTAGAAAGAATGAATGTAGAAAAATGTGGCTTTTAGCTTTAAAAACTGTTTTCTAGTCTTCCCATTGTTGTAAACATAAAATCCAAAATTCTCACAGAAAAGAGTCAGTACTCTGTCAATCGTGCTGCTCGCTAATGCAGACTTGTGCTCACTTTAAGAGTGCTGCCAAACATGCTCATGCACTACCGGTAAGCGTATTTCCCTTTTTCCCAAGCTTTCCAGTGTCATCGTCATTCTCCCTCCCCCACTGTTCTCAGCAGAGGCAGAGATGGAGGGATCAACGAGTGCATGCCTCCTCATTCAGCCTCCCATCCTCCTCCCCGCCACAATGCCCGTCCGGAGTCATCTGAGTGATCACTCCCAGCCAGCAGAGCCTGAAGAGTAGCAACCTCACTCTCCCCTTTGTCTGCAGTAGCTGCAGTCCATCCACAAATCACTGCTCCTTCCTAACCACCTCAATGAATGAATGCTTCACGAAACCACCATACAATCCACCAGAAAAGAAACATTTTCAGTCCCAAAGATGTATTTTATCTGCAGCTAAATAAGGGAATCCAGGATCATCTCACCAAATACCCAAATCAAATCCTGGATCCACATAATCTACCATCCTGTGTCAATTTCCATGTTTTATTCTGAACATCAGCCTCCATGGAGCTCCACAAAGGTCTTTGAAATGATGTTAGAACTTTAAGATGATAAACTGTGACTTCATTATAAAGATCTCTAAATGTCATTTCTAATGATCAAATAGTTCATTAATAAATACATTATATTGTGTGTGTTTTTGTAATTCCACACTTTTATTACTCTTTAAAAAAAGAAACACGTTATGTTTCATTATTGATGAGTAAATATTGTGATTTTAAAATGCAATTGTAAATGCCATTTTTAAAGACATCTCAAATCATAAAGTTCCTAAAGAGAAATGTAAAGAGGAAATCAAATCTGTTCAGCTGTTACACTTTTTTATTTAGCTTTTTGTGTGACACTTTGAAGCCTAAAAGCAGAAAAACGCTCCCGGGGGGAGTATCGGTTCTCTGATCGTTTAGATCTCCACGCAGGCGTGAGGATGTGATGTTATCTCCGAGCTGTGCCACCGGTCTGCTGTCCAAACTCTGCCTGCAGAAGTTTGCATTCTCCCTTCACGAGAGTCAGAGGACAAATGTCCTCATAGGACCTGTATAGTGGCAGTTCAAGTAACTCTTTCATGTGTCTGAGGAAGCTGGTTTCTGGACAAAAGTTGGTAACAGGAGCTTTCTGGTTTTGAATGTACAAAGGCAACACTGGCTGCCTTACTGGGGCATCATCATACCCAGAATTCCAGTCCTTTTTAATGGCAAAACTTTCACTTCCTGTTTTAGTTTACTTTTTTATTTTAAATCAACATTGTGCATAAATGGGGGTGTGTTCTTTGAACGGCATGGGACCATCAGTATCTCAACTCTGTGCATTTTTCAACACAGGTCATGTTTTTCTAAGAGAATTCTTCAATGACCTGGTTTTGGTGGTAATTTCTGGCTAAGATGGTGACAATAACAAAGCTTAAATCTGTCATTAATCATCTAAATACAAACCAGTGTGGACAACACACACCCTCAATCAATTTATTTATTAAGGTAACCACTCAGTGAGCTTTTCTGGTTTATGTGACAGTCAAGAAACTAACAGACTAAAGAAAAGTACGGTAATTGTTACCTAATGACTCACACTCACTGAAGTGCTCCATGTGTGTCATTGAAAGATGACAAAGCAAAATCTCAAGGCTGAAAATACAGCCAGATATCACTTTGCAGACAGAGTTCAGGTGTAAGGAGGCAAAGATGTTCATGTTCTGACAGCGAAGGTCAATGCAGAATATTCTTTTTTCATGCTCTCCAGCAAATAAAGAACAACACCAGCTACGAGAGTGACTACTCTTTACTGAACCTTTATTTTGAAACTTTGCTGCGTGACATCAAGCCAGGAACAAAGCTGTTACAGACAAGGCAGGATCTGTGTGAACCTTTGCTTTGCCTCCACATCTTTTTAAAAGCTGATGGGTAACAATGTAACTCTACACGCCTAATAATTATGGACTGCTGGGTTTCCATACTGGTAATGCATTTTACAGAGCTCCTTTCTAGAGTTGATGCTGTTGGGCTGATCTGCTCCCACAAGTTAACATTGCTGCTCCTTACATCATGTAATGTGGACTGTGCAAAATATTTGAAGTACCAGCATACACCTACCAGTAGACAAAACAAATGATGAGCAGGTACATCACAGAGTAACTACATGTCTGCAGTTTTTCTACTCTTCTTAGTAACAGGCTCACATCTTCTGCACATATTTCTATTTGACTGCCCACTTCATGTCGTCTGCATTAGTAGAGGTAAGAACAGTTTGGAGCCAATGCACTGTGTGAAGTCAGTTCATCTGTCATTTGTAGTGAAGACGTGTTCATGGTCATCCCTTCTGACCATGAGAAAGGAAGACATACCTCCAGTTCTTTTAATAAAGGAAACATAGACGCAAAGTGAAGAAACAGGGCTTTAAATGCAAAGACATTTGAAGCCCTGTTTGATGAGTGTGAATACTAAGAGGTACTAACAGGCCATAGTAAGAGGTACTCTCACAATTTGTCATAAAATTTATAAAGAAATACTGTTATCCTACCTTATGTATCATACAGCTTAGACTCTAGGTCTACTTTTTATCACCTTTATACGTCATACTATGAATACATAAGTGGAAGTTCCTTCCATAGCTTCATTTGGATTTTTTCAATGATTTGAACCAGACTGGTTCTCATGGACCTTTGGTTCTGGCAAGGCCAGCAACAACTGTGATAGAAAACAGGAACTCACACATGCAGCTAACACTAGAGGGAGGATTATTTAGTCACAGAGTACACACATGCTGCAAATGGATAAAATGCTCATCGAATCTGTTGCTATAGTAACTAGAAGCAGGAGTGAGCTCTCAGCATAGGTACACACAGACACACATCTGAGACCAAGATAACAAAGAAGACGCTTCAGTTACATCAATTCTCAGTGTCTCACACTGTTAATGTATTTTTTTTATCCCAATCACAGACATTTACATCAATGTACAGCATCATCTTAGACCAATTCGGTTCAAACAACAGGAAAGCCAGCTGGGGTTTTGTCGTCTCGACTTCTGTGGGCTAACAACAGAAGAATGTTAACGTAGACCTTGTTCCATACTTAAAGTCCAAAAACCAGTCAATGTAAGAAGAAGCAGTGACTACAAACATTTGCATTGTATAAAAACTAATTGTATACCGATTTACTTCTGAGAACAGCTAGTCCAAAAAACTGTTCACATTACACAATGAAGTTGTGAAAACCTGAAGAAAATCAAATGTGTATAATCCCCTTCATCCTGTAGAAATCTTGGCCATCTACAACACTTAATCCCAAATAAAAGCCTTTGCTGCTAAACTGTACCTCAATAAATGGTCAAAATTATAAAGAAAACAACATTGGGAAGTTGCATCCCAGGTATTATGGTCCAATTCTGACCTTTTAAAAATCAGCATTTGTATTTCAGTAGCAGATAATCTGCCCATCATCGGTGGAGAGGATGATGTCTGGCTGGCTGCGCCGCAGCTTTGTAGCAGCCAATAAGCATGAGATGTGAAGCTGTGCAACCAACCAGAGAGAGCAGCCATGTCTTTAAATGCCTGTACAAACACCATGGAAGACACAAAACAAAAAATACGACACCCAGAGAAGAACACAAATGTGCCTCCTACTGCTTAAAAATTTTCAGACAAACGATAAAAAACAACAGTTTTAACTACTGTTGTGTTCTTGTTTACACATGTCCTTTCACCCATTTAGTGTAACAAAGAATCAAAAAGTACAAAAGCATTAAACATTAAACTAATCTGAAAGTAATTCGTCGCTTTTCTCTTTTAATACATAAAATCAATTTAAACTTTTACAGTGACTTACAATGTCACATTTTTAATGTTATGCAACTTGTCTCTAGTCCTCTTCATTATGCATTCTGCACTCTGTAACATATACATACATGGACAGTGACACACCCTCCTCATCAAAATTTCAAATCTAACACATTAAGCTTGACGAAAAAGCAGCAAAAAGCCACATTGACAAAATCAAGACACGAGTTTCAAAGAAAGATCAAACAGGACAGGATCTGTGCCAGTAGTAGTCTTTCATTAGTGACATTCTGATAGTTGTCATTTAGTTGGATGCTTACTAGATCAAACAAAAGGCATGCCAAATATGTTTGGCTTCTCTAAAAGCTACATATTAGCTGAAGAAAACAGCAACATCTAAGAACTGTAACAAGTTCTCAACAGCATATGCCTGATCAACCACGATTAAACAGAAGATGCGTACTCAAAAACAGAGTTCCAACGTGCAAGTGTCATGGAGTGAAGTAAACTTCTCTGTTCCATCATGCATTTCTGGTGTTTCACATTTTTGGGGGGGACCACAGCAATGTGAATCCCAAGACAACCAACAACAAAGTTTTATGCCAAATGTCCTTTCCGGATGAAGCCCTGGACTGTGGCTCAACCAGTTAAATTCCTATTCCTACAAACGTTATAGCGCCAAATAGATCAGTTTTAGGTGGTTCCTCTATAAAGTCTACAAGGACAATTAGCTTCTTATCTTTAGCAACATATGTAATGAGGAACTCAATGTTTTGACAGCTAAAGTAAGCAAAAGGTAAACTGAAAGTGTTTGACCCAATCCCAATTCTTCTCTTGGCCCTACCACTTCTCCATTCCTCTACATTTAGCCCTCCAAACGGAGAGTCATGGAAAAATAGTGTCTGATTTCAGACATCACTACCACTCAATGGCGTCACCGAAGGTCGCCAGTCAACTACGTTAGCGCAGAGCTTATAGCGCTTAAATGTACATAACAACAGCGGTTTTATAACTTTAAAAAGGTCATGCTAAAACACAAAGTCATTATTTACATTTAAATGTAAACTTCTGTGCTTTAGAGCACACCCACGTGAAGAAAAGCACTTCTCCTCCACAGCACAGCACGACGTGGAACCCCCTCGCTACTTAGGGTTCTGTTTCCCTCTGCCTGGAGAGCAGCCCTTAAAAAAACTATTTACGGACACCACTTTCACTACAAATGCCCCTACAAATGGAGTGGTAGGGAGAAGGGATCTGGCAAAGGGAAGAATTCAGATCGAGCTTTTGAGTCAAGCAAACCTTAAGGAAACCTTAAGTGTGGTTTGACCAGGATAAAAAAAGAGGAGCCTAAAATGAACCGAGTGATTCAGCTTCCACAACACACAGACAGACTGAACTCTGTGGGGAGAGTGGGTCTGTTGTGGATGTTCTCTGGGATGGAAGCAATGTGAGGAAGAGGGGCAAATAAGCGGGCAGCCAAGCTGAAGTAATGTCCCATGACAGCATGAAGAAACTTTCCCTCTTCCACAAGGTCAGTCTTCTCCCACAGAGGCAGAACAGCAGATACAAGGTCGGAAGAACAGAGCACCATGTGAAGATGAACACCACAGTACAGAGGTTTGAAAGGATGGCGATGGAACACACAGAAAACAAGCAAGACGACACCTGAGAAAGACAGCAAGAAACAAGAGATTCATGATTAAATGGGATGTGACTCAGCTGCCCCTTCTCTTTTTCTTTAATTATCACTGAAAGGAAGGATGGGTTGAGTCTGTGAAATGAATTTACTATGAGAGTTGGAACAAACCAAGAAAGGGGGTGTGAGGTTTTTCTACACACATTAAAGACTGCAGCCACTTAGAATGACGCTGTGATTCCTAAATCCTGTCCTGTGTAACAGTATAACAATAATAGGAAAGTAAGGCTAAAGACCAACAAATGACCGTATCATCAGCCCTGTTAGACATGAGGAACTCCTTTAAACCTAATCTAAAAATGTAAGACACATTAAACAAAATATTTGCTGTTGTGTGTGTTTGTTTACTTTGCATGCAGACAAAGAAGACAAAATAAATTGATCAGAAGAAGAGCTAATAAACATAACTAAGTTTACACCAACATTTACTCTCCACCTACGCCAGACCATTCAACACCCTGAAGCCACTCGGAGACAAAGTTCTTCCAAGAGACACGATTTTCCCGAATCCAGCAGCTTGCTCATGTATGCCAGCTGGACGGACTGCATTCCAAAGCCTTCTCCGGTCCGCACACCGTAACAAAGCACCCTCCCCTGCTCGCAGACGCAAAGCCCGGCTGCTCTGCTAGATACAGTTTGCTTGTGCAGGGCAGCCAGCCGGTTCTGTTTGCACTCCAAAACCTCTTCTGGAACGCCACACCGTAAAAACGTAAAATGATTTCAAAACCAGCACAGGAATGACCCACTATCGGAATAAATTGTTCACATGCAACACGATCAGATCAACGATTGACATGATCCATCTCTCTCAATCGGAAGGAAATTTTGATTCGAATGCGTCTGACCGGTTTAGAGTATTCCGATTGGCGTATTTACATGACGCATTTTTATTCTGATCAGGCATTTATTACAACTGCTTGTTTCAATGTAATAGTACTTTTTTTTTTTTTTTTTTAAGTGCCTTTCTTGCCACTCAAAGACACCGCACAGTACAATACAGTGCAATGTAAATGCAACTACTGTGACACATAGGTTAAAACACAGTCAAGAGAAGGAAAAACAGCTTTTAGGAGTCTTCAAAATGGTTGAGAAAGAAACTATAAACAAGGTGAGGTTTTATAAGACTAAGCACAGCAACAAGACCCAAGGTAGATCAGCATCAACAAGTTCTCTATCAGACAAAGGTGTCAAAGTAGACTGGGGGTTTCAAGATGTTCAAGATCTTTTGACGAAGCATAAAGACATGTTGAAGATTGTAGACTCTGTGGTTGAACAAGGAAACTTAGTGCAATAGAAGAATGACACATTAAACTTATCCTTAAAGATCAGAAGATGTTCAACAATCCTATTAACTTAGAACTAGCAGAAATTAGTGGCACCCAAGTGCGCCCCTGTATCATACGGAGAAGTCTGTCGAAACGTTTTCTTCATGGATGAGTTGTAGCTAAAAAGCCAAACCTCCGACCTAGACACAGGAACAAAAGTGTCTCAAAAATGAATGAAAATAAATACAGGAAGTGGGTTGCAGAAAAATATCAGCAGCTACTCTGGACTGATGACTCCAAGTTTGAAATATTGTGTGTTTTTCAAGAGTTTGGAAATAGCCGATTTCCTTCAAAAACTAAGCCAGTGTACAGAGAAGACTTGATGCTGTTTTGAAGGTAAATGATGGAAACAGCAAATATCAATTTGATTTTGATTTCTTATTTGTTCATTCATTACATTGTGTTGATGATGAAAGTATGGGATTAATAATGATAAAATTGTTGTCAAACACCATTAGCTGGTCATACATTATGAAGTCTTAAACTATTTATTAAAACCTTTGAATTAAAATTTGTGACTTTAAGTTATTTCTCTAAACTACCAATTAGTGAACCTATCAAAGACAGATTGGTAAAAAAAAATAAAAGAAAAGAAACAGATTGCTAAAAGTATGACATGGTTCTGACAGTGGTATCAATGTATACCAAAACTAAATCCAGTAACTCCTGAGTGTATCTCACTTCTTTACTTCTTTAAGAACCTCTCCACCTTGACCAAGACCAAAAAGCTGTCAAGAGAACCGACTCCAGAGTCAAGACTATTCAACTGAACCAGACTGGAATGAACCAATTTCCAATAAACAAGCAGCTTGATGAGGAAAATAAAAATCACCTGATGAAGCAAATTTTAGAAAATGGAAAAAATACAGGACAACTCATGTCCACCCATCTCCCTTCACCTGGAGTTCCACGACAGATCTCACCTGGTGGATAAAAACTTTATGGGGGAACTGGTCGATGACCTAAAGACAGCTGGGAGCACAGCAACAAGGATAAAACACAATGTTGTCTTGGATTAAATCTTCCAGAGCTCCAAAGATTCCCCTGCTTAAACCAGCGCATGTCCAGGCCTATCTTAACAGCTCGTATGGACGACCCAGAGGAAGACTGGGAGAATGTCAAGTGATCAGATGAAACCAGAATGAAACCCTTTGATTTAAACGCCACTCGCCGTGTTTTGGAGAAAGAGTGCAGAGTTTCATCCCAGGAAAACCATACCCACTGTGAAGCATTGGGATGAAAACATTATCCCGTAGGGTTGCTTTTGATCAGGATAACTGATCCATATTAAGAAAAGGATGTATGGTGGGATTTTGGGCAAAGAACTTCAATCATTAAATTTTACAGCATGAAAATGATCTCAAACACATCAGCCAGGAAACCAGAGAATGTCTACTTAAAAAGCTTTCCAAGGTTGTGAATTGTTCTAGCCAGTCTCTGGAACTCAATCCAATAGAGAATCTGTAAAGGGAATTGTTGTCCAGGAACAGCCCCAAAACATCACTGTTCTAGAGAAGATCTGCATGGAGGAATGGACCAAAATAGCAACTATAGATTAAGCCTGCTGACCATCTACAGGAAACCTTTGACCTCTGTCATTGACAACCAGGGTTGTTGTTGCCAGATTGTATTTTCTGCTCCAATGTACAAATAAATTCCTTAAAAGTCAAACAAAGTCATTTAGATTTTTTATTCTAGATACACACGTGGACAAAATTGTTGGTACCCCTCAGTTAAAGAAGGAAAAACCCACAATTCTCACTGAAATCACTTGAAACTTACAAAAGTAACAATAAATACAAATTTATTAAAAATTAAATAATCAAAATCAGCCATTACTTTTGAATTGCTGATTAACATAATTATTAAAAAAAAAAACTAATGAAACAGGCCTGGACAAAAATGATGGTACCTCTATAAAAGATTGAAAACTATTTGACCAGACTGACATGATTAACTCAGGTGTGTCCTTTAATTGACATCCCAGGTGTTACCAAACTCATAATCAGTCAGTCTGCCTATTTAAAGGGAGACAAGTAGTCACTCTGCTGTTTGGTGAAAAGGTGTGTACCACACTGAACATGGACAACAGAAAGCCAAGGAGAGAATTGTCATAAGTATAATATATAATATATAAGTACATTCAATATTTAATTACCACTATTGTTTTTGCTGATGTCATTTACTTTTCAGTGGAAGTAGAAAAACTTTTAATGAGCAAAAAACAGGAACAAAATCACCAACTTGAAAATAGAAATTAAGACAAAATGTTGACCATTCAGCTCTAGATGCTCTTAGAAAGAAAAAAAATAAGTGTGTTTCAATTGTATGCCTCCCGTTTGGTTCTTCCCTGCATCGTGATGTATCCCTCTTTTTTCCCTCCATCTCTCCTGATAATACAGCGCTAATAATAGCTGTGTTGCACTGAGACAATCGTTTATTGGAATCTAGGGCATGTGCTGCAGAGGGTGTACGGGAATATCCCTCCCGTCTTCTCCAGCCTGCCTTTGCAGTGAGTGCCAATGCTAAATCCGTTCTGTTGACGTTTTATAAATAAGGTCAGATTCCTGCAGTATGTGTCCAAAACCCTATTAAAATAGGATGACTTGGACTGCCACATTTGTAGGAATAGTATCTGTAAGGTGGTTTGGTAAAATCAGGCAAAATTTTAAGCTCATACTATCCTAGTAAAGCTGGTAATTTCTTTAGTCAAAACTGTGATAAAACATGGTCTATGGAAAGGCCCCTCAGTCTGGTTATGGTTTTTGTTTTAGTGAGTATAGAATTACTTTCCTGAACAAGCTGCAGCTGGTCAGGAATAATTCATGACTGCATTTCGCCAAGACAGTCTTGACTTCAAGTAACTACAGGCTGCTAAACTTACAGATGTATAAAAAAAAATAAAACTAAATGTGCTGTCAGTGTGACTTTAAGCGCACATTCAAACTAGAAAAATTATTTGGTCCAATTAATTTGGTCCAGATCGAGTCCTGAAGCTTGCGCTTGGTCGATATTCAGACTGCCGTAATGTGAACTTTCTGTTCTATCAAGTAAACAGTTGGACCCTTTTTTCTTGTGTGATGACAACAATTGTTGCTTTATATTTGTCCGCAACTCATCGGTTGCTTCATTCCTACTCCGTTTACATCACATGACCACCAGCTATGGTGGCTGTTTTGGTCCAGTTGTTCCTCTCCGAGCACAGAGCATATTCAGACTGAGGAATCTCAAAGTGAACCGAAGCTACGTCTGACTGGAAAAAACTAAGACCACTTCAGTTGAATACAATCTAAGGGTGTATTTGTTTCCCCTGATAACCCGGAACACATTTTTTGTCTGAATACATCCAAGCGGACCGTAGCCTGGGACCAGAAATCGCTCTCTGACCCATCTTTCAAGGTGGTCTCGGTTTGTTTCCCATCAGAATGAGCTCCGGTTTGCTCCAAGATTTCTCAGTTTGAATAGACTCCATGCTCGGAGTGGAACAACTGGACCAAAAGGGCCAACGTAGCCGGTTGTCACATGATGTGACAAAAAAAGGGTTCAACTGTTCATCTGTTAGAGCGTTTATTTTAACACTGCTGAAAATGCTTCTTACGTGCTTCTTTACACATGGCGCTCCAGTGACATCATCCTAAAAGCTACCTTGCAGTTCCTTAACAGAATTCTCAAAAACAGTGTCATAACACCACAACGATGAGACACAGCAACTTGTTGAAATGTGGTTGGATGAATGCAGGCTCAATAAAACAACTTTTAAGATGATGCATATTGATTCTTGGGCTGTTTTCCAAAAAATCTGTCACAAACACTTAAAAGCGTACCTTCTTACCCCTCCTCAATTAACCACCTTGCAGCATGCCTATGCCATACCAAAGTAGCAGTAAGTGTTGTATCTGACCTTGATACAGACGTCCAGAATTGGTCAGCAAAATATAAAGTTTGAATAAGTGAACTATCCTGACAAGGATTGCAAAGCGCAGGGCTTCCATGATTTCTGCCTTTAGTTGCTTTGCCCCACCCTCGTAACTCCTGGCCAATGACTGGAGAGATATTGAGTCACATGGTTTTGTTTACAAGCTTTAGTTTGAAATGGGAAAGGCTCTTTGATGGCAGTCTGAATACAGACTAAACGCAAGGTTCAGGACTCGGTCTGGACCAAATGATTTTTCCAGTCCATATTTCTATTTAGGTTAAATCTTGTAGACTTTGACAGAGCTTTCAGTAAAAACACAACCACCTAAATGACATTGGCATACACCCCCATAAAAATGCTCAGAATTAGAGACCAACACCTGCTGTCTTTGTGCTCTAAATTCTGCCACAAATCACAAGACCTGCAATTTAATTTATTATTTATTATAAACGATTTATTATTCAGATAATTAATTATTCTGGACTATTTTCATATAGTTTATCCAAACCAATTTCCAACTTTCCAACAATTGGAGGCAACATGAGATTAGACGGTTTCCTCCTCAGACAAAGATGCTGTTTATTGTGTTTAAACCAACAGACTGGCTGAGAGCTTCTCAATCCACTGAACCTTTACTTTCATAAATCTTCCACAGAATCAAACATCAGAGCTGCTTTTAATGATGGAACAAGCTAAGATTTTCCCATCATTCTGACATAGTTTGACATGATATTCAATACAAATAAATACATTCAATGTTAGTAACTTCAAACTGATCATTAAAACGTTCACAAAAAAAGGAATATATTTCAAGTTGAGATGATGATGCATAGATAATGAGGAAGGCTATAGTTTGAAGACGTCTTCTAAAAAGGTTTTCATCTCAGCATGCAGGTGTGTAGAGTCTGAGTGAACAGCAGCAGTGGACAGCAGATAAACTCAGCGGTCATCTTCTCACATTCACCTGGTTTAATGTTTAAAGTAAATACAGGTGTAAAAAAGATGGATTGTAATTGTTATCTTATTATAGATCTGTACATTTCATACTAAATACTGAAAAAGTAAAGTGATTTTGTTCTGTATGATACTGAAAAAAAGTTTCAATCTAAACAAGTCACAGAAAAAGCACATTTTTTAAATCACATGTTGGAAAAATTCAGTTTCAACCAGAAAAAGAAAACACAGCAGCTGTGAACACATAAATACATAAAGGTCATCCTGCCTTTGCGGAATGAGCTTCACACACAAAAGAACTTATTTCAGCGAGCACAAGGTTTAGATCAAGGGTGGGCAATGAGGGCCACCGGCTAACAACGAAACATTTTTATGATCAACATTTCCACTAAGAAAAAAAAACTCTCACGTTTTGAGATGTGTACTTATGCTTATGAATGATATACTGCTTTTATGAGATATTTGTCACATTAATTGCGTTGGAGTAGCATGCACCTAAAGTTGCAGTGCCACTGTGACATCTGTACAGCAGCAAATAAACGCCTCATGATCCTTTCAAACCAACATGAACTCAAAAGCTTTGGCTGAGAAAGCAAACAGAGCTGATTACTTGCAATTACTTTCATGTGACTGGAAAATCTTTTCACATAAAATCACTGCTTCCTTTGCCTCTTTATTTTGATAGATTTGTAAAATACACTTTTATACACTGGGCTATTTGTTTGGTGTGGCCACATGCTACGTGCTTTACTCAACCTGGCATCCTATACTCATAAGATCAAAGAAAGTTTTGGAAAATGTGTTCATTTGATTTTCTATTAGCCAAGCTGTCCTTGTTCCCACTTCCACACGTCATTACGGCAGAGCCTCCCTACAGAGCTGCTTCAAAATCCTTCAGGCTGTCAGCAGTAAAATGCAACCAGAGACGAGGCGCAACAAGTAGACACAGAATCCTTACCAAGAAATAACACCAGAGCAGTGACTGTGCAGGTCTAAAGTATAATAATAAAGTAAAAAAACCATGAGAATAATCAAGGCCCTTGAACACACTTCAAAAAAAACTGTAATGATTCACACCAGGCAAACACGTGAAGAAACCCTGGATTTTGAATTGACTTCTTTTGGTCAAAGCACTGACGTAGGGAATCTTAGGACTTGGTTTTGTTGCTCCAAATTATCCATCCCCTCTAACTTCTTCATCAAATCCAGGAGTTTCTGCCTCACAGCTGACAAGACCAGAGTTTAGCTTGGAAAACGGAAACCGTTTGTGAGAACTCGATATCTGAAGCTGTGAGGGGAAAATGAGGTCAGCTGTTGTCACCATGTGTATCCCTGGTCTTCATAAGAGTTCAGGCTCAACTGTTGCTATGCAGAATTATTGTCAGTAAAGTGGTTGAGCTTCAAAGCAAAAATAACATTGAAGTATGACAGTATTTTACATATTATATGTAACTTCTATTTTCAGGACTTGCTATAGAATTGGAAAGATGAGAGTCTTTAGGGATGCTTTTTACAAGACATCACAGCAACAGCATTTTTACGCTTCTCGTTTTTTAATCTTCCATCCCTCGTTTTTCCCTCAGAAGAAAAGAGTACTCTGTTTGTTTTGCGTTAGATGACTGCCACACAGGAACTTTGTACTTCATGACCCACAAAACCTTTTGTCAAGGACATTGTTTTTCTGCGTGACCCTGATCCTTTTAGTAAAATCAGATCCAATAAAACTTTTAAAAGATATTTTGGACATTTTAGAACTTTGCTTTTTCATTACCAAATTCACAGGTGGGCATTTCAAAGAATATAACTTTAGCTCATCATGCCCACATCATACAGTCATGTGAAAAAATTAGGACACCCTGATTAAATCATCAGCTCTGTATTAAAAAATGTTCAAATATCAATGTCCAATCTTATTTAGGAAAATTTCTAAAAATATGTTTGCGCCTTTGACTGAAATTACGTAATTTTGTGTCCCTTAACTGTTTTAAGTGTGAATTGTCTGAACCTAAACATAAGCAAAAATTAAATTCTTTTGAAATTACATTAGATAGAAACTTATAAATAGGTTGAAAAGCATTTTTATGTCAAGTTAAATCACTTGGATCACTAAGTGATGTTCAAATTTGTTCAAATTAAGATGTTTAAATTAAACGTGTATTAGGGCTGAGTGATATATCGATATAACCAAATAGCTCAAACCTTTTGTTTTGGACGATTTATTTTTGAAAGTTTTAGATTTTATTTTCCAACCTCTCTGTTTTCTTGGACTTCTGTTGTTTGGAGTGAAGTGAGTCCATCTGTGTCTCGCAACGAGCAGACAGGAAAACGGCAGCAAGCAGAGGAGTTATTTCCAAATAAATAAATAAACGTGTTGCGCAATATTTACAAGTGCATGCAACACTTAAAGTGCCCCCATTCCCACTTCTGTACCCTTCTCTGTGTAGCGTTTAGCTTAGGCTGATAGGGCAGCAGACCATGGAGGTTTTTAACCAGATCCAAACAGAAATGGCGGATAAACCAGCTGGACTCAGCAGCAACAGAGTATAATAAAAAGTGTTAAGTCGGGGATATCAGTGTTATTACACACTGATGATATTACAATGCTAAATGCAATGTTAACGAGCTTCGGGCTTGTCGACAGTTTGTTACAACAAACTGGTTTAAAGTCGGACAATAGTTTCGCGGAGCCGATAAATGCAACAATTCATGGGATATTCATAAAACTGTATTCTCTAAACATAACAGACATGAATCCATTTTGAAGGAAACTTTATCTGCAGTATCAGAGCTGGGGTTGAGCTAAAAAAAAACAGCAACAGTAAGATAAGCAGAACTGCAAAGAACTGTAAAGACTTTAATGTCTGCAGTATTATTCCAAGAAAAAAAAGATGTTGATATACAGCCATAAGAAACAAACTAGGCCTGAACGATATGAGAAAAATCTGCTAAATGCAACACCTGTGTTTGAAACTGCAATGATGGTATGACAAATAGCAAAACCAAAATACTAATACATTTTCATTTATCATTATTTTTAAAAACAAAACACTTATAACATCTTTAAAATAAATTGGATGGACGGACGGACGGACGGACGGACGGACGGACGGATAAAAGAATGTGCAACGTTAAATTCTTCAGTCCTCGTCCCTCCCTCCCCTCACTGAGCCCGTTGTTTTTTTCTGCACAACAGACATCCATACACCAGGAAAATCATTGGATAGCCTCAAAAACTTGAACGTGGAAACGCATTTACTAATGTTTTTTGTAGAACTCAGCAAAATTAATGAACCAAATCTCGGATCATCCGCGTCTCATGAGTCAGACTCCTCCCACAGCCGGCGGGACTGTCTAACTTTTAAGACACACTTTTCATTAAGCATCAGGCAGCGACTTTAACACACGTTAAATTATAGGGGGTGGACGCAGATTTGATGCGCGAATTCCGTGCCGTTTGATCGGAAATTTGATTTCAATGAAGTGTGCTGGGGGGTGGGGGGTGGGGGATCTGCATTCGTCAAACCCCTGACAGACATGTTTTTTTCACCACAAGCACATCCTCCAAGGTGCTGCTCTCAGCCATAAGTCTTGTTCAGTCAAAAAGTTTTTTTCATACTCCCGCACCATGTAGAACGCGAGCATCTTGCATTAAAGGATCCAGTGATTGGTCAATGACAAGAAGAGCTTCATACCATTGGTTTAAATATAAAATAAAGCATAAAGGGTTATCTTTGATTTGTTACTTCAAACTACAACGAGATAGTTTAGCATGTGAGCATTTATCGCTATTTATGCCTGCTTTTGCGGTATGCATACCGCGCTGGGCTGATACCGCGATGACAATGAATTTGCTGTTTTTTGTGCAGGCCTAAAACAAACATTGTGTTTCTGCACTTTAAATGTTCTGGGTGAATACTCTATTCTGATTGGCTGCTGGGTGTTCCCTAAGACGGTTCAGGCACAATGTTCTACAGGTGCAGGCTTCTTTAAAACAAACGTATACTTCATGATCTAGACAAACCCAAACTGTCAGAGGTGAACTTTCTCTCTGAACTGATTCTTTATTTGACCTATCATGGCGTTCAGCATATATATCACTTTCCTTTGCCGCTGCAGGCGAGATCTGCCGGCTCAGCGATGGCATTGTGTTACCGTGACAACAGGTTGCATTACATATCAAATAGTCCGCCTTTTGTGAAAAAATAATAAACCTAGAAAATAACAAGAATAAAGTACTAAAAATCGACTGAATATTTATTTAATTTGTAAGTGACCATGTTATAAGCGGGATAACGCCCGACGAAGTGTGCTTTCAGAATTTGACGCATGCCACTGAAGCCTGAACCAGCGGAAGAAGGTTGTTAACAGAGTGTAATTAATCAGGATTAATATATATTAAGTGTTCATAGGCAGTCAGTTAGCCTTGATGGTGGATTTCAAAGCATTCATTCACTTCACATTCTCTGCATGTAACCTCTCTCAGTAGGATTACTTGAGTAGCAGCATTCCAACAAAACCTTATTCTCACATCTAGTCCATTTCAGTCTTGATCCAGTAACCCATTTTCCATCAAGGTGCTCTGGTTCCCCAGCACCTGACGCAGACCTTCTTTGGCCGGGCCACATCTGAGCCAGCATGACATGTGTTTCTCTCATATGATCTGAGGTAGGCAGTAGCGTTAAGGGTATTTCCCTTGTTTTGTTAAATAGCTTGCCATTGTTATGTTAATGTCTCCATCAAATCATATATATCATATATAGTCATATATAAATCCAGCCACTAATTTATCTACAGTGAAAAGTATTCAGACCCCCTTAAATTTTCACTCTTTGTTATATTGCAGCCATTTGCCAAAACCATCTAAGTTCACATTTTTCCTTATGAAGGTACACACAGCACCCCATATAGACCAAAAAAAAACTCAAAATCTTTGACATTTTTGCAGATTTATTAAAACATTTTGCTAAGTTTAACAAATCTGCAAAAATGTCAAAAATTCTGTGAACTTTAAAGCCTGAAGGCGGCCTTGCGGAGTGTGATCGAATACTAATTCAGCAAGGCTAAATCCAAGTGACCCTTGCAGAGAGTCCGGTGCAGCGTGTGGGAAGAATGGACTTTCTGGAGCTCATAATCAGACGCGTGTAGTCACCTGCGAGGGGGGAAACTGTCCATATTAGCACATGACGCAGTAACATAATCATGCTCAAGAACAAACAAAGGAACGCTGCCAGATGAATTATCTGCATATTTTTGGGAGTCCTCGCGCGTAATGGTCCAGTGTGAGTAAAGCTTGTGCTCTGAAATGCTGTGCCGATCTGTATGTTTTAGTTGCACTGAGGTGGGTTTCTGCAGTTACCCGGGATGTGGTATAGCTTTACCGCTGGCCACATTGTTTCCCAGAAGCACGGCTTGAAAGAATCACTATCAGAGACCCACCTGTGTCCCTCAAAATGCGCACAGCACATTCATATGTGGGCTTGGCGCTCCTGTGTCAGCAAAAAATGGTTGACAGTCAAACAAGCGAGGACTTCCCAAAGTTGCACAAGAACATTTTTACAGATTTAGGGCCTTGGTACACAAAAAAAGGCACACCAGATTATTAGGTGATTTTTGAAAAACGTTTAGGCTTTTTAGTGCCCCTTATTGGTGTGGAGAATGCGGCAGTTTAAAATTCATGGTGACAACTCAAGTTACTTCTCCTGGTATTGGTCTGATACAAATATTAAATATTGTACCAGCACATCCCTAATGCAAATGCAAACTAAAAACAGGCAACAACTCAAAGTAGTCAGTACATAGAGCGACACAGCACCAATCTATCCAATTCAGTTTATTCATAAAGCACATTAAACTTCCTTAATTACAATTGTTTTAGAGTCCTTTTGAGTTCAGATCATTCCAATATGAACAGACGTCTCATTAGCTGAATACCAGCCAAAAAAAAAGCATTTTCAGTGTAAATCACTGTACTGAGCAAGCAAAAGGTGACAGTGGAGTGAAATCTTCCTCCAAATGGACAAGAATTAATAATGTTTTTCTGATCTGTAAATGAGAGGAGATAGTGGAAGGCATCTTGATGTCTGCATGCATTGAAGTCTGTTTATGTTTTATGAATTCTACACTTGTTTACAAGAGAATAACTGTATTTTTGATTAAAGAAAACGTCTGTCAGCCACACATTACTTTTTTCACAAATTTACCTATTTTTAGAACATTTTTAAAAATGTGAAAGAAAAAAACGATAGAAGACAAATTAATACAGAAAAAGCTACACTAGCCAGTAGAGTGGTTCCATGCTGGATTATCTATGTTGTGATGAAACACTGGCCAACAAATGACTTCTGTTGTGAATGAACAGTTGTGTTTACAGCTAATCTGCTGTTTTCCGTTTTTATTTTTTTCCTCATCAATTGTATGCTTTGTGTTCTATCAAATGAGTTATGTTGAAAAAGTATTTCACACATTTCTTGAAGATTTTGCTTTGGTATGATTTCCTTTTCCCATTTAATTCCCTCCCTTCTCCAGACGGATTTACCACCACCCGCCTACCCTCCCAGAGATGCTTTGAGGTCATCTGGCTCACGTGCCGCCGTTTCCCACTGCAGCATGTGGGCTCAAAATTCCACCATTATCCCACCGTTTCAAATTGCATGTTTCCTGGCTCGAAAAAAGTGTGTGCACAAACACGTGCGTGCGCACAAGCTGCCTGCAGGAAAGAAGCGTGTCCATACAAACATGCTGGCTATCTGCTTACACAGACTATTATATACACATACACAAACAGAACTGGCCATTACAAACCAAAGCCCATGATTTTAACTGAAACTAGACTGAGCTGTAAAACAATCATCATCCAAGTGTTTCTACAGTTCCTGATGTTTGCTGTGAATTCACTGAAATTCTTTCGAGTCTTGCTGATTGCTAGAAGTATGAAGGAAGATTAATAAAATTATCGTATTCTGTGTCATCCAGAACATTCTTTTCTTTGAAGCGTAACTACAGGTGAATTTACAGTGCTTATTTCCTCATTTGCATCTGTGTGGGTCTGTTTGTGATCATGGAGGGGGTCTACTGGCAACAGACCCAGAACACATCTGATAAAGTGCTTGTAATCGGATCAACATCGAGAGTTAGGTTAACACCTAACACTGAAAAGACGACAAACAAAAGAACAAAAGTGATGAAGTTCGTTCTGATGAAAGGCTCCCTGCAAATTTCCTATAATCTCCTCCACCACAATAAAAATAATCTGCATGTACCTTTAAACTAAATCTATGTGCTCACAAGTGTTACTGCTACTTCCTGTGCTAAAGTATGAAACTGAATACAGGCTGCTAAGTACAGGCATCAGTTTTCACTAATGATCAACGACAGCATGCCAGTCCAGTGAAATGCATACAGGACCACTTTAGGACTGCTGTTGTTGTCTTCGATCCATCTGAACACTGATGGTTCACTATGGACAGAAATAAGTATTCCTCCGATTTGTGCGTGAGTAATCCTTGATTTGTGCGTAACTTTAGGTTTGTGCGTGCGTAATTCTTGATTTGCAACTCATAAAATACATTTTATGCATGAGTACAAAAATTTTTTAAAAATTGAAAAATACAAAGTACAATGTACACATGCACAACTTAAAAATACGACAGCTTGAAGCTAAATAGACGCACACATCTTTAAAAAATATGCACAAATCACTTGTTATGCACACACAAAACCACATTTACACGCAAATCTGATTTAAGACTCTTCAAGTCTCCCAGATTCATGCGTAAGTGATGCGTTTAAATGCTACTGGAATGCTGGGTCATTCTGATCAGTTTTCTGATCAGCCGCACTGAACTTAGACGGTGAATAAGATCTGGTGAAACTTTCTTGAACAGATATGCAGCTAATTAATATAAAAGAGTCTAAATAAGGATTTTTAAAACACTTGTCCTTTTAAATATAAAAATATTTTCCAAAATTGAACAGTTCCTCTCTACAGCGCCTCCCCCAACAGGGTCTCAGACACGGTTTTAAACAGACAAAGGTTTTAAATTATTGGACAACGGTCCACATGTAGCACAAACTAGGCTTTGACAGCAGCACCAGACCTAAGGACATTTTACAGAAAAGAAAAACTAAAATTTGTAAATGAAAAGATTATAGCTACTAATGTAATCTGGTTGATAACACAAAGCCAATTCAGTCCTGTACACGTTTCAAATCAATGGCAGAATTCAAATACCTCCCCTAACCTGCTGGCTATCCCCTATTGCTCCAATTGTAGGGGGATTTGAAGCTGCAGTGGTGTCAGAAAATGCTTTTGAGGAGGAGCCATAGAGACTTAGGGCCGACTATCCCTCCTCCTGTAGTGAAATCCAATGCGCTTGTGGCGCAGAGCATGCATTTTTTGCAGCTTTTAAAGTTATAAAACTGATGTTATGCATTTTCCGACGTTGCAGGCTAACGTAGATGACTGCCAACTACTGATGGCATCATCAAGCGGTAGAAACATCTGAATTTGAAGCCGCTATTTTTCCATCTCTCTCCACCTGGAGGGATAAATGTAGGGATACAAAGAAGAAGAAGAAAGCGTAGGGAAGTAATTTGTTTTGTCCTGAACTAAATTATTTTTTACTAGCTCAGGTAAATACATTATCCACTTACAGACAGCTTAAGTGTCAAACAGGATGCAATCTGAGCTAAATCAAACCGCTATCAGAAGTCCAGTCACTGTAAGGGTTTGGTAGACGTTGTCATTCATTCTAATCCTTGTCAGTTACTATTCAAAACCATGATTGCTGGCAGCCAATGACTATGCAAATCCTTTGGACTGAATCAGTGGCCATTTATTTCCATTTGCAAAAGAGACACACCATACAGTAAAACTGCTTACCACTTTCAGAAAGGGCTTAGAGGTCAGATTACCACGTAATGGAAGGAACAGCTGCAGTCTCTCTGTCAGTTTGAGTTTTCCAGCGTAACAATCCCACAATTATCATGGCAGCAAACAATAGCATATTGTACAATCTCTGAATGTAGAGGTTTCATGACAAGAATAGTAATGGTTGTAGCAGAAGCAGCGGCAGCACCAGCATATATCCTTCAAATTACAGTGACATTTAGGTAACCCTGTTTTTAAACTTAAAATGTCTCGGATTATTACCTTGGTTTATGTAGCATTGTATTAAAAAAAGTGAAGACATCAGACCTATCATCAGACCTATGATCATTGATGGACAAAAGCCCACCTAGATGATAATAATGAAGAAAAATCAAGACAAAACATTTTCTACTGCAAATTTGCAGTTCTTCTGTAAAATCTTTTAGGAAAGTTCTGCACTGTCCGTTATTCCAACTGTTAATTAAAACAATCTGTAAATTTGTGCAACATATTAAAGTACTCATTAGCATGATGAGTGACACTGAGGGAATTATGTAAAGAAAGCATGACAAAAAAGTCTGCCCCATAAGGCTGGACGGCAAAAACACAGCACAGGGACAAATCTGCTGCTGCTGCTGCTGCTGCTAATGGTCAATTCATGATAGATCTTCCACACCTCACACACTGCACCACCACAAACACCTCCACTGTCCCGAGTAGCTACACCACTTCCACATCAGCTTTGAGACTGCCAAATATCACAAAAAAGGAAGGAAAGCCACAAATATAAAACACAAGAGCACTTTATTTTTCTGTTTTCTTGTTTTTGCATATGCATATGACAACAAAGGCTTTGAGCTTTAAATGTTAAATCACTAGATGACCTGAATTTCATCCACCTAACCTTCATTATTTAAAGTTTGTATTTTGATCTATTCAAAAACTATCCATTTAATTACAAAGCTGAATTTGTACCCAGTATTTCAAAATAAACCAATATTTACCTAAAACTCTTAAAACTAAATGTAGCCAAATGCATTGAAAGTAAGACAATTTTTCTCACAGACTCAAACAAAAAAGAGTGAAATAATTTTTTGGTATGTATAATGTATAAAGATTTATAAAAATCAACATTAATTAAAAAAATTCAACATTTTGCTGAAACTGCTAATTGTAAACCGTACAAAGACTCCTTTTAGCCATAAGGGGAACAATGACATATAAACCTTAGTAGTATAATCATGACGTACAAGTTCCCATCCATCTTAGCTTATGCTTGTGCTACAAACTAAGCTCACAGAAATGCTAGAATTCATTTTCAGGACATTGCCATCCTCCAACAGTTGTCATGAAAAGTGACGCACATTAACAGCTATCTGAGTCGCAGCACTACATTCACCTGACAAAAATAAATGTGATTGCAGCTGTTTGAGTACAAACTGTTGATTGATGTTGCAAACACATGGAATGGTGTACACGTGTTCCAGCATTTGTTTGAGGAGTTTTCTGGAATCTGGCCAACAGTTTTAATTTTTTATTTTTGGCACCAATTTCACATTAGCTAACTGAAAGAAGACGTTCAACACTAATAATTATGACCTACCTTGTATAAACTAAGGTGCAAGATCAAGTGAATTCAACAGTAAACACTCTAGGTTCACACTACACAACACTGGATAGGGCTTTTGAATTAGAATGATGTGTCAGCTTGCAAAGTACATGTTTTTGTACCATTTAGGTGGTTGTATTTTTTTTCTACAGTTAAACTACAAAAACTACTTTTCAATTATCTGGAGTCAGACAATGTTAGCAAGCAGTGATTGGTCCGAGTGGGTCTGAGTCCACGTCTCTCTGGAAACCACTCTGGGCAGTCAGGAGTAAGCTGGTTGGAAGTCTCCACCCCTTTCACTGAGAGCAGGATCGGAAAAACCTGTCAACATTTCAAACCTTTGAGGTGGGGGCCGGCAGGCACCACATGTTTTTATTGAGGCATCTGATTGGTCAGTTTATAACTTGAATAACTTATTAGCGATAAATGAAAAACATGTTTAAAAAAACATGTTATTAAAAAAAGGTACCAGAGCAAGAAGGGTTATTCTGATAAACCGAATGACTGAGTAAGAGCTGTTTATTTCTCTATGGAAGTCTTTGGGATTTTGGCTTCTTGGAGCCTGTCGGCACTTCCTGTTTGGAAAGTCAGGGGGGAGGGGGTCTTTCAGTCCAGTTCTCTTATTTGGTAAATGTTTTGGACCCGACCTGGTGATCACCTTATCAATAGGTAACTGACCAAAACTGAGTCTCTGATTGGTTGATGCATTTTCTTCACTACAGTTCCATTGTTTTAACTCAGGAGGCGTTGTGACTCTTGCTGCCAGACCACCACACCTGACCGTCAAAACACAGCGCAGTGCAGGACCTTTTGAATGTGTATGTACTTTGACTGAACATTGAAACTGGATGCACCTGAAGTCTGAATTACGTTCTGCATGAACGCAGCTTTAGACTTTCATCTGTTAGCTTACTATAAACCTTTTTGGTCACACACAGGAAGTCTATCAGTCGGTATAAACACTAAACTACCATACTGTATTGAAAGATGGATCAATGTGTAGATGAATCATAAAATTAACATCCAACCCTCTGAAAAAACATGTCTCTTGATTTTGCCTGAGCTCTCTAGAAGATGTGAAATACTAGGGAAAGGTGACACACTGTCCTCCACCAGCCTCAACACAACCTCAACTGCATTCCTGTACTGCCAAAGTCAGCATAGCTGGACAAAAATCCTCTGCACGCTCCTTTCCTGTCTCACAGCCCCCTGCCGTGATTCACTTCACTCCTTCAAGAAAAAGTGTGAACTTTTTAACAGGAAAAACCCTTTAAATGACCAATGATCTGAACAGATTGCAACAGCAACATAGAAGAAGTTGACATAGTCAAGGAAAAGGTAGAAGTGGGTAAACTTGTGTCCTATGAGTGTTTGAGGTACAAATGCATGTGTGCAAGTCACTGGCAGCATTACAGACATCTGCTGTGGAGGTCATGTTACAGGCTGTGTGGAACCAATCAATGGAGCCAGCAGCAGAACACCCTCCCTCCCTTCATCGGCTGCACTGGGACTGGTAATTCACTCTCTCCATTTCTCTCTCACACACAGCGAGCCTTCACAGGCCGAGTGTGACTGTGCGCACACACACACACACCCACGCACACACCCACACACACACACACACACCCACACCCACGCACACACCCACACACACACCCACACCCACGCACACACCCACACACACACACACACACCCACACCCACGCACACACCCACACACACACCCACACCCACGCACACACCCACACAGACACAAACAGACACACAGACTTATCATTCATACGAGACCCGAGACCCGCTCCAAACATACTCCCACCTTTTGCACAATAGCATACTTTCAAGCCATTACATTTACTATCAAATCCATTTACACAAGCAAGTACACCCGCACAAACAACAAATGGATGTGCACTTGAAAGCCACCACACACATGTTGAGAAAGAACCTTGCCCTACATTCTCAAGGAATAATCTCATGTTACATCTCGACTCACTGGCCTTCGTTAAAGCTGCATGCAAGTCACTCAGGCCAGCATGTGCAGTCCTGCAGGGACAATGCACAGGAAAATATTTCTGACAAAATACAATCCTCACACCTTTTACAGCCAGATTACTGTGCATTGTAATGAGACATTTGTTTATGTCTATGAAAAACAACCTTTAATGACGCTTCCCTCCCGCTCTAAGAGCTGCACTTTTGACAAGTTCTGCAGTCTGAGAGGGAGCTCAATCTGTTCCAGATGTTCTGTTTTTGGTGGAAGAGTAACTGAAACTAGCTTTGAACACTAGCTTTGCTCACATGCACACCACATTCCAAATACAGAGCTTCATCTGCATGAATGTCATATTTTGAATATCCCTTTAAGGTATTTTTGAATAATTTTACCATTTTCATTTTCCAGTTTATGTTCTGATTAAAACACTGTCAGAGACACACAACATGGAGGATTTGTCGGACAGCGTTTCTTTTGTCTGTTCGTTCAGGAGATCATCGTGTTACTAAGTCATGTGCTAAAATTGACAGTTTTTCCCCGCGCAGGTGAAAACTGCCATGGAGCCGTGTCCAATTACGAGGGCCTCAGAAGTCTGCGCTCCCCACACGCATGGCCACGCGCCGCGCACATCTAGCCAAACTTTTCGCACATGTTTTTCCAGTATGTTAGCTGCACGAGACTCTCTGCAAGAGTCACTCGGATTTAGCCCTGCTAAGTTAGTGTTCGATCACAATACGCAAGACCCCCTTGAGGTCTTAAAAGAAAGGTCCAAAGCTAAATGAGCGCGCTTCTTTGTTCACGGGAGCAATGGATGACAGACGCCACACACTTTTACTAAGACTGTGAGGCAGCGCCGGACAAGTTCCGCCACGACGTGTGAATGGATTGTGGAAACCTAGGTTGAGAGGGAAGCCGCCATGTTTGATTACGCAGCTGTTTAATTCAAACACAGATTTTTTGTAGAAGATTAATTAAAAACAATATGAGTGAACTGTTAAATTGTTGAATAAAGCTCATCTAAACTCACCGTTTTGCTTGAGTTACTTTTTTTTTAGCCTTAATACGTTGCACGTTGTGTATTGGTCAAGTATAAAAATAGACCCAGTCATTAAGACAGTGCCTAATAATATGGCACACCTTATGATGCAATAAATACAAAACTCCTGCGCTGTTGCGTTACTGGAAGTTAGGGCAGGGCGATAGTGAAATTTTTAAATCACGATCTTGCTTTTTTCATATCAGGCGATAACAATTTATATTACGATATAAATTAAATAACTATATCAGTCAAATTAGAGAAATTAGACTGATTAGGCTCATTAGAGAAATGTGTAATCATGAGCAGGTTGTTTAGATTTAAATCTTTTTTTCCTATCATACTTTAAACATAACAGATGTACTGAAGGAACATGATGAAAAGTCTTTTTTTCCAGAAAACTAAAAAAAGGCATAAATATTACAAACTAAACTTTTTTAAAAAATGTTCAGATTGTTTTTTTAGGGAAATGAAATAGCATCAAAGTGATTTATAAATAATATGAACACGTCTTTACTGTCATCTAACTGCAAATCAAATTCAAACGTGCTGAGAAAACAAGGACAGATTTAGTAGAGATTTCTTAATCCTGCCTCCAGATGATCACATTTGATTACAAATTAGAACAAAAAACGTCTAAAAGCAGTCAAATGTTTTGGGTTATTGTCATTATTTACCATTATTGAAATTAAAGCTGCAGCTTTAAGGAGGCGGGAGGATTGAGCACAACATCTGAGAGGTCACAGTTTTCAGTGTAACACAGATTCTGTTATGCTACACAGACGCTGCTAAAACATTGGAATCAATCTGTTATTGTTTAAAAAATGAATGTTCTATGAATTAATCTTGTTGTATTTATCCGTCGCGTCTTTCGTTCGTGAAAATACTGATCAGCTTTAAACCAGTCCATGATAACACAGTACAGCTAGTTAGCACTATAGCATTAGCGGCTAACAAGCTAGCCTCAAAGCATCAGTGTCTAACAACAGCGCTGTCTCTAAATCAACACATTTTTTGAATCTGTCTGTTGCTGCTTTAAATGAAGCAGCTTTATCGACCAGTTCTGACTGGATCCTGTTATAAATCGCCACTAATTTTGATGTTTTATCAGCCAAACTAAACGTTGCACAGGTGAAGTGACCGCAAGGTTGGAGTGATGCGTCTGGTGTTGCGTGTGTTTTGTTTACCTCTCGTGCAGACGGATGAGGAGGAGAGGACAAAAAGAAATTCACCAAAAGAAGAGCTACTGAACCTGACAAAGTTTACACAAACATTTACTCTCCATGTGGTTACTAACCCTCTAACTTTTACTTGCCAAAGAGGAGAAAATGCTCACGACTGGCGAGTGTTAAT
Source organism: Oryzias celebensis (assembly GCA_014656515.1). Taxonomy (NCBI): domain Eukaryota; kingdom Metazoa; phylum Chordata; class Actinopteri; order Beloniformes; family Adrianichthyidae; genus Oryzias; species Oryzias celebensis. Next base: position 38,055,126 of record BNCR01000001.1, on the reverse strand, counting down.
TTCTTCAAAATAAAAGTCTATCACGATAGGCTCATTTTACAATCAAGTAAAAGTACTTAACGATAAATAATGTACTTTGCAGAATAAATAAAATACTTTAACTGCAATTGATTTTCTTTGTTTTTTGGGATAAAGCTGAAAAGCTCAAGCTGAGATGGTGCATTCATGTGAATGGCTAGAGGCCTTTGCCGGCACAATGGTTTCAAGTAAAAGTACCTTCTATCGTACCAGCCTGACTGAGTACCAGCTATCGTTTTATCGCCCAGCCCTACTGGAAGTCAATGAAAAGTATTATTATGGCAGAATATTTTCTTTCCCAGATGTGTTTTTCTCAAACAGGGGTTATTTGGAATTTGACCTTTTTTCGGATAAAAGCACTTTTTTCTGTGGCAGTCTTATTCGGAATACGAGTGTTTGGGATAACATGTTGATAAGTTTATATGAACGTGGTAACCTCCGTATAATTAGCATGTCACTCCAGTGTGATTGTTTATGGAATCGGTGTGTATCCATGAACATTTTGTCACTGACAAATTGTGTTGTGGGAACTAAATGAACCAATAATCATGTTTGTGTTATGTCAGACATTATAGTGAAAATGTTTATTTGACCCATTGTCTCTAGTAAGCCCAACAACTTTTGACATGTTCTGCAGTCATCAGATTTTTAAGTTCTATCTCAAGACTTTTTCTCACAAACACCTTCATTTCTTTACATTCGAAAAACGTTTCCTGGCAGCAAAGACGGCTGTAACATTGGATGCAAAACTAAGGACCCCAAGTAGTAGAAGTGTTTAAAAGATTAAAAACTAGCACAGACTTTGCCTGACCACAAAAGCAGCGTTTTTTCAGAATTCTTGTTTTATTAATTGTATTAAAAAAAATGTAAAAAAAAAAAAACAAAACAAAACAAAACATGGGAGTGAATTAAAACTAAAGTATTTTAAAAAATGTCTAAAGCACCATTTAGGGAGGTTTTGTGGGCTCTTGTTCTGAGTTTGGGTTACAGATTGTTCTATCAATAGGGCTTGAGGTTCTTGAGTTAGTTGTGCATCTCTAAAGCATTTCATTTTCTAAAACCGTTTTGTCCCTTACAGGGTCACTGATCTGCTGGAGCCTAACCCGGCCACTCGTGGGCGAAGTCAGGCTACCTACTTGACAGGTCGCCAGTTTGTCGCAAAGGCCAAAATCACCCACACACACTCACCTTCACACCTAGGGACATTTTATAGTAGCCAATTACCCAGGGTTAATCTCTAAAGCAGATGAATAAAATTGAAATAAAGTTTTTTCCAAGTTTTGAGAAAATCTGTCAGGAAATCTCCAGACTGTTCGTGGATTGATCATGTTCCCTTTTTTAAAATGTGAGAGCAAAAGCTGTGTTTTGTCCACAGCGTGTTGAAACAGAGTTTCCAGACACTCTTTCAGTGTTCTTGTTTTGGCTTAAAGTCATTACATAACTGTTTCCCCAAAGTTTTCTTTTTGCTTATTTGAAATAACGTATTAAAATATGTGTATTTGATTATTTTGTCAAGTTATAAGGTCATTTAAATGTTTCAAAAGTAATTTGACAAAAGGGAAGGAAGAAACTTGAGCAGCTTTTCTTCCTGTTTTTCATGATAACTATGGCAGCTGTGCCTCTAGATCAGCTGCAACAGTGTACTGTAGCAATCTAAACACAAACTTTGGACTTCACACACTTCATCGCAGCACATGCAGTCAGACACAAATGCACAAACACACAAAATCCTGACAATGCACATTTCAGAGTGTATTCTAATGTTCCAATAAAACGATAGCTATCGATATCGCGATAGTACTTTTTCTCTATAGTTAAAAAAAAAAGCCTAACACAATAGACTTTTATTTTGAAGAGTCTGAAATTAACACTCGCCAGTGACGAGCATTTTCTCCTCTTTGGCAAGTAAAAGTTAAAGGGTTAGTAACCACATAGAGAGTAAATGTTTGTGTAAACTTAGTCATGTTTATTAGCTTTTTCTCAGCATGTTTAAGTTTACAGGTAGTTAACATTAAAGACGTGTTCAAACCATTTATAAATTACTTTGATGCAATTTCCTTTTTTAAAAAAAATTTAAAATTTTCATAACAGTAAAATGACTGAAGTATTTCTGTGTAGAACAGTGTTAGAATTTGGCTGATAAAATACATGTTTGGCCGGTAGATTTTTTTAATCAATCGGCCAACTTGACCAGTGTTAAAAAATTAAATTTCACTCCTGTGTGGAGGTATTTTAATGATTTGAAATCTGACAAACACAGAGTAACATACACTGCAAATTGTACAGAAGACATGTTCTTCTAAAATCCCACCAACTTTTTTATCACCTGAAGCAGTTCCACCAAACATGTTCAATCTCAGACTGAAATAAACCAGAATTCTCCAGAAAAACAACAAAGTTCAGACTTTCACAGCAGCAACAGTCTAAACTACCAGAAGAAATTCAGATAATTTACTTTTAGTTTCTAGATTATTAACAGGATGTTGATAAAAATGTTTGTCGATTTGATGTTTGTTCTGTAAAACTTGAAAACATTACAATTTATTTGTAGAATGAATGGTTTGTTTTTAAATGGAACTGATCAACAGTTTAGTGTTCTGTTTTATTCATGGTCTCTTTTGAAACTTGAAATATGCCTTTAAAACTTCTGCCTTTTTTTTAAAATAGTTTTCTGGAGATAAAAACTGTTGCATCATGTTCCTTCAGTACATCTGTTATGTTTAAAGTATGATAGGAAATAAAGATTTAAATCTAAACAACCTGCTGATGATTACACATTTCTCAAATGAGCCACAGAGCGTTCACATTTGACTGATGAAGTTGTTTGGTTTACATTGTGATATAAATCGTTATTGCCTGATATGGAAAAAACAATACTGTGATAAAGAATATTTCACTATCGCCCAGCCCTAGTTTCAACACATGCTTTAAAATTATTTGACATTTGTCACAAGAAAAATTCAGTTTATTTCCAGCCAGCTGTCAGTTTGTTCAGAGGCTCCAGCCTGTTGTAAATGCTGCTCAAACAGGGGAGGAGGGGGGGGTAAATCTAACCAATGTTAAGCAAGGGTTTAAATATTAAAGTTAACAAGGCTGACCTAAAAAAAGAAATACAAACAGCTTAAGGTAAGTCAAAACCTTCTTAAACTAAAAAAAACCTTTTCCAAAGGAAACCATTTTAAAATGAGATGATTTCTTCTGAAACTCATTACTCTACAAAGCCACGGTTCTACTTCTTTCTATATTCACAGGTTTTAGTGCCCTGTTTGAATCCACTACGACAACCACGCCTTACAACTCAGCGTCAGTGTGTGAAAACACCAGACGTAAGAGAGTTCAGTCACACCCAAAAAACACATTAAACACATTCTGTTTGTATGTGTTTAATACTGCTGCTAACTCCCAACTCTACTGCGCTTATTTTATAAGAACGCAGCCTGATCTGAATATTTCCAAGAAACAGTAATGGAGCTTACACAAAAAGTGTAATGCAGCACATCCCGGTGGTGGGCTAAGCCTGACTGAACAAGTGGCAAGGAAAAAAAAACCCAAGTGAATTACTAACCTGAAAGATCAACGAGCATCAATGAATCAATTGGCTTATCTAATTTCATTTATACCAGCCTTTTCCCCAAGTAGGGCCATGAAGGTGCTGGAGCCAACACCAACAGACTGCAAGCAAAGGCATCGTAGACTGCACACTCATGGATCAACATACTCAAAACATTTAAGAAATGAAAACAAAAAATAACAGAACAGTTGACGAGAAAAATTTCCCATCAATCTCTCTAACCAATCGCCAGCCTCTTGGCCCCTCCAAAGCATTCTGGCTAATGCAGTCATCCCTCATTCGATTGACTGCTTAGTTTCGATCCAGAACGTCTAATGGTAAAAAAACATACGGTTGATAGAAAATGTCAACTGATAGTGAACGGGATTGGATTCACAGGTAACAATGCTGAGGGAAAACTGGGCATGCCGCAGGATTCCTGTCACATCTTTAGTCCAACTTTAAGAGATTAGGTTAACAGTGAAATTTCCTTCCTGGTATTGTGTCCCAATAGTTAAGAAGTTGAGTCATGGCACCTGGACTTACAGTCTTCTCTTCTTAAAACATTTCACCTTACAGCCATCATCATTCCGCCACTCATTTAAGTAGCTTCATCAGTCAGATGAGTTTTAAAACGTTTCAATAGTCCTCAAGTCCAGATGCCATAAATCAACTTCTACGACCTCACCTGCATCCAGTCCAGCTCTGGTGCAGGCGCCGGAGAGGTCTAGCTATGGCAGATGACTCACATTTCTACGAATGACTGCGTGCTGCAGCCACAGGCTCTGCTGCTGACTCCACGGACCTCCAAACCCATGTAGGTTATTAATAAACAAACTCATTCCGCCATGATTTTGAATTACATGAACACCCCCCCCCACCCCCCCAATCACCTTTATTCGATGGGTAAGCACGGAACTTGTATTTCTACAGGCTTGTTTGTTTTATATAGGCTTAAATGTACATATTTGACGCAGAAAAAAGGTTTTATTTTTAAAATGTACTGGATGCACTTTACACTTGTTTGCATGATTTCTGGTTTAGGTTATTATTTGTCCCAAATTCACAAAAAAAGTGTTCAAGCACGCTCCGGCGTCCGGCCAAAAATTGAAGCCAATGAAACGGATTCGGGGCGCCGGAGAGAACGGACGGCAGAGGCTGGGCCAGACTGGATGCAGTGTGAGTGTCTCTCGCACTCTGGCGTCCACACCCCAGCTGGGCCGGATGCAGTGTGAGCCCAGCGTTACTCTGATGCATTGTCAGAGAAAGTTCTTAACAAAAAGATCATATGGGAGAAAGTAAAAATCTTTATGTAAAACAAGAATTAGGGCTTGACAATCAATACATTTGATTGATTAATTCAACTTTGTTGTTTTAGACGATTTATTTTTTGGGAAAATTGAGGTGTTATTTTCCTAACGCTCTGCTTTCTTGGGCTTCCATTGGTCAGAGTAAGGCTAGGTCGCCCGTCTTTCGCAAAGCGCAGATGTGAAAGCGGCAGCTAGCATAGAGGAGTTTTCTCCACAAGGCAGAGAGCATATATGTCTATGGCAGGGGGAGAGGACCAACAAATGTTTTGCAACAAAAACAGGTGCATGCGGAGCTATACCCCCCACCACCACCACAGACACACAGATAAGCCTATACTGATCACCTGCGGGTAGTGTTTAATTTTGGCTGATGAAGCAGCGGGACATGAGGCAATTTTTAATAGGATCAGAACTGGGGAATAAGCCTGATGGACTTAGAGCAGCAACAGAACATTTAATAAAAGTGTCGATTTGGAGACAGCGATGTTGTTGCACATTAGGGGTGGGAATCTTGAGGCACCTCATGATTCGATTTTGATTCAGAAGGCAACTGTTGAAGCTTCAGTTTGGCTTCCAGACATTATCTGAGTTTGGAGGGCATGAGATTTTAGCTGCCAGTCTTTGGTTATCAAAGAGTAATTATTGTGATGTGGCGATTGAAGTCCAAGCGTCACAAGTTAATGCTGATCTGTCGACTTTCTCAACCGTTGCCATGACTTCAGCTTTCATCTCAGTATATTGCGCTGGGTGGACCATGTCGGTGAAGAACAGACGAGAAGGGATGTTCTATCTCGGCTCTAACATATGGAGAAACGTGTGGAGGCCATCATTCTCCACCACAGTAATACGGTCTCAAGCCCTTTGCTATAAAAGCTCAAAGCTTCAAAAACATTCATTTAGGGGAGAACCAACAAGTATTGTATTTTCCTTTATAAAATAACCATAAGATCCACATTTAAGTGACAGAAAAAAACACTAAAACTGTTTTTTTTTTTTGCTTTAGAACAATGTGTTTTTTCATTGCTGTAGTAAATTCAAAGCACAAATGCATTAAACTGCTAAATAATACGACTGTAATCAGCATAACAAGAGTTCAATAAAAGACCATTAAAATACAATTTCAGTCATGTTAATCTATAAAACATTGGGAAATCTAAACAGGAACATTTTTTCAATTTGTATGTCATTGCAACATAGAACAAGAACAAATAAAAACTCTTGCGGTTTACATACCATTCAAACAAAATAGCAAGTTCTGTTGATTCAATTACAACATAAACAAAAAATTAAAGAACATTCAGACTCGTTTAATCCCCAACGACATTCGTTTGAACCCACTAACATTATTATTCCCTAGATAATTCTCTAATTTGAATAAAAAAAAAAAATAATGACGACATTTATCACTTTCATTTTTTCAACCGATTTATGTCAAAATTAGAAGAGCAAAAGACAGAATACAGAACGTGAGAGGCGGAGAATAAAGCTTGTCAACTTAAACCATACTTCCATAAGGTAACAGGAGTTAACTTGTTTAATTGCAATTCACATTCCAGCTGACGCACGTCAAGAACTGACTCCTTCAATCCTAGGTTAAAGTACAGTCCATTAAAACTGAAGGCATGAAGCTAAATGAAATGTTTCAAACACTTAATACGCTGTCATTTCAACTTGCAGATGGCTCAGTTTTTAGGAAAATATGCATCTTTTTTGGTTTTTTGTTAAACAGAAAATCATTAACAAGACACTAATCAAATGACAAGTCAAAAACGCAAACAAATTAACAACCATAAAAGAAAAACAATGTTAAAAAGTGCAAGAAAAGTAAAGTCTTTAGTTCTCTTCTGACTCCACATCTTTAAATGATCTATTCCTTTATGCTTGTAAAAGGATGTTTTTAAAAAAACGGGGAGGGCTGTCCAATGTTAACCTTGAACTGTTAAAGCTACGATTTATGTGAAAAGTGCAAAGAGAAGAAAAGGCAGTAACAAACTCTAACTGCAGTCTAAGAACTGCACAGAAGCAAGTCATTTCTAAAAGTTCCTGGATTACAGATTCACTTTACAACAGGAAATACTATTATATCTCACAGCAGATTAGAGTAGCACCAGAATAGAATTAAAAGGCACTGGTTACCTCTACACTAACATCCTAATGTTTGTTATTTAGTTTACAGAAATCCTTTTAAAAAACCTAAGTCTTAAATTGTATTTTCCTCACCCCAAGTGTTCCGCTGGAACTTGGAACAGGTCTTCAGTTGGTCAATTCTTTGCAACAACTCACACGATCTGATCAACATAAACCCCCAAAGAAGCAACCTTCTTTAAATATATCCACACATTTATTGACTCGTGTTGTTCCTTCAGCTGAATGTCTGAAAAGACCGCCGCCGACTGTTCACCACATTCTCTGGGTGATCGTGGAGGAACGGCACAAAGGAAAAGGATCTGAAAAACAATTTTCAACTGGATAGACTGACTGCAGGCTAAAATAAAGCTCTGAAAATGTGGATTTCTAATAACAGAGGAAAAAAAACAACAAATGTATACAAGTGGTGCCTCTTATCGTGGGAGTTTGTTCTAAAAATAACCCCTGATAGGAGAAGTAGTCATCTTAATTCTTTTGCAATAATTATAGATGTTTTAAGGCTGTGAAACCCTGCCCTACACTCTAGACACTTTTCATAGACAGATGAACATTTTCACACTTTTCTCTCTTGTTTAGACTCACAAAGTTCAATCCTTCATAGAAAGATAAGTCCAGTTTTATAGAATGAAGATTTGTGTAGATTTGGCTAAGTGCCATGCAACTTGATCAACAAAGTCTACAGCCAATCAGGACACAGAATGCTGTTCAAAATAAGTTTTACAAATCCAAAATTCACTTTAAAAAAATCTACATAACAGCCATACTGCGAATGGTGAGACCATCAAGTATTTTTAATTACTTGTTAGCGTACAGGTGAGCAAACAGTCACAGATTCTGCCAGTTGTCCAACTTCTCTCAAACGTTGAGGTCTGTAATATGGGTTCTTGTTATAAGGTGTGTTGGTAGAAGTCTGTTAGGTGGCCAACCCAAGCACTTCCACTCAGAAAGGTCGCCATGTGCACTTTCTAACTCAACAACCTCATTTCTCAGAGTCTGCTTTAGAACAGGGAAGGTCACCTGTTCCGAACAGAAACTGTTTTTTTCACAGAGCTGTCAACCTTCCATCCTTTGTTTTAGAAACCATCTACAGACATTTTCACATTTACGGAGCATTAAAACCCGCTTATTGTGTGTGCCGTCTACATTGCGTGAAGGGTCACATAGGTCAGCTGGAGCTTCACTCAGCAGACATTCAGTCAGAGGAGGGGTTCACCTTGGGCACTTTCCCAGTCTCTTACAAAATACTGATAGTACATTTGAAAAAACTGTTTGCTTTCTGCCAGCTATCAGCTGCAGAAAGTCACCGCATGCTTACAAACACAATCTACCAGCACCAATTTTAGCTGCTGCTTTTTCTCTGTTGATAAATTATTGCTGCGTCTATTTACAACCTTCTCTTACCCAAATCATAATAAATAAAAACGTATAAATAGGCATACAGACTGTAACAAAATCCATTTGAATTTTTACTTCATTTGCATTTGCTTTTTCAAAGTAATGTCAATATTTCTGGGGTGAGAAAGGTCAGAAACGTGGCCATTTAAACATGTGTTTCTGGTGTGTGTGCGTGCGTGAGATGGGGGGGGGGGCGTCTTATGCAATCTCTGGTCATAACGCATAATAAATAAATAATAACAAAGCAAAACTAAGTGTGGACAAACAAAAGAAAAATGAAACAAATGTGTAGATCATCACCAATAAAAATACAGTTAACCACTGTAGATGTTTTTGTAGAGACAGAACGTGCAAATGCACCTCTATGCTTTCATTTTGTTTTGATAAGGTACATACACTATAGTCAAAGGGAACTGAACCTGGTTGATTTGTGTTTTACTCTGAAAAAGGAGAATATCTGTTCGAATGAGGGGAAGAACAGGAGGGGGCGTTGCCCCACGCCAATGGCCCTCCCCCACAACTTAGAAGTGAATTTTTGATGAACTGCCGCTCTGCAGAAACTCTGTCTGTTATGTATATCTCAGTAGAAGTCTATGGAATTTTGGCTTCTTGGAACCAGCAGGTACTTCCCATTTGGAACGTGAGGGGGGAAAAGGTCAAGCAGTCCAGTGATTCTATAGTCTATGGTCCCTCCCTGATTGGTCAAAGTTCAGTTGGTTTAACTTTCCACATGCGTTCAGTGGCTGTGTATTTTGTACGTACAGCCTGAAAACGGTCGTACAAACATGCGCAGCTATGTGTGACCGCAAGAGTTTTGAAAGTAGAAGCCCGAAAAAGACGATCTTTGCACGTTTACATAGACACTTCATTAAAAGTGGCCAGTCTTTACACTTTTCAGCGTGGCTGAAGGCGGTGTGACCGTAGCTGGAAACTACTCCTGAACTGTCAAAACATTGATGCAAATGTTCACAGAAGCAGCAGTGTGATTTGTACACTCAAAGAGATGTGTACTCTGTGTTAAATTATAGTTATTTAAACATATTTTACAATTCTTGAAAGCTTAATAATTTAGATTTAAATTGTAATCTTCTACAAACATTTTTTAACAGACAATTTTTATTTTATTTTCTCAGTTGTAATAAACTTAAAGTTATTTCCAACAGAAACACGTGAAAATATTGAAAATACTGTGGTTTCTAGCAGAGCGTGACTGCAGATCCTCTCTGAGCTCGCCCCGTCGGATTTTCTGGCTTTGCAGAGCAGAGCTGCAGTCTGGGGCTGAAGGAGTTAAGTTCTGTGCAGTGGGTGAACTCAAAGGAACTGCTATTCACGTGGCTAAGCTACTGTTGCTATGGGAGAAAGGCCAGACGGAGCAGAAAGGAACCTCTCTCTCTCTCAAACCAAACCATTAATAAGAGTACACAGCTCTTCAATTCGCTCCCGCTCCTTTTCTTCATTTTTTAAATGGCATGCAGCCTTTCACAAACCCCTCTCTCCTCCCTTCATCTCTCCATCTCTCATCTCTTTCTGCGTTTTAGTAATATCAGAATGCCAGTGAGGAGTTCTAAACAGCACAAGGGCAGTAGATTCTAACAGCGAGGAAGCCAAAAGAAAATACCGCCAGCCACCCAGTCTTGACAGAAAAACACAGGACTTTTTATTCTTGGCTTTAAGCTTTTTAAACAAAAGAAAAACTCAATCAAAACTCAACTGAGAAAGACAAAGAGGTCCTGGTTGATGGAAAACACGAGAGCAGCAGCTCTGGATTCAAACCTTAAAACACATCAAACGTCCATCATTTCATACAGATTTCTTGATGCTGCTTTGAATCTGCTGGACTTAAAAAGCAAATTCAGGCTTACTTGAAGGCTTGAAAAGTTTTTGCTTGTTTCTTTTTTCTTATTTGTTTTTCTTAAAGCAGGACATACCTTAGGTATGCACCCAAACAATGAGGAAACCGTTTTTACTTTGCTTTTTCTTCAGTCCAACAGAGCTATAGGCCAAAATCTCAATAAAACACATAACGGCCATCTGTGTACAAAAAAACCAAAGGAATTAGAAAACAAAAAGTCAACTGCAGCCCCAAAGAAACTGCTATATGTGCAAGCTCACAAACATCCAAAGAAAACTCACTTGATGAGCAAAACATTCATAACAAACTCGTCACAACCTGACAAAGCTACATACACAAATGTGGAGCCTCACTATGTTGTGCTAAACGAACAGCCACAGTCTGCTATGGATTAAGATGTTCAAGAACAGATTTTTTACAGCAGAGGGAAAGTTTGATCCAGAGTGCCTGACAGAAGTGTCCAACATTTAGAAAACATGTGATACACACATCTACTTTGGTTTTACCTTTTATATTAACACCAGACAACAAACAATTTACAAAGACAACAACGAGCAAAGAGGAAATCCAATTAAATGAACTTCTTTTCCAACAATCTAAAACAAAATGAAAGCAATGCAAATAAACAAAAGGACAGGAGAATTGGGAAAATCCTGCTCTACCAAAACATTTTCTCTGACTGTTCCTTACTTTGTCCAGCAGAAATGACTCAAACCAAATTAAACTGGTGCAAAAGAAAACTGCAGCTTTCTTGTTTTATATAAAACTCATATCTTAAAGCTGAACTGTGAGATTGATCAAAATCACCAACGCCAACATTCCCATCTATTTTTTAAAGAAGTCCTCTGTGTTAATAGAGAAGATTACATTTACCAATAACTACAGAGTATAAAAAGGGCCTTCTATTGTGCTGACTGTGTAACTTTGACAACAGTGATGCGTCTCACCCCCGTTATTAATGTTAGTGGAAATCTCAATGCAAGCCTTGCTGAAAAAAGTCCTTTGGTCAAAAGCACGATGGTCTTAAAAGCATAACGCAGCTCCCTATGAAGCAGAGGTGTGTTTGCTGAGAACACCTTCACACATGATCATACATATCGGAAATCTCTGGCTGGACATCCATTTATGATGTCACAATACAATCGGAATGCAATGCTAACATTTAGGATTCTTTTACGCTTGAAACAATTTAGGTCTCCCATTTTCATAAACTAACTTTATGTTACTTTACTTTTGGGCAGACCACAGCAGCAAGTAAACATGTGTGATAAATGTATTCCCAGAGTTATCTAGGAAGTCTGCAGAACCCTTTATGACTCCTGTATGTGGCAATGTGTCGAGAAGATTTAGTGTTGTGTGTGTGCAGGTCCGTGTGCTTCTCTGAACTGGGGGAGGGGGAAAATCCAGCCATACCATCCAGGATTCATCTTACACTCTGTATTCTGTTTGTTTTCTGGTGCCTTAGGAGACAAAGTTCCAACACATATCCAGTTACTGCGCTATCAAAACACCCTTTTACGTGGATGTCATAAAAAACTGGAGCCCAGTGCAATACTGTTCAGCATAGAAACTATTGTTAACAATATTGTTGTGTTTATTTCTGTAACTGCACTAAAAGCTCATTCTGGTAAAAGCATTGAGTCTCAGATATCCCTCATTACAACAACGCTGTTGAGCAAGCTCAGCTGCTTCCAAACAGGAACATTACAGGTTTTCAGGAATTTTTGCCATCTCCATGCAGCTGGTTTACTTTCAAGAGTGCTCTTTCATTCACTAAAGAAATGTTTATTTAGAAAGCAACATAAAGGTGAGTAGAAAGGAAAATGAGGCAGCAGCTCTTACCAGTTTTGACATGAGTCAATTCCTCCTACTTCATCGGCACGTAGTGTGTTTTCAGAAAGTGGCAGCACAGTGTTGGAAGAGGGAAATCTTGTCTAGTGGAAGAGCATGGCGAATGAAAACCCTGTCTGATGTCCACATGAACCATAGATAAAAAGGCTCTTTTAAATGAATGACTAGAAAGTTGAATGGTTAGTTATTATTAAGGAGGCCTTTTATTTTTGTTTGGTTAAACGTATCCATTTCAACTTTGCCATCAATGAACAGCATTAGATGTAGTTCAACCCCCATACTTCAGGTAAAGAGGTAACAACACATTTATATACTGTTGCAGATTAGGAGGCAATACTTTAGTTTCTGAATCAATAAGACAGATCTGGTGACAGCTCAAACACCAACAGTTCAGTGTTGTAACTAGCTAAAACCGACCATGGGCACCCATCACTTTAGAAAGACATGATTCTGCAAGGGGACAGACAACAGAACAAAGAACATCACGAAAGACCCGATCCAACCAAAGACGCTTTGATTCTGGTCAAGAGTGGTGCAAACTCATAGCTGTGTCACTTATTTTAGAAGAGAACTGGACTGAATAACACCCCCCACACCCCCTCTGGGGTTCCAAACAGGAAGTGCCCGCTGGCTCCAAGAAGCTAAAATCTCAGACTTTTATAGTGAAGTAAATAGATATTATTCTGTCATTGTATTTGTCAGAATAGTTATTCTTGCTCTGACACCTTTTGTTAACATGCTCTTCCTAATCCTATTTTTTTCATATATATTTCTTTATTGCAAGTTATTGAAGTTATAAACTGGCCAATCAGATGTCTCAGTAAAATCAGGTGGTCTCACCTCAAACGTTTTAAACGTTCAATTGACAGATTCCCTCAAGCCCATTTTCAAGTGGTAGGGGTTAGGACTTCCAACACGCTCACTTCCTGATTGGTGAGAGCAGTTTCCATAGAAACGTTGACTAAGATCGACATGGACCAATCTCTGCTTACTGACAACATCCAACATAGCATCCGTCTTGTTAAAAAATAAATAAATAAATAAATGGCGACTGAATTGACTTGCGTTAACCATTCTCTATGGGTGATGTCACACTCACTCAGTGCAGTCCTCAGATATAGTCAATGATTATAATAACCAGACATAGCAGTCCCACTGAGAGCACAATCTGCTGTGGTTCTATGTTCCTGTGTGTCGCAACCCAGATATATCAGTGTACACATGATTACACTGAAAAACAGAAGGCAGGACTTGTTTTCACTTTTGAACATTAGATTAAAAAAAAAGATTTGATTTTAAAAAAAACCTCATGCCAAATTTGTTATTGTTCCAACAAATAATAGTTCAACAGTGTAAGACAAGGATGAGTCATCACAAACAACTGACTCTCATAGGCCTATTGATTGGATTTTTTTAAATGAATAAGTTTGTACACATTGTCGTAAAATAATAATTGATCAGCCTACTGCAAAAGAGACCAACGGTGAAATCTGTAGTTGGCAAATCACACAGATGCTTCACTTTGAGTATGTTGATGTTGTAAGATGCTAATTGTTCCACAACATTGATGGTTATTGCCAGGTTCCAAACCACATAGGTCACTAAATGCCACTCTGCTCAAAAGACCGGCCTCAGTGGGATTGTACACCACGTGGAAACCTGACACTATGTGCTCATGCGGACTGCTGTCGGTGGAACCGAGGCTTTGGTTGTGTGTGATGGCTGGTTCTTTCAATTAAACAGAATAAACACACAGATTTTTAAACACCTGGTTATTTGATTTTTATTTCTCTAAAATAAGGAAGTCATTTTTATACGCGATAATGTAATAACAATCTTAATCAATTTTGTAAATCTTTTCATATTTCCTACTTTAGATCTTGTGTGGTGCATCATACATTGGTTAAAAAAGGTTTAATGTTTTACGTCTAAATGTGATGACTTTTATCCAGGTTGAGGCAAAGTTTTCATGGAGCATCAGTTCCTGTCTGTCCAGCTTTGGCTTTGAGAGGAACCAGCCTTAACAATAGCGCCTTTAGGTCCACTATTTTAATTTATATTAGCCAATTTTCAACAGATTCAATAAGGAAGAACACAAAAAAACAAAGCCCACATTGTGGACGCTTATAAATGTTAATATTTTTCAGCATCTCTGGGAAATTAAAAGGTTGTAGCACGTCTGTACAAAATGGCTCATGAGATGTTTCTGGAAAACAGCTCATTTACTCTGGAAGCTATCAAACCTAAATGAAAATGATATGGTTGACATTGGAATGTGATCCATGAGTAGAAATTTGACAAAAAGGGATTTTGTCTATTAATACAATTTAGAATCTGCCACAAAGACAATATTTTTCAAAAATAGTAAATACCCTTAAAGCTTCTTCACACATGTACTCTTTAAGATGAAAATGGCTCTCCTGCCACGTTAACTCTCTGCCCACGTTTGTGCTCCTAACAACGCTGCTATTCAAAAGCCAGCTCCCTCTCAGTAAACTGCAGCTCTGCAATAATCATGCATGGATGGATGGATGGATGTGGAAGGTTCTTCCCCGGTCACAGCCATCACTTTCTGCTGATCAGCAGCCCAGATGAAGCTCTCTTTCCAAAAACAAACCAGCAGTGATGCTACTGTACACTCGTGCAGTGTAATGTAAAACAAAGCAGACAAACTGGTTTCCCTATTCTCTTCATTCATTCACTGAGAATCCAGATGAGTGTGGCAGTTTCATGCTTGCTTCCTGTGCTCAGTTTTACTAGCAACCATTCAGCAGGATTCTCACAAGAAGCAGAAACTTAAAGACCCACTCCGGTGGAAATTGTGTTTTTTGTGTGTTTTTTAACATGTTCTTCTTACATTTTTCTGATGAAAAACAGAATTCGGCTTTATTGCATCTTTAAGTGTTTCTTTATTCAAATTGCTAAGAATCAGGAACAGGCAAATTAAAAAAAATGCAGTTGGAAAAAGGTTGCACTTGTTACATAGAACCTACAATGGCGAGCAACATGCTCCCTGCTCCAATCCATTCCGATGTGTCCACTTTGTTTTCTCGTCTGAGCTGGAATCTGGCTCAAAACTGTATGCCTGGATAGGTCCAATATTGCTCACAATTTTTGTTTCACCATATCTAATGTTAGATTGGGGTGGTAGGTACTGTGACCTAACGTGAGAGAGTGTAACGAAATGGATGAAGGAAGATAGGTCTCGCCTACAACTCAGAAATGAGTTTCTGATGAACTCCTGCCGCTCTGCAAAAACTGTGTCCTAGGAATCGACACAGGTTTTTAGATTTTGGCTAAGAATGGTATAATCATAATTAAAAGACCACTGGGAACACTTTGAAAATAGATCAAAAGATGATCGGAGTGAGACTTCAAACCTAAACTGATCCTATAAAAGCTTTACCTGATTCAGACGGTATAAATGTTTACTCTTGACAGGCAGAGCTTGAACATGCAGTTCCCAAAACAAGTGCTGGCAGCAGAAGTTGGGAAGGATCAGAGTCTGTTTATGGATGTTCAGCTTGTCAACAGATGATTAAAATACAAAATCGTTTACTTGAATATAATCTCCAACATACACACTTGACTTTCTCTGTTCATGTTCTGTTTTTAAAAGAAATTTGGGCACAATGTTTATTATTTTGTTTGTTTTTTTAAACAACAAGTATGATGCCATCAATTTTCCAAAGTTAAAACCAAATAAATATGAAGATTTTACAAAGACTATTCATGAATCTGTTTTCTGATCATGAAAACTTGGATGGTTTATAAAAAGAATTTAATACAATATTTTCAAGTGAAAAACCATCAAACGCATTGCATTTTTGGCGATATTGGCTAATCTAGACAAGAGCGTTGATTTTCACTGTTTTTCACAGAGACTTTTTGGAAATTTCTTGTGCACGCTATTTTGAAACTGTATATTCGAACAGGCCTTTTTTTCAAAACGGTGAATGCACTAAATAGTGCACCGAACAGTGAAGGAATTCAGACACAAGTGTTTTCCTGCTAGTACGAGTCTGATTCCCACCCACAGAGATCAAATTCCATCCCCTGAATACCTCATTATCAAATTCACGCATACTGGTAATAACAAAAACGTCATGTGTGCTTATCCACTCACAGACCAAAAATGATTTATATATTTTACTCTCTGCGTAGGATGCACTTTATCTTTCACTTGTTTTTACTGGAACTGTTAACCCTTTCACACCAGAACTGTAGCCGGCAACACCGAAAAAACTGACGCTCTTCGACGTTTCGTAATTTCTCGACGGTTTATGCGATCAACATTGATTAGCTGATCCTGACACAGAGAAAAGCGGCTTTTCGTAGTGGCTCTGCACCGATATGTAACACTAACAGTGCGATTGTCGAATTCCTTCTCTACTGTTCGGTTCTGCACGTCAGCTCATGGCTGCATTTCTCCACTTCAGAATCTGCTGGAATTAGGTTACCTGCGTACAAGGCTGAATAATTGCGGTTGTCGAAAGAATGTAAACACTGGAATGAGCGCCAGTGCTATAGGTTAATGCTGCAAATTAAAGTATGTTTAATGTCTTTTATGAACAGCAGCACTGGATATATAAAAAACACATTGATTTAAATCAAACTTTGAGTTTCTTAAGTTTTTTTAAATGCAAAAGTTGGTTACATTATTGAAAGGTCTGCTTTTGTGCAGGTTAAAACACAACTGGTGTTTAAAAATGCTTTTTAATTGAAGTGAAACATTTTCCTCAAGTATCAATTGGACTGTCAATTAAAGTGATTTAGGAATTTGGCAGCATGACTCTGTCATAACTAACAACGGTTCAGAGACACAGGAATCAGTGGTGTTACCCTGATAACTCACAAGAGTGTCCAACTAATGTAACAGCAGATTCTGACATTCGTGGAGGTCCAGCAGTCAAGTAATGATTAGCAAAGATGAAGCGTCCTTTTGCACATTTTCATTTGTTTTCTGTAAAACACAACAGCGAAGTCTCCACAATGTAGCTTCAATGGTTTGAAAGATTTCCTCCATTTTACATTCATGTGAAATTAAGCTATGCATCCTGATTGCTTTAAACACTAAAATCATTGCAGTGACTGTCAGATGCTACAGTTTAGTGTTTCCATGTGTGACCACAAACAGTGACAAAGGCCTGACAGCTTGGCTTGACACACTTCTAATCTAATCTTGAATCCTTCACCACTGTATTCACTCAGCCAGTTAAGCCCCTTACTAATGAGACTGTACCCCATTGTAAGGATTAAACCAGAACACTACTCTGCCTAAATCACATCACACACAACGACCAGTTCAACAAAGGATTTGGGAAGCAAGGACACTGCTGTTCATTAAAAATACACATTTCCCACTGCAAACTGTTTGGTTGTGACACTTGAATGGATCCAGAGAGTTAAGTAGATGCTTTATCGGTACATCAAAATATTAGGAAAGCAATTAGGCTGACTTTTCCTGGTGTTCTTAAGAAAGCAAAGCAGGAACGCACTAACCTGTCACTTATGTTGGCCGAGTTTCAGCAACATACAACCGAAAGACAACAGATGTCATTCCAATTACAAGAGACAAAAAGCAGCTGAAAGGCCAAGTCACTGTCACATGCCACTTTCTGATGATTTATCTGATGAGCTGCTAACATGTGCCGGAGAAGGACAAACGTACACAAGAAAAAAACAATCCAAGCAGAGCTGTGCTTTGGAGTATCTGCACAAGCAGCCAGAAGGCGTCTCAGAACAAAAGAAAACGGAGGATCCAGTCAGCTCTGTGCGGTGCTGCGCATTTTCCAGCCTGTCAACCTATTTATTTCATTATTTGCTGCATCTTAGTCTATTGTGAAAACAGCCCCTCATTCAGAGACATGGGCACCGCCAGCAAGAGCCAGCCAGCGAGATGACGTTTGTGACAGCACGTTCTCTTTACGGTGCAGACAACACGTTAGGACACACCGGCCATTGTTCCGCCTGCAGCTGGACGCTTTTGATGTTTTTGCAAGCATTCCTGCACAGGTCGATGGGGTTATTATCGGACAGAGAGGTCCGACTGTTGCCCTTAAACCTACATTTGAAGGGGACGCGCTAAAGGGTGAAAACCGATCACCTGCAGGGGAAACTGAGCCTGCTTCACCTCCGTCAGCTGACCGGCCGTGAGCAGCAGATGAAAGCGCCGGACAGGCGTTCTGCCACATGCCTCCACAGCCTGGTGCTGGCAGAGACCGCAGCTGTTTGTCCGAAAACTGTTAGAAACATTTGAGGAGATCTGAGAGCATCCAGGGTGACCGTGAAGGCTCCACAGATCGTTGGATATGTTGACAGAGTTTAAATAAATAGACGGCAGAGAGCTGTCTGGACACACACTACATGTTTGCTTTCCATAACCCCCTGCTGCTCGTCTGCCTCCCCCCGGCTCACCGACTGCTCTACCGAGAGGGGAATTGAACCAAACTTACACACGAAACACATGACAAAACCCCCACACGACACAGCAGGACCAACAAACGTAAAGCTGTCAGGAGGAGACGGTTCTCCTGAGCATTCCCGCTGGATAATCCAACACAACCGCCTGGATAGCGAGCCAACAAGCCCAGATTCCCCCCGTTTGCTTTAGCGGCAGAAACAGCAATAAACGAGGATAAAACCGCCTTTTTCTTACCGTAAGGTCGGAAGTGTCGCCGTCACGGTGGTTTACAGCCCGTATAACCCCAGACCTCCACGGCCACCGGGCGATGTTACCCAGTTCAGGCGGCTCGTCCCCGCCGACACAGAGGAACCGCTTCCCGACCAGCTCCGGCCGAGCCTCGACTGCCATGGCCCTTAGCTGGCCGACCCCCCGTGAAAAACTTCCCAACAAACGACGCCCTTACAGACCTGTTAGTGGCGACATTAAAGTAGCTATCTGAAAGAAAATCCAGCCGTACAAAGAAAATCAAGAAAAGAAAGTAATTAGTTGTTAAAATGTGAAAAACCAGCCCGGGGATTTAAACGTAGAGCAGTCTCCACCCGCTCGAGCGGCAGCCTCTTTCCTTCCAGCCTAAAAAAACGCTGGAGCCGCATCACAGCTGCCATCCATGCGCGCGTGTCTCCTCTCAATCCCAAAGCATTACCAGACCGCAGAACGACTGTATCCTTCCGCTGAACAGAACCGTTTGGATCGGTGTTTTTCTCCCGTTTTCCAGGAGAACAGAATTTACTTCTGCTTATTCAGGTGATCAGTCTGAAAGTGGAACCGGTGTCCCTCATTTCTCCCGGAGCTGCGGTGGTTTCACCATCCCCTACCACTTGGTTGTAGTTCTGCAGGTGTAACAACATTCTTCAGGGTATTAGAAAGGCATGAAAGATGTAATGGGATTCTTTGTTTCATGTCACTTCACTATAAACGGTTTGAAAACTTAATCGGATCACGTTTACCCGTTCTTGATTTGCCTGATGTCACAGAATAAAAGGAAAGTGCGCATTTTTAACTCAAGAAAACACATTTTATTCGACAGCATAGTTCCTTATCTAGAATGACATCAGAGAAAAAGCTTTTCTATGCTTTTGAAAAACTGTTAAATCAGATTTGATTTTCATCTAGACTAACTGTTTTCCCACATCAAATATAACAATCACATCCCAAACAAGGAAAATTAATAACACATCTACTTTATAATATTATATTAAACTCCTGAATGCAATGTAATAATATGAAAAGTTTCTTTTTTGGTGTTTTTAACATGTCCCCATTTATCTATTCGACTCATTGTGAATCAGGAGCAGACGCAAAAGGTAGTTTTAAAAAAAAGCTTGTAGTTGTGATGTGCAAACTACAGTCAGCGCCCAAAAGCTTTTTGTTCCACTCCATTCTGATGCATCCACTTGCAGACAAATAGATTCAAGCATCCTTAGATCCATCTTCTGATACCGGTCTGGTATCAGGATCTAAAGTGTACAGCTGGATAGCTTTGGTACTGCTCACCATTTTTGTTCCCTCACTAATGGTAGATTGGGATTGTAAGGTGCTGTAAGCTAGTGAAAGAAAGTGAAAACAAAAGTATGTTGGGAAATCAGGGCAGGCTTACTCCACGCCAACAGTCCCGCCCACAACTCAGAGGTGAATTTCTGATGAACTCCTGCTGCTCGGCAGAAACAATGTCCTAAAAAAACACTGTTTTTTTTTGGCTAAAAGCGGCATATTCCTAATTAAAAGACAACTGGGAACACTTTGAAAACAGATCAAAACATGATTGGGGTGGGGCTTTAACTTTGACAGTCAATTTAAATGCTCCTATGAGGCAATTGCATTGACAGTCAGGATATGAGGTGAGATAGATGTTTAATCATGACCATCTGACCCATAAAACCAGCTGACCTGAGCATGGAGTTTCTGCTTCATAGTACACCATCTGCAAGTGTGGAATTTAACCAAATGAAATGTAAAGAAAAAAATAGGACACACTTTTTAAGTCATAGAGAAACCTACAAATTAATTTAAACAAAAGAAAGGATCCATCTTATCAGCACAGAAAACACACACATTTAAAAACTGTTAAGAAGGAACTTGTTTAATGAACCCCCTTCCAAAACTTTTTGATGAATGAAGTAATGAAACTAGACACAACTTTTTTATAAACTATTGAATAAATACATGTAACGGAAACCCTTTTCCATACAATACCCCACATCCCTCAACACACAAACATGTTGCCACAATTGTTTACACTTAACATACAGAGTATAAAAATGAATCACTCATCAAAATTGTTCAGAGGAGGGTAAATAAGTTCATAGGCATTAAAACAGCAAAGTGCAGTTATCTGTTTTGCACCTTTTTAAACAGTTTTCTTTATCTGACCTCTGACATTCCTTTAGTTCTGTTTCTGTTTTGTTGTTCTTGCTCCACATGTGGGAACATAATCGTTTTCTATTTGTGTACACATCATTTATGAGAAAGAATCTGACACACTCAAAATACAAAATACAATAACATGTAACCCACAAACCTGAAATAGGATTTAAACAATTCAAGTTATACTGTGTGGTGCACATCAGATGTAATACAACATCTCACCTTGTTTGAGCCAGATTTCAGTGTTGTAAGTCTGGATCAGACGTTGGTTGTTGGTGCCGTACACGCGGTTTAAGAAATCACAGCAATCAAAAAAACAATGAGTGAAGAGTAACACTGGCTGTGCTGTAATCTACAGGGGGATTTTAAGTGTTGGAGGGCCCAAAGTAAGACCAAGGCTGTGGTACTTTGCCATTGACTGTAGAAGAGAACTGGACCGAGAGACTCCTTCCCCTGGCGTTCCAAACAGGAAGTACCCGCTGGCTCCAGGAAGCCAAAATCTCATCGAAAGAGAAATAATCACCTTCTATTCAGTTCTATTGGTCAGAATAACCATCCTTACGCTGATACCTGTTTTAACATGTTCTTGATTCTCTTAATTTTTTTGTATTTTTTTATGTAGAGCAAGTTATTCAATCAGACCGGTCAGATGGCTCAAAGAAAATATGTGGTCTCATGTCCAGTGTTCTGCTTTCTGTGGTTGGATGTTCACTACTGGTTGGTGAGAGTATTTGCCAAACAAACGCCGACTCAGACCAATATTAACCAATCACTGCTTACTGATGACATCTGGATTCAACATGGCGGCATCTGCATTGAGAAAAAATGGAGACTTAATGGACTTCATAGTTTGGAGCCAAAAGTAAAGCACTTTCTGTGGGTGACGACATGACGTCAAACTCACTCACTCCAGTTCTCAGATACAGTCAATGTACTTTACACTGGTACTCATGGTACTTCACAGTGGTCTTTAGAAAACTGTTAGAAAAAAATATCATGGTGATTAATAACAATGTAATAATTACATGCAGTATAAATTAAAAATACTATTGTGTGCATTCTCTCTGTGTTCTTTCTGCATTGATTCAAACAATGTTTGTGTATGCATCTGTGCATGTGTGTGTGTGTGCATGTGTGCATGTGTGTCTGTGTGTGCATGTGTGTGTGTGTGTGTGTGTGAGTATGTGTGTGTGTGGGTGTGTGTGCGTGTGTGTGTGTGTGTGTGAGTATGTGTGTGTGTGTGTATGTTTGTTTGTTTGTGTGTGTGTGTGTGTGTGTGTGTGTGTGTGTGTGTGTGATGTGTGCCTGCACTTACCCCATACCGAGGACCGGCGTGAGTTTTTAACCAACAAAGTGAGGTCAAAATTTGGAAGTGAGGACATTTGCTGGTCCTCACTTTTTTTTAATGTAAAACTGCTTTTTTCAGCCAATAGATGCTTCCCTATAAGTTTCTCAGAAGTCCCCACTTTTGGCCAAAAATGCATTTTTTTCACCGGAATTTCACACAGACTTTGCTCACTATTTCCACCTAGAGGTTTTTTTTAGGTACTGCTGTTGTCAAAGCACACAAACACGCCAACTACAGGTCTAAGCTGGAACTACATCTAAATTAACACTAATGTCAACTGAAAACTACAACTAGAAAAACAATGTTTTGCATTTACCTAAATAGCTTGCAATTTATTTAAATGTAGCATTTTAATTACTAGTGCAATTTCAACTACATTTTTTCAGAAGTTATCTAAAGTGACTTAATTTTATAATACAAATCTACAGATTTCCTGAACAATCACTCATTTTTTAAATTTAATTTAGTCACTAATTTAATGTATCCACTTTAAGCTTCTTGCATGGGTATTTCACATACATTACATACAGAAATTAGTATTCATACAATAAAACTTAAGAAATTTTTAGCATCTTTTGGAAATTGCATATTAGGAGAGGAGCTAAAATCATTTAAGTCCTCCAACAATTTCACTGTAGGTGATTTGATGTTTTCCTGCATCTAACCATTGTTAAAGGTCCTTATTTTTGTATCCATTTCACAAAAGATTACGTGCTGAGCTATTACATACAACAGAACCAGCTTCATTTGCACATGGATGTAAAAGAAGCAAGACGGTGGTGAACACAGTTGCTGCAGCTCAGTTCTCCATTGTTCTGTGCTGTGTTTAGATGTTTTTGATGACATGAGCTAGTAAAGATTAGAGCATGCAACAAATCAATCATGACAAGCAAATTTCACTGCTCACATATTATTCCGGAGGGAGTAGCAAGACACCTGGGCTCTCCGTGGATTGTCATCTCAGAGGGGAGGAGACAAAGGCGGCAGAAAGAGGAAGCAAAAACAGGGCTGCAAGGCAGGTCTACTTTCCAAGCTACCAAAGCCATTCAAACCACCGCTTCCCAGTCAGTTTCTCTCAAATGACAGATCCCTTGCAAACACGATGGATGAACTGAGGCCCATCAGCATGAAAAACATGTGTGTCTTACTCATCATCGTGACCTGGCTTCATCAATCCATCCCTGACACTGCTATCGAGCTAACCAGCTACACTATGCAGTGTCTTGACTGAACTAAGGACTCTGGTAAAAGCAGAGGGGGCTCTATATTTACTTTAACAAATGTTGGTGTTCCAACACAGTGGTTGTAGAAAAAAAAAGCCAGAATTAGCCAGAAGGCTAGTTTTCATCTGTGGTCCCCTGGCAATAATGACACAGAAAGCAATAAAAAGACTAATTACAACAGAAATGTACTAAAATCATATACATTAACAGCTACTACAATCTGGAAAGCCCGCAATAACCATAAATCATACAATAAGATGTAATAAAATACAGTACAAAATTACAAAGATCAACACAACACTGAGTTTGAATCAACATACACTATGGCTATATCTTTTAATGCCTGCAGCAGCAAGTGTCGATATCCTATATTTTTGTTTTTTTGGTCGAACTGTTAAATGTCAGACAGTCTGATCTCAGAGTTCCAGTCACAAGAACCTCTCACTGACCAGGCTGACTGACTAAAAGTACTTCTGCATAAAGGAATGAGGCAGTCACCTCTAACAGAGCCTCGAGTTACTCGCTCTGAGCTTTTCCTTTTGTCAAGGAATTCTGTCAGAGGATCCGGAGCAAAATTATGCATCATCTTGATAAATGAGATGATAGGAGTAGAAAGAACTGAACCTAGATCTTTAAGCATTTGGGTGTCCATTCCAAAAAACATCCTTTGCCTTAGATGTTTTAAGAGAATGAATTAGATCTATAACTTTGTTTTCGGTAATATTACAGTGCAGGATGATCCCCATCTTGTCTGACTGAAACCAAATTAACAATTTCAGACACAGATGGAATAAAATATTTGTTAAAAGCATCATCCATTGCTTGAGCTTTGTCAAAATGTTTTCATTTACTTGAGTCTGCATTGGTTAGGTTTTACTATATTTATTGTACAGTTTTCTTTTTAATGTAATTAAAATGTAATGTAATTACAATGAATTACAACTTGCTAGTGGAGTTGGTCGTTCTTCATGGGGCATTAATTTTCGGAGTCAAATCCATATAATCTATTACTCTTTCCATTTTTTTCCTAACTTCGTTAACTTCCCAATTAACATTAAGGTCACCCATGATGATAACTTATTTTGCATGATTGAATTGTTTTAATAAAGTTTCCAGCTTATCATAAAAATCTATATTTGTTGATGGAGGCCTATAAATAACAGTGAGAATAAGACACATTTGTTGTGACAGAACAACTGTTAGTCCAAGAGCTTCTAGTCCATTCTCATCTGTAGAATGTTAAAAAAAATATCTTTAGCATACATCATGACACCTCCTCACTTGCTGCCTGTCTGTCTTTTCTAAAATGTTATAACCAGGTATACCAGATAGCATTGCTGTGGGTGAAGATTCATGGCAGGGCCTTTAGAATATCACCAACTACAGGACCAACAGCAAAGCCACAGAAGATGACCTTGCACTGGCAGAAGAGCTAAATATCATATTTTCACGCTTCAAAGCTACTGCAAATGGAGAAACAACACCAGGCACACAGCAGCATGATCCTCACTCTCAACATTTGTCCCGGCCCCCTAGTCAATATCAGAGACGCAGGACTTTTTTGTTCCCTTAAGTCTGGCCACGCAATCAAGATCCACACAGAACATAAAATTTTATTCCACCCTTCTGTAGTCTGTACCCCTATCTATAATCCCAGTCAATTGAATAGAATAGTGTTCTCTTGATACATCACAGTTCACCTTTTGTGGTCTCACTGATTGTTTAAGAGCAATTATACTGCTGATTTTTTTAATAAAGAGCACCCTATGCTGCTTCCTGATTGATTGGAAACCTTGTCAATCAATCTCCTGTGTGCTGTGTCTCTTGTACACATATGTAATTCGCAGATTTTATCTTTATTTTTTTAATATACGACTGGTATATGAATACCATATATAGGCTCGATTCCAGTGTCTACTTTTTAAGTCTATGATATTTTTATCCAATGAGAACGCAAAAAGTGAAACGAAAAAAAAATCATAATCTATTCAGAGAGAAACAACAAAAAGGTATTTCAATGGCACAGTGGTGTAAAGCTTGTATTGGAGCAGTTCTGGGATGTCAAGCATGTGACTCTATCCTCAGACACGGCTAACCTTTGCCATCTCACCCAAACCTTTTTAAATTGCCCTGGCTTCCTTTTTCTGGTCACATGGTCTGTGAATCTCCACCCCTTTGATAATCCATAGCAATCTTCTTAAAGGTGCAGCTGATCTTCTGGCATCTATGTCCACAAGATCAAGACCATAATGCCCAGTTAATCTTAATGTGGTTGTATTAGTTGAATTGGTCAAGAACATGTTGGTATGGTGGCAAAGTTACCACATACCGTAGGTCTTCCAATTGTTGCCGCTGCGTTTATAAAAAAAAAAAAAACATTGGCCGACCTGGCGTTTATTAGACCAGAAACTATTAGACTGGCGTTTGTCCCAGTACAGACAGAACAATGATGGGTAATGGGTTCATTTTGTGTAAAATTCAATCAGAAAATGCAGTACATAACAGATGAAAATTTCAGGATTTATTGAAATGATGAGAACCTTTTATTCTGTTCTAATTCATACTTGCTGTGAACATCAATCTCTGTATCAAAATTCAGTTTAGCTTTCATGCTGATCATTTTTCTGGAGACACAAGCCCCGTTTTGTTTGCTCAGTAATCCATATTCAAACCAGTTCTTCTAATTTGTTGCTGCTTTCTCTGCTAAGCAGGAAACCAGGCTTGCTCCTTTTTGCTCATTTCTGCAGCCTCTCTGCTGTTTAGGATGCACCCCAGAACAGCTACATGAAGCTACCAGCTAATGTTTTCAGCCTGTTAGCTACATGGAGCTAGCAGCTAATATTTTTACTCTGTTAGCTTCATAGAGCTAGCAGCTAATGCTTTTAGCATGTTACCTACATGGAGATAGCAGCTAATGTTTTTAACCTGTTAGCTACATCGAGCGATGTCTGTGTTTATCTCATTTACAATGCACAAAAGACTTGTATGATGTTAAGAGATCAGGTCGATTTATTTTGAAAAGCTCTACAAAAACATCAGTGATAAAACCTCAATGTTTGGGTTCATGAAAACATTTAGAATCTCCTACAAGCTACTGAGAGCTTCTATCCACTGTGTCTAAACGGCTGCTTCCTGGTATTTCCTCTCTCTCTGTCTTTCTGTCCCGCATTAAACCGAAGAATAAAATGACGGTACCTTTTCTGAGGCGTGGATGAAACTAAAGTTCAAGAGGCCCGAGCAGGCTGCTTTCCCATCCTGCGGTGACTGTCTGGGTGCCAGCTCCTCCCTGGTGGCTGCATAGTGAGCTCCAGCTCTAAAGCCTTAGTCCAACAGCAGCAGACTGGATGGTTCCAGAAATCTCGTTACCCCGAAAAGGATCCAGTGGGATAAGAAAATGAATGTAGTTCAGGAGAAGCCAGGGATTGATCCACTAAAAACACCAGGAAATCGGTTTGCTCCTTCACCCATCTGCTTGCACCAATATCTGATATGTTTAGGATATGTTCATACCAAAATGTGGTTCAGATTCCTCAACAGAATGTTCTTTTATATATTACAAAGTTTAAACAAAATGGAATGAGCCAAAATGTTGTGAGCCATGCTGCACCTGCTGAATGCCACAGACACCCAGCCCCCACACTCTGCCTGGCTCAGTACGCAGCAGGGGGGTGGGGAATCTTAAAGGGAACTGTGTCTATTGCAACTAACACTTGTTAGACCCACTTCTTATTAGAGACCAGCGTCCATTAGAGACCAGCCATTATTGGAAGATATATGGTATTCAACATGTTTGCCCCTTGCAAAGGAGCATTTAAACACCATTTTCCCCGAATTTTGTGTGTATTTGTCCAGCAAAGGGTTAACCATTGATGCCACAGACTCTAAATTCATTGTGGTGCATTGTGGTCTGAGCCCAATTATATGCTGTGATTTTGGTGTACCTAGGTCAAAGCGTTGCCATGGTAACCCCCAAGCACTCTTGTTTGAGCCTACTAAAAATCAAGCACCTTTTGGGCTCCTGCCAAGCCAAAGACTGCCAGAGGGGCTTCAAATTGTGTATACTTGTTACAGCAGAGGTTCTGATTACTGCTAACAAGTTTGATTACTCTGGCTTTAAGCAGAGCTTCGAAATCCCAGAAAACACCTGATCAGGAAAATGCAGGATGAGCCGGTTTTGCATGTTCACGGATGTTGTAGCGGCCTCATCATTGCCAGAAACCCCAAATTTGAGGTGGTGCATCGTGGTTAGACCCCAATTGCATGCTGCGATTTTTGTGTCCCTAATCCAAAGCATTGTCAGAGGAGCCCCCCGCAGACCTGTTCAGGCCTGCTAAATTTCAAGTAGAAAAAATTAAGGAAAACTGCTTTGCTTCGGCCGAGAGACTTCATTTTTGACTATGCGCCCTCATTTATCACCCTGATACAGGAGATCTTTGTTGTTAGCAGCTAGCATGATCCTAAAGCTAAGTAGCTAACCAATCATGCTAGAAGTTTGAAACTTGATGAGTCTTTTTAACACCTAAACAGATTCCTGGACATGAAATCCCAACCATTTCTGAGTAACGGTTTTACATTGAGTAGTTTACCACATTTGTGGAGCTCTTCAAAATAAACACACCGGAACACATCTTCCATATCTTTCATGAACTGCGAGAAAATGAAAAAAGGCACGGAGCAGAGAGTTGCCTCGGGTGTGGTCTAAAAGACTTTAAAGACCTGGTTTCTGTTAAAAAGGCATGGAAAGTTCATATTTTAAATGTTGGAAGAATAAATGAAAGTTTCACAAATCATAAACTATTATTGGAAACTACTATACCTATTTTGGAGACCATATGCCTTTAGCATGCGTCTCATAATAGTATGCACCATATGGTGCAGACAAAACAGTTGTATGCTAATGTCTTCCCTGCCCCAGTCCCAAGTCCAGATAAATGCAGAGGGTTCTGTCAGGAAAAACATCTGACCTAAAGCCTACACAAAACAATCAGTGATGCAAGCCACCAATCTAATTTTTTTTACAAAATTAGCTGAGGCCTGGGCTATCGATAACTCCCATCAGTATACTGTTAACTTATAAGTTGATTCTGTTAACCCTGCCACCAGGGTTATGATGGCAACGGGACGACTGTGGGTCAAAGACCAAGAGAATGCTTTAATAAGCAGAGAGAGAAAAGAAAAGTCACAGTCCAAGACTGGGTGTTGTAACTCTGAATGTAGGAACTGTGACAAGAGGAACTACAGAGTTGGTGGATATAATGGTGGAGGAATGTGGAGGTTCTGTGTCCAGATGGGATGGTAACAAGACAAGAAATCTAGGAGCAAGATTTAAAGCCCCGGTCACAATGCTTTACGGCTTAATCACTGCCAAAAAGTTCTGAAAATCTGGTAGACATGGTTGTCAGTGGTAATTTTCTCTCAGCAAGGATATGTTGGGCCTGCATCAGTTGGTTCTGTTAGTGCTGGAGCATGAAGATGAGGACATCACGGCATTGAGGGTTCATCTAGAATGCAAGGGCCAAGGTCCTAGAAAATTAATCTATTTATATGATGTGATGCAGAAGTGATTAGGCAGTGATCAAACCTATATTTCAAACTTGTTCTTGTTCTTCAAGGAGGCCTCTTAAGATATTCTGTCATGGTGCTGATGGAAGGAGGAATGGAAGAGAAGTTTCCTGGACAGAGGATTTAGTCAGGAATTTCTGGAGAAGAAAAGAGTCAGTAATAGAGAGGAGTGCGTAAAAGTAACCTGAAGGTGTTTAATGTTATCAGTGGTTCTGATCCAGAGGGAGGAATGGAATTAGATGATGATGATGTTCTGGAGGGAGTTAGATAAAGACATGCAGAATATTTCCAGAGGTGAGAAAGTAGTGGTTAGACATGCTGGTGTAGGAGATGAAGACGTGATGGGCAGAATTGGTTCCGCTACTACTACTGAGGTAGTCATGGAGACCCAGGGGAGGACTTCGGGTGTCGTCTGGTCAGAAGTCAATGAAAGTGTGTATGTTTGTTTGTATGCATATGCTTCAACATTTTGGAAAAGTTGGGGTTTACGTTTGCACAAAAAAGTATAAATAAAATAATATCTGATCATTAAATAATAATATGATTTAATTACATACAGTTGCTCCTCTCCCTGCTAATAACTTTTGAACATGTTCAAAATGAAGAGTGAAGCTGTAGTTTATTAAAGTAGTTTTATATATATATGTAAAACTCCTCTGAATCTCCAGATAAAACTGCTAAACAACTATATACTAGCAGTTATATATATATATATATATATATATATATATATATATATATATATATATATATGTAAAATTGCTAATATATAGTTTAGTTGTTTGTTTGTTTTTGTTTTTTTTTCAAGAAAGAAAACTTTCGAAAATATCTGGAGATTCAGAGAGGAGTTTTACATTTCCTTGAGTCACAGGGCCTCACCCCCAGCCCACCTTAATAGCCCAAGAAGGATCAGCCAATCAGAGCACTGTGGCAGAGGTTAGGAGTTCAAGTGGCCACAGGTGGGGGAGGACGTTGTTCAGTGACAAGATGGAGCGTTTCAAAAGAAGAATGAAGACGTTGCGGGCTCACCATGAAGAGTGTGAAAGGAGGCATAACAAAGCTCAGGTATGTAAACTATTTTATTCCTGTTTTGAGGAATCACACAGGTGGGCTGGGAACCGTTTTTTATTTAGTAGCTTTTTCCTCTCTACCATGAGTTGTATAAGTTCACTTAAAAGCTCAAACAAGCTCATCCTTCTAACTTAAGATGAAAATATCACATGAGTTGTAAACACCGATTCAGGGGCTCAGTGGAAAAGAAAAGAGCCTCAGTCAGCACGTGTAGCATATGGGGGTGGGGCAAGAGCCGCTCCTGAGTGCAGGTGTGAAAGCAACTGCACGCCAAGGGGGGCGGGAGACGGGAGGGGGCACTCAGCTGCTTTGGAGTAATGAGTTTGAGCTGTTGTTTCTGTTAAAAATGTTCTAGCTTTCATGCAAGTGAATGTTCTAGCTAGATTAAAAATAACCTTATTTGTTTATTATGTATAATAATGGGTTTGTTGGTTGGTTACATTTTGTTATCATAATTAAGTTTATTTTTTGGATGAGGTAAACTTAAAATAGTAAATTAAAAATGTTTTTAGCCACTCCTGACATGACACTTCATTAAGAGGCAAAATGTGTTTTATCAATTCTCCAAAATTCACATTTTGAGATGATTAAGTAAAATGAATAAATCTATTGTCGGAACTAGTTATTACTAGATTTAGTTTCAAGCACATGTTCTCATCTTCTGCTGCACAGCAGTACCTATAGTTTCTTTTCAGAAGCAAAGTTCTTAAATGAGAGAATTGCAAGTAAAATGTACTGCTTTAAGAGGATCGTTTTTTGACAGACTTTTACTGTAGATTAGATTTAGATTTATAACCATAATTCACAGTCAATATTTTAATTCAAAAAGAAGCTTAAGACTTTTACAGTTAAGATCTAGCTATACTAAGTTTTCTGGAGAGCTATCATTTTACCTGTCACTTTGTTTTATATTAGTTTATTGGCTGTGCAGTGGTCTTTCATCACAAGAAAAATATGTTGTCAATTGTTTGTGTATAAATAGTTTTTTATTGCTAAGGTAATTTGTGTAGTTGTCAACCTAAAAAGGCTCAGATCGTTTGAATTTATATGGCTTACGTGACCATCTTACTGCTATTTACCGTTTTCCTGCATTAAATGTATCAAATATAAATCTTAACTCAGGATGGGAGCAGAGTGTTCAAGTGAAAGTAGTTAATCACTTCATGCAGTTCATTGTTAAAGTTATTTTTTTTGTGGGTTTATTACTATAAGCTGAAAATAACAATTTGATTTAATCTTTTTCCTGTCCTTAAGTTGGAGGCTAGAACAGCAGATTTGGATCGAATTAAAAACCATACAGCACCTGAAGAATGCATCTCATCAGGTAAGATTAATGTTTTTTTTTACATTAATTTCCTTCTATGGATTTGATGTGGATAACCACTGATCATTGTGTAACGAGATGGAAGTTTTTTTTAATTTTCAAAAGATATGAAACAAGATTAATATCTTATTAGGTGATGATGAGGTTTTACAAGAGAGGGAGTCAGTTGGTGAATCTGATCCAGAATACCAGCCATCACCATCACCATCATCATCATCATCATCACTGTCACATGAAGATGAGGTTGTCTCATTAAAAACATATAGTGCCACAGAACCAGAGGTGGTCACTTGCCGCTCAACAAAGAAGATCAGAAGAGAAAGAAAGCTGGAAAGTTCAAAACAAAAGTCTAAGATTACTGTTAAAATGAGCACCAGCAAGAGCAATGCAAGGAAATGGGACAAAGCACATTACTGTTTATTCTGCAAAAAGCCTAATTTGAAAATGGCAAGACATTTGGAGCGAAAACACAGCGATGAGACGGATGTCGCCCATGCCATTAGCCTCCCAGTGGGATCAAAACAAAGAAAGATAGAATTCGAAGCACTTCGTAACAAAGGTGACTGGGAACACAATCTACAGGTGTTAAAAGACGGGAAGGGAGAACTCGTAACATGGAGACAGCCTCCCAAGGAAGCATCGCCAAAGGACTACTTACCATGCCAACACTGTTTTGGAATGTTCAAGAGAACTGAACTCTGGAGACATGAACATTCATGTAGACAAAGAACACCTGACCCAAAGAAGGCAGAGTGCAAAAAGCCTCATCTCAACTTATTCCGATGATTAAATCATCAGATGGGATGCAAAACATCATTCACAATATGTTGCAAGATAAAGTAACCACACATATCAGAAATGATGATATGATATGTGCTTACGGAGATGTTTATTTTCAAAAAAGGGTCGGGAACAGTCTCAGCACAGGTACATTGCACAAAAGATGAGAGAACTTGGACGGTTTATGCTTACTGCAATGGAACTTGACAAGACTGTCAAAGAACTTAAAGACGTGTGTGATCCAACAAAATTTCAGCTGGCCATCAATGCAGCAAGAAAAGTCGGAAACTACAACAAAACCACGACTGAATATGGTAAACCATCCGCAGCAGTCAAAATAGGTTTCTCACTCAAAAGCGCAACGGAAGCATGGATTGGACGCTGTTTGATGATGTCAGATGAGAAATCAGAAAAGAAAGCAAAGAAGTTCAAAGAGTTGCTGGATTGTTCTTGGTCCAACTATGTGTCCACAAGCGCTCATAGCATTATGGAACAGCGGAGGTGGAACAAAGAGGACTGCATACCTCTGACAGAGGATGTTGTTACCCTGCAAAATTACTTACGAAACATCGAGGATGAGGCCAAGGGCGAACTGAAAAAGCATGTTAGTGCCAAAGCATATAAAACTTTGTGTGAGAGTCTTCTTGCACAAATTATTGTGTTTAACAAAAAGCGTGAAGGGGAGGCATCACGTTTAACATTAGAGACATATCTAAAAGCAGACACAGGTTCCATAAATAAGGACATTTATGAAACACTGTCACCAGTGGAAAAAAATGAGTCACAGGCTCACACGCATCGTCACACGTGGAAAGAGGGGCAGAAAAGTACCAATTTTACTTTTGGAGCGTACAAAAGCCTCACTTGACTTCCTGATCAAAAAAAGGAAAGAAGTTGGAATACAAGATGACAATCCGTATCTGTTTGCCAGGATTGGAACAACAACCAGCATTCGTGGCTGTGACTGCCTCAGAAAATATGCTGGGGAGTGCAAAGCAAGCAATCCTGAACTACTCCGGTCAACAAAACTGCGAAAGCATGTTGCCACCTTATGTCAGCTTCTTGACCTTGATAACCAAGAACTAGAGCAAGTAGCTCGTTTCATGGGACATGATATCCGGGTTCACTTTGACTATTATCGACAGACAGACAAAACCTTTCAAGTTGCCAAGATTGGAAAACTTTTATTTGCAATGGAGTCGGGTTCCAAAGTTCTCAAAGGAAAGTCTCTGAAGGACCTTGACTCTGTGATTTTAGGTATGTAAACAATCTTTATGATTTTATTCTAATTTTTCTATGTTTATTTTCATTGTTTGCAGTTCTCAAGCCCTATGTTTGTTTCTGTACATCCACTTTGCAAGCACTGCTGTTCTACTTTCGTCTTTAGAGCTGTTGCTACTTGCTAATATTTCTCTAAGATGCATTAGTGCTTCAGGGTGCAATGATATGATTATTCAACAATTATCCCACTTTTCAATACATAATTTTTTATCATTGGGTATTTTAGTTCTCACTCTTGGACTACTTCATAATTTTAAAAAAGGTATGTTTGTCAGTCATTAATTCAAGTAACAATTAAAATTCAAATCATTTCATTTTTTTTTATTTTTGTAAAATTTAGAAACAATACTAACTATTAAGATGATAACTTGTAAAAACTTGGCTGTATCAAAAGCAATTTATTCAGATGTGTTCATTCAATAAATTAATCAATCACTCAGCCAATTAAATTAAACAATTATACCTTTTTTTTAACCAAAATACCTACTGGTTTTCAAATTTTTCTTCTTCCTGGTTGGATAAAAAAACGAATTCAGATAATTGGATAAATAAGTAAACGAAAAAGAAAAAAACCTTGAAAAAGAAGCAAGTCTTAAGGAGCCCAGCCCCTATTAGAGTCTAAAACACCTGTCAGACCCGGTGTTTATTGGAGACCGGCGTCTATTAAAGACCAGGCATTATCGGAAGATAATGTACAACTGACAATGTGAAAACAGTTGCTGTATTGCATTTTAAACTTCAGCTGTTTACCTTCACCATGTCTGCAACATTTGATATGTGAATTTCATATTGGCTGATTTGAGATGTCACAGAGCCTTTAAACTGGTATATGTAATAATGGGGCTTCTGAGTGTTTGTCAGACTACTTAAATTGAAAATGTAAACCTCTGTTTTTGGTCATAGTTTAGTATTTCTGTTAATTACCTCTCAGATGGAGATGGACAGAACTCAAGCGCTGGTGGAAAACAAAGGAATGCAACAAAACATGGTGGTTGCAGGGATGACGGTGATGATGGAGGTGCAGTTAGATTTTAAAATCAGTTTTTGACCTTAGTTTATGATTTATATTGATTACATCTCTTTCAGATGGAGACGGGCAGTTCTCAAACTCTGGTGGAAAAAAGAGGCATGCACCAAAACATGATGGTGGCGAGGATCATGATGATAATGGAGATGGAGGTGCGTTCAGCTTTTAAAATCAGTTATTTACTGTAGTTAAGGATTTCTACTAATTACATCTCTTTTAGATGGAGATGGGCAGTACTCCATCACTGGTGGAAAAAAGAAGAGGCATGCACCAAAACATGGTGATGGCGAGGATGATGATGATGATAATGGAGATGGAGGTGCGTTCAGCTTTTGAAATCAGTTATTGGTAAAAGTTTAGGATTTCTACTAACTACATCTCTTTCAGATGGAGACGGGCAGTGCTCCATCTCTGGTGGAAAAAAGAAGAATGCACCAAAACATGGAATTGGCGAGGATGATGATGATAATGGAGATGGAGGTGCGTTCAGCTTTTGAAATCAGTTATTGGTAAAAGTTTAGGATTTCTACTAACTACATCTCTTTCAGATGGAGACGGGCAGTGCTCCATCTCTGGTGGAAAAAAGAAGAAGAATGCACCAAAACATGGAATTGGCGAGGATGATGATGATAATGGAGATGGAGGTGCGTTCAGCTTTTAAAATCAGTTATTTACTGTAGTTAAGGATTTCTACTAATTACATCTCTTTTAGATGGAGATGGGCAGTACTCCATCACTGGTGGAAAAAAGAAGAGGCATGCACCAAAACATGGTGATGGCGAGGATGATGATGATAATGGAGATGGAGGTGCGTTCAGCTTTTGAGATCAGTTATTGGTAAAAGTTTAGGATTTCTACTAACTACATCTCTCTCAGATGGAGACGGGCAGTGCTCCATCTCTGGTGGAAAAAGAAGAGGAATGCACCAAAACATGGAATTGGCGAGGATGATGATGATAATGGAGATGGAGGTGTGTTCAGCTTTTAAAATCAGCATTTGGCTGTGGTTTAGGATTTCTATTAATTATGTCTCTTTTAGATGGAGACGGGCAGTGCTCAAGTTCTGGTGGAAGCAAGAAGCTGACTTCAAAGAAAAGAGGTAAGATTGGAGATCTTAACTTTCAAAGATATTATTATTAGGTTTTATTGTAACAAACAATAGTAACACATTGCATCTCAAATGACACAAAAACATAAAATCAAAGTTAAACAAGTAACTGCACTTCAAAGTCTAAAGTATATAATGGTGCATTTATGGCGCATTTACCAAAAGTCCAGGGCTGCGATTTCAGGCCTACCAGAGCAATAGAATAGATAGCTAAATGCAAAATCATCTTAAACCTCATTAGATGCTGAACTACATTAACTGTGAAAGTTAAATAAACTCGCACAAGATGAGCTTTGTTTAAATATGTGTAAAAAAGTGGATCTGTTATAGATTTAAAGTTAAAATTTAAAATCCAGCAGCCAACACCGCCATCCCAGCAGCCAGACTGGCGTTTCATCCGCCGCTTTTTTTTCTATTAAAGCAGATTAAAAAAAAAAAAAAAATGAAAGCCCCACCCCGTTGCCTCGCTAATTTGACCAGAAATTTCGGCCAATCAGATCAACTACAAAGGCTACCGCCCCCTGAGTGACAAAAACACCCCCTGAAACTGAATGAGCGAAGAAAAAAACTGAGGGCACGCGGTTGGAGCTCTCCGCGCGCGCTCAGTTAGGACTGCGCAGTGCAGTTGTAAGATACGTTCACTCAGTTATCAAATACCCGCCCTTCAATTAATGACAGAGATGTGACGCCATATTATTGCACAGACAGAATGACAGGAGTCAAAATAAAGCATAATGTCCACAAAGCTAAAACAGGGTCAGGGAGGTAGAGGTTGGGCGCAGACATAATATCAGAGTAGGGAAGAGGAATTAGAGATCAGACGTGGGTCAGGGCAGGCGTCAGAGTTGAAAGAGGATCAGGAGCACGAGAAGACAGGTCATGAGTTGACACTAACTATGCAGGCAGAGTAGCACAAACAATATTTTGCATTGGGCGAGACTCAGTGTGCTTCTTCTGTGGGTGATTGTTTTATGTATTTAAAGTGGTAAATGTCAATACATTTACCAAGTAATCTTAACTGACTCTGGCTCCTGAAACCGGTGACTGCTACAATATTAGTGTCATTATTGTACATGGATACAGTTATGTCATCTTAAATTTTTTTTTCTATGATAGGAGGGTAAGCAAATCTTGATTACATTATCTGTGGTCATCAAAACTGTACTAAGGTTGGTGAAGAGATCTACCTCATTACATCATTAATAGAAAAAAAAAAACACTTCTTCCTTAAGATGTAAAATTCAGAAGCAAAATATTCTGTGAAAGCCGTTTATTATTAACTTGCCCCCTATCTTGTAAATATTTTTGGCACTTCTGAAATGCTTTTTAAAGCCTTCAGAATTTGCTATAACTTATTCAGGCTATTAACAATTACAAAGCAATGGAGAACTTTGTTGTAATTAGTCTTGTAGAAGTTAACAAATGACTGTATTTTCCGCTCCATAAGGCATGCTTAAAAGCCTAAACTTTCTTCTGAAGTCGACCATGTGCCTAATAAAAATCAGATTCCCCTACTGTAGTCAGATATTTAAACAAACTATTTTGAGAATAATAGTAACACATTTGAGGGTAAAAAATTGACTTCTTAAGGTATAAAGTTGTTGACAAACCTTGCAAGTTTGTTCCTAAAATCTTTTGCTTTCTCCTTTATTTGTAGACTTGCCAAAACCAGTTATAAAAAGCCATGGAGCCAAGAGGAGAGGACTGCAGTGCAGCAAAAAATGACCAGCTTCATTGCACTAAGAAGGGTACCGGGAAAGAAAGACTGTAGCACTTGTATTGAGGAGTCTCCCATACTGCAAAACAGGTCATGGAAAGACATCAAATATTTTGTGTACAATGAAATTATTAAAATCAAAAAGAAAAATAGGATTTAAGATTTTTGCATTTGTTTTGCCATTTTAATTTCATGTTATTGAGTATAATGCACATTTTGTTCTATTTTTAAGTGCAATTTTAATTTTTAATGTTTACATTTCTGTTTGTATTTTGCACAAACGAACAGATCTATTGTTCAAATTTGCTAAATAAAGAAAAGGCTGGAAGTCACCATGATTGATTTTTATTTTTGTAAGCATGAATAGTTGGTTTTAAAATCAATTGTTGAAAAAAAAATACTCCAAACTATGGCACAATTGATTAGAAAAAAAAATTGATACCATAACTCTCATCTGGAATTAAGTTTCAACATCAATATCTTATCCACAGGAAAACGGAAAATTTTGAGTGTAAATTTTATAATGGTCCTCACTTATATGGTTAAAAACTTTTATCAAAAACTAAGTGTGACATAGAATCATACCCCATATAATTTACAAGGGAGACCTCTAGTGTCCAGAAAGGCGTTTTACACTCATGTAAGTCAAGTAGAAAGGCTGGTCCTCACTTCTCTGGCGATTTCCTCGGTCCTCACTATGTAGTATGTGCAAGAATGTGTGTTGTGTGTGTGTGTGTGTGTGTGTGTGTGTGCATGTGTGTGTGTGTGCATGTGTGTGTGGTTGTGTGTGTGTCTGTGTGTTTGTGTGTGTGTGTGTGTGTGTGTGTGTGTGTGTGTGTGTGCATGTGTGTGTGTGTGCATGTGTGTGTGTGTGTGTGCGTGTGTGTGTGTGCGTGTGTGTGTTTGTGTGTGTGTGTGTGTGTGTGAGTATGTGGAGCATCCTCTGGGGTGAAATCCAGCAGAGGAAAGAAAAAAACATGACACAAAACTGTACTCTACTGAACTGTAGAGAAGCTCTGAAAGAAACACCTTGATAAGATGCAGCCAAAGAAGGAACACTAAAGTCGTTTGAAGGAACAACCAGCAAAAATAAGAAAAGCTAAAGCAAAAGTGGACCAGCAGTGTCAAAAGCCATATCAGACATTTTACAGTCACATTTTTCTGAAGAGCTGAAACAAACAAACATGTCAACAGACAAAGAAATACACAAAATCACACAGCAAATGAATCTGAGCAACAGATTGTTAAATGAAGTACTCTGTTCTGGATTTTTTTTTTTAAACAATCCTTCTCTACTAGAAGAAGCTTAGGGTTGTAAGATCACTGTGAGTGCAGAAAGGTTCAGACAGATTAATAAATTCTTTCCATTCAATGGTTAAGTGAGTTGATGTGACTTTTACCAAACCATGAACTGTGAATAGTGGACTTTAAAACTGTAACCAGTCTTGGGAATCCAAAGTTATGTTGGATCAAAAACTCACAAATCTTTTCATTTTTGATGTGTTGAGAGCAGCTTGATTTTCAAGGAAGACGGTCAAGTTTGTTTGTTCTGAATTGGAAACTAAATCCTTCAACATTTGCAGAAACATGGTCCATATGGAGAATATAATTCCATCTGCACGCACCTATAGGGACAGCAGAGCAAGTGGCTCAAAGTCAGAAGAAGGTTCGGTTCTGTTCTGGGTTCTGTCACATCTGGGTTAAGTCACATCTACAGCTAACTTTTTTATTTACTTTTACTTTTTAACATTGCAGGATCATCCTTTTCACAGCAGCAAACTCTTCAAGTCAGAAGTTTCTTCAGATCCTCAGTGAAGCTGTCCTCGCCCAGAGCTAAAACCACCAATAGT
This sequence comes from Oryzias celebensis, assembly GCA_014656515.1. Taxonomy (NCBI): domain Eukaryota; kingdom Metazoa; phylum Chordata; class Actinopteri; order Beloniformes; family Adrianichthyidae; genus Oryzias; species Oryzias celebensis. Next base: position 38,015,881 of record BNCR01000001.1, on the reverse strand, counting down.
ATGAAGACTAAAGAAGCTTACCAAACAACCAGCTGCAACTTCTAACTTTCTTCTTAGCACTAATAACCACTTTTTAATTAGAGTGGATTAACCAAATTTAAAAAATAAGCACAAAATCTGAAGTGTACTTGCCCTATAACAGATCCTGACTACATTCAAATACATAAATTACTTTAGAAAAACTCATATTGTGCTTTAGGCATAAAATACTAAACTTAAAACAATGTTATATTAATTCTTTATTTCCTCCGTTCTTTCTTTGTTTATTTAAAGTCAGTGTAATATTCCAAATTAAAGGTTAATGGCATCAAAGAGATTCACTCCACCCTCCAAGGTTCCTTAACACAGCAAACTCCTGTTATTAATGGCAATTTTCAGAATGAACATGATCATTTTGCATGTGAATACATTAAAATATTTCAGACAACAACGTGGCACAAGCTGTGAGTGTTTGGGGCTGGATCTGTGGAGCAGTGAGGTTCTCTGTGGAGGTTATGATGGTCTGATGCTGCACCGCCAGGAGAAGCTGGAGAAGCTCCACTGGGAATCTCCCTCTCAGTGCTGCACACTTCTGCAGCTGCCTCTATGAATGACAAGTAGCTACAAATCCACCCCCACCCACCTCAACCTACCCCTCACTCACATGCCTCTGCATGCACCTTCAAAACACGCAGATCTTTAAAAACACTTGTGTACAGATTCATATATTCAAGATAGCACGCATTGTAGGTTTAAGTATCGTTACGCACAGCTACGGATGAAGACATGCACAGCACGCACAGAGGCCAGCGTGCAGAGGCTCTCAGATGGGACTTGCATGAGCCAAAAGCTACGTTTAGAAAAACTGTAAAGAGTGGAGTGGTTTCATTGTGACAAAGACAAAGGCTTGAACTACAGGGTTCCCATCCAGCCCTTTCACTCCATCTTTTTCTCATTCAAATGTTTTTAAGTCAATAAATGTATTCTTTCTTCAACGTTTATTGTTTTATTTCTATTTCTTTTCACTGAGCAAAAGTTAATATTTTAAAACACAAATAATACATGTTTTGAGCTTTGATTCTTTTCTGCATGTTTTTGTACCTTTTTTTGTTCTCCTGACCTCAGCAGGGTATAACAGTTCAGTTGACTTTTAGTCTGATAAGGTGACCACACAAATATTAATAACGTAGAGTAATCAGATTACCAAAAGTAGCAGTTATGATTAGACATCTGGTAATCAATCACATTTGATCAAAGATTGTGTATAAACGTAAACGTTCTGTTACAGTTTTTGAACACTGTGCGCCCTGTTGTTAAAGTGTTACATGTTTGGTCTCAGAGGTGTTGTGCAGGTCTGGAAAAGAGGCTGCATGCTTCTGCATGTTCAAACTGCATGAAGAAAAAAAATGAAGGTTTGTGTTTATTCTGCATCTGCCATCCACCTTTTATTTGCTCCTCAGTTTCAATTTGTTTTAAACGATGTTTCTTTAGTTATTCTCAGTTTCATTTCTCAGAATTGGTAACAAAGAGATGAAATGAGTATCATAATATGATTGACTGACTGACTGATCAGTATCATTGCTCATACAGACTGAATTTTAAATTCTTCTTCCTGCGCGGTGATTGGCCGTCCTCTGGTCCATCCTGATGACGTCAGTAGCCTTCAGAGTCATCTGTGGTGTCAGGAGCTAGGCAGCAAAGTGGAGACGGGGAAGGAAGAGCATTTATCAAAACAACAGGAATCCACATCTAAACACTGGCCCATGGGTGTAGTGACCGGACAGTGAGACCGGAGGTTCTGTTGGAAGCCGCCCGTTGTCGCAGCCGCCTGTTTTCTACGTCGGTCATCGAAGTTGTTGAAGTTTACAGCAGACGGACAGCGCTAACTTTAGCACCGGGCTTTTTCTGCCTCTGAGTCGGCTCCAGTCCCACTAAAGCTGTCGAGATGGTGTCTTGGATGATTTCAAGAAGTGTTGTGTAAGTACAAAGACAGTCAGCAACATTAAAAACGAGCTTCAGGTCCATCTGGAATGTCGTTAAATCGTGAATCTTTTTGTTAGCTTGTGCGGCTACCCTGCTACATTTAAGCTAGGTTTTAACCTTACCCCTCAAAGAGTTTCTAAGACAACACTCGACATTTTCCATCCGTACAGTAGTTTTCTGTTCCCGCCTCATTCTCCCTGAAGTCTTATAATAATACAGTCTTTTCTGTATTTATGGAGGGGCTAATATTGAGTGTTCAGGGTATCGCAGGTGAGTCAAGCGGATTGTTCTGTGTTTTTATAGAGACCGTGTTTGAACATGTCGACTCAGTACAGGTTCAGCTGCAGGGTGGAGGTGGTTTCATGCTGCCATGCCCGATGGACGCTGGCAGCCTCCACGCCATTGTCGTAAAAGCTGATAGAAGGCAGCTGACCTTTGCGTGAATACCTGAGTCTCTGTTTTATCTCCATGTCATTCTATTTCCATTTAAAATGTGAAAAACCCGCATAATCACAGCCTTGTCCTCGGTCTCTCCTGCCTGTCTCTGTAATTGTTTAGAGAGAGGTGGTTATATAAGGAAGGCTGATGGGATAGGAATGTAGTGGAAAGACCTCAAGGGAGTGGCGGAGGAAAAACAGCACTGTGTCCCCGGTTAAGCAACCTTTGCCTTCCAGCACACAGATATGAAGCAATAGAGAGAGTCACAATTAACCTGTTTACCTGAAAGATGTACAAGCCCATACATTTCCCCCTGAGTTACAGGCTCCTGTGATCAGACTTTCACTCCATGTTTGAACGCAGTGGAAAGTGGAAGGGATGGATCTGAGGCTGGGTTTTTGTCTAATCATTGCGATCGTCTTTGAGTTCTAGTGAAGGCGGTTCTGGTGGACAGTTTATCACATGCGTCACACATCAGTCTTCATGCCATACAGTTGCTCCGTGTTACAGACAGATAAAGTCCTACAGTTCTGTGCAAAAGTCTTGGGTACTTTGTTCAATCATATTTTACCTCCCGTTAAAGCAAATCTCTTTATATTCTTCTTTCTCGGTGCTTTCAGAGGGATGCCACATTTTCTTCTTTTTGGTTTAAAACCAAATTGTGGGGAAAGTATATTGTGGGATCCTCACTGCGTACCAGTATGTTCATGTGGAGTGTCAAACACGTGTATGAAAAAGATTTATAATTTATTGCTTTATTTCATTACTGCAGGCTTAGTATAATGCAACTGAAAGACTTTATTTCATTTTACTTGCTTATTAACAAATAAACAAAAGGACTTTTTAGAGTTTTTAAGTTTTTGCTGTTGTTTTATAATGCGTAAATTATATATATCAAACCGAAACAAAACCTTGACCCAAAAATTCAGTTGTTGTACACCAAGGTTTTGATAACAATTGTTGGGCCCTATTAGTCTTTAACTCATTGATGCAAATATGCATCAAACCACTTCTGCTCCGAACTTAGTTTATTTTAGCATCAACTTGAAAGCAAAAACACAAGAACATTGTTTTTTCATCATTAGAAATAAATTCCAGCATCAAGGGATTAAAAATTTTCACCTGTCAATCAGGTATAGTCACCTCATCTTACCTGCATTCTTGGTTTGTTTTGTGTTTATTAACCTAATTTGCTGTAAATAATTCAGCATTAATATGTAGGTCACTTAATGGATGAACCAGTCCTGTTCTTGAGGCATTTTTCTGATGATGGAGGACATATCTTAAAAATTAAGATCAAAATTGTATTACTATTTCTTTATTCAAATGTTGTGAATCAGTCCTGTCTATAATAGAGCTTCCAAATCATCTGTAGACGACAGAACAGAAATGATTGAAGAAGTCTCTTACATATAAGGGTTTTCACTCTGACCTAAAAATATTGAGAAAGATTTCTTTAGATTACAACTAAGATCACATTATTTTCTACATAATATAATAAGATTTAATATTCCACAATGTACAATTTTCAAATTTCACATCCATTCTCAAAGTGTACAGAAGAACTTATCTTCAGTTACACAAAAACAGACATGGACATTTCTTGTAACTTAAGGCTGGGTTTTGCTAGAAACACAAACATCAATGAAACCATGTGAAAAGTTGTGAGTTAAGATCTAAAATCGTTGTTGCTGCTTGGTGTGTTTTTAGTTGCCTTGATGAAACCCCCTTAACGCTCTGCTGTGTTTTCCTGTACGTTTCCTGTGTGAATTCCTTAAGGTCCCATGGATCTCTGAGGGGGTTCTACATGTATCTCAGTCATGAACAGGCTGGGCCGCTGTTTTGTCTCAAACTGTTTTTGTTTGAATACTTTTGGTATGTATGCAGAGAAGCAGGTTTGAGGACGCTGAAGTGGAAACACTTATTGTATAAAGCCTGTTTGTTAACTTTAAAAAAATTAAATGCTGGCAAAATTAAGAAAATATTAGAAAAAAATCTAGTTCAAATAAATAAATGAAAGAACGAGTTACATTTTCTGTTCCCAAAGTAGCTTTTAAGATGAATTACGTGAATTCTTTTCATTTTTAGTCATTTTATTTGTGCTCTAAAGTAATTTTGATAAAATAACACTTATTGTTTGTAAGTAAACATTTTAGTAGTTTGGGGAAACTGATCTTTACTTCTCTTCAAAAGTCATTACATCTCCGGTCTGATTTACGTTCACTGTTTTTAAATGAAGTTCTGGAAGAGTTGTGTTTTTTTGGGGCAGCAAACCGTTTCTTGTTGGGGTTAATCACACCAAATGTCCTGCGAGTGCAGCGGTCGCCTCTGATGGTTGGTCTTTGACACATTTGTCTGATTCTGCTGATTCTGGAGCTTCTGGACACAACAAAAGCCAGAGGTTTAGTGTTGCCAGTCAGACTTCTTCAACGATTCAGCCTCACTAAAAATACATCTTGGCTGTGAAGGAAGGAAGGATCACTCATCTATTAGGGCCACAGAGCTGCAATCCACTTAGGAAGCCTCTTTGTACAGAGAAGTACTCAATGGATTCTCATCAGATTTCTGTACTTCAGTTACATAGTTGTGGATTCACCTTCTGCTTCATTTTACTTCTTTCAGTATTCACAATAACGTCCGCATGGATTTCTAAGAGTAAAACAACACTTCAGCTTAGAAGCAAAGTGTGTGTCTTTTGCTAGTGTTCATTCCAGCTGCTCTGGAAGATGTCCACTAGAACAAAACAAGGCAGCAGTGTTTACTCCTTCTGATTTTAGCTTGAGTTATCGCTTTTATAACTTGAGTTATAAAAGTCAGAAAATACTTTCATAAATAGTTGTCAAACATATAAAATGTTGTATAATAGTTGCAATGGATATAATGCATGGTTTTAACATGTGTAATGTGGTAACATCACGTGACAGAACATGCAAGCTGTAGGTTCACTCCAACTCCCATTTATGATTTCCCCATGAAGCCATTTTTCTAAGCGGTTCCATTTGCAGAAGCAGTTCTTTCAACAATCCACCCTCTGTGTTTTTCAGGGAACAGTCCTGGAATCAAATTTCTATTCTGGAAGCTCAAACCAGATGCTGGGGCTCCAAAATCATTCAGCTCACTGTACCCCTCCCTCCCCGTCTTTCTGTTTTCCCCTCTCTTTCCTTGTTTTTTACTCCTTTTTTCTCTAGCTATTTTTTTCTGGGTTCCATGTTCCCTGGCTCCATCTGGTTCTTAGTGGTGTACAATGTCAGGAAACCAGGAAAATTGACCCAGAGCCTGGAGTCCAAGCCCCTCTAAAAGCTCCAGGGCTATTTTCTCAGCTGCAGTCAAAGGTGGGAGGTGGATGGGGAGTGCCGTATGAAAAGAGGCCCTGCTTTTAAAATCATTCCCAGAACAGTTTTTACATAAATCACAACTTATGATTCTGGTGATCATTGTCCGCATATCAAGACTTTAGACTGGATCAATTCTGTTACACAGTGACTATGGTGGATATTCTCTTTGTCCTGCTACTGAGGAGGATGAGGATTACTTTATCACTAGCTTTTGTTCATCCTGTTATTACTATAATCTGTTCATCCAAGTGATAGCATAATAATCTCTCTGCTTTAAATGAGCTTTCAGGCAAACTCCATAAATCCAAATTAGAACACTAATTTCATTTAAAAATGATAAGAACTAAAGATGCATACGTTTTTGCAGGAAATACTGGCAACGTCTAATAGACTGAAACAAATCCATCCATCCATCTCTGAAGACTATCATGTTTTTGGTGTTTTTAACATGTTCTTGTGGCATTTTTTCTGATGATGGAGGACATATTTAAAGAAAATTATGATTAAACGAGCATTTCTGAGTGTTTCTTTATTCGTATTGTTGTGAATCAGGAAAAGAAATTGCTGTTTGAAAAAAAAAGTCGCATTTGTAGTGTCAAAAATACATTGGACGGTCCTCCCTGCTCCGGTCCATCCTGCTTCATGGATGGATCCACATGCAGTCAAATAGGTTCATGAACGTCTTTGTTTTCCTCGTCTGAGCTGGAATTTGCCGCCCACACCTCGGAGGTGAATTTCAAATGAACTGATGTTGCTCTGTAGAAACTATGTCTGAAAAAATTGATGTTTTTCTTTTTATTTGTCTAAAAACAACAAAATCATCATCAAAAGATCACCGGGAAAATGTGAAAATAGATTAGAACATTGTTTCCCAACACTGGTCCTCAGGGAACATTGTCCTGCATTTTTTTCAATCCAATTATTTTAAAATAAAAGTATTTAACAAGATAGCTTATGAGTGAGCTCAAAGGTCACAGCAGCTTCAGAATCTGTGGAGATAAATAACCAAGTGTAGAAAAATAATATTGATTAAAGCTAAACAAGGAAATGTTTCCTGTCTTTACAAGGCCAAATGTAAATGTAAAAAAAATGTAAATAATAAGGATAATATATTCTTAATCATTCTTAATCTTATCCCTTAAACAAAGAACAGTCTTTGTCTTGTACTCATGTCTGAGATGAGCTGTTACTGCAGCACAAGGAATATGTCTTTATGCTGAATCCTTCACGTCAAAGGGAAGGTTTTATTCAAATGGACCAGCACTTTAGCTGGACCAGAATTGCTTTGTAGCCATTTTTTTGATGCGTCTCCACTGACAGCAGCTTTTTTCGGTCTGCTTTATCATTTTTTGTCTTTTGATCACATCTGCACTCTAATGCATTTTTATTCTATAATACATTTTCAGCAAACTAACCACCAGTGGTTGTGATCACCTCCGGCTAAGGATACTTGTGGTTGAAGGCTTCTAAATACTCTGCTTTATGGAGCTTTTCTGCATATTTTCTACGTAACAAATACGATTTATTTTCAAGCTGCATTTTTTCATCTACTTCATCTTCACAACAATTGAATGAAGACATACTCAGTAATACAATCTTGATCTTAATTTTTAAGATATGTCCTCCATCATCAGAAAAATGCCTCAAGAACATGTTAAAAACACAAAAAACAAAATTTTTATTGGAGTGTTAGGATTTAGTCAGTCACCAAAAATGAACTCATCAGTTACTAGTTGAACTGTGTTGAATCGGGAGTCAAATTGTGATTTGTGAATTGTGATCAATGAACTGAAGTAAGTTTAGTGACTAGCTTTAGATACTTTAGTGACTAATATAAGCATAGAAGTCAGGAGGTTCTTGTTTTTACATTTGTTTTTCTAATACAGAGCTGTGTTGAACCAATGGCAGAAGCTACGACACATTAATGTTTTTCAAATGAAGCAAGTGCTTTTTGAAATGGAAGAAAGGAGTTTAGTACTGGTCTGGGTTCCTGTGGAAAACAGCAGCAACCAAAGGAATCAAATCTTGCATTATCCAAAACCACCCCTGAGCAGAAGATTACAGAGGAAACATTGAGTCACCGTCTCCAGTGCTTCCAGGACTCGTGGTCACTGCCCAACACGAAAGGCAAATCACAGCTTAGTGTGCACGCCTCAGTCTCCACAGAGTTTTTCTTGATGGTTGGTTTGGCGTGGCCGCCAAAGGAAGGGACTATTGAGGTGTTAAACTTCATCTGGAGCTTCATGGTAATGTCAGTAAAGGCTTTTCAGCTTTTTTTTTATTTGTTTCCAACAGCAAATGGTAAAAATGAGATTGTATGACTTGAATTAGGATGATGCTTTCATGTTCTCTCTTTCAACAGGCTGCTGTTTGGAACTCTGTATCCTGCATACTACTCTTACAAAGCTGTGAAGACCAAAAACGTCAAGGAATATGTAAGTTTAGAAGCATAACTTTGCAATGTCTTATGTCTGATTTTTTTTTTTTTTTAAAGAAAAACTGATAAAACAATGTATTTGTGGATCAAGTTTTACTGCTATCCAGTCTACTTTTAGAAGGTTTTCTGGTAGTTATACTGAGGACTCCAACATGTCAAGAGACATTTTTTTTTGACCCTTTATTTTATCTAGGAAGATGGTTGGGAAATCAGAAAGTGAAAGTGTCTTAACATTGGCTGCTGTTTAAACCCAGGGGTGTGATGGGAAAGAGCTCATGGATATAGATTTGAGGGCTGGAACGTGTTCTGTGTTGGAGTTAGGTGATGCAACTCGTGTCAGTGAGGGTGAAATCCTGTTCCTCTGAATTATACATGCTACACCAGTTATAGGCCTAAAATGCGTCAGCTTCGAGATCCTTTTCATCTTCTTACTCTACCATCTCACTTCTACTTTCTAACTGATGGTGGGATCACTGGGGACTGGAGAGGAGTTGAATAAAACCACCTTGACACCATGACATTGAATGAGTGTTTGATCAGACTTCTCCATACGGTGAACCTGCTCTGTTCTCAGAATATTTTCTTACCAAAACACCCATTTTTATGTGGAGCTAGTTTTTACATCTCAGGAATGAGCAGCGTGGATTGGAAATCATAACGGTAAAGTTTAGATTTTATTTATTAATATAAAGGGGTTAAAACAGTGTATTTTCAAAAGGTACAGAATGTTGTTCCTGAAAAACCAACTGGAGGACTAGTTAAGAAAATACAGTGGCTTGCAAAAGTATTCATAGCCCTGGAACGGCCACATTTTCTCACATTATGACCACAAACATAAATATATTTTATTGGAATTTTATGTGAAAGACCGACGTGAAGTGGAAAGAAAATTAAACAAGAGTTCAATTAAAAAAATTTTTTTTTACAAATACATCATGCTCTGGGGCTGCTTCTCTTCAGCAGGAACAGGGAATCTGGTTACAGTTGATGGGAAGATGGATGGAGCCAAATCCAGAGCAATATTGGAGGAAAACCTGTTGAAGTCTGAACAACACTTGAGACTGAGGCAGAGATTCACTTTCCAACAGAACAACCACCCTAAACATAAAGCCAAAGCTACAATGGAATGATAAAAATGAAACGGTTTCATGTGTTGGAATGATCCAGTCACAGTCCAGACCTAAATCCAATGAAACTGCTGATCACAAACCCTCTCCATCTAATCTGACTCAGATGGAATCGTTTTGAAGGAAGAATGAACAAAGATTTCAGTCTGTAGATGTTCAAAGCTGGTAGAGACACAAACCCTAAAAGACTTGCAGCTGGAATTACAGCAAAAGGAGGTTCCACAAAGTAATGACTGAAGACTTTTGCACACTGAACTTTTCAGTTTTTTTATTTGTAAAAAAAAATCGAACTGTTTTATTATTTTCTTTCCACTTCACAAGTGTGAACCACTTTGTGTTGGTCTTTCACATAAAATATTTATGTTTGTGGTCATAATGTGAGAAAAGTTCAAGTGCTATGAATACTTTTTGCAAGCCTCTGTATAAAACAAACAGAAATCTCACATGGAATCTGTACAGATTCCATGTGAGATTTCTGTTTGTGTTACTTTAGATCAGAGGCTGTATGAACTATAGATCATAAAAATAAAATGTTACTTATAAAAGCTCCTCAGTGTGAAGTCCCATTTTTGGAGGGTTTGTTTCTTTGCAGTCTTTAGATGTGAGGTTCTAGTGCATCAGACTGGAGCGAGGCAGAAAAAAAATGCTGAGGACAAACTGTAAAAGGGGTTGAGCCCTGGACTGGTTTGAACTACAACCAGGACTCGCAGTCCCAGCACATTATGTACCTGCCTAACTGGTTCTGACTCAACTGTTGAAGTGAAACAGCGTTGATAATTCTAATGTCTGTGTTTTTGAAACAAGAGCTTAATGAGATGCTGCATTTCTCCTGGAAATCAAGCTGTTGGTTTTGAGATGTTTAGCTGACCCTGCTGCTGCTGCATGGGCATTACTCTCTAGGACTTTTTTATGTCTGTTACAGCTGTTTTGGTTTGCTGAGCTTGTTTGAAGGTGTCTAATATCAAAATCTTCTAACATTTTCAGCTTGTTGGTCAAGACTGCCCTGCCTTTTCAGAGAGGTCAGGGGTGGTACATCAGCTACTGTTCATGGTAGACAAAGTGGTCCTATTATTGGAGCTGTGGAAAGCTAAAGGGTCAAAGAGCCCGGTGACCCTTTAGCTCCAGTGTTGACATTCTTTAGACCACCGTAACTCTTCAACTTTTTACACGTGTATTGTCATTCTTGCTGATTCTGAATCAGTTGGTTCACATCGATTGTGTAAATGGTTGAAGAGTTATGTCAAAGAGTTAACACGTTCATGGTGGAGCTGAGGTTGAACTGAAGAACACTGACAAGGACTGAGATGTTATCTGAGCAGTAGCTTGCGCCCACAAAGTGGTTGGTTGAAAAACCAGAACCATGCTAGGACACTGTGCCACCAGCTTGTGTTGGTATTCAGACTCCTAACACACCTCCACCCTCCCACACTAAAAGCATGTTGCCAGTGGGATCGGTCATGCAGCAGCAGGCGAGTCCAGCCCAGTCTGACGGGTTCACCACGTCCAGCTGCTGCCTCTGTTCTTGAACATCCAGACAGAAGAGTTTGGAGAGCGTAAGGAGGGATGAGGAGGAGCCCCTATGTTCTACACAAAATGAAGTTAGATGTTTTCAGATTTATTACCTTCTGAGGTCAAATTTGCATCAATAAATAGTTTTAGGACTTAAGTTCTGCTGGGAAGCTAAACAGTCATCTATTGGGTTGGGTAATGTTGCCTCTTTTATTAGGTTAGAGAGCTAGTAATGCTGCTCAAGTGTCTGTTGTGTTGTCTGAGTGTGTGTTTTTGTGTGCAGGTGCGGTGGATGATGTACTGGATTGTGTTTGCCCTCTACACTGTTGTGGAGACCATCACTGACCTGACGCTGGCATGGTAAGGGCGAACACGGTCACTTCACACACATTTGCAGGTCATGCTCTGCTGCCCTGTGACCAACCACAGATCCAGCTGCTTTCTTTATTGATCTTCCTTTTGGATACAGCGGGAATAAAAGCGCACAGGTTGGCATTGATTTCAGTAGATCTACAGCTTCGATAGGTCATCAGTGAGATTAAGCTACCACAGAAATATAAGTTAACATTTGAGTGCAAATGTTAGCTGTAGTTATTGCATTAGCTTGTTTTTTTTCTCGTTTGTGAGAATTACAATCTGCATCATTTGCAGCATTAAACTTCCATCATTTGGGTTTTTTTCCCCAAAAAGCTTTAATGTTACCTTTTGTCAAAAAAGCTTACACATCAGAAACAGCTCTTCTGACCTCTGCCCTTTTTATACATGTCCAGTTAGCTCTGTGAAACCATGTTAAATAATAAAGCATGCCTTTTGTTTTGACCTGATCTTGTTGGTTTTAAATTCAATTCTCCTTGCATTCATGGTTGATCACTTTTTTTGATAAATTATGATTACATTTGGTCATTTTTTAACCATCAGTCCTGTTTGAATCATTTTAATTTTTGTCTCCTTAATTTCTACTTTGTGATTTTGATCCTTGGTAGTATTGTTGCACAGACGCAGAACAGCGATGGTGGAAATAATGCTGACTGTGTAGTTTATTTCACTGCTGCGTGGGTGCTGTAACAGGCTGGTGAAGCTGGTACTAAGGTACTAATCGGTACCTCTGATGTCAAGAGAAGCTTCTTCCACTGATGCCTTTCAGTAGAATTTCTGTTTAGTGAGGTCATGAGACAATCGAGGGTAGTTCCTCATGTTAGCATGGCTGCACTCAGCTGTCCCAATGAAGAAAACATCCCTCCTGCTCCTCCTGGTAGAGCTCTTGGGTGAGAGATGAAAGCATTTACCTTCTCTTGTCTTTTATTCGCTCTACCAGCGTCATGGTTGTGTCCTGCTGGTGTCCCCAGAAATGGGAACACTGACGCTGTTAGAGTCTAGCACCCTCAGCTGGGCTGGTGACAACACTACACATTACAGAGCAGGGCTGGGAAGAAAAACCCAGAAGGTTATTGACAATTTCCCTTAATCTAGGAGATTTTTTTGGGTTGAAATGAATCAATGGTTTGTTAATTAGAAGCATCTCAGATCAAAATGTGCACAGCAGTTCTTTATATGCTTGTAGTTCATTGATAGCAGTGAGATTCCTGTCTGTAAGTCTTAAAGCTAAACTGTGGCGTTTCACACTGCTCCTGCTAAATATGTCGGCATGTGTGATGATAGTCCCGGTTTGCTGAGTGACCCTATTTCTTATGCTGGTAAACTTCATTTCAGAAATAAACACGCTGAAGAAATATTCATCCCCTTCATCCAGATTGGTAAATGCGGTTTCCAGATGCAGATGCTCATACGAATGGGACCCCAGCTCTTTCTATCATTCCATGATGAGATCTGGGTTTGGCGGTTAAAGCGCCTGTGGAGTCCTGTGAATAAATGTTTGTTGAAGGTGGTCAGATGACTCTTCCTCCCTGTGTGCTCAGGTTTCCCCTGTATTATGAGCTGAAGATAGCGTTTGTCATTTGGCTGCTGTCCCCATACACCAGAGGAGCAAGCCTCATCTACAGGAAGTGTCTGCACCCTCTGCTGTCCTCCAGAGAGCGGGTAAGAGCGTCCGTCTCTTCTCAGGGGACCGCTCTGTTCTGACAGGATTGAAGTCTCCCTGTTTTTTAAGGCGATCTGTCAAACAAAGGCTCTGGTTTGTCTTTTTTTTTCCTTCTAGGAAATAGATGACTACATTGTGCAGGCTAGAGAGAGGAGTTATGAGACCATGGTGAACTTTGGCAAGCAGGGGCTGAGCATCGCAGCCACGGCTGCAGTCACTGCAGCCGTTAAGGCAAGTACCCTTCCAGCAGTTTCACACTGTTGTGTTTTGAGGGCTTTGATTGACTTTTCAGACATAAGCTATGACTGAAACCTGCTGGACAGTTTTATATTTACTTCACAGTCAGGTCTGTCAGTGCAGAAACTGGATACTTGAAGACCTTTTTTTCTGGGTTTCTGAACTTCTCTGATACACTTCCTACACTTAGTGCTTTTTCATTTATTCTGTTATTTATTTATTTTCTTTAAAACAAGATTTCTTCTCAACATTTGCTACTGTGGTGCTGATGTATTTTTGACTTTGACTTGATTTTAAATAAACCTGTTTGATGGTATTGAGGTAATTTGGCTGCAAAGAATTAAGCTGTTTTAATATTCTAATATTCAGGAATATTTAGGATGATCATCTGCTGATCCTGTATCAGCTGCTGTCGTGGATGCAGATGTTTTGGTCTTGATCTTTGATGTCTCAGCAGGTTTCAGCTCACACACATCACTTCCAGTTATTTATATATTTGGTCTTACTTTTAGAGCTCTACTTGATCAGGCTTCACATTATGATTTTTGATCCACAAACCTTCTGGTGTTCTTAGGTCCTCTGCTCTTCTTAGTGGTTGTTCCTCTCACATTTTGGATCCAAAGGAAATTAATAATTCTAAAAGATGTCTCCTGAACTCTCCTAACAGCCCACAGACTGATGTTTGAATCACAGCAGAAGACTTTTTTATTCATTTGTTTATATTCTAGGTTAATGCTGATATCAGTTTCACACTATTAAAGGGGGTGGGGCTTGTTGTGTGTTTTTAGCGTGATCAAAGAGGCTTCTTCAGCAAAGTCTGTTCTGTCAGGAGGAAAATGAAAACATGAAATGGTTTCAAACACAAATTAGAGACGAGTGCACTTTGGCAAGAGTAGCATTTATTTCTATGCTCATGAATATGAGCCAAAGTGAGGTGTTGTTTCTTAACCTGTTGAATAACCTTAGATTCTGTTGAAACATGGCTGAACTTCTGTCAGGTTCCTCCTCTATTGTTTACACTTTGAACCTTCTGGTGACTTTCTTCTCCTGTCTGCGCTGACATCTTTCTTCAGGGGTTGTGTGCTTCAACAGGCTCCTCTGGGAGGTAAACTCAGTCTGTAGAAGCTGCATGAACAACTTCCCTTTTCCATCCCATGCAGCCCTCCTTTATGTTTCCAACCACATCTACAAATTCATTTTTGTTCATTTCAAACTTCCTCGTGTGATTGCTGAATCCTTCATGTGTTGCTGTTCACTTATGATGTGCATCAACATTTTATGTCGTAGGAACTCCCTTTTTTACTGTTAGTTTGGCCTTAACAACTTCAGTATTTCATCAAGAAGTGTTGAGTCACATTATCTCCATGTGTTGTGTAAAATATTTGGTGAAATGTCTCCACAGTGCATGAAGACTGGTTGCTTTTATTTGGTTCAGTAATGATAATTCTTCTCCCTGACACAGTTCACATCATCTGATCTTGTTTTATTTGACCCAGTGTGGCAGCAGTGAATCCTTTTCTGTTGATCTTAGCAGTTTTTGTTTGTTGGTGAGCTGAAATTGTTGTCGTTTGTTTCACAGGGCCAGGGCGCCATCACTGAAAAGCTGCGGAGCCTGAGCATGCACGACCTGACTCAGATCGGCCAGCAGGACGAGGGAGGAAGCCAGCTGTACCAGTACAGCTCCCGCTCCGCCAACCCTGCCACGAGGAGAGCGCAGGGCTCCGACCATGCTGCTGATGGTACGTACACATGCAGCACGGATGAAAGATGGATGAAGGTCTGTTCAGCCCACAGAGTTCTGGCCACAACACCTTCAAGCATTTGCAGTAGCTTACATGCTACTAACATTTTTATGGGATTAAATCATTATAGTAATGGAATAATATTATCAAAACATAGATTTATCAAGCCCATTTCAGATATAAAGTAATACAATGATTAGAAGATAAAGAAAAATAAACTCAGATGTTGATGAGAGATGATGACAAAGACGATGTCATCATCTTGACAATGTAATTATTCATTATCATAAATAGGCTTTTTTGTAGTAATGTATAAAATACACGCACATCACATTCGATTCATTAAATATTATGATACTCAATTAAGGTCAAGTAGAGTTTAGTTTGTTGCTTGAATTGCAGTGGGAAGAAGCAAACATAAAATAATAAAATCACTCATGAAATCTCTTGTGTTATTTCTTTCATATATATTATGTTTTTGTATAGTTTTTAGTTCATAATCTGTTATCAGATCAGTTGCAGATTATTTATCAAGTAATGAAATAGAGCTTATTGATTATCCTTAGAAAACCCTCTGACTTCATTTCAGTAAACTTTATATTTAAGGGTACTCCTGTTTTCTTAGGCAATAAATGTTTTTGTAAACACAGAAAAACTACATTACTGTTTTAAAATATTCAAGATATCTTACACTGCTGATGGTACGTACACATGCAGCACGGATATCCTAACAATTAAACTCATAGTACATAAAAGAACACAAACAAACCTGTGTTTATCATTGAAGCATATAATACACACAAACCTCTACTAAATGTCTTCTCAGAACACTTCCATAAATTCCAAAATGTCCATTTCCAGTACAGTCACGTGACCACATCAAAACAAAAATGTCCTCAGATTTTCAAAATAAGGTCATAGTAAAAAGTTTAGTTGTTGCATCCAAACTATGGATGCAACAAGTAAGGGATGCCAAGCTCCAGGCCTGGAGGGCCGGCCACCTGCTGTTTTTCCAGAAATCCTGTCATATCTGCTGCTATTTACCTGGATCCGGTGTGTTTGGCCAATAAGGAGCTTCAATGGCAGGATAGTTGGAAAACATGTAGGACACCTACCCTCGAGGCCTCGATTCTGAGCCCCCTGGTATAAAATGAACTGGACATAGCGGCTGTGACGTCACTCATAGGAAATGCCTTGCCTCCGGCTCCAGGGAAATGAAGTCAATTCAGTCGCCATTTTTCCATCATACCGATGTTGCCATGTTGGAGCCAGACGACAGTGATCGGTCCAAGTCCATCTGAGTCAACGTTTCTATGGCAACTCCTGACACCATTCATACCCAAGCTTAATCAAAGTCCACACCCCTTTCACTGAAAGTGGCCTTGGAGAATCTGTCAATCAAAAGGTTGAGGTGGGGGCCACCAGGCACCACATGCTTTTACTGAGACGTCTGATTGGTCAGTTGATCATTTGAATAACTTGTGATAAAGAGAAAAACATGAAAAAAAATAGGATTATCAAGAACATGTCCAAAATGTATCAGATCAAAGATGGTTATTCTGACAAATAGAATGACTAGAAAGTGTCTTTGAGCAAGACATGGAACCCCACCTCGGTGGTTACAGGTTGGCGTCAGTGTTCAGCAGCAAATCAGCGCAGTACAAGTATACACCATTTACCATAAACTCTTCAGAGACTCATCAGAAAGCTTTTGGCTTTGAGTTCCACATTCATGGAGTAAAGTTAGACTTTCTGACATTAGAGTCAACCAAAGTGAGGTTGAGTCCCATGTCAGAGAGTTCAACTTTACTCCATGAATGTGTCTGACATGTTTATTGCCAGACACATGGGCATCCATTTTTGTTTTTTGTTTTTTTTGTTCCAGTTTCTTTTAACTTTTGAGGGTAAAGTTTATCCTAATCCTCTGTATAATATCTGCAGCTGCTTTAATTTGTACTCTAGATTTCATTTAGGGATCACTAAATTGTGATATAGATTTTCTCTTCACCCAAAACTGTCCAAGTGGAAGCTAAAAAAAATCCAACTCGTCTGACTTTTACGGTGTGATGGATAAATACAACACACACTAAAACTGCTATTTTCAAAATATAACAATAAACGTGAATCCACCGTTTGAGGAACTTTATTAGCAGCATCCTCTTAACATTAGACAGCTGGTTGCTGAATATTCTGCATTATTAACATGGTGTGTGAGCACACTTATTGCAATCAATCAATGTTTGGAGGAAAAGCTTCTGGTTTTTGTCTTCTAAATGAAGATTTCTTTTATTTTGAAGTCAAAGGCTCTTTATCTGTTTCCTTACTGGAAGTTTTCTGCCAAAGAGAAGCTTTCCAAATCCCGGTCTTTGTTTTTTGTTAACTTTACTAGCTTGAAGGTTTCTACTTCGTGGTCCGTGCAGCCGCTTTACGAAGTTGTAGGTAGATTTTTGACACGTGACCGAGCGACTCGACATGCGTCAAGAATGAGTTGGATGTTGTGAAGAGAATCCAGTAGTTTTCCAAAATAAAACTTCATTCAGCATCAAATTAAACAGAAAAAAACGTAGGCCGTGTTTTTTTCCTCTGCAGCCTGGTACCAACTGGCTCACTAACTGGTACCGGTCCAAGTCTGTCACAGACTTGGTTGGTTCTATATGATAAAACAAGCTTCACCCTCAAACTGTGGTGTTGGATGTGCTGATGCATCAGCTGTGGGAATATGCAGATTATGTATGACAAGGCTCTAAAAAATGTCACTTTGAAAGGAAGAGCGTCCTTCATGATTGATGTTTGTAATCAGCGTGAGACGGTTTGCTTAATCTTCAGCAGGATGAAGCCGCTCTCTTCTTTGAGTCTCTTTGTCTTGTGGCTGTTCAGTGGAAGCTCTCTGCAGCTGTGGAGCAGCGAGTTCCCAGCAGACGGAGGATGAGATGAGGATGCCAGTGGAATGTCAAACACATACTGTGACTCTTCCATTGTCTCACACTCACAGGGACTAAGTACAGGGTAGCAGTGAAAAATGTGAAAATGTCTGCCAGTCGGCTGGAGATGTAAGATGAATGTAGGTGAGGATGGAGGCATGGAAGACGAGGCTTCCATGACAAGAGGGTAGAGTGGATCATGTATTCTGCTCAGGCTGCATTCAGGGATGAGGGGAGGTGAAAGGAAAGAGGTTTTCTGATCCTTTCACCTTGTTCTCACTGTGTTTGCGACGTCAGCCCTTCTGTGCTGGTGATGGACATCAGCACTGAACTGATGCAACACATTTATTAGAGTTTGAACCCAGAGGAAATGAAAACATGGAGACTTGATAGAAGAGGAAGTGCAGGTTTTTTTTTAATTTTTTTTTTTTTTTTTTAATAGTGATTGGCACTAAACCAAAGGCAAAGGCTTAAACCTCCAATGAACCTGCTGCTGTTGCAGCACTCATTGAACCACGTCTGAGCTCCCAACATAACAGTAACAAAAACTCCTGAAAACAGTTTAATGTTTTGGGTTTTTGTCATTAAATATCATTATTGAAATTAAAGCTGCAGCTTTAAGGAGGATTGAGCACAACAGTTTTCAGTGAAACACAGATTCTGTTTTGCTACAGACGCTGCTAAAACAGTGGATTCAATTTTGTTATTTAGAAAATACTGTTTTTATAAATGTCCTATGAATTAATCTTGTTGTATTTATCCGCAGTGTCTTAAAGGCCGGCTTGTGAATTTAAACCAGTCCGTGATCACACAGAACAGCTAGTTTGCACTACAGCATTAGCGGCTAACAAGCTAGCATCATAGCATCAGTGTCTAACAACAGCTCTGTCTCTAAATCAACACATTTTTTGAATCTGTCTGTTGCTGCTTTAAGTGAAGCAGATTTATCTTTCAGTTCTGACTGGATCCTGTTTTAAATCACCACAAATTTTGATGTTTTATCAGCCAAACTAAATACTGCTCAGGTGAAGTGACCGCAAGGGGAGGTGTTGTGTCGGGTGTGTTTTGTTTACCTTGCATGCAAACGGATGAGAAGAAGAGGACAAAAGAAATTCACCAGAAGAAGAGCTAATAAACATGACAAAGTTTACACAAACATTTACTCTCCATGTGGTAACTAACCCTCTAACTTTACTGCCAAAGAGGAGAAAATGCTCGCGACTGACGAGGAATAATTTCGAACCCTTCAAAATAAAAGTCCATCAAGATAGACTCATTTTACTATTGAGAAAAAGTTATATCGTTATATTGATAGTTTTCATTTTATCGCCCAGACCTATAGAATGCATTTACAACAGATCAAAAGATGATGGGACTTTAACAAAATGAAAGTAGGTAAGAGTTAATGTGATGAGTCATTGGTAAACCACAGCTGAACAGATGGAAAACATTTACCAGCTGACTGAACCTGACATGGAAATGGTCACATTTTCAGATCTGCTGTTCTAAAGAGGAGAAACTATTCTTTTCTTGTGTGAATGAAAGTGACAGAACATCATCAAGCGTCTGGTTTTTCTGTTTGTCAGAGAGCTTTTATGATCAAGAGGAGAGATCCGACGACGAGGCTGAGCCGACTTTCTCTGAAGACGAGGCTGTGAGTCAGAAAGGACTGAGGCGATCGCAGAGCGTCAAGATCACGCGGTCGAGAGCCCGTAAAGACGTGGGTGAAGCAGCAGACTCCGCCCCATCAGTTTCTCTTTAGCAGTCCGCGCATCTGCATTCATCCGTTTGTTCTTCTGATTGGCTCTGCAGGCTCGCTATGGTTCTCTGAAGATCAAGGGCAAGAAGAGGCCCGCTCTGAGCTCAGTTAACTACGGCATGATGAGGGACACGCCGAGCTGAACACGTGCAGCTGAGCTGGCAGCTGATTGGAGGATGGCCCATCCTCCAGCTCTGCCTCTTCTCTCTGCTGGAGGCATCTTCATCACCCTGTCATCCAAAACCAGCAGCTCAGAGATGAACTCTCTGAGCCTTTATGGAAGTTTACTGTGTACATAATGTGTTTAACTTTTTATCGGACACATAGAAGCCTTCTGTGTGATCTTCATAGTTTCTTGTCTTGTATTTGTTGTGTTAGGGTCTCATTGGCTGAACAGACTAGTGTGAAGAGCTGGTGTCACCTGCAGCTTTTTTGACCGTCTAAACTGTCAGCAACAGCTTTTAAAAAACACGTTTGGCCTTTTTTAAACAAATCTCAAAGACATGGAGGTTAAATCTAAAACTTCAGACTTTGGGGCATTTAGTCATGAACTTTGCTGAAAGACACAGAAGAGCTGCGCTTTTATTTTTTTAATAAGTCTTCAGACGATCATTCATCCTTTCAGCAGAAGACTCCTCTGTCCAAACCAGTTCTGCCTTTGCTGCTGATCAGTGCCTCACACACTAACCGGGCCAAGTTTCAACAGGTCTGGACAACTGCAGCATTCCAAGCGTGAGCGGGAAAGTTTGATCCGGAGCTGAGCCGGACCTCAGTAGAGTCAAACGCACCCGTCTCTTCTCCACACCAGCAGCTGAACACTATCCGAGTCTGCCGGGGCTCAAAGACAAAACCAAAAAGACGCAAAGCTGTTTCCAGTGGGACTGAGCGGATTCCTGACATACAGCTGCACTCCTTACTAAAGAGAAGCTTTGACTTCCGCTTTTTTATTCTGTATTGTGCCGTGTCCTGAACTTTGGTTGTATTTTCCTGCTGCGTTTCCTGGGATCACTGAAGATTTCCTTTTTGTGTCACGTTTCTGTGTAGGCGTGTGATTTGCACAAACACTCACTGGCCTCTTCCTCAGGCACATCTGGATGGTCCAAACAGACGTTTCTGAAGAAAGACAATGGTTTGACATCAGTCACAACCATCTTTAGTGTAGTTTAACCTGCACGTCTCCTAAAACGCTGTTGTAGCTTCATAGAGGTCCCATGTCTGATGAAGTGAGCCATGAGGTTTTTATTTTAAACCCTTGCTGTTGTCTCCTTTCATCTCATCACAGCATGTATTTATATCTGTTGGAGATTCAGCACATTAACCATATTAACAGGGCTGTGGCGTTGTGCGTGCTGCTTTAGGTTGGGAGGAATCACTTCTTAAGGGGATCTCTGCAGAGAAAGCTGACCGATGGTCTTCATCTGGATGATTTTTGTGTTTTTTACGGAGAACAATAACAAGCTAAAACTACTTGTATGATTCCTGGCCGTTGATTGCTCTCCTGTGACTGATGAAACCAAAGCTGGATGCCCCCACCTGATGCTCTATGCTGGAGTTGTGTATCCGTTTGGGGGAAGTGTGGTGTGCGTAATAAATTAAAGCTCAAAAAATGAGAAAACACTGAAGCTGCTTGTTGCGTTTTGGTTCTTGGTGCTCTGTGACCTGGACTGGAGGGCTTCAGGGTTCCGGTGGTGGCGGTTTTGGAGGCAGGAAGTGACTGAGCTGGATTTCTGCAGCAACGACACTTCAGTCCAAACAGAACCACAAAGGATTGAGAGCTGCCACAACTGAGCTCTCGATGTTTCTGAGGACAAGCAGCTGGTACACAAATGTGCAAGTGTCAGGTTTCTCAGGATTATTGCGACAGCTTAGTTCTGGTTATATGTTCCTAATCTTCTTCTCGTTTGAGGGAACTTCACCCCAAATGTTTCAATATAATCTATGGAGGACAACATTTAAATAGTTCAGGTCATGTTTCCTGAGTGGAGAAAGCTGAACTGAACTATGCTGGTTATGAGGTACTTCAAATTCATTTGAGTTTTTCTTTTTTTCTGACGTTCTCAGTGAGATCCACTGGAATGACTGTAGTTTGAATTCAAAGGATTTCTTGTTTTTCAAACGTTATCAGTAAGTTTTTTTCTGTCAGCTCATTCCAGACAGGAACGCTCATTCGTTTTTATGTAGATTATGTTTCATCAATCAAGAAAAAAGGATCCACTAATTCTGCCATTGATATTGAGCTTTTCTATCTAATATGGTCTCATTTTTAACTCAGACTTTAAAGTTGGAGTTTTTGTTCCTCGGCTGGTAGTGGCAAAACATGGATAGAACGGCTTGTAAAAATGAACTAAATGAGTTCATTTCAATTTGCTCTCCTGCTGCAGATTTCAATGTTCTGAGCATCAGCTCCATAACACAATCGTCTGTAGGACAGTGACTCTTCAAAGACAAAATCATTTTGTAAGAGCGCTCAAAAAGACTTTCAAACCATTATTAATGGCAACACATCTACAGAGTTAAACATCCGCAGAACTCCCACAGCGTGACGGAATCTGTGTGCGTCAGGGACAACGCTGAAGACCTTCATTGGACGCTAGTGGACTTTGGGTTCTTGGACAACACAGCGTGACTCATGGGCCTAAGGGAGACGATTGAGTCAGTGAGGTAACTGAAGCAATACCTTCAGAAACCTGTGTGTCATCTGCACATGAGACCAAAGCTCTATCAAACAGAGGAAGGCGTAGCTCAGAAGAACTGCTGTGACTGAGTCCTGTTTAAACAGTGATGTTTGAACGCAGCATTCTCATTAGTAATCATAGATGCCGTGTTCCCCAACCAAAGACAGAAAGAGACCTTCAAAGATGACCTGAAACAGTTCAGCAGCTGGAAACCTTTTTATCAGGAAAAAAACTGGAAGCAAACACCACGAAACTGAACTTTGTCTCAAACTGTTCCCCAAAAACCAAGGTAAAGGTGTGTAACTCATGTCTCTGAAACATGAGCTGGTTTAAAACAAGCATAGATTTGTAGTTCACACTTGTTCTGATTGTATTTAAGGGGTTTAAAGCCTTTTAGTTTCAACACCCAGAAATAAACGGTTTGATTTTTTTGCAGGCTTGTTTGTGGCCTCCTTAAAGGTGCTGTTTTCACTGTGATGCTGTGTAGTAGATCAGGTGTTGCTCCTGTGGACTGCTGTGTTTGAGGGGTCAGAGGTGACATGGCTCCACCGTTTTGCTTTTGACAGGTGGGTACACCTCACAGGACTGCCCGCCCCTCCTCCTCCAGGATGACGTGATGTTGGCGTGACCCCAGAACTGTGGAAGCATGTGTTCGTGAGTTGAAGGTTTTACTGGTTTGAATCTTCATGATGTGGATGCTGCCACATGTGCCAGAGGCTCTGGGGTTTTTCTGGATTTTAAATGAAGAACTGTGATCTTCTAGCTGGTTTCTGAGGAAACAATCTTGTTGCAGTTTGACTGAACCTCAGCCTCTTTACCTGTACGTGGAGATCTTCCTGCTAACGCCACATCCTCACAAAGTAACACACTAGTGTCGACTGGCACCTTTAATAAAGGATCAAATAAATGTTTATTTTCCACCACTTTGAGGTGATGACAGGGTCCAGATCACAGTTCACTCAGAAAAAAAAACAGCCATTCATTATCTACCAACATGCATCATAAAGTGAGGGAATCCAGGCTCTGACCCCGAGGATGCTGGGAAGCTGCAGTGTCTGGCTGGTCAGTGACCTGAGATGCCCTCTGATCCCCGTCACCACGTTTACCGTTCAGTCAAACGTAAACAGTAACGGGTGAAACATCTCGTCACTGAGCCGAGGCCGGGACTCCGGGGAAGAAAGGAACCACAGACCTTCAGACGCCGTGGGGTTTGAAATGACCGAGTTCAGACGGGCAACACTGTCAGACACAAACACAGTAGAGCCGTTCTCTGCTCTACTCAGAGCTCCAGCCCCGGAGCTCTGGAGACGGCCTTGTTGGTGAGATCTGAACCCGTGAAGGAGACTTTTCTGGTGAGAGTTCTCATCTGCCTGATCAGATCTGCTAGACTTGTGTGAAATGACCTGAGCAGAAGCCTCATCGGTCAGAGTTTGGCTGTCAAACACGGGTTCCGAGTGGAAGCCGTGATGTCTGAACTCTGCGATGAGTTTGGTGGTGAGTCTTCATCATCATCATCACTTCATGTCCAGCAGCTCCTGCAGCTCGTTCTGGATGTCCTCTGGCAGCTCCAGAGAAGGCAGGTCATCCAGACACAGGTCTTCCTGAGCTGGCATCTCCAGAGGCGGCAACTGAGGGACTGTAATCTCCTTGCCCTTCCCTGGGATCTTCTTCTCCGGTCCACTCCCAGACCCCATAGCGCCCCCTGCATGTGGGAGAACCCACAGCTCTGAACGCTCCACGAAGTCTGCTGCCTCTGACTGCAGCCGCGCATTTTCTGAACGCAGCCTCTCGTTGTCGGCGGTGAGTCGCTGGTTTTCGTTCAACAGGTGGTCGACCAGGCGCCGAAGGTCCTTGATGGTGGTCTGCTGTTCCTCTAGGCGGGTCTTGTCATCTTTGGTGGTTTTAGATCCAGAGCAGGACGGAGTCGCAGTCTGGCTGCTGCCAGTCTGCCGTACCTGAAGCTGATACAGTAAGGTGTCGTATTCCCTCTCCCTGGTTTCTGTGCTCTCTTCGGAGTAACCGTGAGCCTGCGGTTGACCTGAGAGTGGACTTTTGGTAAGAGGCCCCGGCCCACTCTGGAGATGAGCGGCGAGGCCCGGTCTGGCCTTTGAGGCCTCGCGGCGGAGCTCTCTCTTCCAGCGCTCCTGGATCAGCTGCTGCTGCTTGATGTGACTGTCCCTCTGCAGCTCCATGGACAGACGAGCCTGCGGGACATCCACATCAACCTTTACCTTCACTTCCAAAGCAACCCATGAAAGAATGAGCAACATCCTGCAAGCAATACAGACTGAGCATCCAACAGTAAAAACTGAACCTGTGAGTTTGAAAAATCAACACAAAGAGCTTAAATCACTGCAGATCTTAAACACTCAGCTCCTGAAAGAGTCTAATGGCTTCTGCTGAAAGAAGAGGGGAGTTTCAGAACAGCTGGAGTCTGTGAGGTATCAGCCGCGTTTGAAACCAGAAAAAAAAAAAACTTTTTTCACTTGGATGGAGGGTTCTGTCATTTTATCAGGTGATCAAACAGATCTCACCTGGATGCACTCTGTTGTCTTCATAGCATCAGTGAGAAGATCTGAGAAAGAGACAAAGACAAAGAGCTGAGCATGATGGGAATCTACTGTTTTCAATAAAGAAAGACTTTGTGGGTCTGGTGGATCTTGGTCGGTTGTGGGCGGGGCCTACCTGCTGCTCTTCTGTGACAGCAAATGGCTTCCTCATATTTCCCAGCAGCCACCAAACGCTCGGCTTTCCTGGACTGCTGATGAGCCTGATGAGAAGCAAACAGAGGGCTGAGTGTTGGTTCTGTCCCCCCATGACTGTTCAGGGACCTTCTGTTCTCCTTCACACCTGTGCGAGTGTGAATGTGAATGGTTCAGAAGTAAAGAAGAGTGGATCCTCCTGATCTGTACAACAACCTGCTCATCCACTACAAGACACCTCTGACCTCGATACTAATAAAGGCTTTTCCACAAAGTTCTGTCTTTTTGGCAAGAGGCTTCAAATACGTATTTCCCTCAATTAAACGCAAATACATTTCCCTAAATTCTTTAAAGTGGTTTCTTTGATTTTCTGTCTTTCACTGTTCAAATGAACCTGCCATTAGGATGACAGATGGTCAGTTTCTGGTTTTAAACGGGATCCGAAAAGAATGGAGGATAAACCAGCTGGACTCACAGCAGGAACCGAGTTTAATTTTTTTAAAAAGTGCTAATTTGCAAAAAGCAGTGTTGTTCCACGCTGATGCCATCATGCGGCGACGCTATATGCAAAGACTTTGCTAACGAGCTGTGCCGCTTGTCGCCAGTTTGCGGCCACAAACTGGTTTAAAGTGAGAGAATATTTTCACAGAGCGGACTTTAAGACGTTACGCATAAATACCACAAACTTAAATCATGAGACATTCAAAAATATAATTTTCTAAATATAATACCAGACATGAATGCACTTTGAATGAAACTTTATCAAAAATATCTCACATTACAGCTAAAAAAGCCCCCCCTTCATGAGAGCGCTGCATCTTTACTGTCCATGACATAAGAACCTAAAACATAATGTCATAACGCTGCTTTTGTTATGATTTCATATCAAAATGAATCTCCTGGAGGCAGAACAGGGAAAAGAGCATTTTCTGTCAATCTGCTCCCCTGTAGTAAGTCTGTCCCTGTTTTCTCAGCATGTTTTAGTTGGACTTTACAGTTAGATGACATTATAGATGTGTTCATACCATTTATTTAGTACTTTCACAATATTTCATTTTCTTAAAAAATATGAAAATAATTGTCATATTTTTTAAGAAAAAGCTTAGACTTTTCAGACTGTGAAAATGCCAAAAGAAAAACAGACCAAAAGAACTCAAAAAGACGATAAAGTCAAGAATAAGAAAGGAAATGTAAAGAGGACAGAAAAGTTTCATTTTGAAAACATGTCTATTTTTTAACTGATGCGACTCCTTGTGGATAGGCTACAGTTTTGTTCCTTTATTCAAGCATTTTTATTTCTTTTACCTTCCTTAGTAAAACCTGACATATAAAAAAGTAGGTGATTGTCGTTTGTTCCTTCTAGAAAGTGAGTGACTAATAAATTAGCATTTTCAATAAGTTTAACGTTTTTCCCCAAGTAAGAATTATGTATATAAAACACAATTCTTCAACATTTCAATGTTTTATTTAAATGCTTATCAAAACATTTGGATTCTTGACATTCATGCTATCTTAAAGTGGATCAGTAAGGGAATTATTTGACGTCTTACCCTGGGTAAGGACTTCATAAAAATAATTCTTTCAGCTGCTGCAGAGGGCCCATGCTGTTGTTCGCCTGGGGCCGACACTGATCGTTTTTTATAGTGACCAACATATTTAACTGTTCTCTTAGCAAGGTGGTCGTTGCTTGGTGCGCACCATTTTCTGAAACCGTTGCCCTCCTCACAGGGGCTTTACCGTTTCACCAATTGCAGGGGACAAAGTTTCAGCGCTGGTGTTGAGATAAGATCAGCTGATCTGTTTTAAAAGCCGTCCCAGTGGTCTTCTAATCGTGATGATGTCATTTTAGGCACAAAAAAACCTGTGTTGTTTTCTTGAACATAGTTTCTGCACAGCGACAGGGGTTTATCAGAAGTTTGCCTCTGATTTGTGGGCGGGACGTTAGGCACAGAAGAAAGCTTTAGCTTATTTCCCGTGATCTCTGTTTCCACTCTCCTCCACTAGCTTACAGCTCCTCACAACCCAAAGCAAACATTAACAGTGCAACAAAAATGGTGAACAAAATTGGAAAGACATACATGGATCTAGTCGTCTACAAGCAGATGCATCAGAATGGAGCGCAGCAGAGAGGTTGTGGCCCGTTGTTTTCTACATCATAACTGAGAGCTTTTTCCCACTGCATATTTCCGTCTGGTCCGGATTCACAACAATTTGATTAAAGAAATACTCAAAAATGCCATTTTAAGCTGAAATTCCTTAATAAACATCCACTATCACGAGGAAGCTTTCAAAAAGGCTCTCCGCTGTGATGTAGAAACTGCGATGTGAGGGCCAAAGTCACCTTGCTCCGCTCCAGTCCGATTCCTCCACTTTTGGACAAATAGATAAACCAATGTCTTTGTTTTCCCCATCTGAGCTGGTCTCTGGATCAAAACTGTACGGCTGGATAGCTCCAATTTTGCTCGCTATTTTTGTTACACTGATAATGTTAGCTTAGGGTTGTGAGGGCTGTAAGCTAGTGGGAGAGGGTAAACAGTTAAAAAATGAGAATATGTGAAAGCTTACGCCCCGGGCTCACACCGCACGCGGTCCGGATGCCGCAGCAGGCAGGAGCACTATATAATGAAACTGGGGGAAATGAAACGACCTAAACAGGAAATCATGCGAACGGGTCTAAAGTGCATCCGATACATTTTTCCATACAACCTATTTTCCCGTAACACAGTCAAATATGTACATTTAAGCCTAAACAAGACAAAAAGTAAGTAAATATTCCATTATGTTACCATGAAAGGCACATTTTTGGTAATGAGTTTATATGTAAAGTAACCGTTACCATTTGTATTTCACTAGGGTAAGAAGGAAGACACAGTAGAGGCTGCAACTGTGGGCATTTTTGTATCCAGAGAGGATCGACTGTTGGAATACTCAAATGTTGGAATCTATTTCGAAGGCCAAATTTTCATCAGAGACTTGGACAACTTTGCACTGGCGTTTGCTAAGTTTTTAGGTCTATACTCTCAATTTGAGCTACCCACAAGGTCAGTGATACACTCGATACACTGGTAGTGCGTCTTCCTCTATTGCCTCAAAATGAACTGGCGATCAGTTCTGTGTGTACCCACCTCTGCCCACCAGCCACAACCCCAAAAAGAAAACACCAGGGGAAACAATGAACAAGAAAAAAAAATAAAAAAAAGACTAATTTGACAATCTGTACATTTGATGATGTTTAAGTTTTAGCACCTTAAATAAAAGTGCAATGTAATGGTGTGTCGTTTGCATATTTGAATATTCATTCTGGATGCTTAACGTTAAAAAGTGTTTATTAGATTTGTCAGTTTAACAATGAAAGTACTGAAATTACAGTCATTTTGGTGCAAAGCCTTTTAATGGTATCGGTTTATCAGATGTTGTGTTGGGACGACACAAAAAGGAATTCTACTAAAAAAAGATGTCAGTTTCACTGAAATGATTTCTGTTGACAAACACAAATGTGGAAAGAAAATTATTCACAAAAAATAATTGTAGGTCCAACTGAAATGATTTGTTTGGATAACACAGTAAAAACAAACTGCAAATTCTATTCTAAAAAAATCGAAGTTACCTTATTTAATTGTGTTGATTCTACAAATCATTTTTTTCAGTGTATGCAGTCATGATCTGGAGCTGTGACCAGTGATCCACAGATCTTCTCACCGGGCTCACTTTGGGGAGTGATGACATGGTAATAAACAAACGCATTAATACAGCAGGACAGCTGAAGGTACAGAACTCCACAGGTGGCTGTAGAGACGAGCTGACAGGTGTGTGTCACCTGTATCTGCGGTATGATGGCAGCAGCAGCGGGATTCCTCATGACGCTGCTGCTGCAGTTCACAGCCGAACAAAGAACGGTCACTTTCACCGTTTTAACAAACAATTCCGCGTTAATCGTCGTTTTACAGAGAGCGACTCTCATCTCAGCGCGTTCAAACCCAGAAACCCCGGTGTTTGTGCTTTTCAGAGCAGCTTTAGCAGCGAGCTAGCTGGTAAACATCACCTGTGCTAGCCTGTTATTGCAGCACGGAACTTACGAGGTTGAGCGGGCTGTCCATGACCTCCATGGAGCCGGATGTTCGTGCGGTTTCTCTGCGTGAAATGTGTCTCTGTCCCGCGCGGACGGTCATTCGCTCAGCGACTCAACAAAATTCTCCTGGAAGGAAAAGTAATAGAGGAAATTTATCGCGAAGGAAGCGTAGAAGCTTTTATCGAAACTTCATGACGTCACAAAGCGCATGCGCGTCTGCCATCCGGCAGCGGAGGTCAATGATTCGGTCGTAACCGGAAACTTTGGAAAATCATTTCAAAGTAAAATGAATCTTGAAGCTGCATTTGTAACTATCATTGATATGAACGCTTTGTACATTTTATGCGGAGTATCCAGTAATGGCTTTAAAGTAAAAGTAACATTGTACTCAAACAATTTTAAATAAAAGAATACCTGACGGAAAATTTCAAACATCTAATGGGAAGGCCTCACCATTTCAAATCACTATTTTCTTTAAAAAAAACAAACAAAAGAAGTCTAACTATAAAAACACCCCATATCTTGTATGGACTAAATATATGTTTTATACTTTTTAAAATTATTCTGTGTTAATAATAATAGTTTTGTAAATATTTAAATGACATTGGTATTTGATTCCAGTTCGTGAAGCCTACTGACCTTTTCCTGTTCCAACCCCACTTTCCCCTGCAGTCTGACAGCACCTCTGTGGTTGTTTCATAGAGAGGTTCTGGCTAACCATTTTAAGATACCACATTGTTTAAAATGTGCCAAATTCAAACAAACAAACAAACAAACAAAAAAACTAAATGATATTTTAGTCTATTTAGAACTTATTAAATCCGATCTGTCATGTAGTCACACTAAATGCAACCACTGTTGTATCCTTGTTGTGTTGTCCTTATGTTTTACATAAGTTTGAATTACATGTGTTTGAATCCAGAGAAGCAATACAAATATTCATTGTGGGCTGGATGAGTTTTACATCATGAAAATATCCGATTTCCATTTTTAGCTGTGTAGTTTTCTGTCGTGCTTTTTTAATTTTTATCTAAAACAACTGTGTTATTCTTTTAACAATCCTCATGAAACATCCAATAAAAGCCTGAAGATGAGAGAGAAGTCAGCAGTTTTGTGACCTTTGATCTTGTTTTGAAGGTCTTCCGCCGGAAGCGCTGCTGCTGCTGCCTCTGGACTTCACACCTTGTTGTTGTTTTTGCCACAGAGGAGGAAGTGTTTTTCTCCTCTTCCTCCTTGCACTTCCCGGTGGTTGCTGTCGTTGGTCCCTGCAGTCAAATCACGGCAGGTGCTCCTGCAGCGCCTCCTGTGCAGCAGCGGTTCGCCTCCCAGCTGCGGGCCTTGAACCCGGATCTTCCTCGCTGCTGATGCTGGTGAAGAGGAGAGGCCTCGCGTGTTTGATCGCCTCCAGCATGGCCTCGCTGGTCCTGCTCGTGGTGGTTCTGTACGGCTCCGTGGGCAGCCGGCTCGCCGCCGGCTCGGACCTGCTCCGGCGGGATTACCAGCTGCTGGGCCGGCCGCTCTTCAAGCTGGACGTCAGCTGGCCCAAATCCCCGGAGCGCTTCAGCGGGGACGTGTTCGGGGTGGCGGTCAACCAGTTTGCTGGGGTGGTTTATGTTGCGCAGAGAGGTGAGAACCCAAGCCTGTGCGTTTTATTTTGGAACTCTGATCCGCTTCCTGTTTTAAAAGGCTAAAGACACGCAAAGAGGAATTCGTGCTTTTTCAGGGGAGACGTGAACGGATTTGATGTCTTCTTCACAGACTGTAAATAAGACTAACTTCTTGAAAGTCATCTGGTTGTTTCTAGTCCAAAGCAGGCTTGGCCGCCCCATGGGGTGCAGGTAGAGAGTGCTGAGAGTTTGGGGGGTCATATCCCTTCAAGCCCCTAAAACGCTTTAAAAAAACCACATTCATATCAACATACGAACGTGTAACAAGCAAGTGAAGCAACTGTATGTCTGCCTGTATGACAGAGCAAAGAGCACTCTGACAGGTTCTCAAATGAAGGCTGGCCTTCACGTTTGGAGGGGCAGTCGCTGTATTTGGGGGGCATTGCCTTCAAATTGTCCAAAGTCTCTTTGTTCTGTTGGATGTTTCCATCGGTTGCTTCCATCTTCAGCACACAGGGTCTGCTCATCTGCAGAACAAACTGAAGAATCATCTCACTTCAGGGGGCAGGAGGGTGCCGACTAAATGATCTGTCATGTCGGCTCCACATCATGTGTTCTCTGACCGTTTGGTTCCTGCCGTTCCAGGTAACAATGTGCCCAAAGTGTTGGTGTTCACCACAGATGGAGAGTTCCTGATGTCCTGGAACACATCCACCATTGAAATGCCTCATGGGATCTTCTTGGCAGACGCGGCGTCTACAAATCCCACTGTGTGGATCACAGATGTGGGGAATGGTCCCTATGGCCACACCGTCAAGCAGTTCTCCCCATCAGGGAAGCTCCTGCAGGTGACCTAGACTCTTGAGCCTGTTGTCACATTTGGCATGGGACCCTCATGCTATGTTCTCACCGGGTACGTGACGTGTGTTCTTGAATCTTGAACGCGTACTTAGTCCCTGGTGTTCACTCTGGACTGTTGCTACCCAGTGCTAGCGCAGTCAAAGTGGTTCAAATCCTGTGAATCTGGCTCCAGGTTTACTTCCAGTATATGAAAGACCTGGTGGGATAGAATTCCAGCCAAACACAAACTCTCCTACGATCAATTTTCAAACGGTTGGCACTTTCTTGAATTAAAAGGGACGCCGTCCTTATGTCACCATCAAATCTGAGTCCCCAACTGGTCAAAGTTCAGCCGGTTTAACTTTCAACTTGCATTGAAAGGCTGCATGTCTTGTACGTAGAGTCTGAAAACGGTGGTAGAAGCTTGTATAGCAACATGGGAATGTGGGCGTAATGAAGCTCAAAATGTGCATTCACATAGACTTTTCATTGGATATGGTCTCTTGAACACACGTTGCCGAGGCTGGTGTGAACGTAGCACATGTTGCTGAAGGTTTTCTCCTATCTGTCAGGTACTCGGTACTCCGGGGAAAGCGGGCTCTGGTTTGGACCCTCTGCAGTTTGATCAGCCCGCTGAGATCTTCGTCCATGAATCTGGAGAGATGTACATCGTAGATGGTGATGGCGGGATGAACAACCGCCTCATCAAGCTGTCCAAAGAGCTCCAAGTGGTGTGGATGCATGCAGAGAAAGGCAGCGGCCTGGCCCAGTTCTACATCCCACACAGTGTGACGGTGGACGGCGCTCAGAGAGTCTGGGTGGCTGACCGGGGCAACAAAAGGATCCAGGTTTTTAACTCCATCACTGGTGACTGGCTGGGCACCTGGGGGAGCTGCTTCACTGAGGACGCCCCCTACTCTGTCCGCTTGACCCCTGACAAAAAGTATTTTGTGGTTGTTCAGCTCAACACCAGTCAGATTTCACTGCTGGACGCTCCACCGGTGGGCCAGATCGGCCAGTGCAGAGTGGTCAGTGTGATCCAGCTGGCTGAAGATGTGAAGCCACACCTGGTGGACCTGGATCTGAAGTCTGGTGCTCTATATGTGGCTGAGATTGGAGCCCAACAGGCTCAGAAGTTCACCCCCTTCAGCCTCAGCACATACGTGGTCTAGATCCATTAAACTGAACATGATGGAACTGTCCAGAATCAACACAAGGAAATAAAATCATTCGTAAAAGAATTTCACAATAAGAGCGCAGGAGCAGCCAGAGTGAAGCAGAACCTTTTCCACGTAACCCAACAGAACCACAGATGGTCCCGGTGCAGGTGCAGCCTCAGTTTGGTGATCTTATGAAGAAGATGGGTGACCGTTCCATTACGGACATAATTTCAACTGTGATAAAGTAAATAAAAAGACAATAGCAGTTTGGAGTTCCCGCGCGACAGATCCAGGTGTTTCGACGGCTCCTGTGTTAAAACACAACTCCACTCATTGAGTGAGAAGATCCAGGACACTGATGATGGTACAATTGGGTTTGATGTAGATTTGAGGTTGTCCTGCTGAAGGCTTTGGTGCTGAAACCTGCTGAAGCTCAGCTGAAGCTGAAGGCAGCTTTGCTGACTCATGAGTGATGGCGTGGAGCAGGAACTGGCTGGATCTCTGCTGTGTTTCTGCTGCCCTGAACAGACATGCATCACCGGGGTTTTCTGACTTTGCACAGACTGAACTCATCCCGACGCTCGCTCTCTCCTTCTGCATGTTTGATATTCTTCTCTTTCAGTGCAGACCGAGCTGCAAAGGTTCCTCTGCGTGTGAGTGCATGTCTGTGTTTCATCGAGGAATCATGTCATGGAATAACTGTACTCCGTTGTAAAGCTCTGCACATTCAGATCAGTGACATTTTCCACCCAGACTCTGCTTTAAAGGACATTGAAGGGACCTTCAGCTCCAGAGCAGAAATCCAAACAGACTTTGAACGTAATTTTTGTTCATTTGAACTTCGTGTGTCATCAGGGAAACACGTCATAAATGTGGTTGTGAAAAATATACTGGAAGTCTTCATGAGGAAACGACTCAGGTTTGTAATTAATGTTGGGATTTTTGTAATTCTGATGTGTGTTAAATGCAGAGAGGATACATGAAATAAAAGGATACAGAAGCAGGAGCTTCACACTGGATCCTGTTCTGGTTCTAGTTAGACAGGAGAAGTGTTGGTGTGCATGACGGGTTTCAGGTGAGACGGGAAACAATGCAAAACCATCAGGTCTCAAACGGGCCATAAAAATCAACATGGTCATGCTGTTGGATGTTTCACGTCAGGAAGATGTTCCACTGCTTTCACGCTTTTGTTTGATTTCTGTAAACATTTGAATGTTAATCAGTCTTTCTGACACATCATGATGATCTGAACATTTGTTTCTCTAATAAAAGTCACAGGTTGGAAAAAACAAACTGTGCGTGTTTTGTGCACTTGTGTTTAAAAAGTGGAACAATGTGGTTTAGATGTTATTTTCTGTGAGACCTTTGAAGCAGTTGAAGTACCTTTAAATGTAGGAGTCATGAGGAAATGGACCACAGCAGATGCTGTCTGTTTACATTGAATTATAAAGAAACAGGCCAGCCCTGCTGAAGCGTCTCGCTGCAGTCACCTCAACAGGACTACCTACTCTGAGTCATCTTTACAGAAATGGTCTGTCGTCCTCTAGAGGGGGCTGCTAGACCGATACATTTGCCCTTCAGGCAGGGAAGAGCTTCACAGAGATGGAGGAGCTCTGCAGCACTCAATGCAAAGACAGTGCAAAAAGGGTTAAAAGAAGAATCAAATAAGAAGTATTAAAACAAGAAGAGAGCCGCATTTTAAACAAAGACTGCAAATATGAACAATGTTTTCAGTTGTGATCTAAATATAGAAAACCTTGGAGGAGTTCATCATCAGGCAGCTGCTTCTACCTGTGAGCAGCAGAGGAGCTGGAAGCAGCTGTTTGGTTCTGACTCACTAAACTGGCAGCAGAACTCTGCAAACAGTTCTACAGCTAACTGATGTCCAAAGACCTGAGAACAGGGCGGATGAGGTCAGTCCTCGTGGTGGCGTCTACGGCAGCGTTCTGAAGGATCTGCAGCTTTTTGTTCCAGTGATTCAGCCTGCAGGACATGAAGACACAAACCAGCTTCTCTCAATCTAGACATGAGATCGTCTTGTTTCACTGCTTGAAGCAGAAAAAGCAGATTGTTTTGTTGTTCTCAGTGTGAACGCTGAAACCCTGCTGAGTCTGTCTGTCCACATGCTTGACTTTCAGAAATCAGCTCTTCCTTTCCTTTCAGTCTTTCACCTGGTTTCAAAGACTTCTGTTTGTTTGTTTACCTGTGGTGTGTTTGATGCATCCAGGAGCTGCTGTAGCCGCAGCAGAGAATCGATGGTGTCTTTTGAATACTGTGGTTTGAAATGTGCATGATCTGACCCAGGAGGAGCATGCAGAGGCTGAACAGGTTTAGGAACACTTGGCTGCCAATTTTTCTGCATGTTTGTGAAAGTTGTGTGTGCACAGTGACTGATGATGAACAGGATTAGCAGGTTAGCTCATTTTGCATATGAAAAAGTGATGCTGGTGTTTGCACATTACTGTGAGCGACAAAAACACACACAAAACCACAGAGGAACAAACCTAAAGTACTACGGTATAATGTAAGGGCTTTAAAATGATGTGGTTTTTAACAAATGTGTTTGTAATCATTCTGAGCAGTAGCTCCACAGAGGTTTTTAAAAGCTAAACGTTTTTCATGTCACTTGTTTTTGAGAGGCTATGTTTACGTTCAATCTCCAGTGGGGTCAGACCAGGACACAGCCTGCCTCTGACATGTGGAAAAGGCTGCCGTGACCTCCATGACACTCACAGGATGAGGCAGGAATGGATGAATGAACATACTCACACATCCACACAAACTCTGAGAGCTCTCAGATCAGTGACACTCCTTACCTTAAAGGGATGAGCCAATATTTTGACATAGAGAAAGCTTCATAAACAACAAAGCCTTCATATTTATCATTGAATGAACCTGTAAATGTGAATAAATGGTTGACCCGCATTTCTTTTTCTGCTCTCTCATGTAAAGTCCCACATTGATGCTGGTGTTGCGTTCATGTCGTTAGCTGAGGACTAGCAACGTTTTTTCCAGTGTGGCTGCAGTGGGTGGGGGTGGGGGGGCTGTGCTTTAACCATAGATATTCAGGAGTCAGAGCACTTCTATTTTCTGTTTCCTCGTGGGCCAGCATCATCTCCATCCCAAGACGCTCTGCTTCTTCTTCTTTTTCAGTGGAGATGGTTTATGTTAGAGCTTTTTTAACACTAAGTAATGTGAACTCAAATGTCAAAACAATTTCCAATCTAAACCAAATCTGACTGAACCAGAAACAGAAAGAAATTGTTGAAGTTCTCTAACCCTTCTCTCCTTCGAAGGTCAAAGAGTCATTATGTCCTTCCGTCATTTGCTCGTTCCTCCCATCAGGACCAACTTTAGAAAACAATGCTTTGGTTCAACAGCATCCTCTACCTGGAACAGCTGGAGTTTTTTGAACTTCAGTGATTCTTTTCTGAAGTTTCCATCTTTTTAACAGTTTGTTCTACAGTAACAGGTAGAAGCAGCAGCTTCAGGAGCAGCTGATTAAATGTTCACACAGGGAATTTCTGTGTTCCCTTTTGCTGCTTCACAGAATTTCTTTGATCATCTGTTTCACTTTTACAGGTCCTTAAAATGATAGATACCAGGTGAACAAGCACGTAGTCTGTCAAATTGAAAATGTAGAGGTAAATTCAAAGAAAAAAACAGATTTTGGGCTCTAGATTCCAAAGGGTTAAAACCTCTAAAGATGACGAGAGGGCAGATTGTGAATCAGCTTGTAAACTCCATTTCTTACGGTTCACCTGAATCTGCTTCAGCCTCTCTCAGAAATCTATGAAGTGCTGTTATGTCTGTGATTGTTCTGATGCTGATCATCATCAGTGATTTCCAGAACAGGAATGTTTGAGCTTCCTTTGCCTCTAGAGGGCGCCATGGTCGTGCAGCTTCACTGCTACACTTCAATAAATGATCATAAATCTCATTTGCAAAGATCAAAGGTTTATAAACTAAGACGGAT
The DNA here is from genome assembly GCA_014656515.1 of Oryzias celebensis. Taxonomy (NCBI): domain Eukaryota; kingdom Metazoa; phylum Chordata; class Actinopteri; order Beloniformes; family Adrianichthyidae; genus Oryzias; species Oryzias celebensis. The sequence goes on along the minus strand of BNCR01000001.1, from coordinate 37,979,347 downwards.
TTAACCTTTAAACTTTCTCAGCTGCTTTATTCAGATGTTTTATGATGAAAAACCAAAGAATCTAAACAAACCAAAGACCATCGTTTCTGGTTTTATTCTGGTGAACAGACAAACCTTTCTCTCTGGAACTTTTTTGAGCAAATCGCTTGTTCTAAGAGCCTTTTGACTCATTAACAACATGTGAGTTTGATTCATGCAACATTTTGTACAGTTTCAAGTACTGTCAGACACACAGACACAATAAAACTGCCAACATGCTCAGCAGCTGGAGCGGATGCACACATTTTAAAGATACGGATGAACCATCTCAGACAAACCTGCTGTCAGAGACATGATGAAGACGACATGCTGCTGCAAACATCTCTGATGGAAATGTGACGCTGTCAGTCAGTATTGAACTGCCCAGCGGAGAATTGATGTTAAAATGATGTCAAATCATCATTAATCCTCAACATCAAACTAACATCAAAACTTTAATATCAGTTTGACATCATGACATTCACAGATATTTGATTTCATGTGAATGTTAAAATTGGACCAATAAATTAATCAAACTAATAAAAGAGGTAAAAAAAATACAATAAAGAGTTTATTGTAACATTAAAATCGGTGGATGTTTTTTAGGTAAGAATGATGGAAATTTTGTTTTATGCCTTTAAATGAAGTTGACTCTTGAGAATGCAGTGATTTTTTTAAAAGTCCCACTTGTGCCCACTCTGATCATCTTTTGATCCGTTGTTAAAGTGTTCTCTGTGCTCTTTGAATCATGATTCTGCCGCTTTTAGCCTAAATCTAAAAAGCCTTTGTTGTTTTCAAGAACATGGTTTCTGCAGAGCTGCAGGAGTTCATTAGAAATTCAACTCTGATTTGTTGGCGTAAAGTAAGCCTTGCTTCATTTCCCATCATTGCTTTGTTTGCACTCTCTCCCACTAGCTTACAGCCCCTCACAACCCCAAGCTAACATTAGTGTTAAAACGGTGAGCAGTGTCGAGCTGTGCAGCGTACCGTTTTGAGCCAGATACCATCTCAGACCAGGAAAACAAAGACAATAATGAATCTATTCTCTAGGTGTGGCTCTGTGTGTGTTTGTATGTGGGACTGTGCGGCCCAGTGTCAGACTGGCGACCTGTCCGGGATGTACCTCACCTACACCCAACAGCAGTCAGGCTCGACTCTTGCAGCCCTCTGACCCCAAAGGGGATTCAGTTTGCACAGCTCCAGAAGGTAATTATTTTTAACTCTTCATTCTTTATCAAATGCAGTTAAGTAAAATGTTATACATTTGGGGTTTTTTTTACTGCAAAACTTTTAGTTCCCTTCAAATGTCATAAATATTTTTGAAGAGAAAATACAAACAATCTGACTGAGTTTGAAAGAAAAAAAGATGCAAATGTTTGTTAATAGGCTGAAACCAGTGAATAAAAAGAAAGAAGTGAAATGAAGTCATTAAAGTCGAGTGAGATGAAAACAACAAAACAGAAGGAGGACGATCAGAAACCAAACCTGATGAGAATCTTGAAGGGAAAACCACCAAAACTGGAGATCACGTGATCAAATACCTGAACAAGAGCCGAAGATCCAAGAAAACATGACAGCAAAGAACAGGAGACACACATTCTCACAAACCCAATTCTTTCAGAACAATCTGGTCTCTACTTTATCACTTAGATAAACTGTTTTTGTTTGCAAAACACTGCAGTTTAATCCTGCAAACATAAAAAAGAAAAATACAGATGAATTCACACCTTCAGCTGTGAATGGAGAATTTTCCCAACAGTTCTTTCAAAGGAAAACTCCAAACTGATGCTGAAATGTGAAGTGATGAGTCATTGTTAAATTCTTCTTTTTCTTCTGACGCAGGAAAAGAAAACCCTTGGAAAACTCTTGGAGGGCCCTTTGTGGCCTCCATCCTGAAAGTGTGTGGGAGTGCTGTGTGGGCTCTCCCCATACAGGGGACTCCAAAGAGCAGCCTACACGCCAGGGTCCCGCCTGTCCTCCAGCCAGTGCTTCCAGCTGGAGTCTGTCAGTAAAACGGCCAGCAGGGCAGAAAGCATAGACGGCGAGGACAAGAGAGCGCCACAGCAGGACAAAAGCTGCTGAGAGAGAGGAGGAACCTGTGACAGGAGAAAGTGTGAGGAAGATGAGGACACAGACAGACAGTGTGTGAGCGGAATAACGCCCCTCCCACACACACATTCCTCTGTATTATGGAGAAGTCAACAGGAATAGCAGTGGAGACACACATCCCCGTAGCGCTACCTGTGTGGAGGAGGGAATCAGAAGAACCCGACCTTCTGCTGAAGCAAGGACTGAACCAAGCTGCAGCTAAAAAGGATCTGAGAAGATCAACATCAGTTTGGAAAGGACCTTCATTAGTTCATCATTCCTCCTCAGTTCATCAGTAATCCTCCATGGAGGTTCAGGTCTGAGGAGGTCCTGGAAGGAGACTCAAGCAGGAGAATGTCTTCCCTGACTGACAAGAATGTGGAGGCTTGATGAGCAAAACACAACACTATTGAACATTTTCTGTAAAACCAGACCTCTACCTGTTTGGACTCCTTTAGAACCTGTAATGTCTTTAGAAACCCTGCAGTCTCTTCTCATCTCCTGACTAGACATGCGCAACGCTTTTGACCTTTTTCCACATCTGAAAGGCTAAAATAATTCACTCTGAAAACGTCTGGACAAACATGACACTTCTCAGGTCTTTGGAATAGCAGAACGACTGATTAGACTCGAATCCCTGCTGCTGCAGGGGACCAGTCACATTCCTCCAATCGTGTAGTGTCAAAGTCTTCCAGTGCTCTTTCATTATGATTGTGCAGTTTTTAGCCAGGATCCAAAAACCTGCGTGGTTTTCAAGGACAACTTTTCTGCAGAGCAGCAGGAGTTCATCAGAAATTCACCTCTGAGTTGTGGGCGGGACCAATGGCATCCCCGCCCCCCTTCCCTCATCACAAATGTGATCTTTCTCGTTTTGCAGTCCTGATATCTGTCCTCCATCCTATTCTCAGAGTCTGCAGTTGTTTTTTCAGAGACAGAGGTGGGTCAGGATGTTGGAGCAGGTTCTTGTAACATTGCTGCTTTCAAACTGAACCATAATTTAACAGAAACATCACATGATGTTGTTTCAAGTTTTTCTGATCCACTAAAACCCAACCTTTTCATGGTACTGCTCCTAAGAATCAGTTCCTGAAACACGTGCTTCCCAACCTGTTCTGATCCGCGGTCTGTTCTTTGAATGCTTGGATCTGTGGATTACGGAGAGAGTTTTGGATTCCATGCAGTCAAACAGGTGAACCAATTCATGAATGAGTGAATAAAAGGATGACTGTGGGGGGATGGAGGGACGCAGCAGGGAGTGATGGGAGCTGCACCGCGAGCGGAGGACGAGTGGCTGAAGAAGGGCTGCATGAACATTAAACACAACAGAGTGTAATAACACAGTGCTGTCATTTCCTGTGCTGGAGAGGCCTCTCAGCACAGGAAATGACAGAAGAGAGGAGCAGTGAAGAGAGCCTGTGGAGTGGAGCTGTGGACTCTTCTGATCGACAATGGCGACCTGGTTTCTCCTCTGCATGATGGCAGGACTGTGTTCCCCTCGTGTGGTTTTGAAATGCTTCAAAGAAGGCTCAGACTCTGTGAGTGAAGAGGAGCTGAAAGCCTTTTGGTTCACGTTTGCATCTTCATCTGCATTTGTTTGTCTTTGTTCATGAATCCTTGCAGCTGCACAGCTTTTTGCCTGCAAACCAGAGGCTGTGTGAGTCTTTCAGGCTCTCTCAGCTGTTGTCCCCCACCAGAACCAGGGTCCATCCTCACTGTTCAGCTAAATGAACTCTGGTGCAGTTTACCATGTAAATGCAAACCATCCAATGAGCTGAAGAATGATACATGTTTGAGATGATTCCAGCTCAAAACCAGCCATTAGCTGGAATCCAGACGGGCGCAGGTCGTTGTGATGAAGAGGAACAGAAGTTCTTCCAAACATCGCTGGGCTTCAGTCTTTGGTTGGCCTTCAGAAGTGAGTGAGTGACACCAAACCTTACAGGAGGATTTGATGAAACTCATCTCTGACTTCTGGTGAACAGACGCTCCCAAGCATCCCATCGTGTTGGAAAAGACTGACTTTCACAGTTTACTTTCCTGTAAAATGTTTGAAGCTTTATACTCACAGCTCACAGCCTACAGGCTGATACAGCCAGAGTGTCTTAAAGACCCACTCCAATGAAAATGGGATTTTTGGTGGTTTCAACGTGGTGTTGTGGCAATTCTTTTCATAATGGAATGGATAGATAAAGAATATTAAGAACAAAATTACAGTTCTGAGTATTTCTCTTTTTCAAATTGTTGTGAATCAGGATCCTGATGAAAAAACACAGGGAGGGGAAGGGGGGCGGGGATGCCAAAGATGCCGCTCACAACTCAGAGGTGAATTTCTGATGAACTCCTGCCGCTCTGCAGAAACGATGTCCTGGAAGACCACGCAGGCTTTTAGATTTTCGGTGAAAAAAACGAAAGTCATAATAAAAGAGAACTGGGAATAATTTAAAAATAGATGAAAAGATGATCGGAGTGGGACTTGAATCCAAGAAAAGAAAACACCTATTCAATAAAAAAACAGGATTTCAAAACAGATGATAGTCCTGGAGAAGCAGCCGGTGTGAGAAGAACAGAAATAAACGGTCAACAATAAACACAGATTTAAACAAAAATCAACCAGAGAAAACCATGATGTCAGATTGTTATTTATTAATGTTCAAAAACAAACACACTTTGCCTCAGAAAACCATTTGATTAGGACACAGGTTTCTAGAGCTGCTTCTCAGGTTTCACTCTGACTTCAGCTTCTACCCACATTTTCATCCTAAAATGTGGAAAAAATCCAGACAGAACCACTGCGACTTCAGGCAAGTTCTGAAAGCTCACTCTGGATCAGAGGAGAGCTGTCGGAGGTGACCGCGCTCATGAAGCAGCGGTGGATGAAGGCAGATGAGGAGATGCTGAGGGAGCACAGAGGGGCCAGAGCGCCCTGTCCAAACTTTGAATCAGCCATTCAAGAAACCACAGATCAGCAAAAACACAATTGGCAGCAACAGAACACAAAAAACTGCCTGAGGAATAGAAACACTGACACACACACGATCACAAACAGCTACAGCGAGGCGCATGGAATGAAACTGTGCTTCAGTAAACACATTTGGTCAAGAAAAACCTCAGACATGGTGTTTTTGTCTGACTATTGCAGTGTACCATGCAGTGTTGGTTTAGTGTGGCTGTGATGGGATTTTCAGACGCTTTAGCAGGTTTTTGATCATTAATCCCCCTAAACACATAAAGCGGTGTGAACAACGACAGTCTAAGCTGTGAAGTTTAACAGCGTTAGCCTCAAATGGATCCCTGTCTGCCTTTCACCGAGGTACCTTGGATGTGTGTTTGTTTCCCTACATTTAGTTAGTTTTTGTTGTCTTGACAGGGTTTGTCACTGTATGTTCAATAAGTGCATGTACACTTTTAAAAATTTTAATCGTCTCCGTTTTTCTAGATTCTAGCTCTTAATGGGAACACTCCGCTGTGCTGGTTTTGAGAAAAGCTTCTAAAGGTGTAGAGCAAAGACACGTTGAAACTACTTCAAATCTCATGAAATAACTAGATTTTTTAAAAGCAAGGTTTGAAATCTTTGCAAGCATCAAATAGTTTAACGTTCATGTGTGTGGTTTCAGCTGTGTGTCTATTCCGTCTCATTTTGTGTGTTTAAGTTTGTTTTTGTTGACCTGAATGTAAAACAGTTGCTTGAATTGTCCTTCTAAGCACAAGAGCAGAGTCATTATTGCAGACTGAAGAGATGAACTGAACATCCTGCAAATACACTACAACATACTACTCAGAGTTTTCTGGAACACAAGAACTCATCTACAGCTCTGTCTTTATGCCGACACATTTAGGGAGTCCTTTTCCTTGATCTGACGATTCACTGACAACACTGAAATGTGTGTGTTTGCAGCAGTTCCTGTCTGCAGTTAAACATTAACAGGCTTTCCATCTCCAGGCTGCCAGCCTGAATAGCAGTGAATGTAGCCTCTGCTCTGTGCTGCATCCTGAAACCCTGCTGAGACAGACAGCAGCCTGCTGGACTCTCATCCACATGCAGCCTTTCAACAGCATCCTCTGTCTTTGTTCCTCTGGATGGGACGAGACAACGCCGACGACACGTCAGACATAACGGCCGGCTCTGAAGTTTTCTGCTCAGGCAGGAACTCGGTCAGCGGCTGGCAGAGACGAGGCAGAGGACAGGAGGCTCAAGCTTGTTCTGCCGAGCAGAGCTCTTCTTCCCGCAGAGGATTCAGGAAAATGATTTGAGGAACGTTTTCACTGAAAATGTTTAGCCGGGTTTTCCAAGTTATGAAGATCACAAGTCTTCCGTTCAGTAACAGATGAAGGGCTCACAGTCAGTGATGGCATGCAGAATGTCCAACACTTTTAACATTAGGACATTAGGACATGAATATTGGACAAGAGTCCAGTCAATGCAGAACAAGCAGCAAACGGAAGAAAAACAGAACAAAAGGAAACCAAAATCCAACCAGCAGACACTCTTCACATCAGCTGCCCGGTGCTGAGGAGCAGGAGCTTCTCAGCTGAAGTAAATGTGGACATTTTAGGGTTAGAGTGTGTGTCAGGGTCAAAATGAATCCAGACACACCTTAAAACTACCACTTATTACTTTCTAGCTCAGCAGTGTTTCCCACAGGGTTGACATTTGTTTGTGACATGAAGGTTTCAGGGAGATGATCCATTCTGCCTTTTTACCAGTGTTTCCTCTTGGAAACTTGTTCAGTCTCCTGTCAGGATGCTCAACATCTAACACGCAACTGAGGCAAAAACAATGTCTCCAAAAAAAGACATGTCTGTTCAAAGCAATCTAAGCTCATTCAAGAGTTTTCTTTTTATTGAAGCAAAACAATCAGCAAGCTTTCAGCTAAACTTGCCTCCTTAATCCTGTGGAAGCAGTGAAGGATTACTTTCTGTTTGTTTTCTCTCACTTAGTTAATCGGCGGTGAGAGGACGAGAAATGGGCACAAAGATGGAATAAGGAGTTCAGATGAAAAATGTGAGCAGTTTAGTGGCGGCCTCGCAGTCTGTCTCGTTACAGCGTGTAAAGAGCGAGCTCGTTTTTCATTTTCTGCTGCTTTCTTTGTCGATTCTCAGGAATTACAACCTTAGCTGCTCCCTGATGGGGAAAGTCTTGTGGTCTCTATTTCAGGCACAGTGAGGTTATCCATCTCTGGGTGTCTTTGTTTTTCTGAAGGGACAAGACAGAAGCGACAACACATCAGCCATAATGGCCATGTCTGTAGATTTTTTCAAGCCGAAGCGCACGGAGGAAGGAAGCAGCAGAGAATGGAGGAAGAAGGAAGGCCGGGACACGGGAGGAGTCCGTAATATCGCTGACCACAGACGGGCTGCAGCTTCACTGTTTTAATGGAGAACTGAAAGAGCAAACAGGTATTTTGTGTGAAGTGATGGTTTCTACTACTGTCAAACAAAGCAAGCCAGGAATAGAGATGGATCATTAAACTGTTGGAAAAACAGGTGAATGTGTGAGAACGGTCCAAGAGAAGGATGATGAAGGCTGAAGAAAAAAAAGGAGAAACACACAACCAGTCCAATCCAAACTTTTCCTAAAACAATTGGATGCTTTTGTCACATTTCCTTTCTCCATAGAGGTCATCAAATAACGATGGCGAGGAACCAAAGGCAGCAGGAGCTGATGGTTCATGGGATCCGGATGTGCTGCTGCTGCTGCTTTCATCATTTTGAAATGACTTTAGATTTCACCAAAGGCCAGAGAGAAAGCATCCAAAAGCTGTTACAGAGACACTATATATTGATCACTGATAAGTTATGAGCAGCGTGTATTGATCCCCCACCACATTTACCCACAGCAGAAAGATGAACACGCCTCTGCCCTGACTATGAATATTTTAGGACGCAGTAAAGATGTTCCAACTCAAAATAACTCCTTCAAAAATCACAAGCTGAAAAATTATTACAAACCCGTTTTCTAGATGTCTTGTTATTTCAGAGACAAATTCTAATGAAATGAATAATCCATTTTCCCAAAATAAAGTCTTAGAGAACAAAGGGAATCAGAAGAGAAGTCCTCCTCTGCTCCTCAGCTCTGGTTAACATCAAATGTTGTTGGTTTTACTCAAAGCTTACAATGATTCCCATCCATCCATGCATCCATCCATGCATCCATCCAACCAAGCATCCATGCATCCATCCATCCATCCATGCATCCATTCATTCATCCATTCATCCATTCATTCATCCATTCATTCATGCATCCATCCACGCATCCATCCATCCATCCATCCATCCATCCATCCATCCATCCATTTATTCATTCATCCATGCATCCATGCATCCATCCATCCATCCATCCATTCATTCATTCATTCATTCATTCATTCATGCATCCATCCACGCATCCATGCATCCATACATCCATTCATTCATTCATTCATTCATTCATTCATCCATCCATCCATCCATACATCCATTCATTCATTCATTCATTCATTCATCCATTCATTCATCCATGCATCCATACATCCATTCATTCATTCATTCATTCATTCATCCATTCATTCATCCATGCATCCATACATCCATACATCCATTCATTCATTCATTCATTCATCCATTCATTCATCCATCCATCCATCCATCCATGCATCCATCCATCCATACATCCATTCATTCATTCATTCATTCATTCATCCATTCATTCATCCATCCATCCATGCATCCATACATCCATTCATTCATTCATTCATTGATTCATTCATTCATTGATTCATTCATTCATTCATTCATTCATTCATTCATTGATTCATTCATTCATCCATACATCCATTCATTCATTCATTCATTCATTCATCCATTCATTCATCCATCCATCCATGCATCCATACATCCATTCATTCATTCATTCATTGATTCATTCATTCATTGATTCATTCATTCATTCATTCATTCATCCATTCATTCATTCATTCATTCATCCATTGATTCATTCATTCATTCATTCATCCATTCATTCATCCATTCATTCATTCAGACACCAATGCCGGGCATTCATGCTGCTAAACCAATCTGGTGACTTGAGGCTTAGCCATGGACAGCTTGACATTAGACTGGCAGCTGGTCATCAAACCACTAAACCCAAAGCAGGGAGATGGCAAAGCGCCTTAAAAAACCACACGTGCACGAGGGGAACATGCAAACTCTTACAGTGGCTCGCATAAAGAAATTGTTGTGACAGATGGTCTGAACATGGAAGGGCAAGAAGATTGCTCTGAGTGATCTGCTGTTGGTCAGATTTAGGTTTTTCTCCTCTAGTTTCAAAACTCACAAACCTCTTGAAAGCAGAACATAGAAACTACTAGAATAACCTCAGGTATTCTGTTGAGGACACCTGAGCACTTTTTGTTGTTTGTAGACATGTGTCGCAATCTATCATCTGAAACCTCCTAAATTTGAAACAAATTGGAACCAAAACATCCCAGTTACCAGCAGTGTCATCCTCCCGGATGACATTTATCAAAGAGTGCATACTCTGTTAAAAAGATGAACCAATCATCTGCATGTGCACACCATAAGTCACACGTTTACAGTTAATCAGTTGAATTACATTTTTGATAAAAAAACAGAGACATTTGAGTTTGATTTGAATAAACATGACAGAGTTGATTTTAATGGATTTTCTTCAGCCAGTGTTAGTAAAGGGTAAAGAACTGGTGCTGCTGCCGCCAAAGGTACAGAGTTTTGAGAAATCATCCCAGGATTTAACCTCACACATTACTCAGAGAAAAGTTTCTCTATTTTTGCCTCAATGTATTTAGAGTCTAAATATTCATTTAGATGCATATTAAAGTTTGGTATTCACAGGAAAGGGAGAGGAAGATTGAATAAAAGCAAAACTAATATGGGAAATTGTTCCCGGAGTTTCCCCACATTCCTTTGTTCTGAGGAGGGGGATGGATTCGGCCATGTAGGGCTTTCATCTTCCTCAGATGGCATCATCTGCAGTGTTCAATATGAGAGTAAATACATCAGGATCAGCTCGGCGGCGCTGAGCTCTGCAGCAGAAACACAACACATCAGCAGAGACAGAGCCGTTCTTGATGATTTTGTAATAGAGTTTATTCCGCTATCCTGTCATTAGTCAAATGATGACAAATCCATCTGATCTCCACTGTGTGATGTTATATGAACTTCACTGGGGAAACTATCTCCTCTTCTACCAAATGAGGCTGAAACTCGAACCCTCACATTCTCCTTTTTGCTTAATTGAAGCATCGAGAGGCAAATTAAACAATGGCTCTGTGTAATTAAATTTCTGCAATACCCTGTTGTGATAGTTTAGGCCTGTAATTGTCTTTTTGCCACACTTTCCCTCCATTCCTCACCAATTACAACCCAGCGAGTAAGTGTAACGACAGCTGGATCAAGTTCTCCTTAATGCCAACACCGTGTTTTCAGTCTGTGCCCTGGTGGCTCGGAAATCGAATAAATGGGATAAACGCCTTGCCTTAATGGGCAGACGCAGGTGTGAGATGATTTGTTTATCCTGATTTGGCATGCAGGCGGAGACAAAAAGTTGCCACAGAGAGAGCCCATTGTGAGATAGTTTGGTGATCTTTAGCCATTTAAACTAGACCGAACTGACAGAAACAGGAGTTTACCACAACAAGCTCAAACTGAGACATGTTGAACCTCATCCTATTTAAAAAGAAATGTTCCAAGTTGGTTAGTTGCCTGAATGGCACCGTGTAGTTATTTGTGCCCCCATTTTTAGTTAATTTCATTCAAACACTGGGCAGCAGTGTTAGGATGAGGTGACCTCACAGCCAGGCCTGCATCACCAACAGCGTTTAACCAGACTGAAGCTCAGGGACTTCAGAAGCTTCAGGAGCAATAAAATCAAAAGTCTGTTTGTCTATCTACTGTATGCCCTACTCATGGCTGATTACTTGGATCAGGTGTGTCCAGCCAGTTAGGACATGGCAGAGCAGGTTCTGTATGTCAGTATGGCATTAGGTGTCATGGCTGTTGTGCTGCCATTGAGATGGTTCTGTGGTCATCTGGTCTGTTTCTCTTGAGTCTATCTCTTTCAGGTCAGCAGCTAAAGCTGGAAGTCTTTGCTTGGGAGCTTCCAGTGTGGCAGGTATTGACAGTTGCTTGGCACGTTGTTCCTCATTTCTTCATCACACCTTTCTGACGCTCTGTCTTGGTCTCCAGCCTCAGTAAACATTGAAGGAACTGCGTCTTTGGCTGATGTTCATCCTGTGGCCCAGCATCTCAAAGGTCTCGATTGTTGTGGTGTAGATCATCTCATTGGTCTCTATGATGGTAGCGGACAGGATTGTGCGTCCCGCTGCATTCACATCCTATAGTAGATCTTGATCAGGTACTTTCCTTAATCTATTGGTTGGCTATGGGGTTCGTGTGGTCAGATGTTCTTGTGTTGAGCCTTTCTTAGGCATGTTACTGGGGCTCCGTATCCAGTCTAGGAGTCTGGAGATGAAGACATCTTCTCCCTGTGACCCTAGAAGGGGCTTGAATGGGTTCTGAAGATGGATGGAGTGTTTATCTGTTTGCAGATTTATCTATTTTCTTCAATCCAGTTGTTTTTGTTCATGGTCACAGGGTTGATGGAGCCTATCCCGCGTTCTATCAGTTTATTCTGTAAAGTCACTAGTCCATAGCAGGGCTACGATACTTTCTTCATGATCATTAACTATTAAAATACCAGTTATCCAAATGCAGACCCACCTTCAGGGTCTGAGATGACATTCATGCAAGTTTGAGAAAACTTGAGAAGCAGGTGCAGTCATGTGACGCTCTACCCGAGTAAAAAAAAGACCCTGAAAAACAAAGACTGTCTCTTTTGTCACGACTGGTCCACAAAAACAGAAACACCTTCACTATCATGAAAAACAATGGATGAACAAATAAAACTTCCAATCCTGATTTACTGTTTAGAATCAATTAAACTTTTATCACATGAAAGGTTCAAACATTTTTGCTCCAATCAGATAAATTATTGATAATGTCAAAATGGCAATTAATGTTTTTTAAACACTAAAAATGAGATTCTAGCTGGTAAAAAGGATCTTTTAGGATATTTAGTAATATCAATAAGGACAGAAGTTTCTTTGTTTTCCATTAAGTCTTCCTTCTGTCCCTCTCTGCTTGTTTTACAAGAGTCTGTACTCCTGAATGCCATTCAATTATGAGTGATATTATCAGCCTGGAGGTTGGGGCCTCGCCTAATTTACTCCCACTCTGTTGTCACAACATTAAGACCTCCCAACCCTCCCGCTTCTCTTCTGTTGTCGGAACGGCACACACTGGCCATCTGATAATAATGCTTGATTATGATGTCTACCCCTCCTCCTCTGCTCCTCCTTTCCCCACAACTCATCCCCAGCTAAATGAAGGTGGGGAGTGGAGGAGCTTCTCCTACGCTGCTTTAACGGCATTAAAGTGCCGGGCCAGGTACGGTTTCCTATCAATTTTATCCAGGAAGAAACACGAGACTCACAAGCATCATTAGTGAGCAGTTAGAATTTAATCACTCATGACAGAGCTGTGAAAGCATGTGTGTGTGTGCATGTGCGTGTGTGTGTGTGTGTGTGTGTGCATTGCATTCACAGCAGCAGCGGTTATTAAAAGTGAACTTTCGGGACTTGCTCTTCATGCGTTCGTGCATGCACAGCTGAGTTTTTGCCATTTGCATGTAACACAATCAGCACTAATTGTAGGTGAACTTGTTTGGAGCAGGTCAGAGGTCGCACATTTATCACAGTGACATGTCAGAAACACGAGGTGGGCGGGGGGACAAACTGCAGCAGGTAATAAAGAGAGAATAAGCGTGATGATGAAAAATGATCTATAGATTGAGATGAAGAGGAAACAGGAGGAGGTGCAAAGAGAAAAAAACCTCTCATTCTGAGAGCAGATAACAAAACTTAAACAAAAGGGGATGGAAGTTCAATTACAGATCAATTAGGAATTTTTTAATTCAATGTGTTGAAAAAATGATTGCAAAGTAACAAGTACAAGAGGAAAAAACAAGGAAACTGTACCAGAAAAATGCTGGGCTGACAACAAAAAACTCACACAGAAAGTAAATGAAATAAATGGATGAAAGGAGGAAGGAGAACAAGAACAAGTGCAAAAAAAACTGAGAGGAAAAAAATCCTCCACATCCGTCATTACTGTTTTACAAGAAAAAGATATTTTCAAGTTCAATTTTAAAATAAAATAAAAAGAAAATAAAGGGACTTCAGCCAGACAACAGACGAAGGGGAGAAAACAAAAGAAAAAGGTGGAAAAAAGACAAAGGAGGACTGAGAGAGCAGGCCGTGAAAGGTGAGAGGATGATATGAATGAGAGAGGCTCAGTTTGTAACAAGAAGAAAGCCTCTTCATGCATGACGCATGCATGATAAAACAGAAAATCCTTCAATCCATCCTAAATGTGTGTGTGTGTCTCCCTGCCTCCAAGTGGGCTGCTTGCAGTTGGGATGATGATGCTGTCATTTTGTCCTCCTCATAATTTCAGTTCCTGCAGTTCTGACTCTGCAGCTCCATTAAGTCTCTCACATGTTGGATTATTTGCATGAAATGCTGGAGGTTCGCGTCTGCAGGTTAACACTGAACTGCTGAAACAGTCCAGGTGGACCAACAGAGCCATTGATCTGTGACTCAGCCGTTTAAAAAGACCTTTCACATCATTGTGGCTTTCTTCTCCTCTGAGCAGCAGAGCTCAGGAACTGTGTGATGCATCTTCTGCTCTAAACCAAATGGACAAAAGATTGACGGCACAAAATTGTTGCCTTTCGGGTCCTGATGTCCCACCACCCCTCAGCAAAAAGTAGACTGTAAGTTTATTTTATTAACAAAGCTGTCTGTTATGCAGTTGTTGGTTTACATTTCTGGCAGTGACCCCGTTCTTCTCCGCTCTCAGACATTTTTCACATGTGGTGCTTTTTTCTTTCTCCCATCACATGCCGTGGTTGAATTTTGATTTCCCTTAACCGCGTCTTCTAACGGTATGTCCTGAATCTCAGAAACAGTTTGCAGTGGTTCACGTTCATCCAGATTGACAACAAACATCCAATTGGGTTATAGATAAAGCGGCACTGGCTGCCATACACCCGCAGGGGCGTTTGACCTTTGAGGACAGCACTGAGCTGCAGTCCCTGCTCTGTTTAGGAACCAACTTGGAGGTTTGACCCCCAATCCAGATGTTGATGCTGAAGGCCAAGTCAACCTGACATGATTCATGCAACCAAAGTTCTTTGAATTTTTTGTTCAAACAATGATGTCTTTTTCTTTTTATCAATAAGAAACTTCCTGGTTGAATAAGAAATACCGTTAGTTTGCTGGGGGGGGGTTGAAACAAACCAGACCTGACTTTGTGCAGATATTGATTCAAATTTTCAGTGTCTTTGGTCTGACCAGTCTCTTGGTCTCTTTTGGTTGTTCTTGATGCTGAAAGTCTGGACATGCATGACTGAGCTCAAAGTCAGAAGTTTGTCTTGATGTTTGCATGTAGACATTCATACGTTCATACATCCGGAGAATGAAGGAAGCATTTCAATGTATAAATACCAAGCAGACGTCTTCTCACTTCTCACCTCACTGCAGCAAACACATGTCCAGTGATGCTAATGAGTGGAAGAAAAATTCCAAGCCTGGAGCAGTTGCTGCTAAGGCAGTCAGTTTATTGTCAGACACACACTCATAGCTGGAGTTAGCAAATATGTGAAGGGGAATTCCTTTCCCACCCACCTGGCTGTTCTAGAGTGTGGTTGTTAGTGTGGTTGCACTGGCAGTGAACATTTACACACTGCTGGGTCTTTTTCAATGACATTTAGCAAAGACCTACAAAAGAGAGGCAATGAATAAATGCAATCTGTGGGTGGAGAGTAAACATACATGTTCAAGGGCTGAATGTGTTTTTCAATCACACAGTGGAAAAAGCAGACCAGGCTGTACAATGTGGATTAATGACAGAAGCTTTCAGCCTTTAGTGATGATGAGCCTTAAATGTAAAGGATGCAATGATACACTTTCTTCATTATTACGTTCAAACCTCCATTTTTGGATGCTGGTTGTGTTTTGGTTTGACATATATTTAAGTATCATAAAAACAAGAACACTTGTTCTAGTTGGCTTATACGGTAAGCAAGCAGCAATGAAGAAAGACCTTTCAGCTGGCTTTTACTATGCCTGATGTAAAGTAATAAAACAATGAATAAGTCCTTCTTAATTTTAGAACAACACACGTTTGATTCTTTAATCACACTAGTATGTCGTTGGCTGTAACGATTCACTTTCCCACAATTCGGTTTAAATGCAGAACATACTTTTTTTAGTTTATAATTTTTTTAATCAAAGTAGAGTTAAATGCTAAAAAAAGGAAATTCTTTTTATATGAATCTTGACCTGCAGCAGTCCTTCACATTTGAGTGAAAATTTGACCCTCAACACAAACTCAAAAACTATCTAAATTCTGCACACTCCTAGTATCCGGTGGAAAGAGATTTTCACATAGTGAATGACAACCCCCCCCAACAAAGAAAAAGCAGTGCCTGCGGGCCATACAAGGTGGCTTGTGGCCTTAACTCCTCATTTATTCTGAAAACAAAGAAACATGGGTGAACTTGGCTTTAAGCTATTTTCAGTAATGTTTCTTCAGGGAAATTTGAAGGCAGCAACGTGTTTAATACTGATACCAGTAATTCTATAACAGTTTCTCAGTTGCTTTTATAACAAGCTAAATCCTGCTTTTTTGTAAAAAAAAAACCATAACAAATGCTCTGGCTTGAATTTATGTGTCCAGCAGGCAGATTTCCACTTTACCTTGGACCATTTTTAACAACTTTATTGAGCTGTATTTAACAGTTGTGGTTCTTGTTAACAGTTAGCTCCTTTATGACTGAGAGGGCTTTAAGCTGCGTTTGAGGACGGCTCAGAGAAACGTGTTTCACTTCTGTAAGTACTCCTGAGCCTGCGCAGATGTTTGATCACACACATCTGTGTTGATGCTGCGTGAGGCTTGTTCTCTACAAACTCTGATTTCTCCAGATTCTCTAAATGTTTTTGGTTATATCAAGAAATGCAGAAAGATCTGTTCTATCACTGTTCAGACAAAAGAAACCTCACAGGTATACAGTTTTTGTGCTACCTACAATCCTCCAGTTTTGTTGTCCATTTTGAAATGTTTCCTGAAGAATTTTGAAACTAGAAAATTCTCGCTTTTGTTTTATTATATATTTCTATTACATATTACACAAAAGGTGCCTAATAATTATTTTAAAATGCTGTTTTTTGTTCTTTTTAAACCCTTTAAGAGGTGGATTTGAACAGAACAGTCATCCTTGTACATTCTGTCTTCGTAGCACCATCTTGACCTGAAATCACTTTTCAGATATGGCCTACATTACCTCATTCGTACCTCGGCTTCAAACAGAATGGAAGTAAAGTTGTAAAAGATCGATCTGGCGTGTGTGCTTTTTTTAAGTTTCTTTGAAGTTTAGCACCTGCTGCAAAAGATATGAGGTTATTCTTACCACTTTGCTAATGTTTGCTTCAGAGAGAAGCAGAAAATGCCTCCTCTGCATGTTCAGAAGGAAAAACCGACAGAAAGTTTCACAGCTTTGACTGACATGTTAAAGACAAGTGAAGAAGTCAAAAAAACCTGGCTTGCTTTCTTCTGAGCTGCCCTCACTGATCTACGGTCTTTTTCTTACCTTTTGGCTCCTCAGAACACCTGTAGTCAGAACACACAGTAGTCTTACGTCGACCCCAGAAGGTGAGTGAAGTAAACATGAAGGCATATTCACAAGTAAAACTTCTTTCATTATCTGTTTTTGACAAATGCTTTCTTATTAGCATTTTAGTGGAGAAATGTTTTTCTACATTCTTGTTTTTGGTCATTTGTCTTCATAGTTTGGAGATATGGCTGCAATAATGCCGCAGCGCAGCAAAGTCCTCCGTCGAGCTCTTTCACATGCTTGTCTGCTTCTGTTTGTCACTTATTTTATCTCAAACCTGACTGATTGTTGAAGTCTGCATCCAATAAGACCTAATAACATCATTTTGATTTCTTTCATTCATATTATTTAACTACACTGCAGTTGAATTTGATTTGTCATTTTATCAATTGGGACTTGATTGATTTATGCTGAACCCCCACGTGCCCCCCCACATCTGCCGTGATGCGATGGATGGTCAATAACTGGCGGCTGAGCTCGCATTTACTGAGGATTTTGAGGCACTAACAAACCGTCTGCGTGGGTTTAAGCCAATTTCAACAAACTCGTCAGGGTTTTGGCTCTGGGAGATCTGAGTTGAGTTCAGTTTGTTCACCTTTGACCTCTAAGATCAACCAATCATTAGTAAGTGTCACCTATGCATGAAACATGTTCAAACATGTTAATGAGGATCCACAAATAGTTAGCTCTTTCAAAGTAAAGCTTCCATTCAAGCTTGCTCTGAAGCCAGAAGCAAGAAATTGTTGTTTATCTGACAGCAGAAAAAAAACAAATGCAATAGGATTGAACAACGTTCCTCCTTCTTTAACACACAGATGTGAATTGTGCTCAGGAGATCCTTTCACTATGGCATATTTTTCTACTTCTGTCTGGAACAGCAATCGTTATAACTGGAAACTTCTTCATCTGTTCAAGAAGCTGACTGGGCTTTTCAGAGTTAAGCAGCAGCTCAAAAGAGGCCACGTAAAAGAGATGAGAAGGAAATGTTAATGAAGCAGGTCATAATGGAGAATGAAAAGAGAGCAAAAGCCTTTTTCCTCTGATCATGAACTGGTGATGCCATCTTATTGGTGGTAAGTAAAAGAGCTTAGAGCTCTGACAGAAAATGACAGATAGTTGCTTCAGCAGTCCAGACGTTCAGAAGCAGGCTTTGCTTCTATACAGAAACACGAACTTTTCATGTTTCTGTCAGAATCACAGAAAAAACACAATAGTAGATGTATGCGGATCTCTGGAGCTTCACTTATGGTCTTTCTGTTGATGTAACTTTTTCAGTTCTGACTGTCAAGCGCCGTGCTTGTCACCGTTCATCTCACTAATCTCTCTCACCAATCTTTGGGGTTTTTTAACAAATGTCAAATGTTCATTTGTAACAGCTGGTGAAACATCTGGTTCGTCTCAGCCAAATGTTCTCAGCAACTGAGGTGCTCACTGGGATACCAGTGAGGAAACATTTGTTTGGGTGGAGGATGAAGCAGAGAATAAAGCAGTGAATGAACAAAGGATGAAGCAGAGGATGAAGCTAAGGATTGAAGCAGATAATGAAGTAGAGGATGAAGCAGATAATGAAGCAAAGGATGAAGCAGAGGATGAAGCAGAGGATGAAGCAGAGGATGAAGCAGAGGATGAAGCAGAGGATGAAGCAGAGGATGAAGCAGTGAATGAACAAAGGATGAAGCAGAGGATGAAGCTAAGGATTGAAGCAGATAATGAAGCAGAGGATGAAGCAGAGGATGAAGCAAAGGATGAAGCAGAGGATGAAGCAGTGAATGAACAAAGGATGAAGCAGAGGATGAAGCTAAGGATTGAAGCAGATAATGAAGCAGAGGATGAAGCAGATAATGAAGCAAAGGATGAAGCAGAGGATGAAGCAGAGGATGAAGCAGAGGATGACGCAGAGGATGAAGCAGAGGATGAAGCAGAGGATGAAGCAGAGGATGAAGCAGAGGATGACGCAGAGGATGAAGCAAAGGATGAAGCAGAGGATGAAGCAGAGGATGAAGCAGAGGATGAAGCAGAGGATGAAGCAGAGGATGAAGCAAAGGATGAAGCAGAGGATGAAGCAGAGGATGAAGCAGAGGGTGAAGCAGAGGTAAATAATGAACAGAAAACAAATTACGATATAAGTGATATGCGCCGGCATTGTTGTGGTACCACAAACAAACTTAAGTGTGGTGCGGTTTGTTTACACGGAACGGTGTCAACTGTGAATTAGAGCTTCAATGAGTGTATGGAGTCACGGCATCACATGTTTAAATGGTTCCAAGTAGCTGTTTCGTTAAAGATTGTTCTGCTTGAGTGAATTACCAAGACCTGAGATCAAACCTGATCCTTCAGGCCTCAAACCAGCAGGGCCAATCAAACAATTAAGTCCTCTCATTAGCTCTCCTGCTCTGTTAATGGACTTCTTGAGGAGTCACTGCAATAACATGCTGATGAAATTATATGCTAATTCAGGAAAAGAGGGGAGGGGGCTGGATCTGACCCAACATACAGCAGGGACCAATATATCTAGTCAATGTCTGGTTAACATTTGTTTAGATGTAGAAGACAGGCCTGAAGCTGAGATGAAGAAATAGATTTATAGACTGACAGCGGCTCCAAAATTAATACGGCAAAACCACGAGCTTTGGAATGAAGGACAACAAGAACGTTACCCTGGAAAAGAGGTCAACATCATAATGCAAAACTCCATAGACAGTAGGCTGAACAATTTAAAGGCTGGATGTTTTAGGTTTGTGAGCCACATGCACTGAAAGATCGTTTTCTAGTGTTTTTAAAGCACTTTTGTGCTGCACGTCCTCTTCACCAAATAAATCCATCCCCACCGTGACCCTGCCATTCAAAACCTTCATTGAGGACCAGCCCTACCGGTTATCCATAGTGTGATTTTAATGCCACATTAGACATTCACCATCCAGACACTAACAACAAAACACATACAACATTTTACTATTTTAATATACCACCAAACATGTGACATCTGTGTTATTCAGGGCTTATAATTTCTCTCTAGTAGGGGGTGTAGTTGAGAGATGGGCAGATAGTTTAACAATGCAGTTCTGTTATGTCATTTGAGACCTCTACATGCTGGACAATGGGCAGGTTTGCATGTGTAAAAACATGTGCAGACTTGGGGAACACATGATGAACTTAGATTAGATCTGTTAAAAGAGTTAAAACTTCACCAACTGTTTGAAATGAAGGGTTTTCCTGCTGGAAATGTGAGATCTGCTGATTGGTAGTTCGTGTCTTTACTTTGCATGTTTGAAAATCAGGAAGTACAACTTCATAGATGTTGTTCATTTAATTGTCCAAAGTTTTCTCGTCTCACAAGTCTTCCTTCAGTGAAAAAGGCAGTTGGACATTGTATGTATAACTGACAGAGCTTGTTGTCGTTTTTTGTTTTGTGCGCTTTGTGAATTTTATTTTCAGTGCTTTTAAAGATCTTTCTCCACTTTCTGAGCTCCAGGCAGGTTCACCCCTAATTTGTTGCGTTTCCTTCTAACCCAGGCGCTCTCTATTGTTCATTTTCAGTGCTGGAGAACATTAGCACTTAAAACATTTCTGAAAATCTGTCTTTTTTTCTCTCATTGATTATCTAATATTTTTTGTGACGTGTTTCTGATCTGTGAATTTTTCCATCATAAGAACTCCACACACTCACACCAGTGTCAACTCAAAGTAGAGATGCTGCACAGAAGGAATTGTCCTCCATCCAGCTTCAGAAACCGTGGATTCAGTTTTGGGGTCACAGGATGACTGGAGCCAACCCAGCCACCACTGGGCGAAGGCGGGGTGCACTCTGAACAGGTTGCCAGTCTGTTGCAGGTGCAGAAGGAATTTTTATACCCTTAAAAATGGTCAGGCAAAAAGGGCTGAAATGTGTCAGAAAAAGTGAAAAGTCACTGAGAAAATCTGGAAAAGTCTTGATATCACTTCAATCTAATGAATCTTTGGTGCATGATAAACATTTCTAAAACGGATTGTCAAAATTCAATATGTTCATTTTCAACGTATTCATTTATTAATCATTTCAAAATGGGTTTTATTTTATTTTCCAGCTGCATCACAACTGGGTTTGTTAAAAACAACTGGTTTATTGTAGTTAAAGCAGCAGGTATAGAATGATGGGTCAGACACAAGCAGCTCCAAAATAGTGTGGATATTTTATTTCCCAAATATTTCAAAGAAAGGGGAACAGCATGAAGTTTTGGTTTGATTTGGTTTTGAAGTAAAAAGAAAATACAGGATGAAACAAATAAGAAAAAAATACACACCAGCAGCTGTCTTACTCCAAAACAAAGCCCAACAGAGGCCACAGATCATGCTCATGGTCGCAGTATTATGCCAACCCGCTTTGTCACAAAATTAAGAAACTCAAACTCACAGAAAAATGATGGCAAATGAGCGGCTCTGACTGGCGTGGCCTCATCCTCTGTGCAGAACACGCATATGAAACGACACATTGTGGACAAACAAAATAAAAGTAAACCATCCCGG
The DNA here is from genome assembly GCA_014656515.1 of Oryzias celebensis. NCBI lineage: Eukaryota > Metazoa > Chordata > Actinopteri > Beloniformes > Adrianichthyidae > Oryzias > Oryzias celebensis. The sequence continues at coordinate 37,957,989 of BNCR01000001.1, read as the reverse complement.
ATGTACATAGATATTCAATACAACAAACTCACGGCGTCCTGCAGCTTCAGAACATCACGTTAGCCTTGCTAGTTAGCTCTTCCAAACGAACGCGCAGCTTTTTTGAGGCCTCCGCCACACGCCGTTGAGCAGCTCCGTATCTCTCCTTAACGCCACCTAACAAGAGCTCTTTCACTCCGTAAGCGCAGCTTAGTCCCCATAGTCCCATACCCCGCTACAGGTCTGTGAAAACTCTTTTCTTTACCACAGCACACGTGCTGAGCCAGGACCGGCAGGCTGCCATATTGTTCTATTCTCCCGCTCATGACGATGTACTGGCGTGTGAGCGTTGAGTCTCAAAAAAACAGCAGCGCCACTTACAGGCCCCTCCCAGGATTAACCATTTACTTGCTTGACCTGGTTACATTAACTTCTTTTTTTTCTCTTTAGGTTTGAAGGAAAAAAAGGCTGGAACAGAAACACACACGTATTCCCTCTTTGGTGTTGGTTGCTAATGACCGGGACGCTGCCTGCTTGACACCTGGGTCATTCATCTTCCCGACACCCTCCCACACAAACACACGCACACACACACACACACACACACACACACACACGCACACACACCCACACACACACACACACACACACACACACACACAGAAGAACAGCATGTCTTCTAGAATAACAGCCCACAGCTGATGTCACATCTCAGTCCAGTGTGAAATTTAAAGTTAATGAAGATGATCAGATTCTGGTATCAATAAAGTCACACATGTTGAATAATGCTTGGATTTTGCCCTCCTATTAACCGGCTTGTAAATTTCACGACCAGAGTATGTATAAGAGCTGCTTGTGTGTGTCTGTGCACCAGTGTGTATATACATGTGAGTGTGTATGCGTGTGAATGGTATTTACTCAGCTCTGATCTCTGATGCGCAGAGATCAGCTTTTCATATTAGCATCAGACCGTTATCAGCACTTTTTGCCTTTGTGACAGAATCCGTTGGGATTACGTTCACTGCATAAAAGGTTGAAGACTTACAGTAGTCGAAAGAATGTAAACCGTCAACCGTTCTTCCTCTGCACCAAAGCCTCCACATGTGTATGTGTGTGTGTGCACGGGTTCGTGACTTTTTTCTACATGTGTCAGTCTTAAACCATCCTTTGGTAGGCTCACACTCTGCTCCCCGGACAGCAGATCCTCTGCAAAGCTGTGGGATCAGAGAAGACTAGAGAAACGCTAAAGAAGAAGGCAGTAATGTGACAGTCATCTGACAGTCCTGCATCACAGTCTCCCCAGCATGTCCTGCTGCGTTCCTAAACTGTTACATCAGGTCTCATTCTACAACTGTGTGTGTTAGGGAGTAGAATATGAAATACAACCAAATCCAAGAATGTGAACATGTTCAGATCTATAACACTGCGCGGTGCATGCTTTCACACAGTTGTGTCCTAATAAATACCAACCAGCTGGGTGTCAATGCACGTGATGTTCTCCGACACTGAGTCCTCATTCATCATATAAACTGATTTGGAATGTCCAGGACTCCGGACTACAGGAGTGGACATCAGTACACACGTGACATGCACACAAACACGCTCAGCTTGTTTAATTAAGGTGCTTTTTTCTTTCTTTAAAAAGACATGTTAGGCTTAAATCCCCAGTTCACTCGCAGACTCCCATGATGCTTTGGGTCTGGGATCAAACCATCGGGTTGTTGGGAGTGGGGCACAAAAGAGGACAAGTGAAGCTGTCATTTGGTCTACCCCACATCAGTTAGACCTTCCATGGTTGTTAATGATCTGACTGACAGGAGCCCAGAGAATATGATTCATATGATTAAAGCACATATTGACAAATAGATTACCTTTACATGTCTAGAATATAAATGGAGGTAACAGACTAACAGAGGTTAGTTTTCTGGATTCTATTTGGCCCTCGTGTCATTTTGTGACTGCTGGTAGTAAATTAAATAACGATTAGTTGATACCATTTGTTAGCCGGTCTGACATCTGACCAGCTCCTGGGAGGTGCTGGAAGATGAATGGAGCGCACCACAAGAAACAAGTCAACAGGTGAAGATAAACGGACTTTAATGATGCTATTTACTTAATGTCTTTGCTGTTTTCTTTCCCTCTCCAGCTTCTCTTTCAGAAAGCAAACTAAACTGTGTCAGTGAATAATCTCAGCGGCTCAACTCAATCGGATGAAGCTAACATCACACTCTCAGACATTCATCAGAAGTTGAAAGATTTGTTATTTTGATTAGATTTAGAAAATTCTGCCCGTGTTAAAAAAGAAAAAAGAAAAAAAACATGCAATGCTGGCATTTCATGAAAACTAATCATTGTTTAAAAATAAAGTTCTGCCACATTCTGCAGGGAAACTGGGCTTCATACATTACAAAAGTGCTTGTGTGCAAACACATTTCAACAAATGGTTCGAGCGTTAATGTTCCAAAGACCTATGAATGATTTTACCTTTTCTGCTCATGCTGTGGGAACCACTGAGGTGGGGAATCATCAACTGGTAACAGATCTGAAGTGTTTCTGGTGACTGGGAAGGTGGGGAGATGGCGACAGCTCCTGCAGTCCTACAGCTGTCTGTAGGATCTCTCCTGAAGAGGTCTCAGAAAGCTGCTTGAAGAAAATAAGAAAATCCTTTTCATAGAAATGTCTTCGGCAGCTCAGTATTTCAACCTCTAAGAAAATCTTCTAAAACAAATCCTTGATTGAACATTGGAAACCGAAAAGTTTTGCTGATTAGGTCACAAACACTGCCGTTACCTCTTTAGCATTGGTGTCAAAATTTACTTTTTCAGGGGGTGGAAGACATTATGGCATTTCCTCCACCCCCTGAAAATGTGAAGATGAAACAGAGAGGGCTGATATTCAGTAAGTGAGTCAGACCAGGGGTGATGAGAACTTTCAGTCTCTGTGCGTGGGACGCCTTTGCGTAGAGGTAACCAGGCTTCAGGATCCGAGCAGCTCTAATGGGTCAACATTTTTCTCTTCATCAAATTTGATGGTTTAATTTTGCAGTTCCTCAAAAGTTCCACTGGAAGCAGGTTTCAGACTGGAGCCGTTCTCTGTTGACTCCCAGGATAAAAGGTTTGGATCAATGGGGCGTCAGTCTGTTTCAATTAGAACTCAACTTTCAGCTGTTTTGGGGTCATTTTCTTCATTGTCAGGTGGGTGGACCTACCATAACTTTAATTTGTCCTGGCTGTAGTGGTCATCAGAATGTTCTTGAGGTGGGGCGGAGCAGAGTCAGCGTGCCCATCCCACTGCTGGCTGAATTTGGTTAATAAGGTTGATAGAAGGTAAATACTTTTACTACTGAAGTAGAGTAACATATGAGGGTCAGCTCTTTTAAAGTTTATGTGATGAGTTTTCTATGTGCAGTGAGCTGAACAGGGAGGAGCAGCAAATCCAAACCTAAACACTGAAAGAGTTCACGCAAAGAACTTCACAAAACTAAAGAAAGAAACATGAAAACAGGATTGTTTTTCTTATTAAATTCCCTTTCTTTTTTGTTTATTATTGCGTCTCATATCACATTTAGTGCAAATGTAAAAAGTTGACAACAGTGAGAGTCACTTCTGACAGAATAAAATCTGAAATGATCTAAGAGTGAACATAAAAACACGCACACACAGACACACACTTTAATCAGACACAATGACTTCATTTCATTTTCACCGCATGAACCATAAACACTTACAGTACCATGATGGGCTGTGTTTATAGCAGAATAATAAGAATTTGATCTCTTCTGATTTTGTAGGTCTGTGCGTTTAAAAAGAAATTGACAGTCTGTTATCTTACAGGTAGGCTCATATTTCTACAGAGAAAATCAACAAATCTACTTTAAAGAACTTATATATATATATATATTTATATTTGAATATATAATTTTTTTTTGCATTTCATTTAGGAAAATAAGCATTTGAACCCTCTTGCCAGAGACACTTTGTACTTTGTATTATGACACTTCTTATCACACACAGAGGTCAGAGGTCACCGTGGCTGGATGTTTTGGGGCATTATCCTGTTGGAAGACCTATCCATGACCCATTGTGAGCCTCCTGGTGGAGGGAAGGAGGTTCTGACTAAGGATTTGATGCTACATGGCTCCGCCCATCCTCCCATCCACACGATGAAGTAGCCCTGTGCAGAAAACACCCCAAACCATAATGTTTCCACCTCCATGCTTGACGTTGGGGATGGTGTTCCTTGAGACACAGGCAGCATTTCTCTTCCTCCAAACACGAAGGGTTGATGCCAAAGAGCTCCATGTCGGTCTGAACTGAAGTCAGCTCCTTCTCTTTATCTCTCTCTAAGCCGTGATGGTGTAGATTGGCAAACTTCAGGCGGACCTCCACACATGTGCCCTCTGAAGCAGGGGGACTACAAGCACTGAAAGATGTTAACCATTGAGATGTAAAGTGTTATCAATGGTTTTCTTGGTGACTGCTTTCAGATCATCAACTAACTCCTGCCGTGTTGTTTTAGGCCGATTTCTTGCTGTTCTCATGATCCTGGAAACCCCACCAGGTCAGATCTGGTTTGGAGCCTCAGACCTGTAGGTGGATCGATGGTCATGTTCTTGTAGTCTGTTGCGTTCAGCTATTGTTGTGGCACAAGGCGCCACTAGATGAAGCAGTGAGTAAGAGACGTGAACGTGTGAGGGAAGAAGAAGCGTTGTGCTGAAACCTGTGGTCTGATGCAACGTGTTCATGTTGGAAATAAAGTCCAGTAATTGTCAGGATCCTGGTCGCCTCCCCCACACACCTGGTGTCCATCTCCTCACCTGCTTTCCATTACCTCATCAACCTGGAACCCTCTTATGGACCTCCAGGCCGTTCAGCCGATGTCAGTCCGTCTGCTTCATGCGGTAGAGTGTTCTGACCCATGCTTCGTCTCTAGCTTCAGTTCATGTCTTGTTTTTGGATGAACGTTCACAGACTGACTAATCCTGTACTTTCATCTTCAAGGAATTCTACGCCTCCAAAGTCATCCACTGCAACCAACCCGGACTCCTGTTCACGCCTGTCACCTCCACCTTCCTTCTGGCCAGCGGCTCACCCTCCAACCCAAGCCCAGCAGCCAAACTGTCACAAACCTTCCACCAGGACTGGCACAGAATAAATTACTTCTACAAACCTACTCCTGTCTTCAGCCTGCTATTGGGTCCAGCCCTCCCATAGACCTGACAGTAATAAGATACACATGTGAATTATTTCAGCTGCCACACCAACTTTCTGGTCCTGTGCAGGTCTACAATCTCCTCCACCTTTAAATCCATGAAAGCTCTTCAGTCTTTCCCTGATGGACAGTTTGGAGTCTGACTGATGGACTGGTTCTGTGTTGACAGGTGTCTTTCTACAGGTGATCAATTCAAACAGGTGTCTTCAGTTCAAGTGACAGGTTAGTTAGGTGAGTCTGGTCTGTGTGAACCAGAGCTCTTAATAGTTACTAGTGGACTGAATGCTTATTTCCCTCAATGACATGTAAATAAATGTATATAAATTATTTAAAGGGGATTGCTTGATTTTCTTTGTGACTTTCTGTCTCTTGCGGCTCAAATGAACTTACCTTTGGGATGACAGACTGTCCATTTCTTTTTAAGTGAGCAAACCAGCAGGAGATCAAATGCGTATTTCCTCCACTGAATGGCTCATCTATATCTCAGAAATGAATCTGATTCCTACATGCTCACAGAAGTTGTGACAGGCTTATGCATTAAACCGACATTATTCACTATTCTTCTCTGACTCTTTACTCATGCTGGTAAAGGAAACTTTCACAAAGCCTTTATTGTTGTTACAAGACATTAGCCTTAATGTTTTCTGATAATGGTACAGAAGTCAAATGTCAATGGTGGAGCCCAGCTCAGTCTAATGACTCAGACAGGGGATCACTTTAATGAGAGGAAACCAATTATCTCTGACCTGCTGATATTTGCTGCTCCCAGGTGATCCTCCAGACGTGAAGCGGAAGATGGATGAGAGCCACAAGATTTACTCTGAAATTCTGCAGCTGTCGCTGCTCGGATGTCTGATCGCATGTTTGAGTCCAGGTTCAACAGAGACACCTTATGGAATGCAATTGTGTCCAACATGTGTGTGGTGGAAAGAATTCCACAAAATACATGCAGGATGCACGTGATTCTGTCACAACAATGCTCTGAAATATGATGGATAGATAGATGGATAGATAGATAGATAGATAGATAGATAGATAGATAGATAGATAGATAGATAGATAGATGGATAGATGGATAGATAGATAGATAGATAGATAGATAGATAGATAGATAGATAGATAGATAGATAGATAGATAGATGGATAGATAGATAGATAGATAGATAGATAGATAGATAGATAGATAGATGGATAGATGGATAGATGGATAGATGGATAGATAGATAGATAGATAGATAGATAGATAGATGGATAGATGGATAGATGGATAGATAGATAGATAGATAGATAGATAGATAGATAGATAGATAGATAGATAGATAGATAGATAGATTGATGAATCTGTGTGACTTTTTTATTCAGAGCTAAAAATATAAAACTCTCCTCTAATTATAGTAAAGCTGCTTCCGCTCTGACTCCTCCTCCTTCGATGGCTTTGATGGTCGGTCTCAATAAGGAAAAAACCACCAACGTTGGAACACAAAGAAAAACAGAGACCTCCCACGGCCCACCGAGAAGAAAGAGAATCTGCCACCAAACAGGCAGGCCACTCCCACACAGCCACTTTCCCCGGACTCTGCACGCATGTCTGTGTGTGTGAAAGAAGACTGGGGGGGTCTCTGCAGTGACGGGTGTCGGGGAGGGTCTGAGGATGTGGGTGGACATTGACGTGCTCTGAGAGCACATGGAGAACAATGAAGGTGGAGTGAGTCCCTGTTCCGTCAGCACTTTCATCGGCACCAGCAAACAAACAAACAAAAACAATTTAGGGTAAACACTGGGAAACAGAGCCTCCTAATACAGTGATGGCTCATTTTAACTAACCATCACACTTCAATGTAACTGAGCTTTTTCCAAACACACTAAACCAGAACACGTTCAGCTGGGCCTCAGTTACAGTGGCTTTAAGGCACTGAAATAGTACAAAGAACGAATCTTTATGACGACCACATGATGGCTCTTGAGGTCTTTCACCGCAGAAACAAGCCTTGCCTACAATTTCCACCCAAAAGGTGCAGACATCTGCTTTCAGGTCCCACTCTGATCATCATTTGATCTACTGTCAGTGTTCCTGTGCTCTATTAATGCATAATAATATGATTATGATGTTTTTAGCTCAAAAACATGTTTTCTAGAACATAGTTTCTGCAGAGTTGAAGGAGTTCATTAGAAATTCACCTCTGAGTTGTGGGCAGCACTGTCTGTGCAGAGTAGCCCTGCTCTTTCTTCCCATCATGCCTTTGTTTACACTCTCTCCCACTAGTTTACAACCCCTCACAGCTCCAAGCTAACATTAGCGCTGCAACAAAACGGGTGAGCGGTACTGGAGTTATCCAGTTCTGATCCAGATTCCAGCTCAGATGAGGAACCTACCACTGAAGCTTTTTCAAACTGTATTTTTTCATCTCTTGATTTACAACCATTTAAATAAAGAAATACTCAGAAATTTTGATCTTTATATAACCCCCATCATGCGAAAAATTCTACAAGAACATGTTAAACCACTATTTTCATCAGACGGGTCTTTAAACGAGATGAGAAAGACAAAGTAAAGAAACTATTTTTTAATTTTTATGCCTTTTAAGCCGCAGATAGAGAAGAGAAACAGGATTCATTTGAGCAAAAGTCTCATGCTGTGAAGTGGTCCCCATTACAGAAGCTATGTTTGTTATCTGCAGTTCTCCTCACTCTTGTGTAATTGCATCATCCACTGAGGAACCTGGAAATATGAATAAACTTCCGATTTGGAGTTTGATCTCCGAGTGGGGATTATGTAAGGCTTTACAGCAGGAGAGAAATGCTGATTTATCCAACAATGGGGGGCTAGGGGGGCTGATGTTGGAATAAAAGAGCGGTGATGGAGCGGACAGAGAGACGTGGGCGTGCAGCGCTCTCGGCCAAACCCCAGAGGTCCCATCAGTGGACTATTGGGTTTCTCTATCTCCCTCTGCTACTGATCCCCAACCCACTGCTGACTTTTTACCTTCTCTAATTTGGTCTAAATTCACATTTTTCCTTTTTCTCTGATGCCTCCACTCATGCTCCCGCATCTTCACTTTTTAACTTTCTTGACACCTCTCTACATCTGCTCTTTCTCCACACACTCTCATTTCTCTTCTTGCTGTACTCATTCGTCCTGAAGACCCCATCTTCTTCCTCTGCTCCTTTCACTGCTCTGTTGCTTCTTTTGCCACAGTGTGCAAACATTTTTGAGTCTGTGGGCGAGACAAAAGAAAAACAGGCTGCATTATCTGAGGACGTCCCCACAGCTAAACCATTTCCTCGTCTGAGTTTGTGGAGGCGGACAAGAAACATTCCTGAAAATGTGAAACATTCAGATGAGGCTTTTTAATGCCGGGGCTTTTCAAATGCTTTCAGTGTTCTGCTGAAACTTAGGAGCTTTTGTGGCAGCTGGGCTATTGTCACACAATCACGGCCTCATGTCTCACTGAGCAGCCTCACTGTGCTGAACAGTGCTGTCAATGACCTACTTCATACAAGGCTCATCATATGATGCTTATTGTCCAGAACGCACCCGTGTGCTTTCATTCTAGAATAGTCTGAGCCTTTGAATCAAATCAAAGTCGCACAGGAGCTTCACAACAGGATGACACGTCATTCAAATCAAGGTTTTCATGAAAATCCACACAAGAAATTAACATGATGAAGAACGGCCGCTTTTTTCAGAATCCGAGGCAAACGTTTGTTAAAGTTTATTTACTAAGTAGGTAAATGTAAAAGTTGTTCTTTTAGATTTGAATGTTAAAGTCCTGACTGTCATGTGATTTACGGTAGTGCTCTCAAACAGAAGATTCTACAGTTTCATTAATGAATCTCAGAATTGAATTCTTGATGATTCTTCTCAATGTTTTAGTTTAGTTCTTTAACCTGAAAATAAAACAACCCTAAAATGACCAAAACGGATAATTAGTGATAAATCCTGATAAAACAGTTCCAGTACAGGGATGGCCACTCTCAAGCCTGGGGGGCAACTGTGGCCCCAAGAGACCCTGAAAGCATAACATGTTCCCAGTCAAAGCTGTCCTTTGATTTTCTTTCCATTTCTGTTTGTGTGTCTGACTGCAGTGGCTTTTCTAAACAAAGCAGCTTCATTAGCATCATCAGCTTTATCATCATCACCAGCTTCATGCTGCAGTTGAAAGGAAAACTGATTTAAAACAACAAAACCCAAAGATGGAGGAAAGTTACAGCCACGAATAAATATTCAACCAATTTCTGTGAACCAGGGACAGTTTTGTGGGTTTGACTGGAATGTCTCCTCACATTTGTGTTACAGGACACCATTCTCTGAAGCTGTTATCCCAACCTGGAGGAAGGTTTCAGCATTGAAGGTGGACTTTGCATGTTTTTTTTTATGTTTTATGTTTGTGTATTATAGATTGTTGACTGTTTTATTTAACATCCACCTGCCAGAGGACTGCAGCTGCGTGGAATGTAGCCTGAGGCTGCGATCTTACATATTTAAAGTTCATACAATTATCTATTCAACTTCTGAATCCGCTGAGTCCTTTGAGGCTACTGGAGCCTATCCTGGCTACTGTTAGGTGAAGGTGGGTACACCCTGAACATGTCGCCAGGCTTCTGCGGGGCCACAAAATCAAATCCAAGGACAGCTTAGAAACACCAAATAAGCTATGAAGCATGTTTTGGACATAAAGAATCCAGCTGGGATTCGAACCGGGGCCTTCTCACTGTGAAAGCGTTAACCACTACACCACTTTGCAGGCCGTTCAGATTTCCAGTCTTCTTAAATATATCATAAATATTCAGCGTCCTTCCTCTTATGATCACTTCTGCTCTTCAATTAATGAAAGCTCTCAAGAAGGAACACATTTAATACATTGTAAATTTTTGACAGAAGCCTTTTTTAAAATCCTTCCCACAGAACTCTTTTTTTAAATGTGTAAATTTTAGAACCTAAAGAAATTGTTTTTTTGTGAGGTAATATCTTCTGGCCTGCTGTTCTGAATCCACCTCTTTTGTGGTTTGAGTTGATAGAAATGAGTAAAAATTGATGAAATCCAGTCAGCTCAGGCAGCGTGAACCAGCAGTCACAGCCTGTAAGTCCTGTCAGCTGCTTGGTTGTTCCAGAAAAAAGCTACTTTGATGATGTTCTGTGATGTTTGACCCAAACTTCTGCCCTTTTACACATATAATTTAACATGATCTTTTTGTTTGTTCATTTTAGATAGCAGCAATTAACCGCAGCCATAAAATAAAAAAAGAAATATTAAAAAGCGAAGTAATTAGATCAAAAATAAAACAAGAAAAAAGCAGCCAAATTGGACCCCGTGAGTTCTCCAGGCAAACATGACATGTTTGATCACAAACATTTAACTCCTGAAATCATGAACTTCTTTTCCTGAGACCAAGGCCACCTGGAGAGGGCACATCCCTTCAGATTTACCACACAATCTGACAACAGCGAAAGAAATGAATGAAGAGAAAGAGAAGAAGAATTCCTGAACAGGACACGAACCTGTCCACGCTGAACTCAAACCACAAAGTCCTCATCAGGCGCAGCCAATCTCTGAAAGGTTGCTGATGATGTTTAAAGCTTTTCGTTCGTCCCATTTTAATTTGTTTTTAGTTATCCCAGATCATTCTTCATAAGCTGAATGATACTCACAGTTTTTCAGTGCACGAGTGTGACTCATGATGTGTCATTATGGATGTGGAGCCAGCGAGTGTTCATGCTAACTGCTGAATTTATTTCATCGTCGGACCAAAGCTTTTAAACAAAACCACGTGACCAAAGATCTCTTCAATCATTGGCCAGGAACTATGAGGCGGGTCGAAACAACAGGAGAAAGTCAAATCGCACCCTTTAAAGTCCTCCTCGGGATGGTTAATTTATCAAAACTTTACATTTCAATTACAACAATATTTACTTGCTACTGTGATATGATGGATGCATGCAGCGAGATGGTTACTCATGTGTGCTTTAACTCAGAGGATGCTAGCAGCTGCAGTTCTGAGGAGATGTCGGCTAAGAAGGTAGGATGATAAGTGCTTTTGACATAAAGATTGTTGGGAAAACGGTCAGAAGCAATGCGGATCAGTTTAAAAGTTGTTTTAACCAGCCTGCCTTCACCCGACCCTGGAGTGGCTGTGTGTCATCGCCAAACTACAAGCTACAAGCTAGCTTTGAGGATGACGTCACAGCGGCGTATGCCCCGCAACGAGCATGTAAAGCATGTAAGAAGCGTTTTCAGTGGAGTTAAAATAAACCTTCTACCAAGTAAACAGTTGGACCAGTTATTTCCTCTTTGATTCAATTCAATTTCATTTATTTAGCCCAATATCAAACAATAGCCGTCTCAATGGGCTTCACACCGATACTGATGCAAAGAACATGAAGTCAGTCATAAAATATAAAGAACAGCTGGTTGCTAAACAAACTAAGCAGACTAAACTAAATAGACTGAATTAAACTGAGCACACTCCTGGTTGACTGTGGAGATGAATGGACCCTCCATGAATGGATAGAAGGAATGAGACCTCCAGCAGAACCAGACTCAGTAAGGGGTCTCTGCTGTGACTAAGGTCTTCTACAGATGGCTCAAAGGAAGGACTGCAGAACACACAGAGGCTGGGATTTTTGATCACCCAAAGCTCATAACAACAGATTTGAGCCAAACTGTGCACATACACGAGTACAGTAAAAGGGCTGGAGAGGAAGCTTGAAGTTCAAAGTGCTGAATTTCCACAGTGGAACAGAGCAAAGAAGATGTCAGACCACAGTGGCTCTGCTGTGCGGCAGGGAGCAGAGGTGGATGCTGACGGGGACAATGACTGTACACTTTCAGACATCACACTTGGCTCTGGAACTTTAAGGTTCAGGAAGGTGGGAGGCTCTGCTGTCTGCAGCCCAAAACAGACCGAAGTGAGAGCAGCCTTTACAATCCTCAGCAACATGACGTTCATGTTCCTATGCAATAATTCACACTTATTTACAAAAAAAGTTTTACATCATTTATTTTCTTCAGTCATAGCTTTTTTATATTCTCCATATGTATCTACTGCTGTGTTGAAATAAACTTATCAAGTAATTTAATAGGATTGGCTCTGATGTTAACTGCAAATAACAGTGACACCTATTGGAAAAATAAGGAAGCACCAGGAACAGCACAGGTTTTGGAATTGTGTGAATTCTGCAAAATTGCCTGAACACAGGATAAAAGGAAATCTTATGTACAGATAAGCTCCTGCCACAAAGACAAATAACTAGTTTACACATCTAAAAACACAATCCACTCATCTTTTCCCGCCTCAATAAGGAGGCGTCATTTTGTTCTTTTCTAAATCTAAAGTTGATTTTTCATTGTGTGAAATGTTCCTTATTTAAGAAAAATCACACATCCCTGAAAGATTTTACACAAAAAGTCCAAATATTAGTTTAAAAAATCACTGTCTTCCTTCAAACACTTTAAAACTAAGTTTGAACATCATGAAGATGCTCAAACATATCTGTCACGGCGTCACATGTGTGATGCACTTAAACAACAGCCACAAGGAAACACCTTTTGGAGCAGTGTGCAGTAGAAAAGGCACAGCTCAAAGAGAAAATGCTTCGGCTTTTTTCTTTACATCTACATGAACATTTTTCTTCAAGTCCTGCAGCTGCCCAGAAACAGCTAAACAGCTTCTTCATCTTTACATCAGAGAACCACAAAAAACGGAAACATGTTCACACATTCATGGAAACGCTGATGTTAGAGGAAGAACATAACATGTTTGATTAGATGTTTTTATTAAACTTTTGGTTTATAGAGTTATTTTTTTCACTAAACACATAGTTATAGGTTGAAAATGAATGTCACCATGACGGCTTACAGTCTAGTCTTGAAAGCAGGCTCACATGAAAAACTCCATTCAATGACCTCTCAGGTCAGAGTTGAACATTTAAATCTGTTTAGCCTCCCAGTGAGTTCCTGGTCAGGTGACTGGTACAGTACAAGGCATGTCTGTATGAAATCTCCACAACTTTCGTCTTTTATGGGTTCCTCTCTTTTCTTCCTCTCTGGACCAGTATCAGAAGATCTCCGTCGCTTTCATGTTTCACGATGAAAGATGTCCGTCTCAGAAGCAACAAAGCCCACAGTCATGGAGGCAAACAGTGCCTTAAAAAGAGAAGTCACAGACTTAAGAGCATTGACTTTCACAATTAGGGGTAGCGATCTTCCACCTCTGGAAAAAAGGATTTACTGTCTGCTGTGATGCTCAGTGGTGTGACGAGTAAAAAGGCTGTGAGTTGTTTGGTCAGAACATTGAAGAACCTGCTGTTCATTGTAGAATCAACTTTGTGTGCTGCAGCTTTAAAGAGCAGAATGAGAGGGGAAAACATCCTGTGGTAAAAAATTCATACTGTGAAGCAAGAAAACTTTAATCAAACGTAGCCTGAATTGCATTCATGCATTCACTTTGACATTAAGGATTTTTTTCCCAGTAAAAATGACTGAAACTCATAGAAAAATGCAAATATCGGGGAAAAAAATGCTTAACAGAACTTGGCAGCTACAGGCCCTTCTTTAATCTGCAAAACACCAAGTCTGCAGGAAATTCCCTCGTCCCAAGATATTGGTGCTTCGGAGAGACCACTGGCACTACTCAGATGTGAGTTCTGCAGCTGTGCTGTGATGAAATGAGGTCATTGTTTCTTGTTTGGTGACGATGAAGTATGCAGACCTCCTCACTAACACATTTTTACCCAGTTCTTTTTTCTGGCACAAATGAGCAGAAAACAGTACAATTCCCAAAGGACCTGTCTGCTTTACTCTTTTGGCTCTGAAACCATAGAGAAAAGCGTTGTGGAGGAAAAAGGTATTTGATCCCAGAGTAACCATTAAGAGTTCTAATTCACACAGACCAGTTCGACTCACCTAACTAACCTGTCACTTGAACTGGAGACACCTGTTTGAATTGATCACCTGTAGAAAGACACCTGTCAACACAGAACCAGTCCATCAGTCAGACTCCAAACTGTCCATCAGGGAAAGACTGAAGAGCTTTCAGTGGATTGAAGGAAGAAGATTGTAGGCCTGCACCAGACTGGGATGGACTAAAAAACCATCAGCAAGAAGCTGGAGGTTAAGGGACAACTGTTAGTGCAATTGGGTCAAAATACAAGAACATGACCATTACTTCAACTGCAGGTCTGAGGCTCCAAACCAGATCTGACCTGGTGGGGTTTCCAGGATCATGAGAACAGTGAGGAATCGGCCTAAAACAACGCGGCAGGAGTTAGTTGATGATCTGAAAGCAGCTGGAACCACAGTCACCAAGAAAACCATTGATAACACTTTACATCTCAATGGTTTTACTACCATCTTACCAATGAACATCTTCATGATGTAGAACAGAGGTGTCAGAATCCAGGTATCCTTCATGTATTCCAAGCAACCTGGCATTGAAACGCCTTTTTGGCTAAACACACCTGATCCAGATGTCAGCAGCAGGTGAGGCAGGATTTCTGAAAGAACTGCAGGAGGACGGCCTGGAGCCTGGAGGCTGACACCCCTGGTTTAAAGGGTGTTTGGGAGAAGGTGTTGTGATCAGATGAGACTAAAACAGAGCTCTTTGGCATCAACTCAACTCTTCGTGTTTGGAGGAAGAGAAATTCTGCCTATGACCTCAGGAACACCATTCCCACTGTCAGACATGGAGGTGGAAACATTATGGTTTGGGGTGTTTTCTGCACAGGGCTACTTCATCATGTGGAGGGAAGACACCATGTTCTGTCAAATCCTGACTGAGAGCCTCGTTCCCTCCATCAGGAGGCCTAAATGGGTGGTTGATGAGTCTTTCAACAGGATCAAACAATGATGCTGAAGAAGAAGCAGATCAAGGTCATGGAGCGGTCCAGCCAGCCTCTGGACCTCAGTCCCGTAGAAAACCTATGGAAAGAGCTGAAGCTCAGAGTTGCTAAGCAACAGCCACCAAATGATTTATAAGTAATTTGCAAAGAAGACTGGGCCAAAATTCCTCCTGATATGTGCAGAAACCTGCTCATTAACTGCAAGAAACCTCTGACCTCTGTGCTGATAATAGGGGTTATGTCACAAAGTACTAAGTCTTTCTGGCAAAACACTTCAAACACTTATTTCCCTCAATCTTCGTAAACAAATGAATTTAAAGTGGATTTCTTGATTTTCTATCTGTTTAAATGATCCTTCCATTATGACGGACAGAAAATGACAGACTGTCATTTCTTTTTGGGCAAAATCACCAAGAGATCAAAGACTTTTTTCCTCCACTGTATGAAGCTAACATCATTCCTGCAAAAGAAGATCATATTCCAAGAGTTTTCTGCAGAGTTTGAATGTGCAAACCTTTTCGACCAGTTTCAGAATAGCAGTGATGATGATGATGAAGTAGACGTTATTGAACGTTAGAAAAAGGTCTTGTAGGAAAAAACGATCATTCACTGGGAATGTAAAATAAAGCATGTCTGTTGGAATTTTTCTGATTTTTCTGAAGGAAAAGGGGAGATGTCTGTCCCCCCTGTGTTTGTATGTCTTCTGCCATCCCCTTAACCCCACCCCCCATTTAAATAGGAGACCCAAGTAACCAACCTTTTAATGAAACTCTAGTTTAGAAACCTTCTTTAAACATTTCTGTTTCCCATTTCATGACTTGACTGAAAGTCCTGGTGGAACCTCTGAGAGCTGCTGACAGCGTGCATGTGTGGGCAGAAGCTGCTGTTTGTTAATCTGTCGTCTGAAGACGCGTTCGTCTCAAACCAAATCATATTAGCATTTTCATTTTGACAGCCACGGGTTCATTGTTTCTCTTCACACATACTTCACACACACACACACACACACACATACATACAGTGCTTACGCACACACAGTTGTTGGACTCCCACATGAACACAAGTATGTGGGCCAACAAAAGCAAACTGTATCCAGTGTGGGCTTTGCCTCGATGACGGTGAGGATCAAACCAATGAGGAAATGACTGTGTTTTGTCTTTTTAAAGGGTTTTAATTAGCTACAAATGACGTGGCATTAATGATATTTAGTCAGCTTGTATTCTTAGACAGGTATTTGTGATCCCATCATCAACACCCGTTCTTTATATGCTTTTACTCGAGCTGACAAGTTGAACTGGTGACTGCAAGTCTTGAAAGCAGACAAAAATACTCAATATACTCGATTAAAGACACTGAACGTTATTAAAAAGTACTTTTGTCATTTGTCTGCACAGATTTGTACATTTCAACTTGTGTCTGGAATAAAATGTTGTGTGTTTATCAAAAGAACAACCGTGCATGTCACCGCAGCCACTTCAGGGACAGTACAGGGAAATTCCCCGCTTTGGTGTGAAGAGGATATGAAGGTTGAAAATATCCTACATGAGCCAGCTGATGCTCTGAAAACTGGGTTCAGTACATCACACTCAGGAGGTTTTAAGGTGGAATTGAAGCAAGACTGTCTTGTATCGTTCAGTGGATTCGTCAGAAACGACTCTTCTTCTGTTTTTGAGTTCGGAGTAAATTTTACGGGCAAAACCTTTGTCTGTTTGTGGGATCAGCTTGATGAACGTTCAGCCTAATCACGTCAAAGCTTAGCTGCAGTTCCGTAAGGCTCAATCATTCGGTTATGATAAATGGTTGCTGAAGAGTAGAATGGGGCAGACAGACAGAAAAACATCTCTTCTTCAGAAAACCCTACGAACACAAAGTCAGGGTCTTCCATGAACACAGAAAAGTATATTTGTTCTTCTTCAGGCCCATTGAGGAAAACAGCTGAAGCCCTGCCACGTTCTGAGGAGCTCAAACTGCCTTTGAGAGATCACCCTTTACCGAAACCACCTGAAACTGTCCTGATTCTAGAACATGTAACAAAAGCCTGGACCTTTGCTGTACTAAGCTGCTGCTGCATCCCGCTGGAAAACCTTCATAAATCTTCATTAGTTGCGCTGGCATTTGGTCATAATTTCAAAGCCGTAAAAAATGTATCCAAACAAATCTGAGCGTAATGACTGCACAGGGGAGGAGGTCGGAGTCCAGAACAATCCATCTTCAAGGAAGTCTGACGTTCATTACTGTCCACTTCTGATCCGCTCACACTTGACTGAAGTGACAGACCAAAGTTTTCCCTGAAAGCAACCACAGAGAACTATGTTTTCTACAATAAAAACGGATGATTTATCAAGCTTCCGATAACTGATGGTCGATTTAAAGTCAGGACGGACATCACACACTGTTTCTAAAGGAACTGGGATTGGGACCCAAACAGTGAGGAGTCGGTGCAGATGGTCCCTCAGAGGAGTTTGGTAAAAAAAAGAAACAAAAACAGCTGTTTGTCCAGAAAACAAGGACTGAGGGATGTGTAGGAGGAGCACGGCAGCATCACTCTTTCTCAGGAGAGTCAGTAAAATCAACCACTGTGAAATAAAACGCTGGATCCACTGGTGTCCGTTGTTTTTGTTGGGGACATTTGACGTTTCAGAAGTCTGGTTACTTCAGGTCACCAAGAAGCCTTTATTTAGATCACAAGAAGATGTGGGGATGCTGTGGTTTGCTGAACATACACACAAACACACAAAAAGACAACACGGAAAGTTCATTCCACCCAAGGTGCCCATATTTTCTGCTGTCTGTCTATCAGCGTTCTCCACCCACAGAGGGACTTTACACTTCGTCTCAATGACTCGTGCGTGTGCATTCAAAACTCCCGGAGGATCTGAAGACTTTTTAGGGTTATTGACATCAACGTAGTGGAGACGGCAGTAATCAAAGGACCTGATGAGAAAAACTGCAGAGCAAACCAAACATCATTTCATTTCAAAATGAAATCGAGCTGGTCCTCATCAGTCTGTCAGAGCATGCAGGTGCTCATCATCAGCTGCTTGGTGGTCCTCAACCCCACCAGGGAATCAATAACAAAAACAACGTTTATTTCAAAAGTAAATCTCAAACAAAACTAGAATTTCATGCTAAATACATTGATGTTTTTGGTAGTTGTGCCCTAATCCAGACTACTTTAATCTGTTTGCTTCTGGAAGAAGTAAACTAGAGCATGGTGTCTGTCAGGAACATCTGCTGAAGCTCCTGCTTCATCACTTTCTTTTCTAACATCGACTAGATTCCCCTGAAATCCGTGTGTTCGTGTTTCAGTCAGTTAATTGTTTGCCTATTTTGTTGTAGCAGGAGCTAATGTAGCTGAAGCAGAATGCTAGAACTTCACATGTTCCTTTGTCTTAAATATTTTAGTCATCTTAAAAACATGTTTCTTCACACAGGAAGGCTAGCCTTAGCATGCTAAAGCAGCTTGGGTTTCAGCTGTGCTGGAGCGGACACTTGTGTTTGATGGAGATCTGCCTGTGCAGAAGTACATGGATGGTCCTGCTTGTTTCAGTGGAAAACTTAGAGCAGCTAAAAGTTAAATGTGATAATCAGGTCACTCTTCTTCTTCTTCAACACAGACAGAAAATGTGTCTGTGTGTGTGTGTGGGGGGGCCTCAGCCAACTTAATAAAGTCTGTGTTAGAACACCTTGGCCGTGAAAAGGCTGGTTTCCTTTTCCTTAGCTCTAAATGACTACAGCTGAGGGCTTTCTGAGCTAAATGCAGTCTTTCCAAGAGCGTAGTCAAATGAGAGCGTCAGAAGTTTCCACGGCCGCGCGCGTGGCGCTCAGAGCTGCAGGTTCCACTCCCCTGTCCGGATCATTTGACTGTGGTTAAGGTTTTTTTTTCTATCTCAGCTCTCGGCAAATCTCGTCACTTTCCGATGATCAAATTCCGGAATTCGAACCAAATATGGAGCATCAGAGGGCTTTCACTTGTGCCGGATTCAGCCTTTTATGGGTTCAGACGCTCAACCGGAATTCCTCTTCTGATGTTTCTGCTGATGAGATGAGCGACCCGAACCGAGAACGATGGGGCAGAGGAGATCATTTGGACTGGCTGGAGGCTCTTTTCGGGCACATTCAGGACGTTTTGTGGGAAAGTGCTGCAGATCGGCTGTGAGCGGAACATTCGGCCTGAACTGCGGCGCAGCGGCGGCGTCACGCGGACAAGAGATTCCCTTGTCACGGAGTCTCCTGGCCAATCAGCGTCAGCAGCGCCTTCTCTCTTTCTTTGTTCTCGTTTGCCCTCCCACTCCATATTTGGACAGTGACGTCGCGGGAGCGTTCAAAAGGTTTCCCATATATACATACTCCAGTCAGGGCCCCCGCTCCCGTTACTTGAAGTGAGTAAACTTTACGCGCAGAGCGCGTGAAGTGCCGCAGACGCACAGCGCGCATCCTCAGAGCCACAGTGAGCCGCAGGGACATGCAGCTCTAACCTGACCTGGACGCACATCCTCACTGTCCACGCTTTCAGGAAAACACGCGAAAGACGAAGAGAGAGTGGGGCGCGCGCGCACGATGACAGCTAAAACTCTGGAGAAAGTGAATCCGGTGAATCTCGGGGGGTTCGTGCACCCGACAGGAGAGAGCGTGTACTCAGTGGATGACATCGCCAGCAGCCTGCCGACCTCTGTGGCCATCTTCCCCAACGCAGAGCTGGGAGCCCACTACGACCAGATCAATGCTGCAGCAGGTAAGACGCGTCCCTGCACGGAGGAGCAGAAACTCCTGCAGACGGACAGATGCTCTGGAGCAGGTTGTTCACGGGTTTGCTTTTGTCCGCAGACAGCCTGATGGACATGTGCGCAGAGAAGCGCTCCATGGACCTCTCCTCGTATTCCAGTGGCTTCTCTCAGCCCCCCTCCCACCGGAACCAGACCTTCACCTACATGGGAAAGTTCTCCATCGACTCCCCTTACCCCTCAAACTGGAGTCCCGACGGAGTGATCAACATCGTTTCGGGCATCTTCAACATGACCCAGCCACCTCCTCCTCCTCCTCCCCCCTCATCTTCCACATCCTCCTCTCCGGCTTCATCAGGATCTCCGCATCACTTCTCCAGCGGAAATTTGAGTTGCACCATGGCGGCTCAGAGTCAGGCAGAAATAGATCACCCCCACCACCCGTACTCACCCCCGCCTCCGTACCCGTCCTCCAGCTGCCCGGAGGTGTACCACCAGGATCCCTCTGCGTTTTTGTCCACCTCCACCTGCCCCATCAGCTCCTACCCCTCGACCCCGTACCCCTCACCCAAGCAGCCCAGCAGCTCCGACGCCCCGGGGCTGTTCCCCATCATCCCCGACTACACGGGCTTCTTCCAGCCGACGTGTCAGCGGGACATGCACGCGGCGGGCATCCAGGACCGGAAGCCGTTCGTCCCGTGTCCGCTCGATACCTTCCGGGTGCCCCCTCCTCTGACTCCGCTCAACACTATCAGGAACTTTACGCTGGGAGGTCCGGGTGCGGGCGGCTCAGACGCGGGGCAGCAGAGGCTTCCTTCTGCCTACAGTCCGCAGAACCTGCCCCTAAGGCCCATCCTGCGACCCAGGAAATATCCGAACCGACCCAGCAAAACTCCCATCCACGAGCGGCCGTATCCCTGTCCGGCGGAGGGCTGCGACCGGCGCTTCTCCCGCTCAGACGAACTGACCAGACACATCCGCATCCACACGGGACACAAGCCCTTCCAGTGCCGGATCTGCATGCGCAACTTCAGCCGGAGCGACCACCTCACCACGCACATCCGCACGCACACGGGGGAGAAGCCGTTCGCCTGCGACTTCTGCGGCCGCAAGTTCGCTCGGAGCGACGAGAGAAAGAGACACACTAAGATCCACCTGAGGCAGAAAGAGAGGAAGTCCTCCGCGGTGTCCTCCTCCTCCTCCTCATCTTCCTCCAGCAGCTCCGTGCTGGAGCGCGCCTCGGGCGTCATCAGCGCCACCAGCGGGATCTGTTCCTAGGTTTCCACACTAACCCTGAAAAGATGGACAAACGAGACCAGACTGTTCTGATCCGAACTGCGCCGGTTTACAGACTGAAGGGAAACGTTGTGCGTTTTTGCGCTTTTACGCACGCGGACGCGCTAAACTCACACAAGGACTGAAAAGAATGCACTTTGCCTGCACAGTCTACTGAACATAAAGAGTCATTCAAATATATAGCCATTTATTCCTAAAACTTAAATGGACTTTGGTGTTATGAAGGGGATTTTTTTAGATGTCTCCAACACTCACACTGAATGCGCTCGCGCGCGCGCGTGTACATATGAAATACTGCAATAACTATTGACGCACCGTGTTTAAGTTATTAGACAGACAGCGGGTTTATTTGAAGGTGTTTGTGCTCGGCTGCGTGCGCGCTCCAGTGCCTTTCTGTCTGTTTGTTTGTTTGTTTGTTTGTTCACACTGACGCTCCTAATGCAATGTAAATACCCAACAGTTGGAAAGCTTTCTATTTTTCTACATCGGTTCGTCTGTTAATTGACTGTGATTTTACTGGGTGTAAATATGTGGAACTTTGACATGCGTGCTGTGATGTGTCCTTTAAGACTTATTATTAAATCTGATGACAAAACTCGCGGCCTCTTCTGTTGATTTTGAAGTCATGAGCCTCAAACAGGAACAAAATCAACGATCTCACTCAGTTATTTAGGTTTGGAAACACTGGTGGGTAAAATCCCACATTGCGTCACCCGTGGCATCAGTGACTCACTCTTTTTGCCCACTCACTATTTGTATGGGTATCATATTATGGCCTTATCAGTGCGTGATCCAGAAGTGCATGCAAATCTGCGTTTGCTCGATGCTCTCAGGGATCAAGGGTTCAACATTTCAGCATCAGGCCTAATAATCTGCTTTATGTCTAATGTTACGATGCATAACATACTCACAGATACACACAGATACATACAGATACTCACAGATACTCACAGATACATACAGATACTCACAGATACATACAGATACTCACAGATACATACAGATACTCACAGATACACACAGATACATACAGATACTCACAGATACTCACAGATACATACAGATACTCACAGATACTCACAGATACATACAGATACATACATTAAACCCTGTAGTCGAACCCCTTCAGTTGATCATGTCATCTGAAACCCGTTTCGTGGTTTTGTGTGTTTCCAGATTTAGAAATGGTCACTTATTTTTAGGCCCGTGCGTGGTTTTGCAGAGGAAAGTGTTTGCCACATTTTCCTCTTCGTATTTCATGTCAACAAACTGGATCAGTTGCTGCTGTTCTTCGGCGGTGAAGCGGCTGATCCGCATCCGTGCGCGCGCAGCCTTTAAATTCTGATGAGAGGCTTTCAAAAAGTCCTCATCTCTGTTTCACTGAAAACATATTAATTATTTCTTTCAATAAAATCTGAATTTTAATCAAACTTTTTTTAATGTAATGCCCCACGTTTTTATGAGCAGTTTCTGTGCTTTTGTTTCTTTTTGAGGAAACAAAATTTCATTTCATTTTGGTGTTTTGCCAATTAAAACAAATGACAGAAAATGAGAAGCTCATGGTCAAAAAATGAATCAAAAAAAGTCTGCATGTGGTCAAACAATAAAGATTTTGAAATATTCATGATCCCTTTCTCGTTGAAATCTGCGCGTGCACGGTGGGAGAGTTCTCTAAAAATGCCTTCAACGTTCAGATTGCTCCTTAAAACACTTCTGAGACATGAACAATGAGCAGCAGATGCAGTTTAGGACAGATTCTTTCAGAAGTTTTCAAAATGTTTAATTTAAAAAATATGAAAAGTAAATCAATCCCAATAAACTCACATTTCAAACAGAAAAGTTTCCATCATTTCATTCCTTCAGGTAAAGATGTGAGTCTTGGAATTGATCAACTCCTGATCATTAACGTTCTATTATAGGAAACAACATTTAACTATTTCAAAGTCATCAGGAGAACATTTTGTAATTTTGTTGTCAGAAAAGTATAAAAAGTGTGGATAAATGGTGTTATTTTGTCAACCATTTCAAAATGTAAACATTTCTGTAAACTTTTAGAGTCACAGCAGAGAGAGAATAGCCTCAGCAAGACTTCCCTGCTCACTCACTCACTAAGAAAAGCGCTGCAGCCCTGTGCATGGTAAACGTGTTTGTTACTCACAATAAATCCCCCCAAATCACGGTCAAATATAGGAGCAAAAGAAACAGACAAATAATGTAAACTGTTTTCAATCCAGGAAATGTCACAAAAAGAATTTCTGAAGCTACTGGAGATGAAACCAAAAAAGACACTTGAGAAATGTCACTAAAGAGCATAGAGGTGAACAGAGCTTGAGTTTGGCCCTGATGCTAATAGAATTGGTCTATATTTCTGGGCCAGGTGCACTGCTGTGGGGACAGCATGGCCCTTCTTTATTCTTCATTGGGGGGCAGAGGGAGAGGCCAGCAGCACTGCTGTGACTGAACTTCACAAAGAGCATCTGTGTCCTCAGCTCCCACTTCATCTCTCCTCACTGTGCTTCATGAAGACTTACAGGCCGGCTGGAGATGTTTGGAGCCTTTCCACCTCATCAGACAACAACCAGGAAAACATTCTGTCCACCTCATCAGACAACAACCAGGAAAACATTCTGTCCACCTCATCAGACAACAACCAGGAAAACATTCTGTCCACCTCATCAGACAACAACCAGGAAAACATTCTGTCCACCAGAGTTTGAATGAACACCTTATGAAAGCAGATTCTTCATTATTTCACAGGTCCTTTCGATGTTACATTATTATAGTATATTAGGGTTATGTTCCACAGAATTTAAACCTGAAGCAGTAATATGGTTCTGAAGCTCTTCAATGTCCCATCAGAAGTTTTTCACTGATCTCTGAAAGGAGTTAGAAAGCCTGAAAAAAATCAATTTTTATCAATTAACAATGTTTTTTCCATGTACACAACAGAAACAGGAGGAAAGGAAAGTTCTTTTTTGATACAACGATGAATGGAAGCCTGATTTCATCTGTTTAACTGGTGCCACTGACAGCAGTTTTTGTAGATGAGCTTGACTGTGCCACGACCAAAAAGGCTGACCTTCCCACTGCGGATGAACCGCTGCTCAGGCCTGCTGGAATGGACGGACAGGGACGGAGCTACAAGGGGGGCAGCTGCCCTCCCCCAGCAAAAAAGAAAACATTACCATCCAATTTTTGAGTCAATATCAGAATCAAGATTGACAAAGATTAAGAAAAAAACAATCCAAGCTACTTAAAACATTTCAAACATATCCAAAGCAATATTTTCAAATTAAATCTTTGGTTCCTCCAATGATTTTCAATGCCCTTGTATTGTTTATTGTTTATGTTAGACCTGACCTTAGCAAAGTCTGTGCTTTTTCCTTGCCGTGGCAAAAGGAATTCTTATTTTTGGAAACTTCCTCAGTCAGAAAACTGATTGAAATCCATCATTTTGATCCTTCCATTTGTATTGGCAATGCGCTCTGCGGTTCTCATTTTCCAGTCTTCTGCCAGATGTTTTTGTTCATTACCTACAAATATACTCTATTATTTTTTTAAACTATGTATCTTGTGTAGAGCGGTGAAACAGAGGAAACGTCATTCGATCTAGTGGTGTAGTGGTGTTCTGTGTCCCGTTTCTGCTGGATTATCCTCATAATCTGCTCTTCTGCTGTCTTCCTGCTCGTCGTCTCAAGCGATCGAGCGTTTTCTTCTGTCTGTCCGATCTTCTCACGTCTCAAATATCAACAAAGCGTCTCAGAGTTGAGTCCGTCCACAGTGTTAATTAGCTGAGCAGAGAGATGATTGATGTGGGCTTCAGGAGCAGCCACATCTCTTTCTAATCACCCTGCAGGCCTCCTGAAATCTCCTTCACTTACTCAGTGCAGTTTGTCTTCTTCTCTTGACTTCGCCATCATTTTCCAGAGCCATTCATCCTCTCTCAACATGCCCCCCGCCCCCATTCATTTATTTTCCTTCATAAGCCTCATTTTTCATCCCTTACCTCATCTCAGCCTCCACTCTTCCATCTTCATTCAGTCTTCTGTCCCTTAGATCCCCTCTCCCAGAGCCAGAGCATCTGTGGGAGTTGAGATCTTCTGAAGTTACTGACCTGCTGAACTTCAGAAGGACATTTTTTTAATTCTTTTTAAATGTTACAGAAATAAAGAAGATCATTGATGTCACAAAGTTCTTTGCAGGTGATGTAGCAGCACTCAGTGGATGAGGGGTGTCAACCCCTCCAGGGCTCCATCACAAGCTTGAGAAAAGTTTGTTTCTGCGACTGAATGAAACGAAAACTAAAGATGGTGGGGTAGTGGTAGCCACTTTCACTTCACAGCAGGAAGGCCCTGGTTTGACCCCCGGCTGGATCCCCCTCACCCCCACATGCACAAGTGGACGCCCCTCCCACAGTCTGAAAACACATCTCACAGGTTCATTTGTGACTAAACTGTCGCTTACTGTGTGGATGAAACCTAACATCCTAAATCAAATGAAAACTTCTCGACAATACCAAAACAATATATATATAAAAACAAAGTCATTGAACTGAATCTATATTTAGTTAGAAAATATCATATATAAAAGCGAGTTTTGCCTTTTTTACCATTTTTTGTTTTTCGTTGTAAAAAATATGATTTTATTCTGAAAAGGTTGCCTTTTGTTCAGTTTAGACCAAAGCTAATAAAAATCATTTATTCTAAACGGAACAATGAGGTTTTTTGATAAATAAAATCAGCATTGATTGAAATCACGTTTAAGTGAAAGTCAAACTTGTGAATCAAAGTTTTGGCCGTGAAACCAGCTTTAACAAGCATGATGCTGATGTTTAGAGTTACAAAGAGCATATTTTTTGTTTGTTTCTCACCACAGGAGTGTGTTTTAGACGGGAAACTCAGACGTTATCAGAGCTGAAAATGGAATTACAAGAACTCACAGCATCGGAGTCAGTGTCTCCAAAAAAGATGACGCTGGTGGTCTTCACCCTCCTGTTTATTGTTCCACATATAAACATCAAAATGATATACTTTTGAAAAAGAACTTTGTGCAGTGTAACATATGACAGAGCAAAGACGAGTCTCAGCTACATACAGTGACATGACAGGAAGCATACAGTGATGAAGAAAGGGTTTGCAAATGTCTCACAGACATTTTTATTTCGGATGAGGCTTCAACAGGATCCTCGGAGCTGCGTTTAGAAGCTGTGATCCGTTTGCCTCAGACCACTGAAAATCACAACAAATGTCAATGACATGAGTTCCAGTAAGCCAGAAGAGGAGGAGGAAGCCTCAATTTAAGACCCCCACAGTAATATCCTCTACAAGACGTTACAGAGGCGAGGCGCTGAAGACATCAGCTAAAAGAAAACCAGCTCTTACTTCCTGTTGTGAAGCTGCCATCTTGATTTTGGCCTTTAAATGGGGGCGGTTCCCTGACCCTCAAAGACTCCTAGAAGGCAACGCTCCGGCTTTATTTGATGGGAATGTGTCAAACAGCAAAGTGTTGGCTTTATGAAGATAATACTGTTGTAAAGGGCAAGACAAATGCATTACGAGACGGTAACGTATATGTATATATATGTTTAATGTAGTGTGAACATCAGCAACGATAAAAAATCTCTTTCTGGGTAGGTAGACAAACATTGGCACATAAGGCAGCTGGAGTTCAGTTACAGGCTTTGGCATTAAGACACGTGACGATGTGGAGGCTCTCTGCAGCAACCATGAAGCACAGCAGAGGAGCTGAATCCCTCTCACTCACACACCATTTGGCTGATAACATTCATTGTGTACATGGCAGCACAACTGTCTGATGCAGTCTGGGTGTTGGATGCAGCCTCGCCCGAAGTAGAACCTTCAAGCGAGGCTTTCAGTCCGCTTGGCTTCCAGGTGATCTTTGCTTCCCTGTGGGAGGGCGCAAAGCTGTTTCCCCATGTGAACGGACAGATTTCAGAAGACCTCGCCTGACAGTGAAGGTTCACTGAGGCGAGCTGCGCCTCAGATCACAACGGCTGGGCCGGGGTAAGGCTCCCCGCCACACCAGAAGTCCACCGGCTGAGGGATTTCTAGCAGCCACACCTCCTCGTCCTTCTCCATCTGGCCTCCCTTTGCCACAGTTCCTTCTGCTGTTGTCTGCAGCAGTTTGTAATAGTGACAGTCCCTCCCATCGTCTGGATTGTAGGGAGGGGCCAGGATATCCAGGAAAGCAGCAGGCCCCTCAACGGCGTCGATCTGGTGGAGGTTGTCCCGAACAGGCGTGAGGAGACACGGCCCGCTCTCCTCAGAGTACTGGGCGACTGAGCGGAGCACGGCGCACCACACGGAGGCCCTCTGCGGCGGCTCCAGAGGAGGGTCAAAGGAAGGAGACGCGCCACCTCTGGTGGAGCCGCTCTCAAGCTTGTCAAAGCATCGGACATTCACCTTTCCATAGAGAACCTGAGGAAAAACAGAGAGGGTGAAAATCAAAAAGAAGCTTTTTTTAAATCGTGGGTTTGTGTGAAGCTCTGCGTAACAACATGAGCAGCAGTGAAGCATTTCAACTTTAACAAGAGCTGGGAGACTCGAAGACCAGAGCACTGCTCTGTGATGGAGAAAAGGAGTATGTGGCATCAATCTCAAGGTTTGAAAGGTAAAGGCAAGTGTTGATTGAGCAACAAAAGAAGTTTTACAGGATGGAGGGGCCTGATGAACCCCAAAAGCAACCTCAGTTCACTCAGAGGAATCTAAGAACTGCTGACACTAAGATGAAGTTTGACGGGGGTTAGAACTCCCACCCTAAGAGCAAAAAGGTGACTTGAAGGAAAAATAATAAATACAGTGATAAAGCTTGATGGTCACGAGCGTTTTGGTGAAGTGTTTTCACTGCTGTAACACAGAAGCAGCAGGTGGATGGAAATCACCAGTCCAGCATCTGCTGAAGCAGGCTCTCCTGTCTGTCTGACCCATGAGGGAATCCATCCTCCAGGATAAGTTCCCTTTAAGATGCCCAGAGTGTGTGTAGTGAAGGGAGTGTGTGTGATAAAATGAATGAAACACAATTACAGCAGCAAAAAGGATAACTAGAAGAATGAGGACAGAAAGTCATTCTAACTCACTGTTACCAGGACAAACAGGAACGATAATTTCCCCACCTTAAACTAAAATAGAACCAGAAAGAAAAAAAAAATAATCTCACCTTTATTACAACAAAAGCCTTAAAAGACATGGCACACATCACCAGAGGACAGGATGTCACAAACAACGTGACAGTAAGGTACATATCCAGCTAACACCAAGTCAACAGCACCACAAAACATGCAAGAAAGAATTCTCTGATTACAATTCACTATGACAGCTTCAGAAACAACATGGTAGCACCTATCACACAAGACACAACCAGCAGAGGAACTGATAAGACATTAGCCCTGAACCAAAACCACATGCTGTAAGCCTTTCACACATGGAGATAGCCGGGCCCAACCAGGAGGAGGAACGAGGCACAAGGCCTTCCCAAATATTTCATCACTGGTGGAGAACACTGGCATCCCACCTCACCATTCTGTCTAACACAACTTACTTCCACAGCGACAATGAGGAAGATTTTCTGGGAGCTACGATCACACCGTCCTCAGCAACACGTGTTCAAGCAGCCACTTCCAATGAAGTCTGTGTTAAGGAATCAAGCTCAACGAATCCCAGATCAAACCATGATTCCTGCTTTTATTTTTGTAAAGTTGCTCTATGTATGTCTTTTTACTGGATGTATTAAATTGAAATGATATGTATTAAATCACCATCATGCATACCTTTGTTTGGCCAGGAGATCAAATCATTTTCACCTTCTGGATAAATTCAGCAGTAACATCAACAACATAAAAAAACCTGAACATCACTGATGTTTTCATTTAATAACAAATTTTGAAAATGTTCTCCACCCTTTTTCCGTACTCAAAGTTCTGCAACACTTTATGTCCAAAAACATTCCACATTGGTGCAGAAGTTGATTTTCTCCACGGCAGAATCAGTTGATTCACAGAGATTACAAAATCACTTCACTTCTGTGCAGTGCTGCACTTTTCTGCGCTGGAATTACGTTATTTGCATTAACAGTTGAAGAGTTACCGGAATCAAAGAAATGTAAAATGGTAAATGGTAAATGGCGTGTACT
This sequence comes from Oryzias celebensis, assembly GCA_014656515.1. Taxonomy (NCBI): domain Eukaryota; kingdom Metazoa; phylum Chordata; class Actinopteri; order Beloniformes; family Adrianichthyidae; genus Oryzias; species Oryzias celebensis. The sequence continues at coordinate 37,928,793 of BNCR01000001.1, read as the reverse complement.
TATATAGAGCTTTTCTTCCTTCATTGAAGGCCCAAAGCGCTTTACAGTCTCACTCACGCACACACTCACACGCACGCACGCAGGTCAGGCTCACATGACCAGTTTACATGAGGTCTTTGCTGTGACGGTTTTACTACATTCCTTTATTTTGTCTTTCGTTTCATCTCATTACACGACAGCTCCTTTCCTACATTCTTCTGCACACCGCTCGCCGACCGCTGGACGGAGGTCTGAGACCTTGTGTGGCGTACCCTACAAGCACATCAACATGGGAATTTGTTAAAAAGCCAGCAAGACTCTACACCAGCGGTCCCAGACTCCGGCCCGCAGAACGGATGAGGCCCTAAATAACATCAGGGAAACATCATTCGTTTTTCCAGTCTGGTCATAGGATCAAGACCCCCATAACGTGACATTTTATATCCCCTTCTGCAGTCTGTACCCCTATCTGAACCCCCTCCAAAAAAAAAATCTAATAACTGTCAACAGAACAGAACACAGTGTTGCCTTTTTACATCGCCGCTGACATCAGGTCTTTCTTTTCATACTATAAAACTGGACTTATTTTCTTATGAAGGTTTGAACTTGGAGGGTTTAATCAAAGAAAAAAGAGTGAAAATGTTCATGTCTGTCTGAGGAAAGTGTTTAGTGAGGAGTTTGACAGCCTGAAAACATTTGTAATCTTGTCGGATTTCACCCTCAAAAGTTATTTTTAGAACGTACCTCCCGCAATAATCGAGGGAACACTGCACTGGTGAAAAGGTAATGCTTATATCCGTCCAGCAGCAGCAGAAGACAAACGAATTTGACTCTTTTTCATTAGAACTGAGAGAACATGAGAACATGAGAGCACAGACGTGCAGAACACAGCAGAGGTGCTCAGTTTTATTTGTGAAGTTGTGATCGGAACCGGATTATGAAAACTATGCAAGACTATGAAATGAAGTAACTATGTAGGGGTGGGATTATATAAGTTCACTTCTTCCTGCTCCTTTTCAAGCAATTAATCAAGCTCTACTAGACTTTAGTTATTAATCACTATATTTAACAAATGTTACAAATGTGACTTCAGTGCGTTGTTTTTGTTTGTTCGTTTTTCATTGGTTTCTTTTTTGGTTTTTCCTTTTCTTTCTTTCCTCTCAATCAATGCATTTCATTGTCTTAATAATGAGTTTGATAATTTTGTGTGATTATTTTCGTGTATTGTCCAACTTATGCTTGAAATAAACCAATCAATCAAATTCAGTGCAGATGATGTTTGATGAGCTGCCGCCCTCCAAAGTCTCAAAGAAACTATGACCTGAGAGGACAGCCTTTTTATTGATTATATTGTTGAAATTTATTAGTGTTATTTTATTTATTTCAGGAATAATATTATTTATTTCCTGGTTTTTTTTTGGTGAAGATTCTGGAAAGAGTCATTAATATTCGGCAATTGTGGCTTTCTGGAAAACCATAAATGTTTTCATTTAGGCACAACTTGTGACTGTTAAGCCTCATTTCCACTGAGCAGTGGTCCGGAACGTTCCAGTTAATCCTGGCGAGCGTTTCCACTCAGTTAAGTTACTTACGTTTTCACGGCGCATGCATGGTGTTTGCTTATGAGCACTATATTGACGCCTTCTGTATCTCATCATCACTGTCTAGTCGTCACTTTCTGCCAATCAACGGGTGGCTACAGCGGCTTTGCCCAAACCGTCCCGTTCCACTTTTCTATGGACCTACAACAGTTGGGGGAATGGTTTGGTTCTGTTTAATGGGTCCATTTTACAATGGGAACGCTCAAACAAGTGGACCGTACTGTACCATCCCGCTCTGTTAGCTTACAAACTGACCTCAGCCCCACACCAGAGAAGAAAACACTCATGTGCCCCTCACAAGAAAAAGTCTGGGGACCCCGGCTCTACACTATGTTGAAAAAAGGAGAACATGGCCTTTGTTCAAACTTTTTTAGGAGGTTGTATTCTGCTTATGCAACAACCTGACTCATTACAGGAATGCACCACATTCACTAAACCGTAAACTGGAAACAGCAAAGGCTTTCAAGGCCACATACAGATAATGAACTGATCCATCTGAGGAGAAGGAAGAACTTGAAACAAACAAGACTGTGAGAGAATTATTCAGATTGTTCCCATCATACCCTTAAGGTAGACAGGCAGATTCTGGTTCAATTCTCCTGACTGGACTGAGCGTAGTCCTGATCTGTTTTATCAACGATAGCATTCCAACAGGAAGAAGGAATCTAGAGGAACCCAGCCAGCTGTCTCCCTAATGAAATAAAAGACGGATTCAACCAGACGGGCCTTCAGCGAACAGACCAAATATTTACTAAAGACACTAGTCCAACAGGAGTGAAGAACCCGACTGAGAACAGCACTGCAGCGTCCCGCTGTGCTAGTAGGTTTACATCACCTCAGATTTGCTAAATTATTCATTAATTCAGTTATAATGTGAAACAAAAGTATAGTTAAAAAAGAAAAAATGAAGCTTTCTTTAAGCTGGAGTAACTATAATATTTAATCTTTTCATGAAAACGTACTGAAAAGTTGTATTCGTCCACTGGTCAATGCAGGCAAGTCAATGAGCCTAAACCAACGACACTGATCCCTCCTTTCTCATTTTGCTTCAATGTTGTCCCAACTGTCCAGAGTATTTGGGATGATTCAAGTTAGAGGCAAACTGTGTTTTCTTTACACGACATTTACACTCTCAATCCTAAACTCTGACCTCTCGCCCTTTGCTGGAGGTGGACCCAACTGAAGACACAGTTCTGACCGAAGAGCATTTGAAGTGAATGCAGGTTTGAGTGGCATTAACGTACGGCACTAACGTACGGTAAAGATGGACATACTTGAGTTTTTTTTAAAGGTCCAAATAAAAAGAAACGACCTTTTCTGTCACTTGTTGAGGGATCTCCTCAAATCTCCTCCAACTGCTGCTCTGTCAGGATCTACTTTGACCTTTGATTTAGTTCACCGCAACATTCCTGTTGTACAAACATCAATGAATGTACGCTCATATTTGAATATATGTTAACTTTACTTTTTAACTTTTTAACTTTAAGGTGGATTATACTTTTTGGAGATTAGTCCCACAGTTCTACAGCGGACAGGTAAAATCCACAGTTCAAATACAGAGCTGACTGAAGATGCTACTTTGGTCAACTGAACGTAGAATATTTTGACTTGAATTCTCTTCGTGTTTCATAGATTTCTTCAGAGGATCCGTTTTATTTATAAACTTACATTTATAATCTTAAATCTGAAGGTGAAACTTTATGTTAAAACAACTGAAATGCTTACATTAAAAACTAAAATCTAATTTTAACTTGAAAAAAAAATTACTTTGATAATGGTTCTGGTCAGAATTACACCCTTTTAGATGAATCAGGTTTTTCCCAACATTCCTTTAGTAATTGCAGTATTTTTTAAGCTGACTTTAAGAATCGGTTTTTGTCCCTGAGCATCTTCAGGGGAACAGGAAAACACATCACTGTGAAAACACATCACTGATTCAATCAAATCAGGGTCATTTTAAGTGACTGAACAAACAAGAGAAATTCCTCTGGAATAATCTGTTCTAACTGCAAAACTGAAGGAGCGTGTGGGAGAAAAAAGAAGTTCAGAAGGTCAGGAAGACCCAAAGAACTTTGACTTTCTCTAAATATCGCCATGAAAGTCTGACTTACTGGAAACAAAACAGAAGAAATGGGAGGAGCCAAAGATCATATAATAATAATAATGTAAATTCATAGCAGTAAAAGAGATATCTATACTCTCTTTGTTTTAGAGTAACTCCATGAGGCTTTGGAAGCTGCTGCTGAACCGAGGCCTGTGAGGTCAGACGCCCAGGTGAGTCGGGCAGGTAAGAACAGGTGAGAAACCATGAAAAGAAGCAGAACAGCTGAACTGAAGCGGTCCAGACCTTCAGCATCCCGTTCATGCCCGGGTGGTCGTGCAGCGGGATGGAGGCGCCGGGCCGCAGCAGGAACACCCCCATGCTGAACGCCTCCGTCTCGCAGATGTGCATGTACGTGACCGGGGGGCTCTGGAGCCCCGCCGCCCCGGAGCCGCCCTTGTTTCTGCGGGGAGCGATCTTCAGGTCCGCGGCCCTGATGGAGGTCACCAGGGAGATCAGTTTGTCCGCCACCACTTTGTTATCCCCGTTAGCCGAGGTCTTCATCCCTTTGAAGGCCGCGTTGGCCTGCTTCGCTATTTTCTGGATGAGGGGGGTTTTGTTGTCCCGCGGCATTCTAACGGTTATCAAAGTGTCGACGGCTCCGGTCCAAAGGAAGCGCCTTTCAGAGGCCTTTTCCTGCCCGAATGTCCCACGGAGGTGGTCGGTCCAAGTTCAGAACAGATCTATACTGGATACCGGGATAAACAGGAAGAAAATGATACCAGTAAATGTCATATTTCTCTTCTACAACTCCTTTCCACCGTCTCCTCTGCTCTTCGTCCACCCTCTCAGAGACTGCGCGCGGAACGAAAGTGCTTCTGGGATATGAAGTTTCCCAAGGAAACTCTACAGGCCTTACTTTCAAGATTAATGGGGGAGGAAAAAGTCTAACAAAATTTTATTTATGGTATTTTAAAAATTAAACTGAAGTTTGCATTTCAAAATCCCTTTTATTGCTATAATAAAATACAAATATATTAAATTCTTAATAAGCACTACAATTCCCAGAGGTCACCGGGAGGCGATTGGCTTGAGGGGGGAAGGCCACACAGGCCATTGAACTCGACGCAGCCCTTCCCTGTCCAACCTCCATCACAAGGTCTGATGGTCTCTCTTCAGGTCACATTTACGTCATGTGTGTGATCCGTTTCCATGTTCCGGTACAATCAATGTTATTCAACACAGGACAAATGTTCATGTTTTCTGAAGCTGAAAAGCAGACATAAATGTTTGTTCAAATGTTACCGGTGAGTTTTAAAACCATCCCAGGCCTACAGAAATTAAAACAGCAACATTTGGGCTTATATTGGCTTGGACTTCCCATAAATGCTGTAATACCCCAGAACCCAAATAGATGGAAGTTGGGCGAAATATTTACATTAAAAATGTAGCTTAAAAGACATTAAAGTCTAGGAAATTGTAGCCATGAAACAAAAAAAGTACTGCCTCCTACTTTTACTATGCAGTCCACGGTTTAATTGTTGTTACAACTGCAGTGATCCATTTATTTTGCAGAAGCATTAAAAAAAAAAAACAGAAAAATCCTGCTCTGTAGTTTAAGCTACTGTTTAGCTGATGTACATTTGATGCTTTTTTATTTCAAATTGCATAAATGAATATTAAGACGTTACAAAATTAGATGTCTGTGGTGACTGACAGTGTCTGCAGGAGCGGAAGGAAGTGGACACGATGAACCCCACTGCTGTGTCACATTCACAACACTCTCAAAGAAAAGGCTTAGTCATCAGCAGCAAAACACGGAGCTTTCTAATCACATGTGTGCAGTGGGGAGTGGGCTTACGTTGAGGGCCCCCCTCTACTTCTGCCTTTTCTTTCAGTTTTCGTACATGTCATTCAATGTATTTTTGTTGTTTGGCTGATTATGTTTCACGTGTGATGGGAACAGGGACACAAAGCAAACAAAATCCTCTTGAGAAATAATGAGGGCGCTGTATTTTGGTTCTTATTTGTGTGAGGATGACACAGGAGCAGCAACACTGTGTCACTGCGCTACCACCATATGTTCCAGTGTCTATGGGAGAGTCTGGGTTTTTTACTCCATGGATTTTAGTGTGAAAACCCTCCCATGTCCAAATAAAAATCAAACTGATTCTTGTGGTGGTAAAATGATGCTGAGGTTTGAGAGACCAGGAAAGAGGCCCAGAGGAGGTGCACGGATTTAAAAAATGGAGGACATGAGGATGTATTTGGTGTGCGTGAGGAGGATGTAGAAGAGAAAGTTGGATGGAGGCCAGAGGATTTGCCTCCTAAAGGGAGCAGCAATTTAAAAGAAGGGGTGATTTACAATACTTTGAAATTTGTGAAAGAGTTGCATTAGCTTCCCAGCTGTAAGTTGTAGACCTCAAATCAATGTCTCCATGTGTGTCTTGGAGTTTTTTGGTCTCCAAAAGCCACAAACAAACACTAATAAGTAGCTTATCTCACTGCAGAAACATTCATTTTGGTATCTGATGTTCATGTCACCCCTGCAAGTTTGTGTGCATGAAATAACATTGTTGAGATATGTGTTCACTGAGGACAAAGTAGTCTCAGACCTCTGTTTGTCTGAGATCCTATTTGCATCTGAAGCTGATCCTTGGACATAAAGCCAACATTATTCTCCTGTTTAAAATGTGCATGACTGGCATTGCAGAGAAGTCAAGCGACTTCATCATGCGGCGTTCAGAGACTGCCAAAGAATCCTGAATGGACAGACGGCCCCTGGTTGCATGCATGCTTGCAGAGATGCATGCACAGCTGGAGGACAGACACGTGCATGTTCATTTTAGATAAGCGTGTACACCTTGTGTTCATAAAGTTGATGGAGGGACAGGTGAACATCTCACTTTGAGTGAGTGATCAAATAAGTGTTTGTCTTCATTCAAGCATATTCATGAGCAGACACACAGCTGTATTCATGCACACATTCCTGGCCTCTGGAATTAGCATAACGGGACAATGAGACAATGGTTGCAGTTCCTCATGTATGGCTGAGCCGCCTTTGTATGAGTCAATATACAGATTGTTCTTTTCCATCCGATTTGTTATTATTTTTTTCTTTTTTAATATAATGAGTCTTTGACTTGTTGTCCTCTGTGCCCTCATCACCACTGAGGCATAAGCCAACTCCTGTGTTCACAGGAATGCTGGCAGCTGAGGCAGAGGGACAACATAAACCAGCTTGTCTCAGAAGAAGAAACATGTGATCATGACATTTATTCAAAATCAAAACATTTTTTGATGAACACGGACATGATGCATAACTTTACGTAGCATATCTTTTGAGCAGACTTGAAAAGAGGATTTCAGGACCTGTGAAGACCAATGATCTCCTCACAGCCTCTGACAGCAACTGTTCCTGTTTTAATCCTGTAAGACTTAATGCTGCAAAGATCAGCAAAAATGATCAGATCGTTTCACTGCTGACTGGAACTAGTTTAGTCAAAACAACAATATTATTTGTATAAGGTTCTCACAATGACATGGATATATTGAAAAACTCAGTGAATGTCATACTCCGGTTTACAGTGTTTGTTTCACTTCATAGATTTTTGGAATAGGGGGTCAATTGTCTCCAAACATGCTTCATAGGTTAATTGGTTACTCTAAGGTGTGAATGCGAGTGTGTTAGGGTGTGTGATTGTGGCCCTGCAACAGACTGGCAACCTGTCCAGGGTGTACCCTGCCCACGAGTGGCAAGGTTAGGCTCCAGCAACTCTGTGACCCCAACAGGGACCAAATGGGTTTAGAAAATGGATGGATGGATAGAGTCAATCGTATTTGGGTGACAGACCCACCTCATGTAGTGTGTTCCACGTCTACTTGTGTTTAGTGTGTCTTACTTATTGAGGTCAAAACCAAAAATATTCGAATTGAAAAACCTTTTCCGTGTAGCATCAATGTCAACATTCTGTGGGTATAAAAAGTTGATTTTACCAGTAAGTCATTCCAAGTTCATCATTCAAACAGCCATGAACACAACATCGCTTAACAGGCGAGTCGCTCCTCCTGTCCACAGCGCCTTCAGCTTGGTAGTGAACAGACAGTCAGATGTTGCAGGTGAACTTGGTGAATCTCAAAGTGTCCCCTGCAGACTAGCATCAAGACACAGAACTACTGTCAGAGTTTGTGACAGAACCAGGAGTGGATCCCCGCCAGTGACAGACCAGAACCAGGACCAGAACCTAAGGACCTCTGCACTCAGACGTGGCTTAGCAAACCCCACACAGATGCAGGTCCGTTCACCACATGTGAGGGTACCCGGGTTTACAGACAAACATTCACATCCCACGCCACTGCTTTGACCTGAAAGACAGACAACCGTTGCAGGTGACTCCACTGACACCAAGACACTGGCGTGAACATTTGCAGTGGGCACAAGACCATGTGACCAGCATCCATCCATTCATCCATCCATCCTTCCATCCTTCCATCCATCCAGGGTGACTGAGCCTGAACTTGTGTCCGGGACCTCGTTCTTTCGGTCATGACCCAGAGCTCATGACCATAGGTGAGTATTGGAATGAAGGTCGACCGGTAAATTAAGAGCTTTTCTGACCACAATGGACCGGTACAGCAATAGCATAATGGTGGACACCGCACCAATCCGCCTGTCCTTCTCACACTCCAATCTTCCTTTACTCGTGAACAAGACCTCAAGATACTAAAACTCCTACACCTGGGGCAGGAGAGCTCCACTCACCTAGAGAGGGCAAACCACCTTTCTCCGATCAAGTTCACTTAGACTGTTGGTATCTGTCAGTTGCCTCTGGAGTCCCATAAGCAAGCCAGGCTTGGTAGACTTCTTTCTTCAGCTTGATGACATTCCTTACTTCCAGTGTCCTCCACTGGATTTAGGGATTATGACAGGCACCAGAGACCTTGCAACCAACCCTCTGAACAGCATCAGAGACAATAGAAGTGGAAAATACGGTCCACTCGGACTCGATGTGACCAGCCTTTCTCGGTATCTGTTTGAATCTCTTTCGGATGTGGGAGTTAAGAGCTCCCTGGTGGAGCGCTCAGGAAGATGTTCTCAGCAGACCCTCAGTACATTTGGGTCTGCCAAGTCTTCCCAGCCTCCTTACCCACCAGCGAATCCAACTCACCACAAAGTGATCAGTGGACAGCGCTCTTTACCCGAGTGTCCAAGACAAATGACCAAAAGCCAATTGAAATGACTACAAAGACAATCATCAAAGACATCCTGATGCCACATGTATCAATGGATACTCTGGTGCTCGAACATGGTGTTTGTTATGGACAAGAAACGGCAAGCACAGAAGTCTAATGACAAAACACCACTAGGGTTCAGATCAGGGAGACAATTTCTACTAATCACGCCCCTCCAGGTGCCGCTGTGGTTGTCCACATGGGCATTGAAGTTCCCCAGAAGGACAATGGAGTCCTCATTCTCTGTCACATTCTCTGGGCTCACCCTCGCTTTGAGGCAGGCGTACTACGGGCCTCACCTCGTGTGTTTCTAAAGCACATTTTTAGCCGATAAAAAGACAAAATGAGTTACAAACTGGCACCAATTTAATCAGACAGATGGCGAGAAATAAAAAAAAATAGGTAGTTTTAAAATAAAGCATCTGTTATGATGATAAAAAGGCCAAATTAGTAAAGCGTATGCGTCAGTTGCAGCTCCAGTCAGAGTGTGCGGCGCTGGGGAGGCATAGGCTGTTACTGCCTCACCCGCCGCTGTCTCACGTATTTAAACAGGAAACTCGTAAATACGCTGAAGAAACGTTGGAAACCCACACAGAAAGGATATCATTCAAAAGACATGGCCACAAAATAATATTAGAGTTTTCTTATATTAGATTATTATTTTATTATTATATTTAATTTCTGCATTTTTAAGCTATATATTTTGCTTATATTTTGTTTCTCTGCAGCTAAACCAAACATTTTAAACTTTCACAATTTTTTTTCATTGTCTGTTGATGTTCTTTTTACCATGAAAGTACTGATGTTTCTACAGCATAGGGCTTTTAAGGCTCCCCTGCTTCCTTCTCTGGCTTTTGCAATTATGGTTCCACGTGGCTTTATCAGTTCTTCAATACAATGATCAATTATATACATGTAGGTGCAAATGTCAAGATTTGGTGCTCTGGGAACATCATGTTATTCTGTAATTCAGTAATTAGACTCATGTCTCTGAAAGATTATCGTTTCTATTTCCTGTCTGAGTCATAGTTTCTCTGGTGAAAGGTACACCCCCCCTTGTACACACACAAACACACACACTCACAGAGGAACACAATCACTTGAACAACCTCTTGAGATAAAACACTGTGCTTTCTGTCTCGCTGCCTCAATGACTCTTGTTTGAATGTTAGCAAAATATCTCTCCGTCACTTCCGTGTTTTGTTCTAGCGGTGGTCCGTCCTTCTTTTCATCTTTTGTCTGCTGCACTTGTCCCCTTCTGAGGAGCCCTCTCAACATCAGAGTGACATGACTACAATGCTATGGGTGTTTTTTTGTGCATCTTCATCATGTGAACTCTTTTGCTGAATTGCAGGAGATTGAACACGTGGAAGTCTGAGTTGACTTTGAATTCATTTCTATAACTCATTTTTCTTGGCAGAGCTCTTGAACACATGCAGCTCTTCCTCTCTAAGCCCTGAATGGTGCTGGCAGACACACAGGAATTAGAATCATGAAGACTTCAGGAAGTGTTGTTCATGTTCCGTAGCAGCGATTGAAACAGAAAATTACAAGAGAGGTTTTGACATTATGTTCACTAAAATATTCAAAAGAAACACGAATCTTCAAAAACCACAATCAAAGCAGTTTGTACAGCTGCAGCTCAGTCCATGTTTAAGCTCCTGGAAAACTTTGATCCATTCAAGTTCTGCTACTAGAAGGAGTCTGCCTGCAGAGGTGCTGTGATCTGACACCATGAGGTCCAAAAGTTTCTCAGTTAGTTGTTGGTTGCGTTCAGCAAAACAGAGAAGGAGCAGCCCAGGTCAGCTTTGGTCAGTGCTTTAATTTTACGTTCTCATGTTTTATGCGTGTGTTTCATCAAGCATCCTTAAAAAGTTTAGTTACTGAAACTTTAATTGTACGCCTGGTGTCCATCCATCAATTTTACACAGCAGTTCTGAATAAGAAGAATGTTGGCATAAACAGTGAAATGGACATTTATTTTTAATGATCTCTTTAAACCACAACCTATGTCAGCCTTGTGTACTTTCCTGCTGAAGGCCCTATCTGCTGTGAGAAGTTCCTGAGAGGTCAAACTACAGCTGATTTGGAACCACTGCCACACATTTGCATGGGTATGTTTCCTGAAGCTCACAGCCTTTGTTGATCTTCTACCTCATTAATAGCTGTGGCATATTTAAACTACTGGAGACTATTTTCCTGCTCCCATACAGAGCTGTGCTGTCAGGACGTGACAGATGAATCAAGTCTACCTATCTGAAGGCTTCCAGTCACACTGAATGCTTTGCTTTGCTCAGAAATCTCAGGAATGTCCTGCAGGAACCAGAGGGCCAATGAGCTGTCTTTCCTGCATCAGCCAGCCCATAAAGACCTGTGCAGGTGCCTGTCCCTCTGTTAGCCCCTCCATCCTTCCATGTTTCATTTGTGGCCGAACCCAGCACAGTCAACAGACATGAGGTGCTGTCGCATTAAGCGTTCCTGTACGAGGGGCCCCGTCAAACTGGCCAAGGGCCCCGTCGGAGCCTGCAGTGCTGCGCCAACTCAATCTTAGTACCCCACAAAGTGAAGAGAGTGGGAGCTGTCCCATTCGTCTCCATTACAGGAAAGTGTTGCTGCTTTTCTGTCGTGTTCCTGTGGTACTCCAAGGGAGATGCTGTCTCATACATCATCAGGGAACAAAGGGCCTGGTCAAGGTGGTGAAAAGAGGGGGGGGATCCTTCCTGCCCCCGTCCCCCCTGCTCCTTAGGTCTCTCAAACCTGGGGGGAAACTAACAAGAATCTGCATTGAACTAATTAATATGCAGAGGTGTTGTTTTTTTATTAAGTTATCTGTCACTGAAGCGTCTCCTTTTTCACTAAGCTGCTCTGAACAAGAGGGTAGAAGACACACTTTTTATTTATTGACGTCAGGCTTGACTTTTATACCTTGATAATTCCCAGCTGTGGGCAGATACATTCTCTATCCTTAAGTCTTCCAACCAGGGGGCCCTGACAGACGTTGGGGCTTAATCACTGGTCTGATACTGATGCAAAAAGACAAAATGCAAAGTCTTCTTTTTCAGAAATGCTTTTTTTCTTTTTATTCTAAAAACAAGATTAAAACATTTCATGAACGACAAACGAGACACTCTTTCTGATGAGACATATTGACAGCACGTCTGCTGCATTCTACTGAACTACTTGCCAAAACTCTGATCTATTTGCACTCACTCCTCTTTTAATATTACCATAAAACACGTATGTCAGTAGCTGCCTGCTGCCTGTCAGAGGCATTGAGAAAAGGATTGCTTCTGGACAATAAGGGGTTTGAAGGAGAGTAGGAGAGAAAATATTAAAATTGTGAAGTCTAGAAGGGTGTGTGTGTGGGGGGGTAATTAAAGCTTTGACATGCTGCTTTAAACTTGGCTTTGCTGAGCAGCATCTTCAGTCAGACTTCTTGGTTCACTTAACAATGTTCTGGACACTTTCCTTTCTGTAAACGTTGTTTCTGTCTCCTCTCTTGTCTACAATTATGTGTCTGTGTTGCAGTCCCTACTTTTCTTTTGTTTTACAACAGAAATTCCTGTGCTTTTGTGTCTCTGCTTTTCTTCTTGGATCCCATCGAGGCACATTGATTTAAAGACCCACCTCAATGAAAATTACGTTTTTTGTCTTTTTAACATGTTTTTGTGGCGTTTTTATGATGATGGAGGACATGTATAAAGAAACTTAAGCTTAAAATTGTATTTTGGAATATTTCTTTATTCAAATTGTTGTGGATCAGGAGCAGACAAAAAAGGAAAAACAGCTTATTTGTGACAGAAAATACACTTGGCAGGCATCGAGTATCCTGCTCCACTCCATTCTGATTTATCCACTTCCAGACAAATAAATTCATGTACGTCTTCGTTTTCCTCGTCTGAGCTGGAATCTGGATCAAAACTGTTTGACTGGTTAGCTCCAATATTGCCCCACCCATTTTTGCTCCATCAGTAAGGGTAGGTTTGGGCTGTAAGCTAGCAGCTGCAAGCTAGCGGCTGCAAGCTAGCGGCTGCAAGCTAGCGGCTGTAAGAAAGTGGCTGTAAGCAGAGAACTCTCAGCAACTGGAAGGGGGGGTTAAGTTTTTCCACACCAACAGTCTCACCCAGAACTCAAAGGTGAATTTATTAATGAACTACTGCCGCTCTGCAGAAACTATGTCTTAAAAAACGACAGAGATTTTTGTGATTTTGGCTAAATACAGCATAATCATCTTTAAAAGACCACTGAGAACGCTTTGAAAATAGATGAAAACATGATCTTTTCATTCTGTTAGTTTTTAATTATTGCTCAATAGGATTTTTTGTTTGCAGAGGTTATGTTTCCTATGTTTGACAGGGACAAACATAATGTTTTTCTGTTGCCCTGCTCTCTGGTCTCCCCAGAAGAAGGTTAGCAAACATTCAGCCATTGCAAAATTCCGCCACACATGTGCTGACAAGGACCAGGGGGTGAAAACACATTTCACTGATTTTAAGATCACTGCATTGGCTCCTTGTGTGGTTAAGGATTCCTTTTTAAAGTTCTTTAGTCGATATATAAATGTTTTCATGGTCTTGGGCCATCATCTCTATCTGATCAGTTTTTACAGTATGAGTCTAATATTTGATCAGACGTCATCGGCTCCTTTAAACTGAGTCAAAGCTACACGTCACTTAATAAAACACAGTAAATATAATATTTTTTTAGCAGATTTTTCATCTTATTAACATAATAACTATGCAAGTCTTTGCTTTCCTCGTCTGAGCTGGAATCTGGATCAGAACTGTCAGCTGGTTAGCTCTGATATTCCTCACCTTCTTTGTTGCACCGCTAATGTTAGGTTGGAGGTGTGAGAGGCTATAAGCCAGCGGGATAGCATCTAAACAAAGAGCTCTCATAACGGGGAGGGGAAGGGGGGCGGGACTTTAAAGGACCACTCTGATCATCTTTTGATCTTTTCTAAAAGTATTCCCAGTATTCTTTTAGGGTCATGCCACATTTGAAAAAAACTGTTGTTTTCTAGGATGTAGTTTGTACAGAAACAGAAGAAATTTGTTTCTGAGTTGTAAGCGGGACGCTAGGCGCAGAATAACGCGGCTCCTACCCTTTGCAGAGCAAAGCAGGGAACTTGTGGGCCGCCCAGCATTCTCCGTCACAAATGCAAACATTTTTCTAACATTTTTTCTGTTCCTGATTCACAATGATTTAAATAAAGAAATACTCAGTAATGTAAATTAATCTTAATTTTCTATACTTATGTCCTCCATTATCAGAAAAATGCTACAAGAACATGTTAAAAAACACAGAAAACACCATTTTTATCAGAGTTGCTTTTTAAATACGGTAACATTTCCCTCTTGAATTGAAAAATGATTTTTTTCCCCCTTTTTTTATTATTCTAGCTTGAAGCTTGAACTCTTTCATTGTGTAATATCTTGATAGAAGTATAGCACAGACAGTTGGGACACAGTGCGTTGATTTTAACTCCAGTCAGAGTTTACACACAGGTAATAGTTTCCATCAATGTGGCTGCAGCTGTGAAGAATGACCCGGTTCTGCTCCATTGTTTTCCTCTTCGCTGTGGCTCATCTGAACCCTGATGGATAGAGATGCACTTTTATCATCAGCTTCAGTTTTCCTCTGAGGTTTTCTGGTTAAACAAACCCAAGGAGCATCCAGCACTAAGACATGGGTTAAAGAAGAGTAATGGACCGTCATCAAGTCCCACAGTCCACAGCTGATACTAAGCAAAAGCAGAGGTTGCTCAAGGAGAATATCAAAGCATTTAAAAAGACTTTGACCCTCTTTAACTTTGACGTTGAGGCTTATTCGACACAACTGCTACTTCCACACTGCAATAGATCATAAATTCATTTCATACTGCAACGTCAAAGCACTTCTTTACCTTATGATGTTACTCCCACAGAACTGTAATGAGTTTCAATACTTCTGGATTCCTTTTAGTTACTTTCATTAAGTTAAAGTAGTAAAACGTCACATACGGAAATGACTCGTACCACAGAACACTGCAGATTTAGAAGAGAGCAGTTCAGCCTACAAACATTACTAAACTGAAGCCAAGATGGCAATGTCAGAAAAGAGAACGGTCAGAATCACAATCCAAGTCTGGAAAGGGTTTGTACGTGTAAAGGGATTGTCAGTTGACACCTGTTCACATCAGAAAGGGCTGGACGTAAACTCAGAGGCGATGGGAGTGGTCATCCTCAGCTTCAGCTTTTTCATTCTTGGAAATTACCATTTAGGCTAAATTCAGTCCACAAAACAGGACCGATACCTCCAAAGAGACTAAAAACAAAAAGCTTGCAGGTTAAAAAGAGCACAGTTCCAAATCCAACAGCTCTATGACAACAAGTGACTACAAATACTTCAAACATACTGAGGTCAGTTAGGAATCATGGCTCAACATTAAAGTCAAACTCAGAAAAGGACTGACCACAAGCAAAAGCGCAACCTGCAGAATTCTTCTTGGTAAACTTTTGTCTTGTGTGCTTCCTGCTTGAGGAAACACATTTGTGCTGATGATGAAAAATGTATAAGTGACTACTGCATCACACCGAGAGGTAACAGGGTTACTGTCATGCTTCCAGCACCCAAACCTGTTATTAATAGTCAAACTTGATTCTAGATTCAACTGGGAGCCAGTGAAGTGAAGCTAATACAGGAGTAATGTGTTCTCTTCTGCTGGTTCCTGCTAACAATCTAGCTGCTGCATTTTGAACAAGCTGAAGACTTTTTAAAGAACTTTTAGGACACGCTGCTAGCAAAGAGTTACAGTAATCCAGCCCAGCCTAACAAATGCATGGATTAGTCCCTTTCTGTGGCCAGTAACAAGTCATTAGTGACTCTAACTAGTGCAGTTTCAGTGCTATGGTGAGGTCTGAACCCTGACTGGAAATCTTCAAAGAGGCTATTGTCCTGTAGGTGGCAGTATTGCTGTTTAACTACAACTCTTTCTAAGATCTTTGAGATAAAGGGGAGATGTGATATTGGTCTATAGTTGGCCAGAATGCAAGGATCTAAACTGGGCTTTTTCAGAAGAGGCTTCACAACTGCATATTTAAAAGACTGTGGCACATAACCTGTTTCTATGGAAGTATTTATAATATGTAAAACTGATTCATTAATTGAGGGGAAGGTTTCTTTAAAAAGCTTAGTGGAGATTGGGTCTAAAAGACAAGTTGAGCTTTTGGAGGATGTAATAAGTGATGTTAATTCTGCTAGATCTACAGCAGTGAAGTGAACTCTAGTGTTACAGAGGTTTCTATAGATGCCTTTGTTTCTACTGTTTTAGCCTGTTCTGGGCTGATAGTGGGGATAACTTTGTTCAGCTTTTGTCTAATATTTGAGATTTTACTAAAAAAATGTAAATAAATCTTCAGAGCTGAGAGTAGCAGGAATATGTGATTCTACTGAGCTGTGACTGCAGGTCAGTCTGGATTTAGTACTAAACAGAAATCTTGGATTATTTCAATTCTCTGATATTAGTGTTGGGTTCTGGCTTTACGCAGAGATTTTTTAGAATTTAAAAGGCTATATTTCCTGTTATAAAGGTATGAAGTTCATATACTGGTCATAAAACACGAATAAAGTGTCTTTTCTAACAATAAAGTGGGACTTTGTGGCTCTCGCTGGGTTTTGTTCAGTAAGACAGCGACCCAAATGGCTTTTTTACTGTTAAAGGTTACATGCCTCTGGTTCATCAGGGTTCATCAGTCCATCACTGAGCAAATCCATCACGGTGTCTTTGAGCCCAAAACTGTAGGTGTTGTTGGGTTTTGGGACATCACTGTAGTCACTTCTGCTAACCAGCTAGAAATGATGGGATCTCTGTTCAACATTAGTCTGAATGTGGACCTGAACAAATTCAGTTGTGACTTCAACTCAGAAGTTCTCGATTTTGATGCAAAAAAGAAGTTTTCGAAGTTGAGGTCTGTGTGTCCAAGTTACAGGTCATTTCTGCTGCTTTTCCCTGCATCACACATGAAAGAAAGATGACTGCTAGCCAGAGAGACAGAGAGATTCCACTTTCTTCATTCCCGGTTCTGCGAGTGTGCTAATCAAACACAATCAAACAGGAAAAGCTGCAACTTAAATGCCAAAAATATTTGACAGAAAGTCATTGCATTTCTCATGAGGGGAATCCACACATTGAAAAGAAGGATGTGAAAGCAGATGATCCACAGGTTGCAGGCTGTTGAAACGACTTTATTAGGTGTTGAAATTTGCCCCACTAAACTTATCTGGCTGATTCAATTTTTCCATGACATGTTGGAATAATCAGCCTTCATGAGTCTGTCGTTTTTCTGGAAGCTGAATATGAAGAAAAGCACCGAATGAAAGGAAAGCTCGATGACAGTTGATGAGGCAGAAGCAATGATTAAAATGAAAACCCTTTAGTGATTGAAACATGTATTTTTTTGGTTCAAATGGGTGCTGCATTCATATTTGGATTCTTCCCAACCAAAACAACGTCTAATGATCCACTCAGATGAAAATTATCTCATTCTTTTCGGTGCAGTACCTGATTTTTATAAAAAGTTTTGTTTTTACTTTTAAGGCCGTGGCAGGTACTGCACCTTCTTACCTCTCTAACTTGCTTGTAAAATATTCCCCCCCACAGTCCTTACGCTCTGCAGATAAGTGCGTGTTACTGGTTCCCAGAACTAAATGTAAATTTCGGGGGGACCGTGCTTTTGCTGTGCTGGCTCCTAAACTTTGGAATCAGTTGCCAGCAATTAGAGAGAACAAGCATTTGGAGAGTTTTAAAAAACAGTTATTCCTGCACTACAGCGTTTTAGCATCAACCTAGTCCTGTTATTGTCCTGGTTTTTAGTTTTACATTGTTTTACATTGTTTTTCTTCTTTTAATGCTTTTATTCTCTTTGTTTTATTATTTTAAATCTATGTTTTCCCTGTGTACAGCACTTTGGGCTTCCTTGGCTGGTGGTGGAAGGTGCTCAATAAATAAATAAATGAAATGAAATTCAAATCATGATGGATCAGGAGCAGATTAAAACCTGACGTTTAAAAAAGCTCAGGATTGTGTTGCAGCAACTGCCTTGGGTGGGCAAAACTCTCCCTTCTCCACTTCATTCCACTTGCAGACAATAGATCCATGAACGTCTTTGTTTTCCTCGTCTGAGTAACTCACCATTTTTGCTGCACTGGTAGGTTGGGGGTGTGAGGGGCTGTAAGCTAGTGGTATAGCAATGTGTTTACAGACAAACAAACAAGAATTAATGTCAAATCCATTCACATTTGAGTTTGATAAAGTCATTCCACTGTTGTTTTTCCACATCAGAATAATCCAAAGGAACATTATTAGAACATTCTAGCAACACTGTATGGTCACATGACTTTGTAAATTCAAAGTGTTTCCACACATTGGACTGGAATGATGGTTGATCAGTTTCTGCTGCATCACATGTGTGTTGCTCGCTCTGATGGACCTTGGTTGTTTTTATGTTGGGGTAAATAAACCTACTGTCTAAATCCAAACAGTGTTTCCAACATCGATCATCGTTACTTTATTTCATTTTGACATGATTTTGTAATGGTTTACGTCAGGGATGGGCAACTTCAGGCCATTTCTGCATGTTTTCCAACATACCATGCTCTAGCATGCTCATGTTTAAATGGGACCTGGTAATCAGTCATGAGGCTTGGATGTCTGGAAATCCTCGCGACACTGTGGCCCTCGAGGCCTGGAGTTGCCTGTCGCTGGTGTAGGTTGATTCCATTTAAATCTGCCTCAGACAGATCGCTCTGGTTGGATCGTAGGAACAGAAATCAATGCATTGATTGATCGTTACACTCTTTTAAAAAGGAGTCACAGGATGTCCAGGATGTTTTATTGACACCATTTACAAGTCCCATTCCTCTGAGGTTTGGGCAGGACCATTAATGTGGGGCAAACCCCCCTTCCCATCACCCATAACTGAGAGCTCTTTGTTTATGCGCTCTCTTGTTAGCCTACAGCCTCTCACAAACCCAGGCTAACAGTAGCAGTCCAACAAAAATGGTGAGCAGTATTGGAGCTTTCCAGATGTACAGTCTACAGATTCCAGCTCAGACGAGGAAAACAAGGACGTTCACAGATCTGTTCGTCTGTAAGTGGATGCATTGATATGTAACAGAGCAGGAAGACTTTGGCTCACCCAGTTTATTTTTTATGTCACAACTGCAGTCTTTTTCAAACGACTTTTTCCTTTTGATCTTGATTCACAACAATTTGAATAAAGAAATCCTACGAATTATGAGCTTAATTTTCTCTTCTATACACAATGTCCTTCATCGTGAGAAAAATGCCTCATGACAAAGTTCAAAACACAACTCTCATGTGAGCAGGTCTTTAAGAAAAAGCATTCAATGAAAAAGCATAAAAACTAAAGTACTTTTACAGAGGAGAGAGTTTTTCTTTATTTCAGCAACACAAAGTGAATGTGTTCCTCATGTTTCAAAGGTTCTTCCTGTTCCACGTGTTCCTCTGGCTGCAGAGTCCCTCTGAAGAAACAGGCGAGCACACACTTTGATTGGTACAGCTCACTTCATTCCTCAGAAATGGTGGGTCAAAGGCAGCGTTTGAGTGGTTTCTGTTTTCAGGTTTACATTGTGAGAAAATCTCAGACTTTAGAGGTCCTCTGAGACTCAATGCTGATACGCAGTCATCAAGTTTTATGGATCTGCTTCACAGTTTATGATGCTGAGAGGAAAAGGTCAGAACATTTGTATATACTTCTCTGACCTAAACATGTTGTGTTGTCATTCCACTAAAAGGCTTTACAATTTCCTTTGACTGACTTTGGAGACTAAAAATAAACGTCCTGCTCTCAACACTCTTCTGTTTTTCCTGTTTGTTGTGTGAGATTCTGCTGTCATCATGTTGGCACCAGAACCAGTGTTAAGTAACATGTTGATTCAGTTGCTTGTTAGGACAGATGGTTGACAGTCCTAGCAGGAACCAAGGCCCGGTTCTGCTGCAGAGGACTTCTCAGATTCTGTTAGATGGCGGTGTAAACACTTCCGTGTGGAAGCGCAGGAAAGTCCCCGACGCATGTGTTGCATTTGCAGCCCGAGGCTTTTGTTACCCAAATCTTGCTAGTGCAGGAAAAGGAAAAAGATCATATTAATAAGTAAAGTCAGCTGCACCAACGCGTGAGCGAACAGATTCTTTTAAACACTCAAGCTTTTCAAGGACAGCTGCCATTAGAGAACATTATTCAGAGCATCACTTTATTTTCCCAAGAGTTTTCCAGCTGCTTGCTGTGAAAAGAAGTTTCAACCTAAATAAAATGTCTTCTTACCACTGAGGATGTGAGCTCCTGATAGATCTTCGATGCTGCAGATAATTTCAGAATATTGTCTGGACTTTGTCTTTTAGCATTTAACAAAGACCTGAATGGTCGTTGTGTTTAATTATTGGGAGGCGTCGCACACCTGACAATACTTTCTGATCCTTTGTGGACTCCTGAGTGCTGAGTGGATCCGCTGCTCCAGAACAGATCACATGTTAAGATGAAGGTGAAAATGGATCATTTAAAGGACAACAAGCTCTTCAGGTTTAAGTGTGCACGTTCAAAGGGAGCCAGGACTTTGGACTTTTCATAACATGTTGCAAATGATGCGACAGCGGAGGAGACGATGACGACAGAGTTTGGTGGGATTCAGGTCAGGCTCATCCAACACAGGACAGGAAGGATGTTTGTTCTTGTTCTGTCTTTAGTTTTTTCTCACCTCAGTCTGTCACAGCAGCAGGAAAACTGTACCGTGTTTGCTGCCATCAAGTGTTGAACAGTGAATACTGCTGATGTGACAGCACAATGCTTTTCTCTGCTATTGGGGAGTCAAACGCTTTTGGAATCTGTTTTTTTTCATCATCTTTTTGATTTTTTTAAAAGAAGAGATTTGCAAATGTCTTCTTTGAATCTTGTTGTACACTGATTTTTTTCAAATGCTGTTTTTTATCTCAATCTCTCTTATTGGTTTTACAAGCACACCTGCATGCTGAAAAATTGATTTACTAAAAATCCGACAGAAAGTGGAGTATTTTCCTCCTCCTGACCTGAGCATGGATTCATGTCAGGAATGAGAACATTCTATTTCTTAGAAACATGGGATGTTTGGTCTGATGCAGCTTGACAGGGACTCAAACGTGAGCTACAGCTGCAAATGAAGACACGCCTCGCTCCACATTATATCCACGAGCTGATTTTCATCCTAAATGAAAGCTTTTGACAAAAGGACATTGAAACAGAGTAAAAAGACAACAGTTACTAAATGAAAACGACATTTAAAATAAGTTCTCTTTAAAATACTGCAAATAAAGCCAACGTTTTTATCCTTAAAAGTGTATTTGCGCAAAACTTCACAGCAAATGTGTTTTTTTTCTTGATACAAACACAGTAACACTTTGAACATGGTTTTCTTTCTAAAAGTTATGGAATTAATCTGAGGCAAAAAACAACCAAAAGTGTTTTCAGAGAAGTCAATCCATCTCCCAACCAGGATCTTGATAACTTTTCAACTAATGACGCAACTAACATAATTCCAGCGGATTCTGAAGCGGAGAAAGGCAGCCTAGCGCTGACATTCCGCACTGCACATTAGTAAAGTGATTACGTAATCACCGTTAATCAGGGCTTTTTTATGTCACTAGTTATCTAGTTGTACTTTTGGCATTACTAGTTAGGCTTAAAACTGCACAGTGGCAGACCAGACCTGCTCCTTTTTCCTACTCACTAGCGGCCCAAAGGGGCAGCGGCCCACCAGCAAAAGTCCCAAATCTCCCAATTACCCAGCAGGCCATTCCCCTGCAGGAATAATCAGATGGCCAAAGGAAGAGATACAGACCACAGAGGTTAAGACACGAAAGCTCTTTACCACGCATGGAAGGTTCCATCACAAATCCAGCACCCTGAGACTGTTTGCTAGCTGCCAGGAAGGAGGACGAGGACTAGTGAGCGGGAAAGCCACTATCCAGGAGGAAACATCCAAGATGCATGAATACATCAAGCTCAAGCCCCCAACTGACAGTGTGTTCAGTGAATGTCTCAGGCAATCGACAACAGAGGATGCTGGAGGACAGATCCTCATGGGAGGACAAGCCTCTGCATGGGATGTTTCAACAAACCATAATTGAAGTGGCTGATATCAAGACGGCCAACCAATGGCTAGAAAGGGCTGGCCTACAGGACAGCACAGAAGCGCTCATCCTCAGGAACAAACCCTGAACACCAGAGTGATAGAGACTCAGATCTACCACACCAGACGAGACCAAAGGTGTAGGCTGTGCAAAGAGGCGCCTGAAACAATCCAGGACATTACTGCAGGGTGTAAGATGCTGGCCAGAAAAGCATACATGGAGCACCACAACCAAGTGGCTGGACTAGTAAACATGAACATGTGTGCAGAATATAGACTGGAAACCCCAAAGTCAAGACGGGAAACACCTCTGAGAGTGGTAGAGAAAGAGAGAGCAAAGATCCTGTGGGACGTCCAGATACAGACGACAGGATGGTAATGGAACCAACCAGACATTATGGTGGATAAAGAACAGAGGAAAGCTGTTGTGGTGGATGTGGCAGCACCAAGAGATGGATTCATGCTGATGGTGAATTCAGCATAAACATGCCACTGAGATGCACTAGCAGAAACCCTTTGTGCCACTGCTATGGTCCACCTGCAGAATAAATTGTACTTTATTACATTCACATTACCTTATTTATAGATTTGGACCTCATAGTAGCTGCAAAAAGCTGTCGTTTCTTCTCCTGTTCTTTCCTTTTAAATTTATTTCCAAGGTGGATTCAAATCACAAACCTCAAAGTCCACTGTTTTGTTTTGTTTTGGTTGACAAATGAGATGTTTTTCGGAGTAGCAGGGAGGGTTTTGTTCAAGAACCCACAGTAGATGCTATTAAGTGGATATTATTTGTTAATTGCTCGCGTTCTATTCCATCCTGGTCTTTTATGATCTAATCCAGTGCTTCACCAACAATGTTTTTCCCCTTCAATGATTCTGAGGTAATTACACTCCACTCCAGTAGGCGGCAGTAAAACACCCGGAAAAAAGAAATACTTTGGCTATTTTGAAGGAGTAAAGAAAAGCTTCCGGGTGAATCCTTCGTGCACATGTGAGCTAGGTGGAAAGCAGTCTGAGCTTCTCCGCAAGGTACAAACTCTGTTTCCTCTGAATGTCTGCGTGTTTCTGCTGTTTTCCCCGCACAGGTCTGCGCAGACGCAGCTGCGGTCTTTTATTCCACGTCTCCTCCATGTTTAGCATCCGAACTAACTCAAAACTGAAGTTGAGACGTTCAGCAGTAAGTTTCAGATTATTCGGAGGAAACGACATTTTTTCAGAATCAGAGTTTTTAAGTTTGTGCTCATCCATCTGGAGGCTGGAGGTGAAACTAGCAGATGGTTCCGATAGCTGGTCCAGATCAGAGTCAGCAGCTGCAGCAGAACCGCAGCCTCATGTGGAGGCAGGAGGTTCAAGAACCGATTTGTTTGGAGGTTTTTGGAGTTCCGTTCTAAAGATGTCATTCATGTGGTTTGATACGCTGTCAAAAAACTTTACTGCTTTGAGATTTAAAAACAATCCGACATGAATCTGAATCTGATTGAACAGCTGAGTTCGCCTCTTCCTTCATTAGAAAATAAAAGCATGTACTTCCGGTTGTTTCAGGTGTTCCATCGTGTGTGGGGTGGAAGGGCCCTGAAGGTGGAGTGCAGATCTCACACCGATGGGGTCATTTATTACACCTGTTTTCTCAGGATGTACTCGGACCCACCTGAGCCCTGCTGTTGTTTTACATTTTAGATGAAAAAGTGTCTGATTTCCTGCGAAATCCTAAAAACACTTGTTTTTTCTGACGTTTAGAATGGTTGAGTGTGTTTTTCTGGTAGGTGTCGGGGGCTTGTAGATGTGAAATGAGATGATTCTGGTTTGTTCCTCCCACCAGGATGGACGAGAAGGTTCAGAAACAGAAGAAGCACCAGCAGAAGCACAGTGGCCCGAAGGCACAGAGGAAGAAGCTAAAGAAGCAGGCGGGGGCAACGGACAATGATGAACGGAAACGCAACCTCAAAGCCTTTGCAGTCCAGTCAGCGGTCCGCATGGCCAAGACCTTCCACAGGTTCTCACAGACACCGCTCACATCTGCTGAGTTTGTTTCCAACCAAAGGTTTCATGTTTGTTGCATTTTTTTTTTTTGCAGGGCCCAGGACATAAAAACCAAAAAACATCACATCCCTCTTGTGGACCGGACTCCACTGGAACCCCCACCTGTTGTGATTGTTGTTATGGGGCCCCCCAAGGTGGGGAAGAGTACCTTAATTCGTTGCTTAATCAAGAACTTCACTCGGCAGAAGCTTGGGGATATTTGTGGTCCTGTAACAATTGTCTCTGGTGAGTGCAGCTTCAGTCTAAGAAACAAAGAACACGCTCACATTTCACTGCTGTGGCCTAAAAACAATTGATTTAGGTCAGGGGTCGGCAACTCCAGGCCTCTCTGCATGATTTGGCTATCTCTGACCATGGTCAATGCAAGTACTGATAAAACAGCTCACTGTCCCACACGGAACTCTGGTTTTTAAAAACAAAAAAAGATTCTCTGGATCTTTTAAGTTCCAGTGTGATCATCTTCTGATGTCTTTTCAAAGTGTTTCCAGTTGTCTTTTAATGATGATTATGCCATTTGTAGCCATAATAATAATTAAAAAAAAACCTGTGTTGTTTTCTAGAACATTGTTTCTGCAGAGCAGCAGGAGATCATTAGAAACTCATCTCTGAGTTGTGTAGAGAATGAAAGTTTGTTTCCCCCTTAAGTAAAATGTTCTATTATTGTGCATCAAGAACCCAAGGAAAGATTGAAACATCTCCTAAAGGCATCAGTTTAAAGATGAGACTTTGTTTTAATAAGTTACAAAAAAGTCTTTATTTCCATCAATTACCCTTTCAAAATAACAGAAAACAAAATTAATGGCATGTGTAAAGGTTTGGGCACCCTGCAGAGTTAGTACCTTGTACTGCCCCCCCTTGGTAAGTATCACAGCTTGTAAAGGTTTTTGTAGCAGCCAAGAGTCTCTCACTTCTTGTTTGAGGTTTCTTCATCCATTCTTCTTTCCAAAAGTCTTCCAGTTCTTCCAGATTTCTGGGATGTCTGTTCCTCACTGCTCTTTTCAGGTCTATCCATAGATTTTCAATGATGTTGAGGTCAGGTGATTAAAGGTCACTGCTAAACCTTCAGTTTCTTCCTCTTAATGTAAGACAGTGTAGATTTGGAGGTGTGTTTAGGATCATTATCATTTGGAGAAGTCATCCTCTCTTCAACTTTTTCACAGATGGTATCTAGTTAGTGTCCAAAATTTGATGACATTTGGTGGAATCCATTCTTCTTCTACTGGTGAAATGTTTGCTGTGCTGCTGGCTGCAATACAAGCCCAAACCATGATTGATCCACCCCCATGCTTAACAGTTGGACAGAGGTTCTTTTCATGAAACTCTGTTCCTTTTCTTTTCCAAACGTACCTTTGTTCATAGCAGCCAAAAAGTTGCATCTGAACCGGATCGGTACACAGAACTTGTTTCCAAAATGCATCAGACTTGTTTCTATGTTCATTTGTAAACTTCAAAGGTTGAATTTTGTGGTGAGGACGTAGAAGAGATTTTCTTCTGATGACTCTTCCATAAAGACCATAATTGTACAAGTATCTGTTGATAGTAGAACAGTGCAGCACAACTCCAGAGTCTTTCTGGAGGGATGCTGCAGTCAAACGTGGGTTTGGATTTGCTTTTCTCAAAAATCCTGCGAGTTTCTCTGTCTGAGATTTTTCTGCTTGAAGAGCCCATGACGCTGATTGTTGAGACAAGGTCAGATGACTAGGATCATTTACAATCTTTGAGATTGAAATCACCTGGTCTTTGCAAACCATGATTGTGAACAATCCACGACACTGTCAGGTCTCACCTTTCCCAAAGGGGCGGTGTAAACTATCAATACTGCAGGGTGTCCAAACATGTGCACACACTATTATTTTGCCTTCAATCATGTATTATGTTGTAAATGATTGAAAAAAAGTTTATTTTTATATATTAAAAGAATGTCTCATCTGTAAACTGATGCCTTTAGATATTTCAATCTTGAATTGGGTTCTTTATGCACAATAATAGAACTTTTTACCTGGGGTGCACACATTTTTGATCCCTACTGTATGTCCGCCATCATCAGACAAGAACATTTTAAAAACACCAAAAACACAATTTTCATTAGAGTGGGCTCCAAGATTAGCTCCAGACATTAGCCCTTTAACTGATGTTCTCAGTGGCGCCAGAGTTGGAGCTCCTGAGCTCAGTTGATCTCTGGGGTCGCCTGGATTTAGCTTCGTTCTTGTCAGAGAGTGATGGAGTCTGAACAGAATATCGTGTTGTACTGCTGCTCAGAAGGCTTTGGCTTTTTGCTCCTGCTAAATCATCAGTCTGCACAGAGCAGACTGAACTACACCAAGTCAAAGCAAAATCCTCATTCTGTCTGTTATCAGACCAGTTCATTTAGTGGTTTTGTTGAAGCTTGTTGGTTTCTGGCATTGTAATGAAGGATCGGATTAGGGCTGTCGATACTATTGATTTCGCGATAGGACTTTTTCTCGATAGTAAAATGAGTATCGCGATAGACTTAGACGGGTCCAAAATTAACACTAGTCAGTCGCGAGCATTTTCTCCTCTTTGGCAGTAAAGTTAGAGGGTTAGTAACCACATGGAGAGTAAATGTTTGTGTAAACTTTGTCATGTTTATTACCTTTGCTTCTGCACACGAGGTAAACAAAACACACCCGACACAACACCCACCCCCACTCTCACTTCACCTGTGCAGTTTTTAGTTTGGCTGATAAAACATCAGAATTTGTGGTGATTTCTAACAGGATCCAGTCAGAACTGAAGGATAAATCTGCTTCACTTAAAGCAGCAACAGACAGATGAATAAAATGTGTTGATTTAGAGACAACGCTGTTGTTAGACACTGATGCTATGATGCTAGCTTGTTAGCCGCTAATGCTATGATGCTAACTAGCTGTTCTTGTGATCACGGACCGGTTTAAAGTCAGACAGTATTTGCATGAACCGGCCTTTAAGACGCTGTGGATAAATACAGCAAGAGCAAATACAGATCAACAGTTTAGTGTTCTGTTTTATTGATGTTATGTTTAAAGTATGATAGGAAATAAAGATTTAAATCTAACAAAACCCCAACCCATCTGAACACAAAAACATCTTACCTGCTTATGAAAGAAAAGGGAAAACAATGACAAAACACTGACCTCCCTAGTCTTACCTAGACAGGAGAAAATGTGCACTAAAGAAAATGGCAGTTCACCCCTACAGCTTCACTTTACAACATAACTAACGAAACCAAATACAGAGTGGACCTGATCACTAAACAATAAAGTGCAACACAAACATGAGTGGAGAAGAGCACCAAGCTGCAGTGGAGACTGACTGCAGCCAGGCTCCCTTCTCGCCAGCCGAAGGTCCACACAGTGCTTCTATGGCTGCCTCCATCAGCTTGGGTCCAACGGAGGCCACACCCTCCAGCACCACACCTGCAACAAATTAAAGAAGACACACAAACCCACAAAGATCCACAAAAAACAAAGAGGTCCCACTCTGACAGAAAAAAAGTACACAATATAAAAGAAAACAAATCCAAATACAGCTGGGGCCGTAACAGAGGGCAGAAGTCTTTTCTCTCTGTTTGAAAAAGTTGTGTTTCTGTTGTGTTTTAGGAAAGAAACGCCGTCTGACTTTCATGGAGTGTAACAACGACATCAACACCATGATCGATCTGGCTAAGGTTGCTGATCTTGTAAGTTTCACTTCTGACCAATATGAAAGCTAAAAATATTCCTGTGGAGCTTCTACTCAGACATCTAATGATCTGTGAGCAGGTCCTGATGCTGATCGATGCCAGCTTTGGCTTTGAAATGGAGACGTTTGAGTTCCTCAACATTTGTCAGGTACACGGCTTCCCTCGGATCATGGGCGTTCTCACTCACCTCGACTCCTTCAAGAACAACAAGACGCTGAGGAAGACCAAGAAGAACCTGAAGCATCGCTTCTGGACAGAGGTGTACCAGGTGACTGCAGCATCTGTTCTGCTGATGCGCTCCTTTACTTCAGCTCCTCCCTGTCTCACCTGTGGGTTTGAACCCTCAGGGAGCCAAACTCTTCTACCTGTCGGGGATGGTGTTTGGGGAATACCAGACTCAGGAGGTGAAGAATCTGGGCCGTTTCATCTCTGTCATGAAGTTTCGTCCTTTGGTGTGGCAGACCTCCCACTCCTACGTGCTGGTTGACCGGTGAGTCACAGAGAGCGGGTTTCCCACGCGGGGCTTAAGCGCCAACTTCCAGTTCATCAGAACATGGACGTGTTTGCAAAAGATGGAGTTATAGTTCATCTAATTATCTGATAAATGTGGGTTTGATGTGATCAAAGTGTTTTGAATGTGTTAAATCCATCAAATAAAACTAAAAATGATTACACACTACTGAGAAACTGATAAAAGCAAACGATGACTCATCATGTGTAGCATGAGCTGCAGGGAGAAACGCATAAAGAAAAGCCTTTAAGAACGAGCTGCAGGCCTGTGCTTGTACAAAGGCGCCAGCACAGTGGAGCGTTTTCTTCTGCTCCGCAGAGCTGCAGCCTCAGGAGGAGGATTTCCACCAACAAACCAAACCCTGCAGGAGGTGGGGGTGGGTGAGGGTTTAATGCATCATGAATATTATTCTCATTTTGTCAATGATTAGTCGACAAGTCGACTTTAAAAAATCGTCAGTGCTAATTTGGTATAAAAGGGTTTGGGTTTATGCGTCACACGTCATTCTCTCTCTTTTTTTGGATCTCTAAACACAACAGCAACGTTGTTCTTTCCTCCCTGACCTTTATACGTTCACATTAATGCTCACACAAGCTCATCCTTCTAACTTCAGACGTAAATATCACAGGAGATGAACACCAGATTCAAAAGGACCTTCATGACAGAAGGAAAGAGGAGAAGAATCGGGCGTGCAGTGAAAGGCTGAAGGGTCAGGGGGAGGGGTGCGCAGTCGCTCTGTAGTTTTTAAAGTTTGAGTCGTTCTGATTGGAAAAACTGTTCTTTCGTTCAAATGTTTCACCAGAAGCTTTTGTATTTGTTTCTTTTTTTGCATCAATAATGGGTTTCTTAGTGACATTTTGTTTGTTTTCTGAATCCGATGATCTTAGAATAGTAAAATAAATGCGTTTTTAACCACTCCTGACATGACACTAAATTAAGAGGTCTTATGTGTTTTATCAATCCTCCAGAATGCACATGTCAGAGTAAAATGATCACATCTATTGTCAGAACTGTTTATTATTGGGTTAAGTTTAAAGCACATGTTCTTCTCCTCTGCTGCACAGCAGTATCTATAGTTTCTGTTCAGAAGCAAAGTTCTTCAATGAGAGAATTGCAGAACAATAAGTGCGAGTAAATTCAATGCTTTGTGAGGATCTTTATTGACACTGAATTTTATTTTGAAAGGAACTTGTAGTTACTGCTATTAGATTAAAATAAATCAATAATTATAAAGCCTATTAAAAATATAACACTGTTGAAGCTTGAAATGTGGCAAAAGGTTGAAAAGTTTAAGGAGGCCGAATACTTTCACAAGGCGCTGTAAATGGCTGCAAAAAAAAACGTTTTTATCAACGGTGTCGTGGATTTTTTTTGAGGCTGCAACACTTACACAGAACATCCTAAATGTGTTTTTCAAAGAAATGAGACCTCTGTCAATGGCTGAACAGGATGGATTTAAAGACATGATTGGGGAGCTGCACACTGGCTTCCACCTAAGTCACTTTTGCAAACTAATGGAGGAAAAATTAATGTTGAATATATTGCTGTTCACTAATTGCAGTAAAGTAAAGCCCACCTGTATACAAATGTTTCTTGCTCACTACTTCTATGGGAAGTTTAGACAATGATTTAGTGCAGGGATCAGGGAGCCTTTCATTTGAGAGCCAATCATGTTTTTTTTGTGCTAGCATATAGCTTTCCTTGGACCCAATACTGTTTCCTCACAGCAGAGCCAAGCTTTATGTGCATTTTATAAGCTTCATCTAGAAGTTATTTTTCAGTACGTGTGGGTATTCATTATGTGTAGGATCATGGATTGTATGTGTTAAAGTGGGGGGGTTATTGTGTGTGTTTTTGGGTTGCGCAATGGATGAGAAGCGCTTTTTATGGATAAAGTTTGATTTGATGAAGCTTTTTATACTTCATAAAGTGAAATGGAAATTCATGAATAAACATGTAAATTTAAATGTCTGTGAATGCAGCAGATGCTGAGCTCTAGTGGTACCATACATGACGCGAACCTCCACGGTCAGAACCACATCTCACGATCACCTTTAGGAGAAAAATTTCACATCACATTACGTAAACAATAATTGTTGACTAATCGAAAAAAGAATCGGTGATTAGTCGACTTTTTAAACAGCCCTAATTTTGATGCTTCCCGCTTTTACCAAACAGTTTGTTTAATCTTTTACAGTTTAAAATTTTTCCCTGAAATGATAAATGTCCTGTTTGTGCTTGAAATCAGGGTTATGAAATAAATGTTTCTCCTTTATTTGTTTTTGTTTCCTTTTTTAATTTCCCCCAAAACAATTTAAAAAAACAAGACAACTTGTAACCCTTTCTCTTTTTTGACAATGAAAGTGAAACAGAAAGAGAACTTGTTTTTTTTTGCTTTTTGTGGTTCAAGCCAATGATACACATTTATCCCTCTCTTTAAATGATAAACAAACAAGGAAAAACCCCAAAACGGATCGCTTACACCAACAAACGATGAGGTCTTAAACAAAAAATAGAACTATAAAATATAGACCTTCCTATTGTTCATATGTCAGTAATATTACATTTAACATTTATGTGAAATCTGTTTATGGATTTAACCTCTAACTATCTTTGTTTTACTATAGTTAATGACATTTCTGAAAAAGATCAACTTTAATATTGACTCCAAAAAACGTAATTTCTGTTACCCATGACAGTAAAAACCTCAATTTCAAATGAAACACTCATGTTTGTATCTCTACTGCTAAATATCATGAATTACGATTTATCACATTTGAATTTATTTACATCAGACCACTGTTATTTTGTCCACCTCTGTTAGAGGTATCGCGTTCATTTGTTTTGCATTATTACTCGTGCAGAAAAAAGTAGCATCTTCTAGATACGCTGATACACTGACAATCTAATTCATGAAGAGACTGAATAGTTTTGGACCAAGGACTGACCCCTGAGGTACCTCACATATTATAGTTGCTATTTTGTATCAGGTATTTGTACATGCTGTTGTCTGTACTTCAAATAACTTTCTATCTATTGAAGAGCCACTCCTCTGGAGCCAAATTTACTTCGATTGTTGAGTAGATTATTATTAATAATGTCTGTTTTGTCAAATCACCACAATATTTTCAGTTTACTGCAATAAAATCTTTTTTTTTCTTTTTTTTTACTCTCTTCCTCTTTTGTTGTTGCTTTTGTCGTTACGAACAGTCTGACTGTAACCTTAATTTGAAATTCTGCGAGGATACGGACATCTACAAATGAAGAGTGATTTTGAACTATTTTAAATAAAGTTTGAAAAACACAGTTGAAACGCAGTAACTTAAAATCTGTATTTCTTGTCTAATTCCTTCTGCAGCATGGAGGACCTATCTGACCCCGAGAAGATCCGCACAGAACCAAAATGTGATCGCACTGTGTCACTTTATGGATACCTGCGAGGGACACATTTAAAAAACAAGGGCCAAGTCCATATTCCAGGTATGAAAATAGTGTGGAGGAGCTGCTGTGGACCCGGAGCGCTGGGCTGTGATTGGCTGTTTGTGCTCACAGGTGTAGGAGACTTTGAGGTGAGTGACGTGAACTTCCTACCAGACCCGTGCCCCCTACCAGACGCACAGAAGAAGCGAGCGCTGAACGAGAAGGAGCGGCTGCTCTATGCCCCCATGGCTGGTGTGGGGGGAGTTGTGTATGACAAAGATGCTGTGTACATTGACCTCCCTGCCAGCCACGTCAACCAGCAGCAGGTATCATTGCCCCCCAGCTCCCTCTGCTCCCATCTTCTAACAGCTGTAAAAACCAGTCCCTGGTTCCTCTCCAGGAGGACATGAGACCCACCACAGAGCTGGTCCAGTCCCTCATCGACACACACGCCACGCTGGACGCCAAGATGGCTGCCAGTAAGGTGTCGCTCTTCAGTGGCTCGGGTATGATTGACCCAGAGGGGGTCAGAGAGCAGAGCGGGTGAGTTGCAGTGAAGATCTTCACCTCTGCAGAGTTACCGCCTGACAGGACAACTTCTTTCATGAAAGCAGATTGATGAACAGGGTGGCTGTGGATCCTTCAAAGGTCTAGAAATGTCTGACATTTAGTTTGACTAAAAGAAGGCATTGTATTGTTGTAAATTCTGGTGAATGGATCTTGCATTTTTTCTCTCAAAGTGATGTGACTTCCTGTCACCAAAAAACCATTTCCAGGATGTGGTGTGTTCTAAGGTCATGAACTGACGGTGAATCGTTTAACTTAAGCGAGCGAATAGTTCGTGCTCACTGATGCGGGAAAAAGGGAAAGTGCAAATTTGTGGAGAAATGTCATAGAAATCTGGATTACTCGTGATTAAAACTTGTTAATGGAGATCCTTAAGAAGCAAAATGCACAGTTTGCTGAAAGACATCTAAAGTTGTCATGATGGAGATCATGGCGATTGAATCGCATGTGTAGAGCAAGAAAAAGCAGACTGGCTGTTTCACTTTCTTTCTACATACAATCTTAAAAAATGTCTTTAAAGTGGTCTTAAAAATCTGTAAATCTGTGGACACCCTGATAAAAGTGTTCTCTGTCTGGGCTTTGGTTTGTTTTCTCTAAGCTTCACTTCTCCTGAAATTCATTTAATATGGAAATAATGAGAAAGAAGCAAAACGGACCAAAACAATAGTCAAACACCATCAACCTCACAACAGTTCTGGGAAATCTAAAGTGAAAGGACTTTTTCTTTGTCATGTTTGTGTTTTTAGAGATCCTTATGAACTTCAGGAGGAGAATGTTTGGGATCCCAACACAAACAGAGAGAGGAGGAAGGTGCTTTTCCCGGGAGATGAAGACGATTCCAGCACATCAAGCAGCGAGGAGGAGGAGGAGGAGGAGGAGGAGGAGGAGGAGAGTGACAATGATGAAGACACTGGTAAAGATTTGTCTACATTTCTCAAAGAGACTCGAGCTGAGTCTGAGAAGAAGACAGCAGGTGGCGCTCCTCAGAAGAAGAAGCAGAGAATGGAGGAGACGGGAGTAACGGCTGAGGTGCCGGCATTTGCTGATAGTGAGGATGAGCTGGAGATGAGCAAGGAAGAGGAGGATGAGGCTCCGGGAGCGGGAGACTCTGGGAACTGTTCTGAGGAGGAAGAAACTGATGATGATGATGATGATGATAAAGATTCAGAAGAAGAAGATACAGAACAAGAAGATACAGCTACAAAAGTGAGGAATAGACCAACACAAACAGGGAAGATGAGTGAGGAAGAAATGGAGGAAGACGAAGAGGAGGGTGAGTATTTAGTTATTTCTTTAAGACTCACTCTAATGAAAATGGTGTTTTTGGTGTTCCTAACATGTTTTTGTAGCATTTTTCTGATGAGGACATGGCTAAAGAAAACTAAGATTAAAACAGCATTTTAAGTATTTCTTTATTCAAATTGTCATGAATTGGAAAATTGCCGTTTAAAAAGCCCGTAGCAGTAACAAAGCAGATACAATCAGCGGGCCACAAGCTCCCTGCTCTGCCTCAATGACAGAGGTTTTTCTTTTTTGGTTTTAACTAAAAAATAATCATAAGGAAAAGACCACTCGGAATGCTTTGAGTGGGACTTTGTGGACTTTGAAAAGTTTGATCCATGGACTTGGTGCAATGCATGATGGGATTGCACCCAGAGAAGCTACTTAAGCATCGAAGTTCGAATGGAGTCTTGAGGTTTTTTCTATCTGAGATATTTAAATATTATTCATAAATACTTAAATGCGACCATTTCCCTGAAATGCACTTTTTTCCTTCAGTGTGAATTTCTTGAGCTGCAGCCTTTAGGAAATAAAAACTTTGGGTTTTGACCTCATCGGTTTGTTTGTGCTGTTGGCTAAAGTGTCCAGGAGAACATGAGGACCAGGGAATATTCCTGAGGGGACCAGGGAATATTCCTGAGGGGACCAGGGAATATTTCTGAGGGGATCAGGGAATATTTTTCTGAGGGGATCAGGGAATATTTTTCTGAGGGGACCAGGGAATATTTTTCTGAGGGGACCAGGGAATATTTTTCTGAGGGGACCAGGGAATATTTTTCTGAGGGGACCAGGGAATATTTTTCTGAGGGGATCAGGGAATATTCCTGAGGGGATCAGGGAATATTCCTGAGGGGATTAGGGAATATTCCTGACATCTCCTCTGCTTGCTTCCACAGGTGTTTTGCGATGGAAGGAGGGTTTGCAGCAGAAAGCAGCAGAGGCGTTTCTTCGACACCAGGAAGCTGCTCCCAATCTCCGAAAGCTGGTTTACGGCACAGGTACAGACACCTGCAGGAAGCTTTCATTCAGAGCTTTTTTGTTGGTGTTCTTTCGCAGGACTTTCTGTCAGTGGTGAAATGGAGAGATTGAAATAGTCGCTTTTTTTTTTTTTTTTTTTGCAGTCCTGGAGGCCGATAACTCAGAGGATGAGGAGGAGGAACTGGGAGGTCTGTTTCGCGTCAGCCGGCCACAGAAAAGCAGGAAAGTTCAGGCGAATGCTGTGGACTGCTCTCGCTTCCACCCTGACATGAGCCACAACTGGGACCTGGAAGAGGTGAAGCTGCTTGAACTCTGCTCCACTTTCAGAGAGTTCTGGTGGGGAGGGTTGAAACAACAGACATGAAGCAATTCTCTGCATTCCCTCTTTGTCATTTCAGATGCTGGACACAATCAGAGACTGTTTTGTTACGGGGAAGTGGGAAGAGGGTCAGGATGCTGCCACCCTGCTGAAGGAGGACGGTGAGGAGAGCTGCTGCTAACCAGGGGTTTATGGGAGTTGATGTTAAAGGCGTGCTGACGTTCCGTTTGCTTCATTCCCTCTAAGTAGAACATCAGTCTCACATCAGTGTTCTGTGGTCTTCTGTGTTGTGTAGAAGAACTGTATGGAGACTTTGAAGATCTGGAAACTGGAGAAGTCCACAAGAGCCAATCAGGACAGGAGGATGCGACTGAGGTACCGTGTGTGATGGAGTTGTGCTTCATCACAGAAAATTCTCTGATTGGTCTTAAATTAAAATGATACAAATAATGTTCATTCCTTCACTTCTTCCTAAGTACCTGCCTCATAAACATACAGTGTATTGAGAATACAATGAAATCTAGTCAATGCAGCAAAATATTGCAAATGTATAAATATTTACAGTTCCTGTTGTCATTTTCCTTTTTTTATTTAAGTCCTTATTTTCACTTTTTTTCATCCATAAGTTCTGGTTTTATTTTTAGTTTTTTCTCATTTAATACACACCCGTGAAGATCCTCATTCATTTGGGATGGTTCCATAGCAGGAAGAGTTTTAAAGAGCTTCATCTGGACGTTAGTTTTTCAAGTAGACAGCTTTTCATCCCATCTTTCTTATCCTTTTTTATGTTTTCTTATCCTTTGTTTCACAAAAATGAAAATACAAAACAAAGTGTAAACATTTCAAACAGAAAACGTATTTTTAGATGAGCTGCAAGAGGTTGTTGACTTTTGTTTTATGTTCTTTTAAAAGCTATTTTTAGAAATAAACGGTGAAAGTATTTTTTGGAGTTTCCTCTGGAATGTGAAACACTTCAGAAAATGTCAACCTTTCTAATTGGTCAAACTGATTTGAAATTAAAATTCTTTTTCACGTTTAACGAACACTGGATGACTTTCTTTTTAAGGATTTAAAAAAAAAATAAATAAAGTTATTCTGTGATGAAGAGCAGACATTTCCTGTTGGTAGAGAATTTACTCTGAACGGAAATGCTTCAACCTTCATCCTGACACATGAAGTAACTGATAACTTCTTTTAGCCCTAAAGGCTAGATTTTTGTCAGAAGTTTTTCCAGATTGTTTGAAGCGCCAACAAAAGACAGAAAACATTGACCTGAACTAATGGCAGTTGTTATAATCCAATGAATTTCAGAATATTCCAGCATAGACATGTTCTCTTCATCTATAAACACAGCCTGTAGAAGTGACCAACACATTCTATGGAGGGGTTGTTGGTTCACATTAGAGGGGAAAACTTCCCCCACGAATCCTGATGTTCTCTTACTATGTGACTGACAGAACACTGACAGTGATGAAGATCATGAGGAGGAAGTGAAGGTCGAGGATGAGGATGTTCAGAAGAACAAGCGTTTGGAGAAGAAGCGGAGGCTCAAAGAGAGGTTTGACGCAGAGTACGATGATGGAGACGCTACCTACTTCGATGACCTGAAGGAGGAGATGCAGAAGCAGGCGGAGGTGAGGCTGCCGGGCCTGAGAGTCGCCGCTGCACAGCACTGACCTGCTCCTCACGTCTTCTTCCTGTCTGACCCGCAGCTGAACAGAGCTGAGTTTGAGGATGTGGATGATGAGACCAGAGTGCAGTACGAAGGTTTCCGGCCAGGGATGTACGTAAGGGTGGAGATCAGCTCTGTGCCCTGTGAGTTTGTCACCAACTTTGACCCCCACTATCCCATCATCCTTGGAGGTCTGGGATCCAGTGAAGGAAACATAGGATATCTGCAGGTACATGAATCTCAAAGATCTGTCTGTCATGAAAAAACAGTTTCAGCACAGAGTTAAGCCATTCAGTGTGTAGCTGCCTCTAATTCTCAAATAAATAAACCACATTTTTATGTTTTAAGCCCTTTGGAAATGATCAATGACTGAGTTGAATGTGTTTGGATCAGATGAGGCTAAAGAAACACAGGTGGTACGACCGAATCCTGAAGACGAGGGACCCTCTCATCCTTTCCTTGGGCTGGCGGCGCTTCCAAACCATCCCCCTCTACCACATTGAAGATCACAACGGACGCCACCGCCTCCTCAAATACACGCCACAGCACATGCACTGTGGAGCCTCCATCTGGGGTAAGTCTTCTGCTCACTCAGGGTTTCTTTTCGAAGACATTGCGCCATGAAGTCCCGCGATACTTCCCGAGTGTGTGAGGCCCTGTGCAACCGTTTAAAAGGACAGTGCATATAAAACACTTCTGCTGAACGTGGAAAGTATCCTGACCTTCAACTGGCTCCTGAGAGGGAAATGTAGCAACGTCCGTCTGGATGACTGACCTCCACACCTTGTTTTTGTGATCCAAACATAAAGAAATAATGCTTCATTTGCCTCAGCTGGTCTTTTACCGGTCATCTGAAAACTTTATGTGGGCTTTAACTGTTTAACTTTATCACACCAAAGGGCCCATCACCCCACAGGGAACCGGCTTCCTGGCTCTGCAGTCTGTGGCAGGAGTCAAAGTAGGTCCAGCTGAAAAGTGTTTCCCGCTCTACAGATGAAGGATGAACAGGATTTTCTGACCGGAGGGGGTTGTCTCCTTTCTTTGTTTCTCTGTAGGCCAACTTTCGCATCGCAGCCACAGGAGTGGTCCTGGATCTTGATAAATCTGTGACGATTGTGAAGAAGCTCAAACTGATTGGTTATCCTTACAAGATCTTCAAAAACACTTCCTTTGTTAAGGTGAGCCAGCCTCAGGTACTTCGTTGAGCACTTCTGTGTCTGACCTGTGGATGATCCATGTGAAAATGCCACTAACTGCAAGGAGGGACCAGTGATGTCTGAACAAAGAACCAGCTCTGAACCTTCTGAACTCAGAGCCTTCATTGGAACCTGGAGAAGAAATTGGAGCCTTTTTTGTTTAAGTGAAACAGCACAGGTTGGATTTGACTCGATGAAGCAGCAGCAACAGGAGATGCTGATGCTCCTTGTCTCCTCCTCTTCAGGGTATGTTCAACACAGTGCTGGAGGTGGCTAAATTTGAAGGAGCTTCTGTGCGGACAGTTTCAGGGGTCAGAGGTCAGATAAAGAAGGCCCTGTCGACCCCTCCAGGAGCTTTCAGAGCTACGTTTGAGGACCGCCTGCTTATGAGTGGTGAGTTTCTTGAGTGCTGAAGATGTTCACAGCAGCATGTGGAATCAAACGAGGGATTCTTTTTATTTGCTTAAGTAATCAGGTTATTAGCTTTCTTCATGAGCCCAGTTTTCCTAACCGGGGTGAAGGACTAGGATAACCCGGTTTATCAGGCAGGTTTCTCTCAGGGAAATCTGTCTTCTTCCGAAGTACATGTGTTCAACAAAGATGATTTCCATATGAAACGGCTGCATCCCTGTCTACCTGGTCCCTATGTTTCTCCCAGCATCTGTGTTTCCTGATGGAGGAGCCCATCTTTGTGTGTTTGTGGTGCAGACATTGTGTTCCTGCGTTCCTGGTATCCGGTGTCAGTTCCTCAGCTCTACAACCCCATCACCTCACTGCTGCTGCCGGCCGGCCAGAAGGACAGCTGGTCGGGGATGAGGACGCTGGGGCAGCTGAAGCATGACCAGGGCATCCACAACAAACCCAACCCCGACTCTCTGTACAAGGTACAGCAAACCCAAGCTGACTCGCCTCTGTTCATCTGATCATCAGGGGAATCCCTCAGAACTGTCGTGCACGTCTGTGCTTTAACCAAATAAATGGTTTAGAAGCTAGAAAGCGGTTTCTGTTCCAAGGGTTTTTCATCCACTGCATTTGTAACCTGTACGATCACTTGTCCGTCTCTTTCAGCCTGTGTTACGAGCACCGAGGCATTTCAACCCCCTGCACATCCCCAAAGAGCTGCAGAAGGCCCTGCCCTTCAAGAGCAAACCCAAACAGCAGCAGGCGAAGGGGAAGACGCCCAGAGACCTCCAGAGGCCCAAAGTGATTCGAGAACCCCACGAGAGGAAGGTGAGAAAGCCTGAGCAAAGCATCATTTCATATGTAGCAGGAATGAAGGGTCACTGAACAGAAGGAAGGACATCCACCTCACAATGCTTTGCAAGAAAGAGGAAAATCCATATCTCTGCAATAAAAGAAAATGTCATCCTGTACATGTCCTCTGGCGATCCAACAGGTGGCAGCTCTGCTTCACGCTCTGAGCACCGTCCACAACTACAAGAGGAAGAAAGCCCACTCAGTGCAGCACGCCCGACATAAAGAGTTCCTCCAGCAGAAGGAGAAGGACGAGGAGGCAAAGATGAAGAGACAGAAGGAAGCCCGGAAAAGACTTTACAGAGTCATGGGTCAGGTGGACCAGAAGAAGCAGAGGTCCAGTCTGAAGGGAGAGCAGAAGGACTTGTGACCTCAGACTGGACATGAGCATGACGGACTTTCTGTAAAGGCTTTCATGACAAATGTTTGTGACGCTTGTTCCCTATTTTAATAAAACTTAATAAAACTGATCTGAGCTTTGATACTTAGTTTAAAATGTTACACGTTCAGGAAAACCTGATGGAAAAACAAAACAAAAAAAAAATTGAAGTAACTAATAATTTCCTGCAAACATATTTTTCTTTTTACATCCTTAATTGATGACTGTCGTTATGCAACTAGATTCCATTATAAACCTGTTATTCTAAAACTGA
This sequence comes from Oryzias celebensis, assembly GCA_014656515.1. Classification (NCBI taxonomy): domain Eukaryota; kingdom Metazoa; phylum Chordata; class Actinopteri; order Beloniformes; family Adrianichthyidae; genus Oryzias; species Oryzias celebensis. Next base: position 37,889,206 of record BNCR01000001.1, on the reverse strand, counting down.
ATCACTTTTTTTGTCCCCTGTGAGGTGTCTCAGGCCCTCCAAGGCTAGAAAATAATCAATCTGCAAAGTGAAATATGAATTACTAAATATTCTCACAATTCAGAATAACAATACTGCACATGAGTATCACTTAAAAGGATGAATACTCTCGTCGTGGTGTAGTTTTGTTTGTCTAGGTTTAACATTTTATTCTTGATTGCATCTTTAAAACTGAATGAGTTTGAGCTCCTTTTCTGTTTACATTTCTTGTTTACCTTATATTTAAAGGGTATTTTTTTGTTAAATTGGCAATCATTCCTTCAGAATTAGTTGGAAAATGAAAGCAATGCAGCCAAAAAATACATTTTCTATCAAGAATATTTCTTGTCTTTAAAAATCCTGCAGGCACTTTGTATAATTCAAGCCTGTATTATGAAAATACCTTCCTTCTAATAGATTTTGTTTATTCGCTCTTCAGTTTGGACTGAATTTAAAGAAAGCATTTGTAATTCTATGATGGCGTTATAGTTACATTTGAAACCGTAGCACAGAAATCGAGATAACATTTGAAAAACAGCATTTTTTTTTTGCAGCGTCACATGGAGGTTGGTGCTTTTCCCACTGCCATCAGACCAACCTATAGTTACTCCAGCACCAGCTGACTTAGATTTACTACAACACTTGCAAACATGGTTTTTAATCTTTCGGTTTAACCTCACCCCTATGCAGGCTTGACCCAGTAACAACTTATCTTGAAGGCCAGAGGCACTACCGTTGCACTACCATGAGTTACACACTTTAGTGTGGTAGGTCTCTCACCAGTTATTCCGTCTTTTTCCACCAAAAACAAGATTAATTTTTGACCGACATGCAGAGGCCGGGCTGGGGGTGACTTTCCAAGCAGCTAAATGTAAAGAGGACAGATAAACCTCTGCTTTGAGCCAGTTTTTCTCCTCTTCCTTCACCTTTTTGACCTTAAGGTTGTCCCTTAGGGCCTTTTTTGCTGCTTATTCATTCTTAAGGTTGAAAAGAAGAACTAACAGGGGTAAGATTAAACAGTGTAGCTTCAGGTAGGGAGGGCATTGCACCAGACAAAGATTTTGATTACATCCAGTGTTGGGTAAGTTACTTCAAAAAAGTAATTGATTAATTTACTTAGTTACTGGATCAAAATTGTAATGAAATTACTTTACTCATTTGAAAAAATAATTCACTACTCGTTACTTTACTTTTTTTTCACTCATACAAATTCTCAAAGGAAAAACAGTTTCATACAAACAAGATCCTCTTCCATTTCATTTAACAGAGCCCATTTGAAAAATAGACTTTTAATTTCAATAATACTTATCTGGTTAAACATAAACAAAAGTACATAAATAAAATAAAGTATAAATAAATAACAAAAAATTTTTAAAGCAATAGTATGGGGCACTGTTTGTAAACCAGTGTAGTAAAATTTTAACAGCAATATTTTTGGTTATTTAGCCTCTTTTATGAGAAAAACAATAGGTTTAGTTTTTCAAATGTGTTTTTTCACCTTTTAATTCATGTATTTATAAATGTTACATTTACTTGCTAAATATTTATTTTTAAGTTAAATCTTTTTTTTTATAATTATATATTTAACTTGCAAACTAAATATTTAATTTTAAGCTAAATATTTATTTTATAATTATATATTTAGTTTTCAAACTAAATATATAGAGCTGACCGAAATATTTAGTTTCCAAGATATATATATATATATATATAAGTTTTGTAACTAAATCTTTGTTTTATAAATATTAAAGTCTAATTTAAATGTTTAAATTAGAGCTAAATATTTAGAATTTTACCTGAATATTTGCATACAAACGAAATGTTTAGCTCCAAACTAAATATTTAGATAACATTCTAAATATTTCGTTTGGAGCTAAACATTTAGTTTATATGCAAATTAACTTGCTGCTAAGTGGAAGTGGCCTACCAAAATAAAAGCTGGATTTTTGCTTGATCTCTGAACTGAATTGTGCCTGAGTTGTCGCCCTTGTTTGTCTTTCACACCAAAGAACGGCTTTAGAGTCGTTTCATTTATAACAGACGCATCAGTTTACGGGGTGGATCTCTGCTCTGCTGCTCACCTGCTGCTCTGTGGAGATGACAGGACTCCTTTCAGGACTGTGTCTCTTTTTGTCTCATATTTGAGCCAGTTTGGAAATCACATTGATTGCAGCAAAGAGTGCATGTCTGTACTTTGATCAATCCCCAACTCTGTGAGCACATGCATGCGCATATGTGCCAGTTACTCCGTTTAGTTTTAAATTAGTCTCTTTTTTGTTTCATTTAACTGAGAGAAAACGTCAGAGCCTAAAAACCTAAGTAACGAAGTAAAGAGGGTTTCTATAGTCAAGTAACTGTAATTACAGAAATTTGAACTGTACTTAGTTATGTTACTCTGTTACTGATAAAAGTAATTAAATTACAGGAATTTGTTATTTTGTAATACGTTACCCCAACACAGATTACATTAAACTTTTAAGTTATTTTATTTATGTTTTAGTTTTTTATTTTTAAACTAAATGAGTGGTGTGCCCAACTGCTATAAATCTATAAACTTGTAAAAAAAAATTAAAAAAGAAAAAAAGAAAAAAAAACCTTAGCCTAGTCATTTGCCATTTCATGCCCCCTCCAGCAGATGGCAACCTAGGCAGCTGCCTAGGGCGCCTATGCCTAGGAGGCAGTCGGGGAACTGAGAATTTAAACTGGACCATGAGTCCAACCCACTGCAAGGTGCCCTGTGTGAGCTGGAGAGCAGCTGCAGTAACAAATGAATCAACTGTGTGAGGAAGACTCTGCAGATCTCTCCTTCCAGCTGCTGTTGGACTCTACCAAGAGCATCACTGACAGGACTTCTCTGCAACACAGTCACCAAAAAAACAAATAAAGATGTTCTCAAGTCATGATTGCATACATTCAAAAATTCTTGAAAACATACAGACATCATTTCCCTTCCTTTTGGTTTGTTCTTCTAACACTTTTTAACATTTCTGTTTTTATAAGGAAAAAAATCAAATCGCACTGTATTAGCATGAGCTTTATAAAGATTAAACATGATCAAACTAAATCTGGCTCTGTCAAGCAGTGGGCTAATCTTATGCTTAATATTGGAAAGATCAAGATGCTGCAGCTGGGGTTTTGTTATGTGTTCCTTTGGTTAACAAGATAGTATGTGTACGCATGTGTATGTGAGCATCCCCTCCATCCCTTTTCTAAAGGTACATCCATCCATTTTCCAAACCCATGGTATCCCTGTTGGGGTCATGGGGTTACTGGAGGCTGTCCCAGCTACTGTTGAGTGAAGGTGGGGCACATCCTGGACAGGTTGCTGGGCTCTATAGGTACAGCTAAAAAAAATATTGAAATACAAGAAAAAGTTCCACGTTTTTTGGTCTTCATTCAAAAAGTGAAACTAAAAATCAAGTGGATCTAAAATGTAGTTCTACATTTTTAGTGTCTATGATACATAATTATCAAAATTAAAATTTATAAAGACTTGGAATATTTCAATCAATATAAAACACAATATTTGTTGTTAAAGTTTACTGACAAAAATAATATTTTTTTCCCCCACGATTTTCTATTTCAAAATTCACTTGTATGCAGCACAACTTTTATTTTGAAGGCTGAAGCTGTCTGTGGAACAAACCATTGACTGTAAATAAGATAAACTAGCTAGCTAAAAAGCAAATTCAAATTTTGATTCCGGCTTGAAGAAAGCTTTAAAGAGAAAATTTAAAACATTTCATCAGCATATTTACGAAAAATACATGTCCAACCTCAATAAGGGAAAAAAAGCAAACAATATTTGATTAAACTAAATCGAATGCGCTCGTTTTTTCCTCTGTTTCCGGTCTTCTGCTGCTCAGCTTCACAAAGTCACGTTTCGGGGGTCGATCCAGAGGAGTTAAGAGGGGTTCGTGTGTGTCATTCATTTATCTGACGTGTAATTCCAGCTGCTTCGCTTCACCTTCCATAGAATAATGTAAACTCTGCGTCATGGCGGTCTGTTTGTCTTCATTTCCCGCTAACGGACCTGCGTGTTGAACCAGAACATAGCTTAGCTAACGTTAGCCTGATGGATTAGCTTGACACATGAAATGTCAGAAAAAGTTTAAGTTGGAGGCAATACTGACCTAAAAATATATTATTATAAGCCTTAAAAACGTTGACTGGTCAAAGATGGTTCCACAGTAAATTAAACGTCGTGACTTGTGTTTGCAGATATCAGCATCTGTTAAATCTGCCTCCATAAAGTTATGACAGTTTTTCTGTAATTACAAAACCAGAACCAAATAAGTAATGTGGTTGAAAAATTAACTAAAAACGTTGGTAAACATGTGCATAAAAGCAGCTGCCAAGCATCATATTTATAAAAAAAACAAAACAAAACAAACAAACCGGTTTAATGTAAAAGTTATGGTTTGGTTAGTTTTACACTGAACTGTTTTGTCATAATAATTCGATTTATAAATACAATTATTTAAATTGGCACTAAAGTTACAAAACTGATAATCTATTGTTTATTTATTTATTTCCAATAAAAACACTGAGTTCATGCAGCAGAAAGAGTGCTTCTGTTTTTGACTTGCCTCTCTCATTTTTGCTGTTTTAGGCGCATCCTCTTCCTGGGGGCAGAAACCGCATGGATGCCCTAAAGGAGGGTCATAAGATGAGCCTCAGCTCAGGGAAAGTGGTGGCTCTGGCTGCAGGATTCTCTGTTGGACTCACAGTGGGTTACATCTTCTACCGTCGAATTAGCAGCAACAGTACGTTTCTGCCATACGCTGTATGTGTGTGTTATTGACGTTGGTTTTCTTGGAATAAGTATTCATTGTCTCCATTTATTAATATTTACGACCAGCAGGTGAAGAAACAGACACAGAAGTACATAAAATGACCCTGCCTGTAGAAATCTACAGGAACATCTCCAGATCCCAGGCTAAGTTTTTGGATACGGTGAGTTGTTTAGAAATTACTTTAAAAGCATCCTCAAAATGAGGACTCGATGACACACATTATCAAACATCTTAATTTAAACTGCAGATATGAATATGATTACATACAATCCCATCAGATGAATCACAACTGGTGTGGCAACTGTTTTTTGGAACCATTTGTTGGGAGGCATTGGGTCCCATGCTTAGTATTTGCTATGACACAACTTTGGATTTGAACCCAGGACCTCCCAGTCTTAGGATGGACATTACCTCTAGACCTGCCAGTGGAATGGCAGAATCGGGATTTGAACCTGCGCCTCATTATAGCTTTGGGACCCTATCACACCATCTTGGTCTTGAGAAATCTACTTTACTTCAGCAAAGTTGTTCTGATGTTCCAGCTGTTTCTGAGTCTCTGTTTGGCTCTTGAACTCTTTGCTTTAGGTGAACCACAAGAGTGGAGCTCGTGTGAGCATCATGCCAGAATCCAGAGAGCCTGGATGTGAGGCGACTGTGTGTTTTCTGCTCCAAGGCTCAAAGGAGCAGGTCCTGCTGGCCCACTGTGCCCTGAAGAATTTGATCAGTGACTATGAACCGGCATCTGAGGTTCTGGAGGTTCCTCAGGTCTCTTTTGGCCGCATCATAGGTAATATATAATCAAAGTCTTGTGTTACTGATGCTTTAACAGGATGCATCTTTACAACCCATAAAAATCAGCCACTACGTCAATGTAAGTTCAAGCCATTTTTTGTCTTGGTGTATGCTGGACGCCTGTATCTGCTCACAGACACTATAGACTCAGATTTTAAACTGGAAAATAACCTGTGCTTAGAACTGCGAGGAGCAGTGGTAAGTAAGCTGCTTACAAACTGCAGTACATAATACATGACTTGTTATTGTTTCAATGTAATCCCTTACTTTTCTCTGTAAAACCTGAAGATAGCAGATCATATGAGGTATCACATGTATTTCAGGGGTGGTGGGATGTTGGTAAATGACTATATGTTTTTGTAAAGTGAAAATGGCAGACAAATTTGAGAAGCTGCCCTCTGTATAAGTTAGTTTAGTTCATTTGAATGAAAATGTACTTTAAAAGAGGAAATGGAGATCAAATGGAGAACCAGAGACTTTTGCAAAAACAAAGCTACCTAATGATCTACAGGATCAAACTAGATCACAACAGCAAGAGAGACATGCTCAGTTAGAACAGGACTAAACATTCTTATGGGAATGCAAACATTCTATGTAGCGTTACAGACAATGGACTTTTTAAGTTAAATGAAAGGAAGTTTTTTGTATTTGTTAAAGTTCCACTCCAATCATCTTTGGATCTATTCATCTCTGAGTTGTGAGCAGGACTATTGGTGTGGAGCAACCCCACGCCCCCTCCCAGTTGCTGAAAGTTTACACTCTGCCACGGGCTTCCAGACCCTCACACCGCCAAACTACCATTACTGGTGCAACAAAACTGGCGAGCAATATTGGAGCGATCCAGCCATATAGTTTTGATCCAGATACCAGCTGTCAGTAGTGCATTCTGTTTGTTTAGTTTATATACCAAAAAATATTCCGCAATTTTAGAGGGATAATTATATTACCTGATGTGTGTTTTACTATACTCAACTATGTTTATAAAGATCCTCAATCACTAAACTTGAACGTCATAAATATTAAAATTTGAATTTTGTGGACCAGATCGCAGGTATCTGAGTGTTCTCGTTACAGCCATACAGCTGCCCAGCCGGGGGCTCCATGTTAACTCACCACTTACTGATGCAAATATGCATCAAACTGCTTTGGCTCTGAAATGACTTTCATTTGACATCTACTTGAAAGCAAAAACATAAATGATTTTTTTCCCGTAGCTGGAAATAAATTCAGGTGTCGAGGGGTTAACTCTTTGCTGAGCAGGACTGACATACACCCCCAGCGTAAACAGGTCATTTTTAACTGGTGTGTAAATACCTTTTGTAACCAAAGGTCATTTAGCCATCCATGTGTGTGTGTGTGTGTGTGAGGACGTGGTGGTGAAAGCCTGAAGCTGATCACCAGGACCACAGGAGCCAGAGTGAACTGTTCCAAACAGAAGACACCCACCCCAGGGGCAAAAGGCACTGTGACCATCACAGGGACCAGACAGGAGGTGAAGCATGCCAAGGTAACGCTTGCAGATCTTTGTGCCCGTAGCAAAGTCTTTTTTGTCAGATTAAAAGCAACCTGCTTGATTTGTTTCCAGGAGATGATTCTGGAAAAAGTCAGACAAGACACTCTGGTGAGGTCCAAGATCTCTCAGTCATCAGCTCTTCGGGAGAAACGTGGTGCAAGTCAAAAGCCAGACCCTGCTGCGCTGGAGTCCCCCCAGGGTTTGAACAACAACGGCCCTGTTTTCCAGACTGATAAAATCTTACCTCTTCATGGTTGTGGGGACACGCAAGAACCAGAGAAGCAGAAGGTCACAGACAGTGAGGCGGAGAGTCTCTCCACTGAGTCTCTTGATGAAATATACACTTTTGAAAGTTGGTTCACTTCCTAAAACCCTATTTCATCCCCACTGGCTTTGCTCTGGTGATTCACAGGATTTTTTCTTTTTCTAGTTCCTAGCCCAGACCTTAGCTTCCAGCCAGATGAACACCTGGAGGTTTATGTTTCTGCATCAGAGAACCCAAACCATTTCTGGATCCAGATCCTGGGGGTTCGCTCCTACCAACTGGACAAGCTGACAGAGGAGATGAACCGCTTCTACAGCAGTGCTAACCCCACAGTAGGGATGATTCCAGCTACATGAGTGTTATATTTAAAAAAGAATTAAACTATGCTCACTCTGGGCTCAGCAACGCACTTCCAATGAAAAGTTTGTGCAAAGTGCTTATATACGCGTTTCGGGCTTCAGTTGTCCTAAGCTCTCACATTAACGCGTAGCAAGTTTTTAATTCAGTTTTTTGAGCTCTACGTAAGTTAAAACAGTTGAACTTTGACCAGTCAGGGACTTGGATTTGGCAGTGACGGATGGGTAGCGTCTTTTTCAAAACACCAAAGTGCAGGAGTCTGCAACCTGTAACGCTAAGAGTCGTCTAACCAAACCCCAACAACAGCAGCAAAGTCACACTTCACTGATAATTAATTGAGTTCTAACTGTTATATTTTATTTATATACCACTTAGAATTTCTTTTAACTTGGACTGCAGCGCAAAGAAGTTCTTTTCAAAATAAAATACAGCTTGTGTCAAACAACTAGCCAGTCTATGAATTTATTAGCATTTTTCTTTAAAGCCAAAGAGCCACAATGGAGGGACAGAAGAGCTGCATGTGGCTCTGGAGTCTTCGGTTGCAGACCCCTGCCAAAATGCCTACCAGGTGAAAATTGATCACGAAGGGCAAATTAATATTTCCCGTTAACGCCCGCTGGAATTCCATGACACCAAGTCCTTCATAAATCAGAATAGAGTTGTGAAAGAAAAGCCTGGAGCAAAGTTCACCAGATTTGGACTTCTTTGACATTTAACATCAAGCTTCTTCCAACTGTATATGCTGAGCATGTTCCTAGTATTAGATAAAGACAGTCCAGTATGAACACCATATGCCAAAAGACACATGCACACGCCCACTGTCTGCATAGCATTAGACGTTTTTATACGTGCATGGCCACAACTTTTCCATTTGAGCATCTGCAAAACAAATGCCATCCTCCTGTACATTAAATGCAAATGTCCCAATGTAAATGTAAACTCTTTATTCTGAAATAGTTGAATTATTGAAAGAGTTAAATTTATGAGGACATTAAAAAGTATATATTGAAATTGTTAAAATAATAAAAGTAACGCACATCATCAGTACTTTCTCCACCTCTGATAAAATAAAATAATGTTCTATAAGGTCTTAAAATGCCATCAGTTAAATTTGTAGAATCCTGTAGGAATCCTGTGCAGAACTGTTGTCAGCGTTGGTTTGGAGTTTTAGTTCTTTGTATAAAAAGCAGTCCTGACATCCAAACACACTGTCAGTTAAAACCCTGTTGTGTGTGTGTGTGTGTGTGTGTGCGTGCGTGCGAGCAGGAGCAGAGGGTGGAGACGGTTGTGGTGGGGGACATTGTGGCAGCTCCATACCGAGACCACTCAACATGGAACAGAGCCAGGGTGCTGGGAGTCCTGGGTTCTGGACTGGTTGACCTCTACTATGTAGACTTTGGGGACAATGCAGAGCTGCCCAGAGACCGGCTGCGCCGTATGAGGTAAGAGGCTCCCCGTGAGGGCGTGCGCAGAAACAGGAACCAACAATGTGATTTTCTGTTTAAATGGTAGCCAAGCTTTGACTGATTAGCTGAATAAAAGGAAGTTTAAATGTTTGTATACTTAAACAGCATCAAGCATGTTCACAGAAACTGTCTGTTCCAACTTGCTGCTAACGTTGACCAGCCAGCTTTTGCATTCAGACTCAGAGGTGGTGTCAAGAGGAGCAGTTAAAGATCAGAGTGGCTCAGGGCAGGTTCAGTTGGTATTGTATGAGGTGAAGATCTCCTCTGACTATGAAACAAACTGTGTCCCTCTCTGCTCCTCCATGGGGAAAGGCTGAGGTTCTCTCCATCGACGTGCAGTATTTTCATGAGGAGTGTCTTCCAAACGAAGCCCCTGGCATGCTTCTGAAAAAGATGCAGCTAATTTACTAACAGCTTCTGCATTTTCTTCATTAAAATTTCAGGAGCGACTTCCTCAGCTTACCTTTCCAAGCTATTGAGTGTACCTTAGCAGGAGTGAGGCCAAAAGGTAAAGGCTTTGCTGAAATATCAATTTGATGGCAAACGTGTGTATCTGGGAGTGAAGCAACGACATGGAGATACTGTTTTTGCCTGAAGCTATAGTCTAAGTTGATTTGATTGTGGTTCCAGACTCCTTTTCATTCTGTCGGCTTGATTGGAGCTGTTCTGCTGCTTTTTCAGGAGAGGTGTGGGCAGAGGAGGCTCTGGATGTCTTTGAACAGCTGTCACACTGCGCCTCCTGGAGGCCCCTGCAGGCGAAACTCTGCAGTTATTCCCACTCTGAGGTGTCGTCCTGGCCCAGCGTTAAGCTCTATGACAACAGTGATGGACAAGTGAGACTTCTTTGCCCCCATTCCTTTTTTTCCCAGTGAGCGCATGCATTCAAAACGACTCCTAAACTTGTGCTCCACAGGCTTTGGATATCGGTGAGGAGCTGATACGTCTTGGTCATGCAGTCAGCTACCAGGAGGTGTTGAACGCGAGTGCTGAGGGGGACAATCGTGGCTCTTTGCAACAGATGTTGGTGGGTCCCTTAAACTTCCAGAGATCTTCTGGATTTAACTGCAGTGTAAAGTTGAATGAGGTGAGAGTTGGAGGACATCAGACTTGCACTGCCTTTGTGCACAAAGGCACAGTTACTTTTGTGAACAGGATTTATTGATGGATCATCCCACGGCAGGTTCCGGTTAGGTCGTTACAGCTGCATTGCATTGTTACTTACCGAGAATGTGCACTGTGTTCTTCATCATAAAGGGATGTGTCTGCTGGCACTAGCAAAAGGGACTCTGTCCAAAACTAAATTTAAAAAGAAAAAGTACAAGCAGCGTTTGAGAAAAAAGCTTACAATCAAGGCTTGTTTGAGTTGTTTGAGTTTTCAACTACAGAGCCACAAACGGTGTCAGAAACACATTTAAGAGTCAAAATAAATTATACAAATGCTCAGTGAATTCCTGTCGTACACAGAAAAGTTAAAAACAGCTGAGAAGATAATATATGTGACCAAACAAATGCAGAAACATGTCAAGGGATTTTAATTAGGGATGTCCTGATCCGATCACGTGATCGGAGCTCAGGCCTGGTCAGTGGTCAGTGGTTTCAGACTCGATTGAAATCAGATGCTGCACCCCAATTAGCGGTAGGATATTAATGTATTCCTATTATGATCTGCGTTTTATATTTCAATCATATTATTCCGGATAAATAGTCCATCAGAAGTTTGCATGTCATGAACAGATCACAACACAAAAGTATTGGATCAAGACTCTGTATCGGCAGAACTCAAAATCAAATAACTCGGAATTGGATCGGGTCCATAAAAACCTGGTTGTGACATCCCTAACATTAAGATTGGTTAAGTACTGGATGGAGCAGATAGAAATGAAGAAAACCTAATTTGCAACGAAACTTAAAACAGCAAAACAACTTACAGAAGTAGCTAAAAACTCTAAAAATTCTCCATAATTTAAAAAAAGGCAACAAATGAAAAAGCAGGCATGTAAAAGTCATTGAAAAATGTTTCAGCCTCAATTTCTTTCTTGAGTTAGACTTTGGCTGACACTGTGAGCAAGTGAAAGGTAACTGTTAATCTGTTGGTTTAATGCTATTTGGCTCAAAAGTAAACTTAACCTATTAGCTCCGGAAAAGGCACTATTTTTAAGATAAATTGAAAGCATTTTCTGTTTTTTTTAACGCCCAGAAAACTGGCATTAATTAATAAAATTTTTAGCAATGTAAAATGTAAAAAAAACATGACTAGAATGAGTATAGAGAACAGTGGTAAAAATAGCTTTAGGATCAATGTGCTACAATCAGCACAGAATTTAAAGTTTTAGTGTTTTAGGAGAAACAGAATCCCAACAGTGTTTCTGCTAACAAATATGCTTGAATACCAAACTATTCTTTCTCTCAGCGTTTAAAAAGAACCGAATCAATACAGAGCAATTTAAGATGCGATGATGGATATTCTTCAGTTGTAGGATCATGCTGTGCATACAACAGCTGATTCTTTATTGGAAACATAAAAACATGCAGGACTCTTTTTAGATTTAGATTTAGATTTTAGAAAGTCTGAATCAAAACTGTAGGATGTTGCTTGTCAGTGTACTTGGTAGAAATGAATTAACACTCTTGCCAAATTGGGATCAGCTTATAGTGAATGGAAAACCACATTGCAAATTCAAATTATTTGTCTTTTGAAAATTGGAAAACCTCTTTAAACTCAAAATTGTAAACAAGAACCGAATTTTTGAAAATAAAATTGTAAATTTGACAAAAATAATATTGTAAACTTGAAAGAAATATTGAAAATAAAAAAAAAGTGCGATTTTACAAACTGAGTAAAAATAAATATTTAAAACCAAAAGTGTTAAAAAATTTTAAAACATTACATTTTCAACTTGCTTCCTTTCACTTCTTGGTTTTCAGTTTCAATTCAGTTTTCAAGTTTTCGCTGCCGAGCTGATCCTATTTTTTCGTGGGGGCGGGGCTTTGAGCTCATTGGCTACTGGGACATTTCCCATGGGGTGCCAGACAGGACTTCTCACTATACTTTAGGAGAGCATCACCACTGTACGCCATATCACTGTTCACCTTTCATGGTCTTGCTGTTTGGTTGAATTTTTTTTCAGCGCTGCTTTGCTGTTGAGCTTGTCAATCAATCTCCTCTGTGCCGTGTTTAATGGAGACCCGGCGAGTGCAGCTTGCCAACGTTGTGGCATTCTGGTTTCTTTTGCAGTGAGCAAGCCACCAGAGAACTAAAGGCAGATTATTGCAGGAATGTCCGACCAGGAAGACTGAGACAAGTAGCTTAATAGAAAATACAAACCTTTTATTAATACAAAATAGTCTTTCTAAAAGGCCGATGTTAAAAACATACAACACAAAACAAGAACCCCAAACATCCCGTAGTGGATAACATCAGACCTGCACCAAGTCCTGCGCCACGCCCCCTGTGTGTAACCACCGTCTCTGCTCCGTGTGCGAGGAAGACTCCGGTGAGGTCCAAGAGGGAGAGGAAGCCCGAGCAGATGGGTCCCAGTCTGACCACCTCACACTGATCCAGTGAGCTGACAAACGGCGGTCACGGAACCACAACAGAAGTTCGATTTGGCCCCGAATCACAGCATCAGTGATGAGTCAGTGGCGCCAAACAACACCGGGCACCATCAAAGACAGTGGCCCCACACAAAACAGCAACGCCTACAAATAAATGTGGATTAACACAAATCACAAACAAACAAAAAGCAAATACACACATACCTGCTCCCGCAGCCTTGGAAGATGAACTACAAGAGCCGCATGAAAAAGACAGACCACCTGTGATCCGGCATACAGTTCGGGCCAAAAATGCAGCCTGCAGCGAAAACTTGAAAACTGAATTGAAACTATAAACTGAGAACTAAAAGACAACCAAAATATTTGAAAATATAAGTATTTTTTTTATTTTGTAACAGTTTTTGGTTTAAATATTAATTTTTGTTCAAGTTTTAAAATTGCAATAATTTTTCTCATTTCTGTCAAGTTTCCAATATTATTGTTTTTTTTTTTCAAATTTACAATTTCATTTTCAAATTTTCAAAAATTCCTTCAAGTTTACAATTTGTACTTTTGAGTTTAAAGATATTTTCAAACAAAAAAAAAAAATCAAACTTAAAATTTCTTTTTTTCGAATCGGGTTTTTTATTCACTTTAAGCTGATCCCAATTTGGCCCCATAGAATTGCTTCTGTTGCATTGATATTAGCAGATGTCTCTTGCATCATCGGCTGTTTAAAAGCTCTGTTATTTTCTTATCTTCTTGCAGGATGATGTTATCGGAGCCTCGTCAGAGCTCAGCATGTCTTGTATCAGTTTATCAGGTGAGTGTTGCTAAGCTTCTGAGTGAACATGTTACTATGGACCCCACTGAGTAATCAGAGGATGTTAAGGCCATAGTTATAGAGAATTCTCTTTGTTCACTTGCAGATTTCTTACTGTACTGTCAAGCATGGATGATGCACAAAGAATAGAGAAGGATTCATTTTTAGTGAATGAGTTTAGCATCCTCTGATTACTCGGGGGATATTTGCATGTTTCAAATTTTTACCCCACATTTTACCAAATAATATCATTAGAAATGGGGATTTTCCAGCTCTGTGTGCAACCTCTGCTACCAGCTGGTCTGCGCAGAACTGTTCTGATTGAGAAGTAGTGCATCCGCTGGCTGAAGTTGGAGGAGAACCTGTTCTAGAACAGAGAAAACAGTTTTATACCAGCAATTGTAGTTCTTTCTCTGTGTTCAAAACTGTTGAGGGTTCGTGGTAATCTGTCAACTTTTTGCAGTGAAATGGACAAATGGAGAGTATATGCATCGAAGATGCTGGAATTATGAACCTGGTCTTGTCTGTCCTCAGAAGCGGCCTCGTTCTCAGGAAGTGTTGATGTTCCAGATGATGAGCTGCTTTTAGACCAAAGCGACAAATAATGGTAAAAAAAATGCATCCATGTAGGTTTAACACAATTTTATTTGCATCTTCCAACATATTAACCCCACCTTTTCTGATATCCAAACAGCAACTGTGCTTTACTGTCAGTCCAGACTGAATGAAGGGGTTTCCTGTCTGTCTGTCTGAACCCTCACGTGGAACTGTACCTCGCTGATGAATGCCCACAGTTCTTCCAGCCGCCTTCATGTTTAAGTCATGTGTTTTTTCTCTTTCCTGTTGAAAATGCAAAACATACGTTTGTTGTTACAAAGAGTTATGTTTCAGAGAAGAATAAAGTATCAGGTTTTTCTCATTATTTAAAGAAACTTGTAAGTTATAACAGCAAAAATGCAAATGTTTTTCCTGTGTGTGTTTTTCTTTTTTTAGTTGAAAAGAGTTTCAAGCTGTTATTTTTGTGATGACATATATATATATATATATATTATGACAAGTATAATATTTATGAATGTGGTCCTCAGATTGTCATCAATATGAAAAAAAGTAATGTTTACTGAGCAGTTTGCCAGGAAGACAAATATTTCCATCAAGTGTAAAAAGAAGCGTGTACATGTAAATAAATAGTTTCTTTAATTTCCTGTGTTGTTAGTATCCGTGTCGTGTATGCGCAAACGTGGGCGTCAGATAAAGAAGCTGCAGCAGTTCTCTTCTGCAGAGTTGTTTCTGTTTTTGTTTCTCTGGCAATCGATGACCTCCATTTAGGACGGACCAATCGCGTGAAACTAGGTTACGCTCGCACATGCGCACAAGCGGGTTAGTAATTTTGTTGATATCCTGCTTGGTAGTAGTCAATTGTACTTTAGTATTTGCAGCCAGAATTTATCCCCAGCCTGGGGCTTTTATTAGTGTCGGGTAACAGAGAGAGCTAAAGACTTCAGGTTTATGACGGGCTGATGGAAGACACTCGGGATTTGGTGAGTGAAATATGTTTGTGTCGCGATGTTCCGACTGCTAGAGCTGCTGTTCCTCCTTTGTTGTTATCTATTTATGGTAGCTAGCTAGGGTTCATTCAGCTTTAACATTAAGAAAGCTGGTTAAAGGAGATACAAGAACAAAGTGTTGGAAAGATGGAGACCACACGTTTGGTTTATTTTAAGTCAGATTGCGCGTGTGTGTTGCGCGTGTTATCTGAAAAATGTCAAAGGCTTTTGTAGAGATCCGGATAAACGGGTTCCGCTAGCCTGCTAATGCTAGCTAGCATTCGGAGCTATTTCTCCCACGGCCGCTCCTCAAATCCGCCACTTTTGTTGTTGTTTTATTTTGTCTTTTTGCTCAGGTTCATTTAGAGTACATCTCCATGCGGGTAGAGTGGTTTTCTGTAGTCTAAAATGTCTGTTTTTCTTGCAAAACTTGTTAGCACAGGTAGCTCTTTTTTAATTGGAGCTGACCTGATATATGGAGGTAAGGAGTCTTTGACAGCACCAAACACTGCTCGATGTTCAGAATCATGATGCTATGATCCGCTTACACGTTTTTCAGTGCTGTAAATATTTTAAATGCATTTTTACGGTCCCTGTGTACAGATTTCACATTAGCTGATTGGGGGGGGAAGTCTGTCAGCTACCTGTAGCGCCTTAATTTGGTTTGAAATGCATTTTAATACACACCTGAGTTGATTAAATCAAGTTCCATATCCCTCCGCAAGCCTGTTTGTAAATTTAAAAATTAAAATCATTTAAAGAGAAAAACGATTTTCTTTTCGGAGCTTTAACTTGTTTTATGAAATTGTCAAATATACCTTAATTTGGGGTCAAATCCACCTGAGACGAGCTTTTTCTTGCTACTTGAAGCTGAAAATCTTCATGTATGGAAGAACCAAGACCACTTAAATACAAACTAAATTAAGCTCAAGGTTTTTTCCCTCATAGCTCTTGTTTCTGGGCCTGTGTGTGAAGCCCAGTACCACAACAAAACTAACAGAAGTCCATCGAAAAACTCTGAAAAGTTGAAGACCAAACAGCATTTAATGCTTTTGTTTTAGTTCTATAATGACTGTTTGTTATATATAAACAGTGTTGGGTATCAGGATAAAAATAATAATAGTAATAAATGTTTTGAATAAATTGGAACCCCAGTATGATGTTAATATAATCCTCAGCATTCATTTCTCATAGTATGATGAATGGTAATCCAGTCTTGACTGAATACTATTCTGATCATGGCGGTAAATGTTTTTTTTTTTTTTTTATTTCCTTGCTAGAGCACTCTTGCTTTAACCTGAACTGAGCTGTAAGCCTATCTGGGGTTTATGTTAATCAATATTTACTTAACAAAATGTTGAAGTCTGTTCAGATTATTAAAAAAAAAAAAAGATAGTAAATTATATTTGACTGGATTTTTTTATAGTGAATTTAATGCCATCAGGTTTCTGTATACACACACGTATGTCTGTCTTATTGTTTGAGTTGCTGGTTGTTACTGAGGCTTAAGTCAAGAGACAAGAAACATTTTCCTTTTGTGAAGGCTGAACGCACCCCACGTTCAGAGAGGAAGCGAAGAGACTCGTTCGGGATGTTTGATGGCTATGACAGTTGCAGCGAGGACTCCACCAGCACCTCCAGCTCAGAGGACAGCGAGGATGAGGTGGTACCCTCCATACCTGCCAGCCTGCCCATCATCAAGAACAATGGGCAGGTTTATACTTACCCTGATGGCAAAGCTGGAATGGGTTAGTACCGCGTAACCTTTCATGCAATGTTATAGAAGTCATAAACGTAACCTTTTGACCAACAGTGTGGAAAAACTTTTACGTTTTTATTCCTCTGATATTGATCTCTGCCCTTCACAGCTACATGTGAAATGTGTGGAATGATTGGGGTGCGAGATGCTTTTTATTCCAAAACCAAGCGCTTCTGCAGCGTGTCTTGTTCCAGGAGTTACTCCTCAAATTCTAAAAAAGCTAGCATTCTGGCAAGACTCCAGGTGAATATATTAAACATTGTTACACTAATGGATAAAAGCCTGGTGTGTCATTACATCAATCTTTATCTTTTACAAGGGTAAGCCTCCAACTAAAAAGGCTAAAGTCTTGCAGAAACAGCCGCTAATGGCAAAGCTGGCAGCTTATGCTCAGTACCAAGCAAGTCAACAGAACCAAGCCAAGTCTAAAGCCGGTAGGTGGTCAAAAATCCATCCTTGGAGGCAATGCAAATATTCAGTAATGATGCAGTTTTCTTTACTGTTGTTCTGTTCAGTTGTCACTGCAGAGAGTTTTGACTGGGGGAAGTATATCTGCAGCAACAATGTAGTTGGAGCTCCTGTCAGCTGTTTTAAGCATGTAAGTAGAGGTTAGCTGACATGGATCTGGATTTTGTGTTCTGGATGCTGAAACTTTTTTTGCCCCAGGCTCCTATGGGAACATCCTGGGGAGACATAGAAGAGGGGGTGAGGATCGAAGTGCCCAACTCTGACATCAGCCTTCCAACCAAAGTTTACTGGATAGCAGAAATTGTGAAGCTTGCAGGTAGGACTACCACTAAAAGGACACGTTAATGCTTGCATTTTCTATTTTAAACATATTACTAAAAGTTACTGTTGTGGCCACAGAAGTTCATGTTTTCTGAGGATTACATGATAATAATAGTTTGCCCAAACAACCGTTTCATCTACGTGAAAATTCTTCTCTATCCTGATTGTGGACATCCGTCCATCAGTGATCATTTGTGTGCTTTAAAGTGACCAAAGCAAATATTGCCTGTAATTATCTGACTTTTTGATTTTTTAAAATAAAAATTATATAAACATTATATCTTGAAGTTGACAACGAATAGCACATCTGCAGACCTCATGTCTCAGAATCGGACTTTGTGAGCAGAGCAAGTTAGGGTCACTGTCTGGTGGCATCCAGTTGCTGTTATTAGCTTTAGCAGCTCAACTAGCATTTCTGTCTTCGATGGATTCCCTTTCACCAGGTCTGGAGGATTTCAGTCTTTTAGGACTGCTTAGTTTGTTTGATGCCCAAATCATTCATTAAAATCAAATAACTTACCTCAAAACAAAAATTGTCTGTCACAATTTTTGCTATTTGTTCGACTTAGAAAGCTGAGTTCGGTCTGTAAAGTTCATCATAGAAACACTTCAACTGTGAGAGACAGAATGTAAAAAAAAAAAAGTCCAGAAAATCAATTTTTTTGTATAATGATAAATTCTGTCCTTCACAGATCTGTTACTTCATTCAGAAGCTCTTCTATTTTCTACTGGTTATCTGTATTAATGACACCTGTTTAAACTGTTATTTAACTGTTATTCTTGGAAATATTGCTTTGTAATTTTAATGAAATTCCATCAACCACCATTTTTTTTCAACAGATTTTTGAGTTTTATGCCAAAAAAGGCCAGAATCTGTTCTTAATTTTAAAATTTAGTCCTCTTTGAGCACAGCATTAATTCTTCAGTTTGATATCTGGGCAGTAAAAGGCTGAAGAGAAGTTTGTGGATGAAATATAACTTGTCTGTGGAAAGTTGTAAACTATAAATGCAGGAAGACTGAACCAAAAAAATTTCTGAAACAGTCCATCTTTGAATCAAGCTGTATCCAGAAAGATTTCATAAATGTATTGACGTTGTTGCACATTAGGGAAAGGTATTTTTTGCAAGCCTTGAATTGAAATTTCCGCTTGAACCACTGAGCTTAAGAAAAAGAAGATCGCCTCTTATTGTGGCTCATTTGTTGAACTGCAGTTTGTAAAGTCAGAAGTTTTTGTCTTTCTGCAGGATTCAAGGCTCTCCTGCGTTATGAGGGCTTTGACAACGACACAAGTAAAGACTTCTGGTGTAATCTCTGCATCCCAGAGGTTCACCCGGTGGGCTGGTGTGCTTCAAACGGCAAACCTCTTGTACCTCCAAAAAGTGAGTCTCCATTGCAGACTGCGGCTTCTGTGCTGTCCTGGATATTGAGGCTCATTGTTGCTGTTGTGTGGTTTTCAGGCATACAACACAAGTACTCAAACTGGATTGTCTTTCTTGTGAAGCGCCTCACTGGGGCAAAAACCTTGCCCACTGACTTTAATACCAAGGTAAGTGGTGCGGAGAGTTAGCAGTGGAAAGTTTGTCCTTGTGATTAGATTGCAGTGGAACAGAGTTGGAGGTTCGTAGAACAAGCTAGTTTGAGGACATTTGACTTTTTTTTTTTTTTTTTTTTAAACAACTGGTTTTAAAAGTTTATTTTTTTTATAGCTGTTTAAGAGCCGTGTTAAACAATCATGGATATTTGCTGTCCAAAACCTTTAACTTTAGTAAAAGCTGTCCTGCATTTGTACACAGGCATCAAACTAAATTCAACAGAAAATCAGGTCAAAAACTGTTAAAGAATATTTACTGAAAGAACATTGAATGATATAAGATGAATGCAGCATCACTCCCTTTCATAATGCTCATCGAGACGCCGATTAAGCAGCTGCAGAGGGACCTGCTGCACCCCTGTTCTCACACAGAACAGGTATCAGATCAGGAAAAGGTGTTTTTTTTTTTTGCTGTAGTAATGATATAAATAGTTTGACACTTAGCTGAAGGTGACAGACCTGTTAGAAAGTTCTTACCTTAACTGCTACCTTTCACTCATCACTGTCCTGTCTGAAGGTACACGAGAACATGCAGTTTCCCTTTAAGAAGCTGATGCGAGTGGAGGTGGTGGATAAGAACTACTTGTGCCGGACGCGGGTGGCGCTGGTGGAGCAGGTGATCGGAGGTCGCCTCAGGCTGGTCTACGAGGAGAGCCAGGACAGCTCAGATGACTTCTGGTGCCACATGTACAGCCCCCTCATACATAATATAGGCTGGTCCAGAAGCATTGGTCACCGCTTCAAACGCTCAGGTTGGTTAAGAGACGTTTCCCATAATGCTCAGCAAACAGTTGCATGTATCTGCAAAAATATATACGGGCCTTTCGGGCTTCTGTATTCAAACTTTGGCTTTCACGCGTTGCTGCGGAAGTTTCTATGACTGGTTTGTGGGCTCTATATACAATGAACAGCCAATGAACATGTGTTGAAAGTTAAACCAGTTGAACATTGACCAATCGGGCACTCAGATTTAGTAATGATGTATGGATGGCATCCTGGAAGTACCAACTGTTTTGAAAATTGATAATTGCAGTTTGTGCCCCGCCAGAATGATGACAACAACTCAGATATCAGAATAGAGCTGTGAAAGAAAAAGATTCACGAGATTTGCACCACTTCAACATTTCGCACCAAGCCTCATCCAACTGTATGTGACAGAAACGTCCTAGTATACAGTAGAAAAAGAAGAGGAAGCCCCTTCCTGCTTGTACAGTGTGAACACCATGGGCTAAACTTGCTTTCAAGAACACGTCTTTAGCACATTCTTGTCACAACACGTGTCACATGCTGAGTGTGAACGTTACAAGACACTTCTTCTCTAAATTGTGGTTTCAAAGTGTAATCGCTACCATCTGTTTTGTTTAAGGTTTTACAGGAGAAAAGGATATTTGATCAGATCAAAGCTGATGCATCATTTAGGTTGATTGTTATTAATGTTTTTCTGATTTGACTTTTGGTTACACTTCCACAAGCACAACCTCTAGGTCTTCTAATGTTACACAGCTTCAATTTATCCTTGTGTTTTCAGACTTTACAAAGAGGGCTGAGGGTCAAGTAGATGCTCCTGAACAGCTCTTCCAGAAGGTAATTCAATATGTTTATTTTACTTTATAAACCTTTTTTACAGGAAAAAAAATGGGAAAACAGATTGCAGATAGAACAATCAAAAACTGTGGATTACAGTCAGAATTTTCTGGTTTTGGCCATGTCTTTATGCTTGACTCTTCCAAGGAAGTTCCTCACCTGATCTGACCTTATTCAGTCAAGCTGCTGTAAGTCCACCAAGTGCTGAGCTCCTGGTTTATCAAAAAAAAAAAGACAAATTATATTTTCTGGTTTTCTTGCAGAGATTCAAAATCCTGATATAGACTTTTATCTTTTTTTGTCTTTCTCTGTCATGTTTTAAACCAGTAAATTACTAAAAGAATAAACAACTACAGTTTCAAACATCAATAGTCGTGTTTCCATTACCTCTGAAATTGCGCAAATTGGATTTGCGATACTAAATGCGCTTAATTGAAACACCACAATTTTGAAAAAACGCGCATTTATTGAAAAAAAGTTTTTGCGCCTGGAGGAGCTGATTTCTGGGGCGTATCAAGATGGACAAATTTCACTAAACTGCAATGGAAACACTTTTTTCAAATTAAATGCGCTTTTTGGAATGAAGTGGCTGCACTGAGCGCTGCACTGAGCGCTGCACAGCAGGCGCTACGAGGACTCCCGCAGCGTCACAGCCTATTAAAAGTTGCGTGTCAAACAGAATTGTTGGAGTCACAGTTCCTCTGTTAAATTACCAACAAAGATTTCATCCAAATCGCCGCTCCCACCCAGGAGGAGTGGTTCCGCTTGCAGCTCCATGGCCTGCTCAGAAGTCTTCTTTGACAGATGATGATGAGCCCTGGAGCCGTGACAGAAATCTGAATGTATCTGATGTTATCAAACAGAAAAAAACTGTCCAACTGCTTTCTTATTTGAATTTTTGAATTCCGCTGAACAGACTTATCTCATGCATCTGTTTACATTTATATACATTATCAATGACCTAGCTACGCTGCACTCGGTTCCCTGAAGCTGTGACATCACCCAAATGCTCCCTTTCTGTGAATTAACTTAAAACAATACTGGTTCTCATCCATCCATGTGGTTCTGAATGACTTATCGCGTGAGTTTCTTTGTGTTTATTCGCATAATAATGATTTAATGGAAACTGTGTCATTGCGAAATTGTGTGGGTTTTTTTTTTTTTTTTTTTTTTTCATTTCGAGAATGTCAATAAAGTTTTGTGCATCTTTGTAGTGAAAATGCAGCAAATGAAACACTCATCAAAGACTAGAAGTAAAAGAAGCATTCTTTTCCTACTGAACAAATGACATGCATCTTTTGCTCAGTTGTGGCCATGATTAAAAATGAGGCGGAGCATTTCATGCCATGCAGCCCTGTGGGAAGCTTCTGGCTGCAGGGTTTCCAACACAATCCCCTCACTAGACTGCAGGATAGAAGTCCTTTTACTCTGAATGAATCAAGTTTTCCAACTTCAGTCACGAAAGATGTTGAAATCTTTTTCAAATTTCAGGTGAAAGATGTGGACCAGACTGGGGACTGGTTCAAAGACGGGATGAAGTTAGAAGCCATCGATCCCCTAAACCTCTCAGCAATATGTGTAGCTACTGTAAAAAAGGTTTGAGACAATCTTCATGTTTGGTTGATGGCAACTGGTTTTCCTGTTTCCAAGGACTCCAGACTAACCAGCAACCTTTTATTTTTTCTGTGTAGGTTCTAGCAGACGGGTACCTCATGATCGGGATTGATGGCTCGGAGGCTGTGGATGGATCGGACTGGTTCTGTTACCATGGCACCTCCCCCTCCATCTTCCCTGTTGGCTTCTGTGAAATCAACAGCATTGAACTCACTCCTCCCAGAGGTAGCAGAGTCTCGGCTGTGTCAGAACCTCATTGGACTCCAGACGCTTGACCTCATTCTGATGATTGAATTTGCTTCACAGGGTACACTAAACTGCCATTTAAATGGTTTGACTACCTCAGAGAAACAAGCTCAGTGGCTGCTCCTGTCAGGCTCTTTAACAAGGTAAGCTTTAAAAATGCTGTGATTTAATTCAGACAATAAATCAGCCTTCATTCATGCAGAAATTTCTATACAGTGGTGTTTGTAACTCAAAGTGGGGTGGGCCCTGAACCCACATATACTTGCAGGAATTAAAATTTAAATTGGACGTATTAGAAGTAAAAATAAAAAGAAAATTGTTAAATTGAACAATTATAAACCAAGATGATCATTTCTTTTGGAATTTTGTGGATTTAAATCAATGTTTGCTGACTGTTTTGGTTTAAACTGATCTTGCACCAGCATTTCTAATGAGATACTAAAGAGTTTGGAATATTTTGACCCAAAATAAAGTCGAAAGTTCTTGCAAAATGTTTACAGATTAATTAAATTTTACCTAAGACTTCTCTGGTTGGGATTGAAATATTCCCAATTTTCTGGAGGGACTTCATAGAAGTTAATAAAACAATCCATCCTCACAAACTCAAAACAATGTGGTGGTAGATCTGATCTTTCAAATCCCCAGCATGTGGAAACAGTTGCTGCAGTGAAGTGAAACCAGAATGAATGCTGGGCCATCCTGGACCTGAGGTCATCCAGGTCATTGCTGTTGTACGATTTTTTTTCACCAATGGTTTTTGAAAAGTTATTTTCTTTATCAAACACTAAGAAAAAAACGTTTTTAGGATTTACTTTTTAAAGCTTGGTGAGATTTGAATCTGAAGCGTTCTTCATTTAAAATGTGTCTGTTGATCTTGATCAGCATCAGTCAGCATTGATCAACATATTGGGATCATTTCTTTGTGATTCCTGCAGTACAGAGAGCAGCAGAGGGACGGTCACAGTGGACTAACACCAGGGAGTGAAATGACAAAGAACCTAGCATTACCATCATTGACTTAAAAGAAGCTTTTTGTTTGTTTTTAGTTTGCTTAAACAAGAAGTTTTCCATTTTTCTTTCTTTCATTTTCTAAACCGTTTTGTCCCTTTCGGGGTCACGGGGCTGCTGGAGCCTAACCCGGCACTCATGGGTGAAGACAGAGGAAACCCCTGGACAGGTCGCCAGTCTGTTGCAGGGGCCACAGTCACACACACATGCACACTTAGGGACTATTTTAGAGTGACCAAATAACCAATGTAGCATGTCTTTGGACGGTGGGAGGAAGCCAGAGTCCCCAGAGAAAACCCACGCATGCACGAGGAGATAAAGTAACATGCAGCGTCCACACAGAAAGGTCCTCCATGGGTGACACTGTTTCACGACCCCAGTCAGGACTTGAATGGGGGCCTTCTTGCTGTGAGGCAAGTGTGCTAACCACTGCTTCACCGTGCAGCCCTTTCCTTTTTTTTATCCTCCATTTTTGTGATTAAGTAAGCCATAAACTGAGTGGAATTAAAGGAGTGAGGATTCTACAAGTCTTTGAAGTATGGATTCCCTCTTTTTGAAGTGTGCCGTCTCTCTCTCCATGCTTCACTTTCAGGAAGTTCCTAATCACGGCTTCCGACAAGGCATGAAGCTGGAAGCTGTCGATTTAATGGAGCCACGGCTGGTGTGTGTTGCCACAGTGACCAGGATTGTGCACCGGCTACTGCGGATCCACTTTGACGGCTGGGAAGACGAGTATGATCAGTGGGTGGATTGTGAATCCCCTGACCTGTACCCGGTGGGCTGGTGTCAGCTGACGGGCTACCAGCTCCAACCCCCAGCCTCTCAGAGTAAGCCTGCTTTTTCTTTTACGTCTGACTTTGTTCCTGCTAAAAATTCAACAGTTTTTTTTTTTTAAATCTATCTTCTGAAAACACTGAGGACATCCTCAGACTCTGACAATAACATTGAACAGATAAATCAACATTAGTTATTGAGACTTTCTTTTCTGCAGATATGTTCAGTTCCTTTACGTGTGTTTTTATTATTTTCCCAAGAGCCTTTTTTGACTGTAACACATTCAGACACTTGGTAGCTGCTACATGGTCTCATCACTGTAAAGGTCTTCTTACACATTTAAGAGTCAGTTTCGACACTGTGAGGATGACTCCTCTGACATGATACTCACATAAAGCTGTTGTTTGTAACATCTACGGTAAAGGAGCCGCTGCTGTGGATTCATCCGTTAGTAAACGTGTATCATCAGATGACAATCCCACAATCCCACAATGCCAGAAACAAGTGTAGGTGGAAGATTTTGACTAAAGATCACTAATGTCTACAAAGTTCTGGTGAAGGAATTCTATGAGGTAAAATGGCTGTCAAAAAGAAATGTATTCATAAATACAAAGTTGTGCACAAATGTATATTTTGTGCACAACTTTGCAGAAAAAAATATGAATACAACCTTTAGTTTTACGTTTCACATGTCTGTTTTGAGTACGGTTTGTCTTTGTTTTGAATACGACTTTTCTTTGTCTTGAATAAGAGTTAAATCGCTGTCAAAAATACGTCAATAAGTCGTAGGAGGAAAAAAAAGGAGAAAATTGAAGACGTTTAAGTGATGTGATAGTAAATGATGAAGCTGCTGTCACTCAGCTCCTTCGCTTTGCTCCAGTCCATTTTCTGAACTTTTTCCAGAGCTTGTCCTGTCTTTGTGTTTCAGACAACAGAGAGATGTCCCACTCTCTGCCCAAGCAGAAGAAAAAGGCCCAACAGTACAAAGGCCAAAAGAAAAGTGAGTACGATCGTCTGCAGATGTTTTCTTTCCTCGCTCTTCTCTGGACCATTTCCTCTTCCTGCTTCTCACTTGGCTACCCTGGTGGTGGAAACGGGGATCGTATTTTGGGGTTTGTTCATTGATGGAGGAGCATTTTAATTCCACATTAGTGTCACGCACTTAGGTGTGTGAGAGTTGTTCTCTGCATTTGACCCATCCCCTGGGGGAGCAGTGAGCTGCAGACATTGCACACTATTTGGTGGCTTAAGCCCCCAATGTAACCCCTAAATGCTGTGTCAAGCAGGGAGGCACTGGGTACCATTTTTAGAGTCTTAGGTATTACTCGACCTGAATTTAAACTCGCAACTTTCCAGTCTCAGGGCGGACACTATACCACAATTCCACTGAGCTGGTCTTTTTTTGGTCTGGCTAATAATAGTATAAAGCATGTGCTGCTTTTAGATGATATGAAATATCTCCATCTTGTGTTTCTTCTCAATTTTTGCGGCCTCATGAAAAAATGAAGTGAAATGAAAGTCTTCATAAGTTTCTCTGGTTTTGGGTGGCCTGACTTTGATTTTCTTTTTCTTGTTGCTTCTCAGAGCAGATCAAGTGTTGCTTTATCAATGGCAGATTATCCCCACAGTAAACATGACTGTTTGCTTTGCACAATTATGTTCCCTTGAAAATATTCTATCGTTTTATCAGTTTTCTGTGATATGCTTCTGACTCATGAGCTAGATCATCCTTTAAAAGATCTTGATAACTATTTCTTTGGTCGAGCATTTTCTGGGAGTCTGCTTAGTGCACCGTGTGCTGTCTGTCAAAAAATCATGAGTCTGTCCCCAACCCTACATTGATGGGAAGACCAATAGAGACAATAATCTGAAATTGTTGATTTATGGGTGGCTGCAGCAATTTAATATATTTTTTAAATTATTTTTAGAATTGGAAAGAGATATTATGTTTATTGCCAAATGTCATTTACATTTCTGCTAATTGGAGACAATTTGTGTACAAGCACACAGCCTTTTGTGTAAAGAATTTTCACACAAAATTATTTTCACTTGTGTTATTATATTTGTTCATACATCATTTAATTAGTGCTGTCATGTCATTCATTTTTGTGAAAAATCCTCATTTTGTGGTATTTTAATTTACATTTGTGACATTGTGGCACAGTAAAAAATCTAAATCACCTGTTTGGTGAATGTGATCATTTTAAAGACTGGTATGAGCAGAGCAGAGGAGAGGGAGAGAAGAGAATATAACGAGAAGATAAGACACGAGGAGGGGAAACGATACGCGAAACTATTTACTCTTTGAAATGTTTTTGTTGTTGTTGAGACCAAAAAAAAACAAGCAGGAAGAGGGGAACCTTCCCTTTTTTTTTAGGCTTGTCATGTTTAGAAGAGCGGGAGAAGCCATTCAATGTAGAAGATGTAGCTGTTACCATGACAACGCATAGCCCCATTTGTAAAAAACTTTTGAACCTAAAACTTTAACAAAATGAATGTAATAATATTTTTTTGTTTTTTTCGTAATTCACCATGGTATGAACTAGGGGTCAGCAATGTCCATAACGTTAGGTGCCAATTTGAAATTTTCTCCTTAACAACGGTGCCATCACCAACTATAATGCGAACACTGAGGCACCCGCCTTTGACTGCCACCCAAACCACATTTCACCGTCCCCTTCTGAGCTCTACTGCAGGCAGTGGGCCCACTGGACAGTGATCCCACGTCGTTTCTTGGGACTGGACCTGACCGGGGCCCGTGGGAAGAGCCCCAATCACCAGGCACTTGCCTGCATCCATCAATGCACTTGGTGTAAGGACACTCTCGGCAGAAGATCAGTGATCGACTTTGTCGTTTTAGGCGACCTTTGGCCGTGTGTCTTAGACACTCAGGTAAAGAGAGGGACAGAGCTGTCCACTGATCACTACCTGGTAGTGAATTGGATTCGCTGGTGGGAAAGGATGCCAAAAAGGCTTGGCAGAGCTAAACTTACTGTGAGGCTCTGGTGGGAACGTCTGGCTGAGCTCTCCATCAGGGAAGTCTTTAACTCCCACATCCAGGAAAGCTTCAAACAGGTACCGAGGCAGGCTGGTGACATTGAGTCGGAGTGGACCGTGTTCTCCACCTCCATTATCTCTGTTGCTGTTCAGAGCTGTCTCTGGTGCCTGTTGTGGCGGTAATACCTGAACCCAGTGGTGGACACTGGAAGTAAGGGATGCCGTCAAGCTGAAGGAGGAGTCCTATCAGGTCTGGCTGGCTTGTGGGACTCCAGAGATAGCTGACAGGTACCCGTAGTATAAGCAAGCTGCAGCTCAGGCTGTTGTGAAGGCAAAAACTTGGTTCTGGGGTTTGGAGAGAGCATGGAGAAGGACTATCAGTTGGCCTTGAAGAGGTTCTAGCAAACCGTCCGGTGCCTCAGTAGGGGCAGTCAGGAACTCTACCACTGGACTGGCAGACAGAGGTGGTGGTTCCCCTTTTCAAAGGGGGACCGGAGGGTGTGTTCCAACTACCGGGGAATCACACTCCTCAGCCTCCCTGGGAAAGTCTATGCCAGGGTACTGGAGAGGAGATTCCAGACAATAGTCGAACCTCAGATCCAGGAACAACAGTGCGGTTTCCGTCCTGTCATGGAACTGTGGACCAGCTCTACACCCTCTTTGGAGTGCTGGAGGGTTTGTGAGAGTTCACTCATTGTGTCCAAATGGGTTCTGTGGATTTGGACAAGTGTCCTGTGGAGGGTGTTCTGGAAGTATGGGGTCCAGGGAGCCTTACTCAGGGCTGCCCTTTATCACTGGTTCTGTTCATAGTCTTTATGGACAGAATTTCTAGGTGCAGCCAGGGGCCAGAGGGGGGTCTGGTTTGGGGACCACAGGATTTCCTCTCTGCTCTTTGCAGATGATGTTGTCCTCTTGGCTTCATCCAACCAGGATCTCAAGCATGCACTGGGGTGGTTTGCAGCCGAGTGTGAAGCGGTTGGGATGAGGGGTCTAACGCCATGGTTCTCGACCAGAGAAAGGTGGTTTGTCCTCTCTGGGTGGGTGGAGTGTTCCTCCCCCAGGTGGAGGAGTTTAAGTATCTTGGGGTGTTGTTCACGAGTAAGGGAAGATTGGAGCGTGAGATCGACAGGCGCGGCGTCCACCGTCATGCGATGCTGTACTGGTCTGTTGTGGTGAAGAGAGAACTGAGCCGGAAAGCAAAGCTCTCAATTTACTGGTCAATCTTTGCTCCAATACTCACCTATGGTCATGACTGAAAGAACAAGGATACAAGCGGCTGAAATGAGCTTCCTCTGTAGGGTGGTTGGACGCTCCCTTAGAGATCGAGTGTGAAGCTCGGTCACCCGGGAGAAACTTGGAGTAGAGCCACTGCTCCTCCACATTGAGAGGAGCCAGTTGAGGTGGCTCGGGCATCTGGTTCAGATGCCTCCTGGACGCCTCACTAGGGAGGTGTTCCGGGCATTTCCCACTAAGCGGAGGCCCTGGGAAAGACCCAGGACACGCTGGAGAGACTATGTCTCTTCACCTGGCTTGGGAACATCTTGGGGATCCCCAGAGGAGGAGAGGAGAGAGGGAAGTGTTGGCATCTTTGCTTAGACTCCTTACGACCCGGTCCCAGATGAGCGGAAGAAGATGGATGGAAGGCAGTCATCCGTTTTTTAATTTTTAAAGTGATTTAATGATGACAATGATTATTAAAATATTAAAATGAAAAATCTAAATTTTTCCTGAATAGAAATATACTGTAATGGTGCCTACATACCGAACTCAATTTGCGCAGCCAGAGGCGGCCAGTTTCAATGTAAAGTCAATGGTTTAGATGCAAATTGAGGTTCTGTGGCACAAATTGAGCAACCGCTGCAGCTGGCCAGAGTTTAAAATCAATAAACAAAATAAATCACTATGGTAAAGGGACACAAATACGTCCCTTTACCACGGCGACCATAAGTGCCTTCCTTCAGCCATATTTGTTATATGAGGACAGGAAAAACGGCGGCCTGGACACGCCTTTCCTTCAGGGTCATCAGCAGACGGGGTTGGTAAAAATGTGTTCTCATTCTTTCAGGTGTGCTGTTCGTAACCTGCCCGCATCCACATGTTGCCATGGCAATGAGACCAGCTTGGCGGCACTCCTTTTTACAATGTACCTGAATAACGAAAGGCTCATGTGTGCTGCTGTTGTCTTCCTGCAGAGACTCTCCTGCGAATGAAGGAAGAGACTGCAGAGGTAGACGAGTTCACCTTCTCACAGGGCACCTCAGACCAAGAGAGCAACGGCTCAGGCAGCTACTGCATCAAACAAGAGCCCTGAGGTCCAAGGGACATGGAGGATGAGGAGGAGCCAATCCAGAAGAAGCTCACTGGAAAACCTAATCATGGATCAGGAAGGTGCCTCCAGGTGCCCCCACAGACCACAGCCAGGCCACATGCAGCCTGTTGGCACAGACGTTCTGGCGGAGAGGAGCCTGGTGTCTCTGAAAAACACTGGAAGGAGCTCCCTTTCCCAAGTCTCCTTGCTTTGACGATGGAGATGCTGACGAGCTCCAAGATTTGGGCTCTTGTTGGGCATTTCTCTCTAAGCCTTCCTGAGCTTCATTCTTTGTTCCACATAAGATACAAATAAAGGTGGGAAGAGAGTTCAGCCCATCCTCCCTCTGTCCTGGTGTGGTCCACACACAGAGACCCTAGAAACTGTGAGAAGCATTTTTTGAGCCAGTTCTCTGTTGTTTTTTCTTCGTTTATTGCTTTCAGGTTTTGTTGAGAACAGTCGGCCTCTAAATGAGCTGAGGAGGGAACAGATGCTGGCCAAGAGGAGCCAGACGGTGTATATTTGATTCTTTCCTTTAGAACAAAAATGCCAGGTGGACTTTGTTTATAGTACTTGAAGTTTCTATTTTATTTTGTAAGAGTTCTGGGGTTGTTCTGTCTTAAAGCTTTTTTCTGTTGCTTTTCGGTTTTGGTGGCTGTGTGGGAAACGTCATGTGCTTTGTTCCATAGAGTGGTGATACTGACAGAGTGTAAACAGACTGAGGCTGGGGTTAGTGCAGTGCTGCCTTACTTTCATTTCCACAGCTGCATCCGTTCTTCATGCTGGATAAATTGAACAAAATGCTTTGTTGTTGCGAAACAGAAATCTTTGTTTTGGACTTACATTTTTTTGGCTAAATTTATGCAGCAACGAGCCCAAATCTGAAGGTTTTCAATCAGATCAGTTCTTCCTGCTTCTCTACTACAGCGCCATGTGATTCTCTAAGTCAACTTGGATTGGTCCAAAGGGATGCATCTATTTTCAGGTTTGAATATTCACAGAAAAACACAGTACTTCTGTGTTTTGATAAGCTTGACTTCTCCAAGTCACAGTTAAAACAACGGCTGAAAACAAAGGCTTCCAGACGGACAGTTGCTGGTGCTGACCTTTTCATTTCTGCCTTGGTTTTGGACCTTGGCTGGGACAGCCACCAGTTACACGTTTTGGGAAGGTCTGAGCTTAAAAACCTCAGATATGACCTAAAAAGAGAACCGCCACACACTACACAGGATCTGAAGGGTACCCAGCATCCCTCCATCCACGTGTGTTGCATTTCCAGCTGCGTCGTTGCTGGAAATCTGAAATTCATTTAAAAAGAGCGCCGGGCTTCAGTGGCAGAACCATCAGCTAAAACACTCCAGAATTCATCAATTCAGATGTTTGTAGCAAACGTCTTCCTGATCCAGCTGTAGAAATGAAAAGTATCTGGTTTGAAGAGCAGCAGGTGAACCGGCATGAGGAGCTCCTCCGTCTCTGCAGAGGAGTGCAGGATCTGCAGTTCTGTCTGAGTCTGAGCTCTGGACCACGTCTTCTATATTTATATGCAGAAAAGGACAGGCTCTTTTCTTTGAGCGTTTTTTAAATTACATTCAGATGAAGAGAGAAAAAAAAAGCTATTGTCATTTTATGAAATGTAATAAGACCTCAGTCATAAAAAAGAGAATTCAATTTAGAGAAATCAGTTTTTGGAATATAATGAAACACTGTATATGTGGCCGGCAGTCAGCTTTTGTAGCATTGAACTTTTTTTTGTTTTGGGGGATGAAACTGGACTGCTGTCGTGTTCGGAGACGCCACTTCTGTCAGAACTGAGAGATTTCATATCCATGCTATGATGTTTAGTCTTATTTGGGTTATATGCAAAATGTTTTTGTGCTTGTGTCGTCCTCATGTCAGAGCCATATGTATGCAAAGTTTGGAAAGACTCAGCTGAGCTGCAGGGCCACCCTGTCCACCTCTACGCAAGCAATGCACTGCTTTTCCTCTGAGGGCAGCATTTAAGCAGGATGGAAAAGTGACACAAGTGCGTTTTACAAATACAAATCTCTCTCTCTATATATATATATATATATATATATAAATCTATTCTTGGTGATGATCATGTTGTGTGCTGTCAAAGCCTCATGACTTTTTAAAAATGAAATAATTCTTCAAGCTCGATTCTTGCAGCCTTTTACTACCTCCTGAAGCTTGTGGCATTTAGTGTGAAACAGAGGGTGGGGGTGTGTTAGAATATGCAAACAAATATTACGGAGTTAAAAATCTTTCAAACTTTAGACGCCAAACACGGAGAAACAATGACAGTACACCTAAATGTTATGCAATAAAATATCCCACATTTGACCATGCACCTGCAGATGTTCAGATCACTACATGAATATTCTAAAAATATCATTTAACAGAAATCTTTATAACTAGAAATATCTATCTATCTATATATGTCTTTTTGTTTTTCCTTCACAGAGTTAAAAAACAGAACAGACTAGAACTTCTCAGCAACAGGTAAAGACTCAAATGGTTTTTTTTCTACCAGGATAGGTTGTAATTTTAGGGCTCAGAAAGGATTTTTTTATATAATTTAGAATAATTTGATGAACTTAGTTCTATGTAAGCGAAAGGGAGCTTCTCACCCGCAAGAACAGGCTTTTGAGCAGCTAAAGCCACTGAACAAGTGAAAAGCAAAAACGTCTTGTGTCTGTGGTTTCAACTTCAATAAAGAGAAAAAACACATTTTCAGTTGCATGAATTATGAATGATTTCCAACTATTTACTGTATGAATAAATGAGAAAATAATGCACAAAAACAAAAGTTTAAAAATAATCTTAGTCAACTTAAATTGAGGGTTTTCCCATATGTTTTTACTTTTTAAAGCCATATATTCAAAATAACATTTTTAACCTCAATTGTTGGAAAGTTTATCGTTTGCTCTTTTCTATATATATTTAAACAAATTCAATTTACCTGAGGGCAAATACAATCAAAAGATTAACAATATAATGTGTGTCAATCACAAAATTATAGTGTCAAGAGGGCAAAATAGTTTCTTTCTAAATCTTCATGTCTGAAATAAAATTACATTTGAATTGAAATAATATATTTAACTTTTTTTAACCATTTATAACACATCCTTGGTTCTGTTTGATTAAAAAAAAAAACTCTTTTTATTATCATGTAAAATTGGTGTTTGGCAAAGTTCTAGTGTTTTTGCTTTCTTTCAGTTTAATTCAAAGATCTGGGAGCTTTTGCTTGATAATGTCTACAAGCACAACCATCACCATCTGGTGTTGTGGAATTCTCCTGTTTGGAAGGTCTCACTAAACACTGGGGGGTTCAATTTCCTCCTCATTGGCCACAGAAAATGAGCAATAAAAGGCTGCGTCTCCAAACCACTAATCAATGTTTATTTGGGGCTCTTTCAGTTGGACGAGAAGAAAATGACAGAAGCGGACTAAAGCGCATCCTTACCTTTGTATAAAGCAGAGCTAGAAATGACTGTTATGCAGAGAAGCTGCTGTAGAAACCTGCAGTGTTTGGAAGTACGATCAACTCTTTAGAGGTCTTCAGTGTAAAGTGGTTGTAGATATTTCACCTCCATCAGCGAGTGCGCTCAGAGGGTGGAGCCATGACGCGTTGATCGGGACTGTATCGGCTGGGTGCATGTAAGGTCACTGTGCTGTGCTCACCCCCTCCCCTAAACTGGCGCTGTTGTGGTGGTTCTTGATTGTTCAGTCTGTCCCAGTTTTCTCCCAGCTGTAATCATGAGTGTATGGAAACCCATTTCTGCCCAAAAGGATTTAAGTAACTTTAGATGACATCACGAAACCAACCAAATGAGTCCAAAGAGCAGCCAGACTGTTAAAAGCAGAGGGTCCTGCAGCGTTCTGCTAAACTGACGCCAGGAGGACATGTTAACTGTTCTTTCTGCAGAATCAATACTTTTGCTTCCAGAACCAGTCGGGCAGTCGGACTAAAACATTACCATCAAATCCTGAGGTTGTGCATCGAAGCTTTTGACTGATTTGGTGATGAACTTTTGTTTTTATCGAAGCACTGATGGGTTTCCATATTCTTGAACACATGATGTGCTAAATAAAAAAGATTCTGCCCTTTTGCTAAAGTTTTTCTGTATGTGATAGCTCTCACTTATACTGAACTATTTCATAGTGGTGCTATATATAAATATAAATATATATATATTTGATATAAATAACTTAATGTAGTGGGATTACTATTGTCTGAACATAATTGTGACTAAAAACAAAGTTCAAAAATATATTTTGGATACAGATAAAAAAAATCTATCATGATTCTATGAACTAACCTATGAGGTTCAGTAGACAGCAGTTAAAAGTTTGTAATTCTTTTTGATAGTGTATAAAAATTCCTTTGATATGGTCAATTTGTGCTGTGATCAAGCTTTGATAGACTTTGTAAATAAAGCCAAATATTTGGATCATACTGGTTGTAAATGGATATCTTCATTGTTTACAAGTGTTGCAAACAGTTTATCGCATGGCTGTGAAAGTTTATCCAGTAATTCTTTTTTGTAAAAACTAAATTTTACACTGAATAAAAAGCCTATGACTACAAAACACTGACAATCTCTTCTTTTCCAGCTTTTTTTTTTTTCTGTGCCAGGAGTGCAACCAGAATGAGGCCCAAGCAGAGTCAGCACAGTTCTTTGAAGAGCCTGCATGCGGTGGGGCGTCTGCCCTGGGGAGACTGGCCTAATGCTGGGGGGGAGGCTGGGGGACAGTTGTTTTACCATCAGATTCCTCATGCGACCACCTGTTAGGGTGGGTGAGTCGGGTGGGGTGGGGTCTTGTGATTAGCCTCAGGGGCCGAGCCACTTGGCAGGGGCCCCCCCTCCCGTGGTTTCCGCATAGTTTTGCCCCTTCTCTCAGCTTTATGTGTACCTTAGACATGTAGGACCCTTGGTAGGGGGTGCTTGGACCTCTCTGCCAGCGAGCAGGAGGTGTCCTCTCAGTGCTCTACCCTCCAATTTTAAGTGCACCCTTTATTACACACACCCTTCAAACCTCAAGAAACACACACACAAATACATTAGACAAGGAAGGTGGGACTGCTGATCTGCTGTCCCCTACCCCATCCCTGCAGAGGGAACAGGGCCTTCAGAAGCGTCACCGCTTGCTGCTGATTACCAGCTTGTGTTGTGTTCATTCAGTCAGAATGTGGAGACATCTGACTGAGCTAATCAGCAATTAGCAGGGCTTGGAGATGTGGAAAACGGTCAGGGTAGTGGATCTGGAAGACCGGGAATGAGCAGACCTTCTCCAGACACTCCAGCTTTCTCCAACAGTCCAAAGACACGTTTCATTGGTTAATTCATTGGGTGACAAACTCCAGGCCTCGAGAGCCTGGTTTTCTACTGGTTTTCCAGAAATCCTGTCTCATCTGCTGCTGATTACCTGGATCAGATGTTTTGGGCCAAAAAGGAGCTTCAATGGCAGGTTATGGTACAGGGTTGATGCATGTTGTGGGACACATATTCCATGGAATTATTTGAAATGTTTGTATATTAAAACAAAAGTTCCAACACTTAGGGGCTTCAATAAAACTAGACCAGAAAGTAATTTTAGGTTTAATTTGAACTTTTATTTAAAATTCAAAGTGGACATTGTGGAATTTTGGATTTTAGGGTACTTAGTTTATTTTCAAACAAGAACAACACAAAATAAACAAACTAAAAGCAAACAAAAAGAAGCCATGCAAGTTATCCCACAAACATAATAATATTGTTCAATGTTGGAAAAAGGGTTTTGGATGAAGCTAACAGCTTATCAAGTCCAAGCCTCCTCTTTCTTATCCAGCCCAAAGTAAACAGACATAAATGTCTTTATCTGTACGCTGCGTAATATGAACACAAAACAATATCAAACAATGAAAGGAACAGCAAAGTAACACATTTGTACACATACAAAATAATCAAAGTACGTTATTAGTTTCTTCGTATTTATTTGCTACTTCATTCTTTGTGAGTGTCTTTAATTGATGGATTGTTTGACTTTTTCAATGTCTTTGTTTGTTCCTCTCAGAGTCTATTTATTTTCTATCAAGTGGAAGAGCTTTTATATGATTTATATTTGAGTTCTGCTTCACAACTTCTTCTTTATTAAGAATTTATGAAGACATTTTTTTGTAGGGAACATTTTTTTCTTCTTACAAGCATTAAGAATGCCCTCGGTTATACAAGGTTTACCTTCCGATTTGCTGTTTGTTATTTTTGTTTCAAGAGGACAATACTTTTCATAAAGGTTTGTTATTGTTGTTATAAACGCCTGGTAGGCTTCATTAACATCTTCCACATAGGCTCCGCTCCAACCGCATTAATCAGAAAAAAAATGAACTTAAATGATTTTAGCAAATGGCTGCAAAAGTGGAAAATTTAAGGCGGTGTGAATACTTTCCATACCCACTGGACAGTGCAACACCACGTTCTTTGTTGTTTTTTCTATGTGTGGAGAACATGTCATATCCATCCATGGTAGCAAAGTCTTTCTTATAATTTAACCAAGTTTCAGAAACAGCAAAGACTGTAAAGCTGATTTAGGCAGTGTTCTATTTCAGGCCTGTTTAGGCTCAAACTTCTGCTTTTAAAATGTATGACAGAGAAAGTTCCTCCTGGATTGATTCTTCAGGATAGTCTTCACAATCATCCTGTAACTCATTAAAGAAATTATTATCAACTAGACTTTCAATATCATGATCTTTATGATCAGTAGATTGATACGGCATCAGCTTTAAATTTTTGTAATCATTATTTTGTTCCTGTTGTGCAACATTCCACTTTATATCTTTATTTACCATTTTCTTCTGAACAAATGTGTAGTCTGATGCCATGTTGTCCTCATTAGTTCCTTTTGCGCGTCTCAAGTTCTGTGATTTCTTTGATGAGAAGAATTGTGGTTTCCTCCGGAGTTCCATTCCATTTTATGAACATTTTGCAGCTGTTTGTCCATGATGATCGTTTTCATAGTAATCGAGCTCATTTTGCATTTTCAGCTGTTTTCGAATCAAGCTCATTCATGAATAGATTTGTGCCTCTCACCTTTCCATGGTAAAAATGATTGTTTTCAGTCTTTTTCAGTGCATATTTAATATATATTTCATCCATTGAGTTCAGAATAAGCTTTTGCTGCTTTGGTATGTTTGCTATTTCAGCAGACAGAAAGTTCAGACTTTTTTTATGTCTTCTATTTCTTCTTCAGTAATATACCGGTTCCTTGTTTCTTGGGCCCCATTGCTGACGTTGCTCCAGTCACTGCTTTCCACTCAATGTTCAGGGCTCGCTGGTGTTCAATTCAGTTTGGTGCCCTCCAATCTCTGCTGCTGGGGCCTGGGGCCCTCCTCCGCCGGTGTCTGGGGCCCTTTCATTATTAAAACTATTTTCAAACCTTCTATTTAATTTGTTTCTGTAGTTTTGGTCTGCAGACGTTTACATTTAGTCCGAAACTAAAGGTTTTAGCATTTTGTTTGTGGATAATTGGAAATATGATGGCTGGTACATAAAATGTTCTCCAGAATCATCTAGGCCTCTCATTTGTTGGTAAATCTGGCTCTGAGAGAGTCAGAGCCTCACCAGATACAACCTTTACTGCATGTCACTGCTCTGGCCATCCTCCATGGCTTCCATACATTG
This sequence comes from Oryzias celebensis, assembly GCA_014656515.1. Classification (NCBI taxonomy): domain Eukaryota; kingdom Metazoa; phylum Chordata; class Actinopteri; order Beloniformes; family Adrianichthyidae; genus Oryzias; species Oryzias celebensis. The sequence goes on along the minus strand of BNCR01000001.1, from coordinate 37,851,766 downwards.
TAATGAGATACACAGACAGCGATCAGGCTGAAAATATTTGGCAGCAGCTCCTCCCACGCTCGGCGGGGACGTCAGGCTTTTTTGGACTGCCATTGATCTAAAGTCAATCACCAGGAAAGGGGGTGGTAAAGATTGGCGTTTTGGCCATCAAAAACACCGGCAATTATGTTTAAACAGCAAATTTGCCACATAGCAAAGAAGTGGTGGCTGACGCTGGTCGCCCTGTGGCTCTTCTTAAATAAAATAGTTTGTGTTCGTACCAAACTTCAACATCTCTTTCTTCTGACTTTGACAGTTCACACAGTTAAAAAGGGCAATCTATTGTCAAGACAACACATTTAGTATTTGGTATTAATTAACATTGTATGAATATGTGTTCCTGTTACTTTCTTTCTTGGAAATGTAATTCTTTTGCAACTCCTTCAGTGACTTAGCAAGCCCTAAGCAACCCCAGAGAAAACATCCTGGAGCCGTCCCTGCGGAAAAGACAGACGGGGATGAAGCCAGTAAAACAATAAACAATGACAATATTAGTCAACCGTAGATCATTTATTAATGCAAGGAAGTTTTTTGGAGGATTTTTGCTGTCGGTTTTTCACAAAATTAGGAAAAGATCAAATGTTTATGGAGTCATCTCAGAGATAAGTTATTTGATTTAGTTTTTAATGTTTTATTAACACCTAAAAATGATTTTCACAATAACAGGTTTTTAAAAATCAAATCACTTTGATACGTTTCACAAAAACACAGAAGTCCACACATCAAACAGAAAAAAACTCGATGCTTAAATAACAATGCCAGCAGTCCAGCTCTGAGAAAACGACACAAGAGCAAAGAAAACGACATGATTTGTTTTTGCTGAAAATCACATTTCATTTTTATTTCCAGGCTTTGTTTGTTTTGTTCTGCTGCATGTTTCTAAATTGCATAATTTTAACAGGATATATTTTATGGAGAGCTAAATCTTTTGGGATATTTATACGTTTTGGTTTTTTTTTATTAAATGACAAAAGAAAAGAAAGGAGTTTTTTCTTTTAACGTTTACTTTATTTCCAACTTGCATCATTTTGACAGATTTTTATGGAGAGAAAAATATTGAAAGTTTAAAAGGTTTAAGTTGATTTTTTCTGGAATAATATTCTTGTCTGTGTTATTCATTTTTATGTTAAAAAAGGACATTTGAACAGTGTTAGAAATGTAGTTTTAGCGTGTTCATGAATGGCTTATCCTGTTGGATCTAAGGTGGTTTTTGGATTCTGGCCCCCTGTGTGATTGAGTTTGACACCTCCTTTAAGAAACATTGCAATTTTCTGGTTCTGTTTTAAGGACGTTATTTTAAAGTTAGACTGCTTTTCATTGTTGTGATGGAAATAAATGTAGATTTATATTCTAAGAAGAATTGCTAGTTTTAGAATTGATTCTAGAGATGGACCAACTTGTACTAAGATCATGCTCATTTTTTGATCAAAAATGAGTCCTTTTCACTTATTACACTTTTTTGTCAATAATCCAAATTAACTGTAAACAGTTAGGTTCCTAAAAACTAAAATTCAAACAGTTTGCAAGGAAATAGCAAAAAAAAAAAAAAAAAAGGATGTATTATTGGGCTGCACAACATTCCATTTGAAGTGATTCTAATGTTTAACTTATTTTAACTTCTTTTTCCTTTTGAATGCTTGTGTGGAACTGCCCATTTCTACATTTCATGTCTTCTAAGATTTCTCGTTAAAGAAAAATGACCTGCTGCATAAACAGATGGTTTCACTACTGTCTTGTTCCCCTTAAGATTTCTGTTCTCTTCCAGCTTTTAGGTTACTCTTTTTCGCAATGTAAAATATCATTAATAGCATTTTTGAGATTTAGTTTTAACAGTCCCTGATAGTTTGGTCCACTTGAGCTCCATGCATCGGTTGTATCTGGTACTGACTGGAACTCCATCTTTAGTCTCCCACAAGAATCCAGATCCTCGCCTGAACCCTCTTCACCAGTAACATGATGTCTGTGCTAAAGCAGCATCTCTGACAGCTGAATTCAGCTAAAACTGCAGTTTACTTACAGACCTGAAGACTGCAGCTATATAATCACACTGGATGACTTTCATTTGGTCTCCAGTTCTACAGTGAGAACCTGTGGAGGTACTTCTGATGCAGATTTGACTGAACTCTCAAATCAAGTTTCTGAAACATCCTTTTCTCTCTGAATCTTTTCTAAGATTAAAAAAAAAAAAGTCTCAGAACTACAACTTGGTCCATGCGTTTGTCACTTTCTCTATTACCTGCAGTATTTCCAAGATTTGCAGCTGCTTTTTTACATCATAGTGGTGAAGCTGCAGCTTGAAAGCAGAATAACCAAAAAAATCCATTTTAACAAGCGATCAAATATGGCAAAGCCGAAATCTCAACATTAAGATGGTTGAGCTGCTTCCCAAAATGCTTGGAAAAATACGTCAAAGCAGTGATCAAAGAAAAAAAATCTACAGCTTACACACAACCCATCAAGCTAAAGAAACACGAGCTAAAGAGTAAACGGAGGCCAGTCCAACACGTCACCCGTGTGAAAGCGAAACCCGTTACTTTGCTGGGTTTTCTTCAGCAGGAACTCACGAGGTTCCTCACTGGCAGCAGCAGCAGCAGCGGTTTCCCTCTCCACAAGCTCTGGGCTGAAATGTACGCACAGATCAGCTCCTCAAAGGTCAGTCTTAATGGACCGGGCACAGAATGAAGCGGCAGGACATAAGCAGCTTTGAGTGTGAATGCTGAAGACGCACCGTCATGTGCTGCTGGACTAAAGATAAGACTGAAATCCCTTTTTACCTCGATGTAAACTTGCTGAATGGAGAACGGCTGTGGAGCTTTCAAGAGACTGGAGACAGTTGGATTTGTGTGCGTTTATTGGAAAGCAGCTCCCTTAACAAAAACGGGAAATCTCACCTCATCGATCATACAGTCAAGCACTGAATGGAATGTTTCTACAGGAATGAGATCAGGAACGACAGTGGACCACACAGACCACATTCAGGTACAGTATGATGACGCAAACATGACAGGAGGATTGTGGGGCTAGAACAGCCGTTCTCCAGCTTCAGGTGACAAAAGGAAGTCTGAGGCAAGAGTTTGGCCGTGTGAGACCAACAGGTGGAAGTGCTGCAGGACCCGGGCAGCTCAGTAGAGCCAGCTGAAGGCACAGCTTGTGTAGCTGACCAGTTCCTCTGGTTTGAACCACAGGGAGATCTCTGTGTTGGCACTCTCCACAGAGTCACTGCCGTGGATGATGTTCCTGAGAGAAGAGTCAGTTCAGCACATCTACAAGGTCTAGAGATGCTCAAGCTCTCAGAACGGGGAGACACTTACTTGCCAACGTCGATGCAGAAGTCACCTCTGATGGTTCCGGGTTTGGAATCGGCAGGATTGGTCTCCCCCAGCATCACTCTGCCTGTCTTCACAACGCCTTTACCTTCCCACACCTGGAACAAAGACAGCACTCAAGCAGTGTTCTTTGTGGTTCAACAGAACCACGGTCGGGGGAGTTCTTACCATAGCGACCACTGGACCAGAGCTCATGTAGTTGACCAGGGTGGGAAAGAAGGGTCTATCCTTCAGGTCAATGTAATGCTTCATGAGGAGGTCCTCAGAAGCCTGCAAAAGACAATCAGAGCGTCACCAAACCACAAAACAGCTGTGTTCAGGTCAGCTTAATCCAATGAAGAGCCACGCCAGCACTCATGTCACTGCAGCTCACAACCAGCACCACACCTGACTGCTGACTCGGCTTTTTACAGAGAAAAAACGGATTCAGTCATGGACGTTTGATTCATTGTGTTTTGTCTATAACGAGTAAGACAAACGTCTCCAACATGCAGACATCACTTATGACCCATCCATTAATTTGAGCGATCACCAGCAGTTTTTCAACGGGAGAAGACACTGCAGAACTGGCTGCAAGTACGGCACGCTGGGAAAATCCAGGGAGCTATTATCCAAGTTTAACGTTACAAGAGGTGCTGCTGAACTCCCTGTACTTTTGTTGTTTAAACTTAAAACAATGACAAGTCATTGTAGTTATATTTACATTTTACTGTATTTTCTGTAGAAAAATGCCAGTGAGCCATTTATTTATCTATAATAAATCTTTATAAGAGATGTTTCAGAGTCTAGGAAATTCAGGCACTTCTGGAGCTTTTATTTTCTATTTTCCTGACTAATAAACATGCTTTAGGCATTTCAATGAAGTTCAGTGTTTGCATTATTCTATTCTTTTACTGCAAATGAATATGGGCTCCAATTTATCGGTTAACGGCCTCTAACTACTAATAATCGGTATCGGTCCTGAAAAACTCATGGGTCGATCTCTAATCAGTAGCTATCGTTTTATCGCCCAGCCCAAGATGCAAAGTGAAGAAAACCTGATTCGAGTCAAAGAAAAGCAGCAGTTCTCCTTTCAGACTTGATGAGGATGTGGAGTGTTGAACATTCAAGAAGAACCAGCAGCAGATGAGTAACGAATGTGAGGGACGTTAAAGAGCAGACAAACAAGAGCTCAGACACGCAGGATGAGTACAAATATGATTTGAAACATTTCAAATAATTTAAGTGGGAATTGGCAAGCCTTGAATGAGCCATTTTGGGTTTTTTTACCCCCCCCCGCATTGTCCCTGATTTTGTATTTTAGGAATCTTTGTTGTGCTAAACAATAAACAGATCTGGCGATGCGATACGCATCCCGATACACGTCTCACAATACAACACACATGACGACTGTACCAGACCAATTTTTACTTTTTTTTTTTTTCAGTACGTACTCTACTTGAACATTAATAAGTCTTGGATTGTAATAAAATGGTCAAATTCATTTGATTTAATGATTTAATGAGCAGTCAACATTGTCGGATTTCCACAACAAAATATTTTCCAATATGAGATCAAAATTAGAATGAATAAGCCTTAACCAATAAAGTTCTAAAATTACAATTGAAGAAATAAAGCGTTGTTTATTCCCAACAATACTAAAAGTAGCATTTAAACGGTTCAGGAGCCTGAACGGGAGTTTCAAAAATAAAGAGGAAATAAGGCTAATTCTTTCCAGAAACATTTCATTGATGAAGCAGTGAGGGTGAAGGAGAACGCTTGAATGAGGCTTCATTTCAGTGACCGTCTGCACTGCAGCTCTGTTTTCCCACACACTTTTCAAACACGAATTCTATCGCCACGACGATGGTCTTTTTTTCGGTGTTGTAAACATCACTCTGATCCATCAGGGCGCTGAACAAGCAGCGTGGCACAGAGTTTTGGTTTGGTGCCCATCCCAGGTAGAAACTAAGTAGAACAGGTTTGACGACGACAAAAAGAGCCAAACCGACTGAACATTTAAGACGAGCTGGTTCTCGCCAGATCTTGTTGTCTTTGGTGTAGCGCTGCTCAAAGAAGCTCGGTGTGCAGCGCTGCCACCTAGAGGTTGGGGGTGTAGGTAAGACGCTAAAGGGACGCTCAGAAAATAAAAAAAAAATAAATCGCCTTGTCAGAGTTTTAAATTGATACAAGCATAGCTAGTGCTGGGGGTTAGGGAATTTTTTCTATCAGGATGTTCGATATTGCTGAGGACATCAGGCGATAACTACATGTATCACACTATAAAACATCGTGATACATCACCGAATCGATTTTTCTCTGCACAATCTAGTTTTCCTCCATAAATACTGTTCCTCCCCCGTTGCTGAAAGTCTGGACTGAACCAGTCAGTGCAGCTTAATATTTTAATTTTATTTGTAACAAGTTTAACTTTTTAATATCCTGAAAACGTGGACTTTTCTTACATAAATGTTGTGGAATCAAGCAGCCAGCATTAGATTCAGTCTCTGATCAGGCAAAGATCACAAACCCTCCACCTTACAGATAATCAGGGAAGCTTAAGCCAAGAATAGATAAGAAAGCCAATCAGTTCCCTTACACTTTCAGCTGCCACTCAGAGCCATGCAAGATCATGTGTTTAAAGTTTAGCATGGGCAGTAATTGTAGACCTTCAGCACAATGGTTTGCTTGGAAAAAAAAACCCTCCTTACCTGGACCATCTTCATTCCCACGAGCTTGAAGCCCTTCATCTCAAAGCGCTTGATGATCTCTCCGATGATTCCTCTCTGAACGCCATCAGGCTTGATGGCAATGAAGGTGCGTTCCTGCAGCTCACTCATGGTTCTGAAACAGAGGTAACATTCCCACAGTGACTTAGACGTGTTTCCGTCCCACAGTGCTCTCTGAGCCAACACTCACTCACACCACTTTGCTGCTTTTGGCAGGGGGAGCTGCGGGGCCGGCCGCCGACGGAGCCGACCCCATCACACAATCAGCCGACAGCCTGTTGTCCACGTCTGTGTGCTCCAACCAACAGGACAGAACTAGAAAAGCCCTGCCCTCTTAACAGGCACCTTGATCCTCACACAGCGACACACCTGACCGTTACACACCCCCCCATTACTATAAATACAAACACAGTTACTGATTCGGGACCAGCGCAAAAGAGGACATCACGTTACTTTTGGTCACATCAGAATCAGCTTTATTGGCCAAGTACAGTTTATACAAGGAATTTAGTCCCAGTGTCTTGTGCTCTCGTGTGCAAGTAAGGTAACGTAAATATCTGCAAATAGTATACAAAAAAGTACATACAGTAATAAAACAGAAAAAATAATAAAAGTTATATTTACATATGAAGAAAATAGATCATTGTTGGTGCAGCAGTTAGTCTGGTGTATTGTTTTCTTATTTTCTGTACTCTGTGGCCGGTCGAGTGTTTATCATAGCGGTGGCTCATTTTACTACAGGGGGTTTCAGCGCATAAAGTTGTGAAATGCCGCCCAGAGGGGAGCAGACTAAAAAGACTTGTGTCCGGGATGTGAAGTGTCTGACAAGATTCTACCAGACCGCTTCCCGACCCTGGACCTGTATAGGTCCTGATGGGGGGCAGACCTGATGGTTCTCTGCAGTCTGTCCTGTCGAGTCTGGTAGCAGATCCAAACCAGACCGTGATGGATGTGGTCAGGACAGACTGGATTATTGCAGTGTAGAAGATGAGCAGCAACTTCTGAGTCCGGTGTTTAGATATGAATAAATCACAATTAAAGCTTGAGTTAAAAGTTAACCAAACTATGACCAGAACATGCTCCAACACAAAACAGCGGGGCTGCGTTCAAACTACGCCTGCACGATGTGAAAAAATCTGAGATATCTGCGTTTCAAACTGCAATATCGGTATGAAATTTCTATGTAAAAAACATCAAACATGTTCATATAAACAAAAGTGCGCTGCATCTTTAAAATAAATAAGATGGAAGAATTTACATCTTTAAACGTTTCAGGGTCTCCTGATGCTGCAATAACAACCTGGTTTAACTTTTAACGCAGTTCAACGGACACCTTTTCTACCTAGAGCCCAAAAATCATAATAGAAATGTGCGGTGTAGATGCATATGAACGCAAGTTTTGAATGTGGAAGCCTGAAACTGACATATTTACGTAGACTTACCATTGCAGGGGTTGCTTGGACACGTGTTGCTAAGGGTGATGGGAACTTAGCTTAAAAGCAACCTTTGTCTTTGACGTTCAGCTGTAGGATGAACCTCCCTTCTTATTGTCGGTTGAACAAAGCTGAACATTTATTTATTTTAACTAACTGCTACAGTTCTGCTATGGAACTGTGCCCATTTTTACAGAAATCATGCTGTTTCAGCAGAAAAAAGGGGCTTGATGCACACTAAAGCCCTTTTAGTAATTGAAGGACCATGAAGCAGCGACAGCAGAAAAATCAATGCACACTTGCATAAATGGAAACATCTGCCCTCATCTCTTCATTCTGAGCCACCACCGGGAGCCATGAAGTGATGATGAGTTAACAGTTTTGCTTAAATTTAGTGAATGACTTGCAGATGCAAAATGTAAATTTAAAATGAAGTCTTAATTAGGCTTCTTTAGAACCACTTGGGTATTTATTCACCTACACTTTAAGTTTACCCATAATAGTTAAAACAGCATTTTAAGAGAGAGATATGTTCAAAAAATGAAAACAAATTCTTCTCTTCACGCCTGCAATAGTCAGGAGCTGCAGACATGACTGAAAGTGACGCAGCATTGGCGTTTTGACAGCATCTACTCTGGTCGCATTACAGCACACATTTGATCAGCCGGCGGGCGGCATTAACACTAATCCTCTTCAGCCTCATCACAGATGAAAAGTCTCTGCTAAAAACCCGCTCTACTCGTTTACACGACGGACGGCCCGTTCGCTGCGTCTTTATGAGCGCAGTTCCGGTAGGAATTGCCGGGCCGGGTCGGGCCAGGCCAGGCCAGGCCTACACGGACCGCCACATGGTCTTTTGTTCGCGCTACTGCATTCCAGTAGTGTCTCTGACAGTCACGCCAAAAGGCGGCTCACTGTGAACACGGAGAGCGCCGCTGGTAGACGACAACAAGTCCATGTGGATTCAGAAAAACCAAGCGTTCCAGCAATTAGTCAAATCCAGAAGTTTCTTTACACATGCTTTACAACCACGATTAAATGATTACGGTCGACCTAAATCACAGCCAAACAATAAACTTTGATGAGTGCAACCGAAAAACACCTATACGACAGTAGAGACTGAGTTAAGTAGAAAACAATGCTTACGTTACACTGGAAACGAGACTTTAACTCGACGGCACACGACAGCTCTTGCCTGTTGAAGGAGAAGAAGACCAGACAGCGCATGCGCAACAGATTTAAACTACATGGGCGGAGACAACAACGACGGAAAGCCGTTTGAGTCAAAATGCCCATCACACTTTCGTTTATTTTTATTTTTTGGCTTTTTATTAAAGCTTCACATCATGTGCTGAGACCGAGTTGTAAGGCAGAATTGTGTGTATTTTCTTTTACGAAAAACGTCCGACCTTTATGCCTGTGGTCTGAACTCGGCTCGAGGAGAGATGACAAAACGTAAGTTTAAAAGTTTGTTAACAATTGTCTTTATAACAAATGTTAGTTTCTCGCTGAAAACTTCAATGAAGATGGCAATTTAAACGAACTAATGTCTCCGCTAGTTTCTGTATTCTTTCCACTAAGTTCTTCTATCTGAATGATTCAAACCTCCATTTGGTCAGCTGAATGAGCCCGTTTTCACCCATATTATCTCTTTATTGTTATTATTGTTTTTACAGTCAATGAAAACATAAACTTCTCAACTTTTTGGTTTTTCATTTTCATTTTACCCATCATAGGCGTTTTTGCAAAATTTTCTAATTAAGAAGTAGGGCAAATCCCTGTGTACTGTCCACAGAAAACAGAGCAAAATTCAGTGTATTATTATTATTATTATTATTATTATTATTTAAGAATAATAAACAGCATGTGCATTACTGAACACATCAAGTAATTCATAAATGTTTTTTTATTTATATCTTCAAGTTGTATGTCGCATAACTTGCTTGTGATTTAGTACATTAATATACAATACCAAGCAATATAATACATTTTTATTTAAAAATAAAGATAAAGTAGAAAAAATACATTCTGTTGCACTAATTATTCACATTATATTTTTTCAAAAAATTGCAAGTTGATTATTAAATTAAAATAAATTAAATTACAAAACTGTTTGTAATTTTTTCAGTGACAAACTCTCCCGGAAAATGAGCATCATGAGTTTTAAACTGCAATAAACTCCTTTCCCCTCCGGGAGCGGAGACACACTTCAGCCCTGAAACACCTTTGTCAGCCGCAAACATGTCATACAAGTGTCTTGATTTGTCTGAGTTTTTGTGACAAACCGGAAGAGTCATGTGACTGAAAAGAAATCTACGAAAACGTGACATGTGGGTGAACACTGTAGTGATGTCATGTCGCAGTGGTTTTTGTCATATCAGTAACTGTATTAACTTTTGATAAAATTACCATACAATACCATTATAAAGTAATGATATAATTTGACTAAATTATTTTAAAATTAACTTAAATAGACGTACTTAAATGTGTTTCCTCAAACTTGACAATTAGTTCTTAAAAGCATTGATTTTCATGGGGTGTGGCAAAGAGTAGACACAGCATCCTATAAGAGCCATTCTGCATATCAGCAAATGAAAACATTTCTTTCAAATATGGCCATGGATGGTCGTCAGTGTTGGCAGTGGTACTGCTTGGTGTGCTGGCTTCAGCTTCATCACTGGCTGCCGCCATGTCACTACACCTGGTGGTAGGTGTGTTTGAGATGACCCAGCGGTGAGACCAGGCGGCTGCAGAAGGGGGAACGCTGAGCGTCAGTGAGAATAAACGAGAACAGGAAGTTTAGGGTTGTCCTTAAGATTCTGTTTAATTTTTGTTTGCCTCTCCCACTTAGTATGATCTATGCCTTTATGTATTTTGTATTACTTTTAATTTTTATGTATGTATTTTTTATCAATAGGTATTTCAATTGATCGTCTAACATTTGGGGCTTTTATTTTATATTCTTATTTATGTAGGTGGACAATTTTAACATCTGTCTGGGGAAAACAGATGAAAAACAGCCACTGGGCTCATTTATTGTGCACTGTCCCAGAGAAATAAATACAGTTCAAATGGAAGTGGACTTTTAAAGGCAACAATAAACACAAAACCACAGATGATTTGTGATTCCTGTACTTATGAGTTCTTTTTGTTGCATAAATACAAATATCTGTCTTATGTTTTGCACTAAAACCAAAATGATTACAAAAATACAATGATTAAATGTTTTAAGTAAAATCTTTTTTTAATGATAAACTTATCTTAGTTATGTTGATTTCTATGACTACAACCATTAATAAATAAGACGCTTTTTTTCATCAGTGATTCACTATTTGCAGAAAGAGTTACAAAATACACAGATTTCCTTCATTTAGCTCCAGTTATTTCTGTTCAGGATCACCCGAACTAGAGATGTCTGGACTCCATTTCCCACAATGCATTGTTTTGTAGTCGCGTAGACAGCTGTCAGCGCAGTACCTGCAGCTGACTTAGGTGGGCGCCTTTCTCCCACCCCTTTCTCGTGATACTTTGGTGACGGCGCACATGTGACGTCGGTTCAAAAAACTAACCAGCATGCACCGCGATCCAGGCGATTTGCACCATAGACATTAAAAAAGATATAATAAATCTTTATCATTATTATTATTATTATTATTATTATTAATCATTTTTTTATTAATTATTTTTTACTATTATCTATGATTTCCACAGCGCAGCGTCCTTCTGGGTGATCTCAAACAAGCCTAACAGCCAAGCTGACTGCTGATTCACGTTCATGTGATAAATATCATGCAGTACCGTCAATAATCTGAAGCTTTTGTGTTTAGTCCACCCAACAAACCAGCCACAGTGAAGTAAACATGCGGGCCCTTTGCGCACAATCACAATGTAACGAGTAACTGTAAGTGTCTCTTTGAATGTAGTGGAGTAAAGAGTACAGATATTCAATAAAAAATGTAGTTGAGCAGGGAGTAAAAGTTGCTTATATTTTTGATACTCAGTACAAGTACAAAGTAATCAAAAAAGTTCTTAAGTAAAGTAACATCCATATACTCAAGTACTTCACACCACTGCGAGAAGGGGAGGGCAAGTTTCCACTGAGCTCAGAGAGGCTAGCTTCACGCTGACGTCTGAAGCTTCAGGTGTGACTGATTCCTGAAGTGGTTCAGGTTGTGCTGCGAGTCTTGACAGCACATGAATCCTGCAGGCACCATTTAATGAGACTTGGAGGAGAATCAGGGGAGACTGTTGATTTGAAATAATAAAAAAAAACAATATGTCTCTGATAAATCCAAAGTTACACACAAACATGTCACACTTAAAATCCAAGAATTACACTCACACAAATCGGATGAGACTATATTATGGGGTAAGATAGCTGTTAATAAGAAACGTATTCATACAGAAAAACTTTTTCAGAAAATATCATATACAACATATTGTTTTATATTTGACATGTCTGTTTTGAATACGATTTGTCATAGTTTTGAAAACGACGCTTGCTTTTCTTGAATAAGGATTTCTCCTTATTCAGGTCAGCAGCAGCAGCAGCTCAGCAGCAGCAGCAGCTCAGCAGCAGCAGCAGCAGCAGCAGCTCTGCATCAGTTCCATCAGGCCTGGCAGCTGAATCTGCACATAGGTTTGATGTTTTAGTCTCAAAGCTGTCCACTGCAGTGAGTTTGCTTGTGTTTCTATAAATTAACTCTCAACGTCTGATTTGTTTTCTGATTCACGGCCTTCGTCTCTGGCCGGCGCTCTGTCTGTGGTGGAAATGCAGGCAAAAGTGAAGAAGCTTGTGGACAAACCTGCATTTCCAGAAACATCAGAAAGAAACGGTCAAAGCAGAATGTAGATCCTTTCATGTCATCAGTCATTTCATGTGGTATCGTGGTGTACAGCCTCCTCTTCACCAGCTTCTTCCTCCAAACCGTCTGAGGAGCCCACAGATGAAGAGCTGGTCAGCGCAGTCGTTGACATAGAGTGTTGAGTAGCAGAACAGACACATTTGTATGTTATGTTGAACACATGAATGCATCAGCTGATGTTAACGGCTGTTTTTCTTCTATGTGAAAATCATTCTGATGGCAGATAAACTGGAAACAGAGCAGTAAGTTTGTGTTTGGTTCAAACTTTGCCGCGGTCAAAGTGCTGATTCTCACTGACCGCCACCTCCAGCTTCATCATAAATACTAAACGATCTGTAGCTGAACACCAACCCTCTCTCCTATTGCTTCACTCCTTCCTGATTTCGGCATCTGTCTGGCATTAGGGTTGGTAGGTAACACTGTTTTCTTCAGAAAAAGTGACAAAGTGTGATTTTCAGTCAAAATAATGTCCTCCGCCTAAAACGTTGAAAAGTGTGATATAGATAACAGCATCCTGTTAGTGTTAACATGAAGAGGCAGTGATGGGAGGAAAAAATGGGCTTATAATCTCATTTTTAAATATGTATAAATGTAGATGTTTGATTTTGACAGATGAACACTGTTTGTATTGCTGTAAATGTCTATGTACATACAGTAGCAAACAAACTCTTTCTATATTATGTCGTTTGAATCTAAATTCCAAAATTGAGTTAACAAGTAGTTCCTCTTCTCTTATCCAGTTGTGAGCAAGGATGGGTGTGGGACCCAAGCCTGTGCACATGCAGACAGGTTTCTTCTTTGCCTTTCACCCCCTTCAGGGATTTCCACACCAATTCCTATGCCTCCAACTAAAGATACTTTGAGTATTCTCCTCAGCTGCACAAACCACCTATATGTCTTCTTTCATTACACCCATGAGCTTCCTCTTAGCCTCTTTCCTGGTAGCTCAACATGCAGCTTCCCTGCATTTATCTCAGAAACGTCTAACACAAACTGTTCCTCTGATGTATTTGTTCCTGATGCTATACATCAGCATCTTCATCTCTGCTACCTCCAGATCTGTCTCAGATGGAGACACATGCATATTATTTGGTTAACCAAAAAATGTATCTTTTTTATGAATCAAGCAGAGATCTAAAGCTTCAGACATAGTACTGATGAGGAATCATTCTGAAGCGCAAATGTTCCTTTGAATTAAATATGTGTCCGCTAGATTGTAGATTGCACTGAAAAGTGATGACAGGCTAACAGTGTTGTTCAACTGCAACTTGTTTAAGGTACCATAACACTTAATCCTGCAATAAACTATGCATATGTGCCTTTTACAATGCAAATGATATGTTAGTATTAGAAAACTTACAACATTTCAGATCAAACAAAACAAGCAGGATGTGAGTACACTGACAAAAACCTCTCTAACTCAGGTACAGAGAAAAGTGGCTGCTTTGTAAGTCCAAAGCAGTCAGTTTGTTGGGATTCTAGGGGTAAATGCTCCCATTTAGGGTTGACAGGAGGTAGTTACACCTACAGTACTCTGAACTGCCCCCATAACAGTTGTATGATATTTGACTACACTTTTGTGTATTTTGGCTCATCAAATTGACTTTTTGGGTGTTCCGTGTCCTCAGATTTACATCCTATTAAATGATTCAAAATGGGATTTTGTAGTGCTGAACAACCCACGGACAGTGATTTATCTTTATGCTGTTGCCATCTTACCACAATCAGCTCAAATCAGTTTGAAATGTGCCAGTTATGTAGATAAATGTTAGCAATAATGTTTTTTTCTACTGGATATTCACAAATCTTTGCCATTTGGCTGTTTCCTGACAGGTAACCTCGACTGGGTGGGGAGAGAGTTCACTTTAAATGCAGGAGCCGGCCTTGTGATCAGTCACCCAGAAGACACAGAGGACAGAAACTTTACTGTGGTGGAGCCGTTACAGGCTGTTTTTAAGCCAGACTGGTTTTTAAGTCACACCAATCCTGTTCAAATTGATAAAACATCTGTCTGCAGTAGACACCAAGTCAAGTCAACCAGCGTCAAACACTTAGACAAAGGACCAGTGAGCCGGTATACCTGCACTGATGAGAACCCATCCCAGAGCCGATGGAGACACAGAAGAGAAACCAAGACACCGCGGGATTAGACCAAGAAAAACCAATCAGCAAAACATGGCCAACGGACAGTTGCTAGTTACAGACAGAGAGGTCTCGAGCTAAAGTGATTGATGAAAGACACCTACAAATCAAAGACAATCCAACAGATCCAACCAGCCAATCAGCCGAGAGCAGCGGCTTCAGAGAGACGTCTAGCGGCTCTCAGTGACTTTTTCTCTGTTTGGAGAACTGCCTTCGGTTTTCATTGGACATCATACGCTGGACTGTTTTGTTTTTTTGTTTTTTTTAGTACCCAGACACATTGATCATTTGAGTATCAGGCAGTCTGCAAGATTTCAAGCAACTTGGAAATGATGGAAACTTGACTTTGCAGATAAGAAAACGGATTTTCAGGACTGATTTTTATGCTCACCATTTCCACGAGTTTACTTCCTATTTATTTTCTCTGCTGTTGTATGTCTCAATCAAAAAAATCTATTTTGATTGTATGAATTTCCTTTTTTTCTAATATTTTTCCTAACATATGTGGCAGTTGTAATTTATCATCTCTTAAACAGCATGTGTAGCTACAAAAACCAACAACCAGCCTTTTACCTCTAAAACTGAAGACACTTTTTAAATGTCTCATTTTCTTATTGTCCATCTGTTGCTTCTACGCCTTACCTAGAAAATATATATATACACAGCCTTTTGACTGCTCCCTTTAGAAAGTATCCCTTCACTCATATAAAATCATGTATAAGATCATATCATGTAATTTTCTTCACGTACAAAAGCATTTTCTGAACAAAGAAATGTCTAAACTGTAGACCAACAAGTGCAATTTGGATCTATTTACTCATGAAAAACTTACAGTTTAACTAATAGTTATGTTTTGTTGAATCCAACCTCGTGTGGCCCTGGACAAACAATCTAATCTTTAAACAACAGTTTAAACAACAGTGCTTGTGGTATTTTTAATGGTTGTAGATCATGTATTTACATTGTTTTTTGCAATCTAAACCTTTAATCAAGCAAACACGAGCCTCCTCCCAGTTGTTATAGTTTGTATTTTTTATGCAAAAGCAACACATATGTAATGACAGTTTTTCTGTCTGGAGGAAATTCCACTCATGGTAAAATGTCAAGCTGACTTTGCCCCAAACAGAATGGTGTGTAGCAAAAATGTTTATTTTACTTATATCATTATGATTTCTACTGAAAGATCTTCCTAATTTTCCGTATAAGAGCAATATAAAAAACATATGGACCTGCTTTGGCTTGGATATGTAGTATTTGTTTTAGCTGCATCGATTCATTTTATTCTATTCCGTGTTTTTATTTCAAGATTTCTAAATCATATCTCAACAAAGGAGATTGTATTTTCACAAACTGGGAGGATTAATGAATGAGAAGAACTCCAGTTAACGCTTTTGCAAACCTGTTCTTTTTAAGCTTCAGGTCACGTTGGAGCTACTCTACAGATGCGTACAAATAAAATTTGTCATGCACAGTGGCAGAAACTAACAAAGAATACAGAACAAAACACAGCCCAATATATTTGTTTTCCTCATGAATAGCTTCTGCCATCTAGTGGACATCATGAAAGCTACTTTCTCTGCTTTTATTCTGTACACAGGGCTAATATTCATCACCTGTATGAACTCAAACTCTGCTGTCATCTTCGATTTCATATAACATGATCAAATCAAAAATGTTTATATTTTGTAATGAGATGCAAAACAGACTAACTCTTGTTGTCTGCACTACATCACCTCTGCATTGAATAATCTTTAATCTGGTTGAGTCAGATTCACATTACAACGCTGCTATCACTTGATTGGTTTGGAAATAATGCTGCTAATATACAAAAGTTATGTATATGTAACATCTTATCTTATTTAATATCTTCTTTAATAAATAAAGCCGATTTTCACCAGTTTGCGTAGATCCTCTGTGAAACCATCAAGTCACAGTGTCTTTTTTTTTTTTTTTTGGAGACACGGTTGATGTAAACAGGGTGAAGCACAAAATGTTTTCTTTGTCTTATTTTACTGTTAAAGCTCTTTAATGTCGCCGACCTTTATTCTGCTGATTATTTGGCATGACTGCTGCTTGTATGGCTTCCCTTTATAAACTGCTTTTGCTAATAGTCTTTCTCGAAATGCTAATAGCCACATCTTGTATACCTTTAATCATACAGAAGGAATGTATATTTATTGATTATCCTTGTTAATGCACACTACAAATACTCTAACCTCTTGAATTTTACTCTTAATAAAAAACACATGTATCCCATCAGTGCTTTATTGTCATGTTGTGTGAATTCTGAATGAAGGCTCAACAGCACAATGAAAAAGTTCAGATTATAGATGGATGCAAACAATTCTATTTGAAAGTGTAAAAGAAAATGTGATTTACATAAAAAATTATGTAATCATCCATTTGTGCAGAGAAAAAAATGTTAAAAATTGAGACACAACAAGAAAGACTTACTTGAGAACCTCCTCAAGGATTTTCATTTCATGTCTTTCATTTTAATACAGTTGGGTCATTTTATTCAAATAAAACGGCATAAAATAAATACATATATCCTTCAGGAAGTGCCCATTAAAAAACTGATACAGGGGACTTTTGGACCGGCTTTCCGCTCCGACCACACTGGCAAAGTTGCCAGGAAGGTCACCTTTTCATCTGGGACCATGTCCTCATACGCCGTGATGAATGAAACCTGGATGATCGTGTCATGGGTGATGCTGCAATCTGAGAGTGACAAGTCGCTGCGGCCCACGCATGAGGGACTGGCAACACCTTATATATTTCCTAAACAGAACCCCAGAAAAGCTCCAGGACATACAAAAGCTGTGGCAGTCTCTCACTTCAGGAAGTGAGACCACGAGTGTCCCAGTTGTGCAGATGTGTGGCCTGTCCCTACTCCACCTCCACCTGCTCAGGCTCCCACCACAATTCTGACCCATGAAGTCTATATATTATAACATGGAGAGGCGGTGATGGGAGGAAGAAAAGAAAAAATGACAGGCAAAATTGGCTTATAATCTCATTTTAAAATATGTTTATATGTAGGTGTTTGATTTGCACAATGTACAAATGTCCATTGATGCTCCTACACTGCCCCCTACTGGACATTAAACTTTTCACAATCTTATTTTGTCAAATTTAGACAGACAAAATTTAAATATTTCTACTGAAGCATTTGATATTTCTCCTTCTGAATTTTAACATTATTACATTTCTCTAACGGGTTGAATTATAGTTATTCAAATGTTGCTCATGGTCAAAACAGCAGCTTCATAACCAGGAAAGTGTAGATCCAAGTCACAGCAGTGTCTTTTATCACAACATAAGTTACTCTGCTGCAGCTGAAAGGAGTTGGAGAATCTAGTTTCTTTTTTCCTTTTCATTTTATTTATATAAGGAAAAAAAGTAAAATTTGCTTTTGGTCATTAATTCTAAAACATCTGGACTTTTATAATGAGGTAATGATTGTTGTAACCTTTCTTCTGATATAATGCCTTTTAATTTATTTTCTACTATTCATTGTAAGCCTGAGACTCCAAAGCCAAACGTGGAATGAATTCCTTTTGTATAACCCTTAATAACCCTTTTGAAAGCTGATTTGGTTTGACTAGAAAGAAAAAACACTACATTTTCTCTGAATTCACAAGACTGTTAAAAGTAATTGTAAAATATAATAATCAGAATCAAATCAAAATCCAATTTGGAAAAGATTGTCAAACTCTTGCCCAGCAGATGGTGTAACCATGAGCAAAGTAATCTCAGACGTTGCATCTGTGCTTCATTTCAGCTCGTTTTCAGTTTGATCTAAGTAAAAACAGTTGAATTATTGCCAACAGGAACATGGAAAGATTAATATCAGAAGATATTTTCAATGAAGTACAAGAACAGAAAAAGTGCTGCTTCACACGAGCCTGTAAATGGCTCAACTGTGCAAAAATAAACATAGTCATGGACTAGTTATTTATCAGTTAATTTCTTCACAAAAATGTATGCAATTTATTTTTTTTATAAATCAGCCAGGTTGTTTTTATCATCAGAACACAGTACATTAATTAATTCAGAAATGAGTGAATGAATGAATGAGAACACAGAACATTCATAAATAATCTTCGTATTATGTTAACATGAATTAGGTTTTTACTTCGGCAAACCGGTGACATGATTATTGGGGTATGAAAGTAGTTCACCTCCAGACCAGGTGGTGGCGGTAATGCAACCATTCTGTTGTTTGTCCACCGCCATATAAACAACACCCGAAGAAGAACGGCGACCAAAAAGTAGTGAGTATGGTGTCCGAATTGCTTTTAAAATCCAGGGCATTATGTAGTCCATGTCTATATTAATTTATATGTCCATACTTTAAATCACCCAAAGGCTTCTTTAAGAACCAAATTGTCTTACTCCTGTTGTCTTCACCTCTTGGTGATTCTTAGTTGTGTCTTCAGGTTTTTAATCCTTTGCCATGAGTGATTCTCATATCACAGATACTATATTGTCCTTGAATAATTTAATCTAATTTAATTTAATTTTCATGTAATTTTTCTAATTTAAGCTATTTTTTAGATTCATTCTTACAGTGTGGTTTTCTACAGAGCCGACCAAACCTCAGGGTTTTTGACAACAGCAGTGCGTGAGATAAAACTGCATTACTTCCTCACAGCTGGATCCAAACGGTCTAGATCTGAAATAGCATCTCCAGACCTTGAGGGCCGCAGTGTCTGCATGATATCCAGATATCCAAGCCCTACTCATGACTGATTACCTGATTCAGGTGTGTCCAGCCATGTAGAACATGAAAAGAGCATTTTATGTTGGAAAACATGCAGGAACGTGGCCATCGAGGCCTGGAATTACCAATCCCTGGTAAAGATTGATATGATATTGATATATCCCTCCTTCATGTGGGCAACCCTGAGGATTCTGATTTTTTCCTTCAAAAAGAGACAGAGGTTTTTTTTAAGAGTCGAAGAAAGAAACTGCAGCCACACAGAGACAAAGAAGGAGACAAAGAGGAAGAAGTGCAGAGGACCTTCAGCAACAGACTGAGAGAGAAGAGGAAGAAGCAGAAGGCGGGACTCAAAGGGGAGGAGCCCCCAGGGGAAGGCACACACCCGTGCAAACAAGAAGCAGAACGCATGCAGCTGTGGAAGACGAGGGGGGAGCAGGCTCACCATACCCATCAATGGCCGATCTCCTCTCAACACCCTTGTCACCACCACTGACCTCTTCCCCTGGTAGCACCTCAAGCTCCATGAGTTCAACCCCGATCAGGAGACTCAACCCAGATGAAGCAGAGGTCTACCCTATGTTTGCAGTCGCAAACCCAGCACACGGAGTGGACGCCAACCAACCCCCAACCATCCTCATTCACAGACCCTGGACCCAAGGAGAATGTGCTGAAGCCTGTAAAGGACTTGGAGATGTGGAAAATGACCCTCATCACATGGACACAAAATTTTCTGGATATGCTGAACGGCTATCACCTGAATGGCCCTGAAGCAGAGACAGCCCTTAAATTATCTCTGGGCCACCGCTGGGGCAGAGTCAGAGGCGACTGGAATGCCAAAGATGGAAATGGGACCCCACACCCTGATGGGTCTCAAGCCCTGAGACAGCAGATTGACCCCCTGCTGGACAGAGTCTGCAACACCTTCAAAAAGGCCCCTGATTATGGAAAAATCAGACAATGCAGACAGAAGCCAAATGAACCTACCAGAGAGTATGTGGACCGTCTGGAAACAGTGTTCAAGCAGAACAGTGGCCTCCAATATGACCCAGCTCCGGAGGACCCCTTCCAGACTCAGCTAAAACACCACATCCTGGATGGACTGCAAGAACCCTTGAGTGGCTTCATCAAAAAACACAATGTCACCTGGAGAACCATGACAGTTGAAGGAATGGTGGACTGGGCCACACATGCTGAGGAACTCCAGAGGAAAAAGAAAGCTGCCGCCACCAAAGTCCTTTCCCTCACTTCTGATTTTGAGGGACTGCACCTGACCGCCACCACCCCACCTGCTGGAGTGTTTTGGCAGAACAAAGGGCGGGGCAGAGGAAGAGGAAGATCTAGAGGGGGATGGGGACCCCCACGGGGACGCTGCCTAGCCACATCTGAGGATGTGTGCTACAACTGCAATGAAAGTGGCCAAGAACCGACCGGGAGCACAGGAGGGACCCCCCCATACAATCCCTCCCGCCCAAAGCACCAATGACTAAGCCAGGTGCAGACTGTCACCGAACAGAGGCAGGACAGACCTAAATCAGGGTCTTCCTCTTCCTCCAGTTCAGACAATGACAGCCGGAACCCCACTGACACAGAAGAAGATGATGAAGACCCCTCAAAGACTGAAACCATCCAAATACTGGACCTCTCAGTCCTAGTGGCAGCCCTCCTATCACCACCAGAAGCGAAACGCACCCTCAGAGTAGGACCCTACCAAACCCCTGTGTCTTTCATCTGTGACACAGGAGCTAAAGTCTCAGTGCTCAACCGAGATGTCCCTGGAGTACATCAATCTAAGAAAGCCCTGATGGTTGTGGGAGCAGGCGGAGTGACCCATAAAACCTTTTGGTCTCACTCCATCACTGTAACAGATGAAGATGGCACTGAGACCCAAGCCCAGTTTGTCCTAAGCCCCCAATGCCCAGTATGTCTTCTGGGACGAGACCTCCTCTACAGTCTCCAGCTTAGTGTTGTAGCCACTACAGCTGGACTACGAGTTTCCAAATACATCCCCAAAAAGGAAGTTTATGTCACACAAGGACATAGTTCTCCCTCTACATTTTACAGCCTGGACCTCACAACATCAGGCCCAGCCTCAGTGACCACCGAGCTCCTCAAGAAGACAAAAGACCTTTTGACGGCTCCATGTTATCAAACACGAACAGACAACCCACTCCATGTAACAATCAGATACTCCAAAGGCCGTCCGCTCATCCCACATGGGTCAAGAAGTTCGAGGCACTGAGTCCCCAGACTGTAACTATCACTCACTTCATTTGGGCCAACGATATGGCCCTAGCCCTGGTCCACCTCCAAGGCCAGGTTCTCAACCTTACACCAAGATTCTACCAACCACATATTTCACTGGCAAAACCCTCAAAGGTCACATGGAATCAACTCCACCTCTGGGCAGAAGAACTTTGCATAGATGATCGAGATCTTTGGCAAAAGGTGGGACCAGACCACTATCAACGTTCTAGTGGAGTGTCAATGGAGACGGGACCCCTCGACATGATAAAGCTCAACTGTGTGACCAGGGCAATCCCAACGATGCCTTCAAATGAAGGTGAAGAACCATCTCAAGGATGGTCAGAAGAAATGGACAGCACCTGAGTTCTTTTTTTTTTTTTTTTTTGGGCTCATCAGTTTACTTTGGACATGCATCCTTAAAGCAGTTGAGTCAAAGTCCCACATCATCTGAGCCCAACATTTTTTTTTTTTTTTAAGTTATCCCCTGTGCATAAGTGAAAGTGAAGGTGATAGTGTCCCACACCAATCCTCCCAACAGTTTGTTATTTAACTTTGTTAAGCTTGAACTCTGTCAAAGAGGACTAACAAACACAAACAGTAAAGTGCAAAGAGAAGAAACAAGAAGGTAGTGTTGGCTGTTGTGTGTTATTGATTATTCAGTGATGTGTGTGTGTGTAGTGTAGCGTGGATGACATCATGTTGTTGTGTTGGATGTAACACCCCAAGATGACCAGGAGCTGAGAGATTCAGAGTTAAGGAACCACAGCAAGCAGTGATGTTGACCTTCCACACCAGCTGGACAGCTGCTCATGATAACAATCACATTTCAAGCTGGATCACCGCTGGTGCCGGTGTGTTGGGTCGGTACAGTGCACCAGCCCTCCCCAAGTGTTCGAAAGCCAACCCCAGGTCAGGCCCCACCCCCAGGGCAGGCGGGCACCCCCCACCCCCCGACCGATGGCAGAAGAGGAAGGGAGCAGAGGCGGTACCGGCCCACCCCAAACCGACGCCCCGGGGCCAGGTGGCATGCAGCGGTGCACCGCCAGTGCTCCAGCGCCTCCAAGCGCCCCTCAAACTACCAGTCTGGGGACACAAGGGACCACCACCGATGGCAACCTGCACCCTCAGCAGCTGAGCAGGCACATGGCACCTTCGTGTTAGGGAGGTCATCTAAAGTGATTCCATTACCTGCGGTGATAGACCAGAGGTTTATCAATTTCTCAATTCGAATGTATCGTAAAACTGTTCTGAATATGATGGAATGTGTGGAGATTCAGGCCCAGTACTACATTTTATTTTAAAATGAGCTAGAAAAGGGTTCCACATATCAGTGAAAGCTGCTAATTTGCTTGTATTAGTAAATGTTATTTTTTCTAGTGATATATATTCTATTATTAGGTTTATCCAATGACTGGTGTGTAAACAGGTTTTCGATTTCCAGTTAAGGAGAATTACTTTCTTGGCGATAGTTAGAGAAATTAAGACTGAATTTCTATATTTAATTGGGAGATTGTCAAGTTCTTGAGAGTTACCAACTAAACATAATGATGGAGATAAAGGGACTCTGCAACTTAAAATTGTAGATAGTTTTTCTGTCACTGCTGACCAGAAGCTATAGACAGGAGGGCAGGACCATGTGGCATGATAATAATCATCTGTGTTTCCCAGGGTGCACTGGGGGCAGATATCTGTGTTAACTAGACCCATTTTAAACATTGTCCGTTGCGTGATATGAGCCCTGTGTATTACTTTATACTGAATAAGTTGTAGGTTTGTGTTTTTTGTCATAGAGAATATATTATTGCAGATGTCTGTCCAAAAGTTGGGGTTAAGAGGGGTTGTTAAGTCGTTATTCCATTTGGTTATTGGGAGGGCTAGTTCCGTGTCGCTACTGGATATAAGTTTGTAGATTCTAGATACCAGTTTTTTTGCCTTTGGGATTTTTTTAATTTCTTCAATAAATGGTGAAGGTTCCAATAAGTCACAGTTGATCTCTACTTTGGATTTGATTGCAGATTTTAGTTGTTGATAATGTAGAAACTGTTGTTTTTCAATACCAAATCTCTGAACTAACAAATCAAATGATATAAAGTGGCCGTTAGTGAAGAGATGATGGAGATGAGTGATACCTTTCTGTTGCCATGATGGGAAATAAATGGGTTTCTTACATATCAGGAAATCAGGATTGTGCCAGATTGGAGTTAATTGGCATGGTGTTAAAGAAGATTTTGTAATCTTTATTGTCTTCCACCAGGCTTTCAGAGTTGAGTTGATTGTGGGGTTTTCAAAAAGAGGCATCTTCTTTATCGATGTTGGAAGAAATGGTAAGTCAGAAATAGGGATACCCTTGCAATGGTTTTGCTCCAGGTTTTTCCATGAACAGTGGTTTTCTGTTTGGATTTAATTAAATACTGCATTTGAGTCGATAGGTAATAATATTGAAAATTAGGGGCTTCTAGGCCTCCCTGTGATCTCTGTTTTTGCAGTGTCGCTAGGCTAATCCTGGGCTTCTGGTTTTTCCAATAGAACTTTGTCACTAATGAGTTAATTGAACTGAGCCATTTATCGGTGGGGGTAACTGGAAGTACTGAAAATAAGTAGTTCATTTGTGGCAATATTTTCATTTTGACTGTGGCTATTTGACCCATTAATGAAAGTGGAAGGTTGGTCCATCGTTTTAAATCTTGTGCTATTTTATTGAGGAGAGATATGTAATTTAAATTGAATAATTCTGATAGTCTGGAAGAAACATTGACACCCAGGTATTTAATATTACCAGTGCTGAGTGGCAGAGAGTCTTTTTGAGTTGCAGAGTCCCATGCCCCATCTGAAAGTGGTAGTATAATTGATTTTTGCCAATTAATGGTATAATTTGACATTTTTGAAAAATTGTTAATGGTATTCAAAGTCTCTTGTACAGATTTATTTGGATCCTTTAGATATAGTAATACGTCATCAGCATAAAGGCTTATTTTGTGTTGTGATGTTGTGTCTCGAATCCCTTTAATTTGAGGGTTTTATCGTATTGCTGCTGCAAGTGGTTCAATAAAAATAGCAAAGAGTGACGGAGAGAGTGAGCATCCTTGTCTGGTTCCTCGCTGAAGTGCAAATCTTTGTGAAGAAATTCCATTTGTGATACCAGTGGCCAGAGGGGATGTGTACAGTGTTTTAATCCAGTGGATGAATGAGCTTCCAAATCCAAATGTTTGAAGAGTACTAAATAAAAAACTCCAGTTCACTTTGTCAAATGCCTTTTCTGCATCTAGGGACACAATTATTGATTTTGTTTGTCTTTTTTGAGCAGTATAGATCAAATTAAAAAGTCTCCTGGTGCTATCTGATATATTTCTATTTTTAATGAAGCCAGTTTGGTCGGGGTGGATTAACGTTGGGGTTACTATTTCTATTCTTGTGGCTAAGGCTTTAGTAATTATTTTTAAGTCTGTATTTATTAATGAAAGGGGGCGATAACTAGATGGGAGAGTTGAATCTTTATCGGGTTTTAGGATGACTGTCATAGCTGCAGTATTCATTTGTGGGGGAATTACTGAGGTGCCATGGATTTCAGCAACGGCTTTGTGATAAAGTGGTGATAACGTTCCCCAGAAGTGTTTGTAAAACTCTGGGGGAAATCCATCCGGTCCTGGAGATTTGTTATTTGGCATTTCCTACAGGGCTTTATGGAGTTCCTCAAGAGTTAGTGGGTTGTCTAACATATTTGCTTGTTCCTTTGATAATTTGGGGAGCTCTAAGTTTTTGAAAAATTAATCTATTTCTGATTGTTTGGGGTGCTGGTCTTGTCTGTATAAGCGGCTGTAGAAGTTCTTAAAAACATCATTTATCTCCTGTGGGTTCTGAGTTACCTCTCCTAAGAAATTAGTGATGGAAGAGATAGTTGACTTTTCTTTTTTAAGCTGCAGCTGATTTGCTAAAAATTTTCCAGTTTTATTACTGTATTCATAATTTTCATATTTAAGTTGTTGTATAAGAAATTGTGTTTTATTGTATATAATGCTTTCATATTGTAGTTTTAAGTTATCGAGTTTGTTTTTAGTTTCTTCACATGGGTTTGCAGCATAACCTATGCTCAGTTCTTTAATTTTTTGTTCTAAATCTGTTTCTATTCTTTGTTGTTGTTTTTTACGGTTTGTTGCATATGCTATTATTTTCCCTCTAATGTAAGCTTTGCCTGTTTCCCATAATAACGATGGTGAGGTGTTTGGGAGGTCATTCATCTCCAGAAAAAACAACCACTCCTTTTTTATGAGCTCATCAAATTCTGTATCCTGCAGAAGTGATGTGTTGAAGCACCATCTCTTGCTGGGTTTAGATTGCATCTGAAATGTAAGTGTGAGGGAGATGGGGGCGTGGTCGCTGATTAGAATTGGATGGATTGAAGTTTCAGTTACATATTGTGAAAGAGAGTTACTGATGAGGAAGAAATCTATTCTAGAAAACGACTGGTGGACAGAGGAGTAATAAGTATATTCTCTAGCTGAAGGGTTCCTTATTCTCCAACTGTCGCCAAGTCCGTAGTGTTTCATGTATTCTTTAATGGTTTCAGTTGTTTGGCAATTTCTATAAGATTGTGGATTTGAGCGGTCCAGCTTTGAATTAATGGTAGTGTTAAAATCTCCTGCTATAATTAGATTTGTTGAATCTTCTATTGATGAAAATAAGTTATGAAAGAAGGAAGGCTCGTCATTATTTGGTCCGTAAATATTGACCAAGGTGAAGACATTTTGGTTGATGGAGAGATTCATTTGAATAAATCTTCCATCTGGATCTGTTACTGTTGATTTATGCGTAGAAGGTATGTTTTTATTGATGAGTATTGATACCCCTCTCTGTCTGCTATTATATGTGGAAGCAAAGACTTGTTCAAATTGTTCCAGTTTGATGTTTGAGAATTCCTTTTCTGTAACATGTGTTTCTTGTAAGAAGCAGACATCTACTCTGAGTTTTATTAAGTGGTTGATGATTTTAATTCTTTTTTCCTGAGTTCTGAATCCGCGCACATTCCATGAAATGATTTTAAGTGGTTGCATTGTACTTCTTAATTTTAATGTCATGAAGCACTATAGACGACTCCGGTCTTGGTGTTGAGTGCATATCTGTGTGTATATATTTGAGGGGTGTTAATGTGTGTGTGTGTTTCGAGATGCAGTAAAAGAAGAAAAGAGAACGTATAATAAAAAAGATAAAGAAAGGAGAAAACAAGTGTGATGTCCATGCCGGATGGTAAACCAGGTGCAGTGCATACAAGTGCATGTTGTGATGTGATGGTGGCACTGAGAAAGAGATTACCTTAATTTTTAATTTTAATTTTTTTTTTTATAAACCTCTTCCCTATATTTTTACCTGCATATCGTTATGCGTATATACATAACTTACTATTATTTTACAGTGGTTTTGAAGTTATGATTAATCATTTCTTTAATCAGAATATTAGAATAGCCACAGGCTATTAGCATCTCTGTACAACTGCCCCTCAATAAAAAGTTTGTCCACTATTATGTAGGCTCTCTTATTGCTTTTTCTCTGTTCTTTCATGATCGGATAGAGAACTTTGCGTCTTTCGTTAATTTCTCGAGGAAATTGATCATTAATTCCATAATTCGTTCCTTTCAGCTCTCTTCCGCGACTCTTGATGGTCAGTTTATCTTTATTTCGCTCTACTTTAGCGACTATGGGGCGGGATGATTTATTGTTAGGTCTTCCTAGTCTGTGAACGCGATCGAACCCGATACGATTTACAGTCTCAGCTGGGAGTTTAAGTTGTGTTTTCATGAAGTCTTTTAGGACTTCTTCCGGGTTTTCCGATCGGTTTTCAGGAATTCCGGTAATTATGATATTCTCTCTCATGCATCTTGTGTGTAGATTTAGTATTGTTTCCTTCATCGTTTTGCTCTCTTTAATAGCACTGTCCATTTTTTCTTCCAGACCTTTAACGGTGGTTTGGAGTGACGTGTTAGCTTGCTCGAGTTCTTCAATGTGACCGTAAGCAAACTCGAGGCTTGATCGCAGATCTTTAATCTTGCTGTGTAAAGTTACCAGCAGATCCAGTTTCCTATTAATAGAGTCTAGAATACTAACCTCTATTTCAGTAGTTGGAAGATCGCTCGTATCCGTAGATGAAGTCTTCTTCCTTTTGTTTGATTTTTGCGACTCAGCTGCGGCGGCGGCGTCGGGATCCATATTAAACTTGTTAAAATATCCGTCGATATAGCTCTCAAGATCCGTCAGCTCCTGCAGCGTAAAGCTGGTAAATTAGAATAATATATTTTCTGATGGAAGAAAATAAAGGATCTGCGATGTATTAGCTTTATGTAAAGATTAATTTTATCGCATTTTCAATTTTCCCTCTCTCAGTGCTGTGTCGCGACGCAAGTCATGTGACCGTCATGTCACCTGAGTTCAATATACTAGTGTAACAGCAAAGGGTCTGAATACTAAGGATCGTGTGATATTTCACTTATTTGATTTTAGTAAATGGGTGCAATATAACAAAGAGTGACACATTTAAGGGGGTCTGAATACTCTCCGTAACCACAGTAAATGTGAAGGGACAGGACCGTCTCATGGTAGATTCTGAGTTTCAGAGCCCAGGCTGTGCGTGGAGGTTAGCCCAACTATATCTAGCTGGGTTTTCTCCAGCAGCTCTGGTGCCTCCTGCACTTTGTAAATTTCAATTTTCTCATCTACCAGGGTGACCTCCAACACTTGGGAGGCTGCGCTGGGGGCTCACGGAGAAGCCCACACACAGCCCGCCCGCTCTCACCATGAGCAACTTCAGGATGGTAGTGAGTCCAACCTGTTGCAACAAACTGAGACTGGCTCCACCCACTCCCAGTGCCTTGCCACAGAGGAACTCTTTGACTCCCTTGGAGACTTCAGCATGGGTGATGGACAGTCCTGACCCTCTGTTTCCTCAGGAGGAGGCATGTTTGCAGGCCTCAAGAAATTCCAGGGACCTTGGGGAGGATCCCTGGGCCTACCAGGTACTTGGGTTTAGAGCAGGACTCCAGCTATGCATATCTGGGCATGGATTAGAATCTTGATGGCTCCGACTCAGAAAGGGGGTTCTGATAAATACATGTATATATAGATGTATATTTAACTCATCTCTTGTTATGATTCACATGTTCAATTTTTTATACTCTCTCACAATCCCTCTGCATTCATCCGGACTTGGGACCGGCACTAAAGGTCACTGGAGTGTGACCCCTTGTGGTTGCATTACACACACACACACATATACCACAACACAACACAGCACAGCACAACACAAGACAACACAACACAACAAATATTTCCACTTGTTTTTTCTTTTATTGACATCTATTAACTATTATTTTTTTCTTAGTTTCTTTTTGTTTTTTTGTTATTTGTACATAAATACATACATAAACACAAAAATCTACACACACACACACACTGAAGAAATGAAGTCAAAATAAACAAATACTTATGTGTGTATCATAATAATTCAGTATTAACCAGTATGAAAATTTAGTGTTAAAAGTAATAAACTTGGTAGACATTGAATACTTAAACAAAAGGGTTTTTCATGGTTTAAACTTTGCAGACATTTTTATGATTGTGTGAATGAATGATAGGATAGTTTCTCACAGCATACAAGGTTAGTTCATATAGGGAGTACGCTGCTTTGAAACAAATGTCTGCAGGCGGGAGTGAACGGAGAGCTGATAAGGAGTTAACGAGGAACAGAGGCACCTGCGAAAGGATGGGAAAAGGTTGACGGTGGGAAAATGCATCTCCAGGGGGAAGATCTAACCTCTTATTTTGATCCAACCTTCTTTTTGCATATTGTGTATAAAACTCTGGGTCAAAGGGAAAAAAGGTGTCTCTACTCTTCGTGCACGGAGAACAGCATCCGCTAGATGCGTTCCTAGGGAGAGCTGAGACTCTAAATTCATGTATTAGATATTTTGGTGTCAGGAATAAATATTTTGGTGGAAAACCTCAAAATCGTTCCAGACCTCGATTTTTGAACACGCACTTAGGCATAATCGGCGAATTATAGCCTACAACACACATACATTTATGTAGAAAAACATAGATATATATACATAGAAATATACATTCATTTTTAACAGTGATTGTTTTTTATATGTTCAGAAGTACACACACAAACATACTTTTTTTATACATTTTTTTTTATACATACATTTTTCTTTTTTTTCCATCAGGACTGCATAAATTAGTATTTTTGAGGGTACCAGGAACCCTCCTAGGTGCGGCGCCCTGATGGTTCCCCAGTGCAGCTCTGTATTGGTGGAACCTGCCGGTCCTTTCTCTGATGTTGGACGGTTCCTCCAACACAGGCTGACTTGTTTCTGGAGCAGGAACACGTTCTGTAGCAGCTGTTCTTGGAGCAGTTAGAGGGTGTCTGAAAGCAGCATTCTTTGGTTCTTGTTCATGCTGTGAGACTTTGTCCATCCCTGCTAAATGTTCAGCCATTGGCCTGAAGTCCTGACATTGCTGAGAAAGCTTGCTTATCTGTTGCTTGAGGCTGCTGACTTCTCTCTCCAAAGCCATTTTATCGTCTTGGAGAGAGGAAACCTGACGAGTCCATTTAGTTTGTTCCCTCTCCATGTCCAAGAACTTTTTCTCCAGAGTGGCATTTATTTCTTGCTCCGACTGGATCCATTTGGTTTCTTTTTTGTTCTTTTCTTCCAGAACTTCTGGAGGAACTCAAAAGTGTCCCCGCATAATCCCCCTTTGTTTGTAATGTTCCACTCTTACAGATTGGAGCTTGGAGATGAGGTCTTGTTTTTGGTTGAAGAGAGTTTTCCGATCAGCCATTGTTGCAGCAACTTTGTCATTTATTTCAGCCAAATGTTTGAGTTTTTCCTGAAATTCTTGTATCTCTTTAGTATGTTTTGGTTTTCCAATGTTTCAATTTCAGATTTGGCTTGTAGACATGTTGCTGCTTCCTCCTCATGATGCGGATCTTTCTCACAGGTTCTCTCTATGTCCATCAGCTCTCGTTCCAGAACGGCTTTTTGCTTCTGCAGAGACTGGAAAAAAACCAATTCTTGTTGGTACTTTTCATCTCCAGAAACACCAAAGCTTTTGTGGACTTGTGATCGTTCTTTGTGGAACTTGACTTTTAGAACTTACAGGCTGGAGGTGAGGACTCTGTTCTGGTTGGAGAGGATTTACTGATCATTTTTTGTTGCTGCAAATTTTTCCTTGATGTCTGTGAGCTTCTGAAGGCTTTCCTGGAGGATTTTTGCTTCTTTGGCCATCATATCATTTTGCTTTTCCAAATTAAGGGCGTCTGATTTTGCTTGAAGATGTTTTTTGTTCAAATTTGAAGAACTGTTCCTGCTCCTTTTTAAGGTGCTCCCGTTTCTCTATGAGGTCACCGTTGGTCTGTTTCAATTCATTGAGGTTGGTGGTGATCTCATGGAGCTGCTGGACCCAGGATTTGGCCTCCTCACACTGCAGAGTGAGCTCAACAATTTCAAAGTCCAGTCTTGAGTTCTGGTCCTACAGAGACTTGGTTTGGTTCAGGATGGAGGCATAACGTAGTTTAATTGCTGCCTCCCCCTCATGATGTCTCTGGAGATCCTGTAACTAGCTCTGGAGAAGGATGTTTTTCTCCTGCAGTGTTTGGAGGCGATCTCTCTCCTCCTTGAGCTGTTCTTCCTGAGGTTCAAGGGCCATGATGGTGCTTTGGACCCTCTGAACCTCATTCTGTAGCTCTAGGTTCTTCTGACTGAGAGACTTGGCAGTGAGCTTAGATTTCTTTAGCTCAATGGATAACTCTTCAGGATCCCAAACTCTAGTCTGGAGTTCCTGAAGAGTTGCTTTGAGTCGGGCATTGGTCTCAGTTAGCTGGATTTTTTTGCTGGTGTTCCTTGCAACGTTCCTCCAGAGGTTTTTGGTCCTGGAGTTTCTTGTTGACGCGTTGCAAGTCTTTTTCCAGCTGCTTGGTAAGTTTAGAGGCTGATTTCTTTGCCTGGGAGAGTCCAGCGTAGGTTTCTCTGAGGTTCTTTTTGCCTTCCAGCTCAGCGGCGAGGGTTTGCAGCTGGCTGGTCAGCGATGTGATTTCCTGGACTTTATCGTCAAGATTGAAGAGGTTCTGTTTGAGGGCACTCTCCTCAACCGCAGAATTCCTGAGACGGCGCGAGTACATTTTAAGTACCGTTTTTCTGCAGAGCAATGAAAAACTTTAAAATGTTTGTGTTGAAAGTAGAGTGCGTAGATGCAGTCTTCTGTAGCGTGTAGAGAAAGGCTGCGTGTTCCTCAGCGTAGATCGAAGGTACTTGACGAGATGCAAGGCTTCTAGTAGCTGTGAAGCAGAAGGTTTGCTCTCAGGTATGACCACAACGGGGGCAAGGAATCATCCTTAGATCAAAACCCCTCCCCACCAATTATCTTTAGCATGTGACCTACAACATTTCCTTATGATGCTTATGGATTCTATTATACAGAAAAAAAAATCACAATTGAGAAACCTGTAACACTAGAAGTCGCAGTTCTTGCACCATTTACAGATTAATCTTTAGAGATAATAAATTATTAAATATACCATGAGATCCATAATTTTCCAAGCTTTAATTTGAGCCATGTTTTGTGAAAATCGGTTAAGAAATGAGGGAACTAGCTCTATTTTTGTGGTCAATACATAGCGCCTGTGTTGCATAGCAACAGCGCACCTCACTGTGTATGGCAGCAAAGAAGGCCAATCCAGTAATATACATCAATGATCTTCAACTACGACCTGTCCCCAGCCCGGCTGGTTGTGAAGAATGCCTTTTTGACGCTCTTTGATAGATAGATATTTATATATTGTAGGCTATAATTCGCCGATTATGCCTAAGTGCGAATTCAAAAGGCAAGATCTGGAACGATTTTGAGGTTTTCCACCAAAAGGATTTATTCCTGACACCAAAATATCTAATACAGGCATTTTGGGTCTTCAGCTGTCCCTGGGACATCATCTAGCAGATGCTCTTCTTCGTGCACAAAGAATGAAGACACCGTCTCGCCCTCTGACCCGGGGTTTTTGTACACTATGCAAATTAGGAGGATGGATCTCCTGGTCTCTTCTCTCGAGCTGTGTTTTCTCACTCCATCGCTGGTGCGCGAGTTATCAGCTCTCCGTCTGCATCAGCTCCAGCCTATGTCGGCTGACCTGGCGTTTATTAGAGACCGGCGTCTATTGGAGACTGGCGTTCATTCAATCACAGACAGAATGGTGATGGTTAATGGGTAAAAATTCATCACAAAATGCAGAAAATAACAGATGAAAATTTCAGGATTTATTGAAATGATGAAAACATTTTATTCTGTTTTGATTCACACTGGCTGTGAAAGTCAATCTCCGTATCAAAAACCAGTTTAGCCTTCATGACGATCATTTTCCTGGAGACACGAGCACCTTTTCCTTTGCTCAACAATCCATGTTAAAACCAGTTCTTTTAATTTGTTGCTGCTTTCTCTGCTCCCCAGGAAACCAGGATTGCTCCTTTTCTTGCTACTACTGAGGGATAGTTTTAATATAGTCGCCACTTCTTTGTAAAGTTAATAATAGATTTTCAGCCCAATTCAAATGATAAAAACCCCAAAGACCCCAAATGAGCAGAGATGTAATAAAAAACATCTGGCTTCATGTGTTTACTTCAGAGCCTTCAGCAACAGGAAGACAGACATTTTTCTCTGTCTGAAGTGCATAAGAACATTGCTTCCGGTTCTACACACATCAACAAGTGAATATGCAGTTTTCGTGAAGAGCTTTGTGGATGAACTAGCACATGCTGTTTAAAATGGTGGTGGTGATCAATATCAAGGTATCAAAATAAAGATACATATTTTGGTGTTAATTACTCCTAAAAATATCAATCACTAATTAATGAATGAGAAAACAAAAGTGCACGTGCCATTTTTAGATATTTTTGTTTACTAGTTGAGCTACTCAAATACTTTTGTACTGAAACACCCCCATGTATATTGAATGCTCCATCAGTCATGTGACCAGAGGAACTGCGAGTTGTTACCCTTAGCAAGAATACAGCATGGCATGAGCAGGTGATTTTAAAAGAACGGTTTTGTACTTTTAACTCTTCACAATGAAGTTGTTAGCTGGCCACTTTTTGATGGTATTTGTTTTTAGGCTAACAAATATAGTTGTTGAAAAACAAAATTCACTGGGGGGGCTGGACCCAATAGCAGGATCGAGTCCTGAACCTTGTGTTTGGTCTGTGTTCAGACTGCCATCTACTGCAAATTTCTGTTTTGAACCAAAGCTTGTAAACAAAACCTCGTGACTAAGAATCTCTTCAGTTATTGGCCCGGGTATTATGAGGGTGGGGCAAATAATGACAGAAAGAATAATCGAAGTCCTGAGCTTTGCAATTGTCACAAACAGGCAGTTGGACGGTTCCATGTGCAGCAGATTTATTGGTACAGACAGGCAGACAGGAGCAAAGCTCAGTTAAACGTCTACAAAGAATGAAATTGCAAACATAGCCAGAAGTTTAAAAATTTAACTTTGCTTTTTTTCTTAAGAAGACGTACTTGTAGAGGTTGAACCTCTTCTCACCCTCCACAGAAATGAGTTTTATTTTGACATGCTTTTTCTGAATACTCTGGACACATGACATTGGCTAAACATGGGTTTTGATAAGCAGGCTACAGGGGTTAATGTAGTACTGCCTTCCCCAGGTTAAACCTGTGAGTCTGCCAATGAATACTAAGATGCTTACATTTTTGGTGACAGTGACAGCAGAGGCGTTTCACATTCATAAAATATCACTCGTGCCAAAAAGCAGTGGTTGTAGTAAATTGTTTTCTGGAAAGCGATGCTGCTGTACATGCTGTTGTGTTGGTGCTACTTCAAGAGGGACGACTTGAAAATATGAATATAAATATGAATATAAAGCTATATTTGGCCACAAATACACATTTGTACCACATTTATGGCTAAGAAATCCAAGACATTAGAAAGATTAGCTTGATTACTCTTGTTAACTAGCTGGACTAAGATTCAAGAGCCACAGTCAAATATTGCAAAACCATAATTAATAGCTGTGATACATATTATTTTGTTAATAAATAAAATGCTCTATTGTAAATGTAAGAAAAAGGGCTTGGAGTGAAATGTTGAGGTGTTGTAAATATTGCAAATCTTACTCCAGGCTTTTTTTCACGGCTCTATTTGGATATATATAAGACTCATTGCCATAGAATTCCAACCGGGCACAAACCGCAATCATTAATTTCTCATTCATGACCAATTGACAGATGGTAGGTGCTGCATGACCTAAAAGGGGAAATCACCACCAATTCTAAATCACTAATTTGTCAAAGTTTGACACAGCTTAACTTGTAACGTGCTTAAGGGACACATATTTTGTATATAGAGTCCAAAAATGTTCTTAAAAATATTTATACCAGACATAAACACGAAAAATTTTTTTACGCACGTTTGCATACATTCAATTTGAAAGTGGTTGTTTGAATACAAGTTGCCGAGGTTTGTTGGAACATAGCTTCAGGATTGAGCTGCAGTGACTGTAGACTTACTTGATGGGTAGCAGCCCAGCTCTCCATCCTGGAGTTTGCACTCATGCACGGGGGGACAATCAGACGCCACACTGATAACAAAGGGGGAATCACACCTGCACTTCAGCTTACACTCCTCCACATAGAACTCCTTTCCAGGCTGAAAGGAAAACAACACAAATAGTTCAGCTCTACAGTATAAAGGACAAATTGGCTGATCTGAGCAGAAATCGGCATTTAACAAGAAGAGCTGAGACATGTGTGACAGGAGCATCCACAGATCTGCTGATCCCCCACACCGGCTGAATGGTAGGGTCTGTCAGCAGACAGGTTCCCTGTACTTCATAATACTGGCCGTTGGTGTGTTTGCAGCCACACGAGTCACTCTTTACACATTTGCCAGCACTCAGGACGTAACCAGGATCACACACACAGCCCACAGAGCAGGGCCCAGTACAGGAGGAGGGCTTTCCAGAGCAGGTCTCCTGACAGGGGTCAGCACAGGACACTTCAGTGCCGTGGGGAAGACAACAGATACAAGTGAGGGCTATAATTCTTTTCAAAACTCATCTGTCTCTCCTTCAGTGGAGAAGTTACTAGAGAAAAACAATGACAACAACAGCAAAAATAGATCACAGGTCTACCCGCTGGTGTCCATGACCATGCATTGATGGGGGAGTAATTTCGTTTTAGAGGGGTTGAGTTCTTCTACCCTGCTCTTCCTTAGCTTTTTATTGACTCAGACTTACGGCAGAAGGATTCGTTCCTCCAGGGTCCAATGGCAACTCCACGGTCTTGACATTCGTTGACGTAGGCTTCAATGGCTTCACACAGAATGGATTTGGCTCCCTCCAGCTCACACAGGTCAAACAAACAATCCCGGAAGTGGTTCTGGAGACAAAAGAATAGCTTGTTATTCCCAAAATTTCAAACACAAAATATAACAAAACATTTCCCATAAACCTTCAACACTAAGTGGACATACGTTGGGGTTGACTTTGGTGTGACACACAGCAAAGAGACTGTTTTTGTTCAGCAGAATTCCACAGTAACCCTCATACAGTTCCTGCTCTCCTGGTTCACATCCAGGGATGGTGGAGTTGGGTTGTTTGTTACACCTTGCATCATAACAAAGGTTAAAATCTGTCATTATTAAAGCCTTTCTCTATGCTAAACAAACACTGAACTAAGAAGGGCTTCAGCACTGACGGTGTTTAGTTAAAATGTAACCACATGCAGGGAAAGACTAAGTTATATCCACAAAGACTCACTCTGGGTCAACATTCCAGCTGTGGCCAAACTCATTGGCATCATTGGTCATGGTTCCATCTGGTTTTTGGAAGTCATCTTTGGAGTTTCCATTGTAGTCCCCACACAGTCCACATAACTTATCCTGGTAGCTAAACAGCACAAAGTCAGCTAGTTAGACAACAACAAACAGATCAGAGATGCAGAAATCTGTCTGTCCAAGTAAACATGTCGGTGTGGTCTCACCACAAACAAATAACTAGTTTATAGCTTATTATATTTACTTTGCCAAATCTGAAGGTTTTCGGAGCAGATGTGAAGATGCTCTGGGTGGACACGTGTGCGGTCTTCACTTAATCTTTGATGACTTTGATGTCCATGAAGTGGTTTCCATCATAGCGAACAGTGACACCAAAGGTCATGGAAACTGTGTAATGTTTCCCTGACTTGAACGCAGACACTTCGGGGGCAGGACTCACCGGTAGGTTGACGTTGGTCCCGTTCACCTGCACACAAACAGGCAGGTACAAAGAATGACGGATTGCTAAACACAGACAGACATGATGATTCCAAAACACAATGACAGAAACCCTTGACATATCTGGGTTTTAGCCTTATAATCCCTCCCCCATTTGTTACCTGCACAACACCACCTTTGAGTTTTGAGATCTTCACCATGCGCACATACACGTGCACAGCCTCCAGGTAGGAAATGGTGGGTCTGTTGTATCGGTTTTCATTGTCAGCATGGACCTCAAAGTAGGGCAGAACCGTGGTGTTGCAGATTCCAGAAATCAGATAGCTGCAATTCCCCATGAAGTCGTATCTGCGCTTGTCAAAGGTGGTGTAGTGAGGATCTCCTGATGCTATGCAGGTGGATGTGTCTGAAATACAGAAAAGCACAAGACTGTGATGCAGGGGACTTGTGTGGGAAAGGACTGCAACTGTTAACGTTCTCCTTTCACCAGAACTGTGATTTTTGAACAGCTATGTGACATTCTTACCTTTAGGGTAAGAGCCTGGAACACCGTTCACCTCTTGGCATTAAGATGGGTCACAGGAATTATCTGTGCATTCCAAAGTGTAGTTCCCAGCACAGCGGCACAGTTTTGAACAACCGTAGCCAAATACAATTCAATTCAATTTTATTTATATAGCCCAATATCACAGCCACAGCCGTCTCATTGGACTGGTATCAGTATATTGTAAGAAACAACCAACAAATCAATCATGTAAAAGTAAACAACAGCTGGTTGTTAAACAGACTAAGCCGTCCCAACATCTCTATCCTTACGCCCTCCTTCGCGGTGAGGAAAAACTCATTAAAAAAACATATCTTTTTTTTTTTTTTTTGGGGGGGGTGGGGGTGGGGGGTGGGGGGTGGGGGGGACAACTAAGAATACCTCAGGGTTGCCCACATGAAGGACAGATCCTCAACCCCAGACGGACATGTGATGTGCTAGAACTATTAAAGAAAAGTGAGCTTAATTAATTCTAAAACTATATGGTTGAATAACAAGTATATGTCTAATAAACAAACACGTCCAAATAAACAGCTACAAGTTAAGACAACAGCTAAATATTTAAATAAACGACATGTTTGAAATAGTGTAGCAGATGGGCTTCATCCAGTAGGAGTTGTGGAAACTGCTGGGGTTGATGGAAGAGCCAAGGTGAGGTCACAGCCAAAGACAGGAGCGGGAAGAGCCATTGGCGAGGTCACGGTCAAAGACAGGAGTACAGGCGAGGTCACGGTCAAAGACAGGAGTACAGGCGAGGCAAAGTCACGGCCAAAGACAGGAACACGGACGATCCACCTGGAATCAGAAATCTCTCCCGCTCCCCCGTAGGGGAGTGGGATAGAGGGACAACATGTGAATCGCACTGCACCAAACACAAGTATGATAAACCAAATAAAATAAAGCAATGGCAGATGACAAGTGATGTAATGAAGATTGCAGGTTGGTGGAGTGGGGGTTGGAGAAGAATACAGACCCTGGTTAGGGTAGGGGAGAGAGGAAGGGGGGATTGGGGGTGGGAGAAGGATACAGACCCGTGTTAGGGTAGGGGAGAGAGGAAGGGGGGAGTGTGTAGGAGGCAGACAAAGAGTGAGTAGGAGCGAGTAGAGCCAGTGTGGTAAACCCCATCACATCAGGTGAGGCAGAGGAGAAGTAAGTTAAATATTCTCTGAATGCTAGCTACCCTGGCAATAATCCTGTCTAAAGAGGAGTGTTTTAAGCCTAACTTTGAATGTAGAAACTGTGTCAGCCTCTTTTACATGACCTGGGAGTTTATTCCATAAAACAGGAGCTTGGTGGCTAAAGGCTCTAACTCCAACTGTGCTTTTGGAAATTCCAGAAACCACAAGCAGTCCTGCATTTTGTGAACGAAGTGTTCTATTTGGTTGGTAAGGCACTATGAGATCTTTAATATAGGATGGGGCCATCCCATTCAAGGCCTTATAGGTTAGCAGCAGGATTTTGAACTTGATTCTAGATTAACCTGATAGCCAGGGAAGTGAAGCTAACACAGGAGTAATATGTTCTCTTCTGCTGGTTCCTGCTAACAATCTAGCTGCTGCATTTTGAACAAGCTGAAGACTTTTTAAAGAACTTTTAGGACACGCTGCTAGCAAAGAGTTACAGTAATCTAGCCTGGACGTAACAAATGCATGGATGAGTTTTCAGCATCACTTCTAGATAATATGTTTCTGATCCTAGAGATATTGCGTAGATGAAAAAATGCAGTGTTACAAGCCTGTGATATGTGAGCCTTAAATTATGAATCCTGGTCAAATAAAACCCACAGGTTTCTAACTGTGGGATTGGAGGCTATATTTACACCATCCAGGAGACCATCTGAACAGGTAGGGTATCTCTGAGGTATTTTGGACCTAGTATAATGACCTCAGTTTTTTTCTGGGTTTAGGAGGAGGTAATTAACGGCCATCCAAATCTTAATGTCACTAATGCAGGCACTGAGTTTCTTTAAGCGGTCATTCTGGTCGGGTTTAATGGATAAATACAACTGTGTATCATCCGTATAATGGTGAAAATTAATCCTGTGTTTCGTGATTATATTCCCTAGAGGCAGCATGTAAAGCATAAACAGGATGGGTCCTAGAACTGAACCCTGTGGGACTCCGTGGCTAACTCGACTATAATGGGAGGAATGTCCATTTACATGAACAAACTGGTACCTATCAGATAAATAGGATTTAAACCATTGAAGGGCAGATCCTCTGTCCCTTTGTCATGCTCTAATCTCTGGAGTAAGATGCTGTGGTCTAAAGTGTCGAAGGCTGCGCTAAGATCTAACAGGACCAGAATAGAGATTAGTCCCTTTTCTGTGGCCAGTAACAAGTCATTAGTGACTCTTACTAGTGCAGTTTCAGTGCTATGGTGAGGTCTGAACCCTGACTGGAAATCTTCAAAGAGGCTATTGTCCTGTAGGTGGCAGTATAGCTGTTTAACTACCACTCTTTCTAATATCTTTGAGATAAAGGAGAGATTTGATATTGGTCTATAGTTGGCCAGAATGCAATGATCTAAACTGGGCTTTTTCAGAAGAGGTTTAACAACTGCATATTTAAAAGACTGTGGCACATAACCTGTTTCTATGGAAGTATTTATAATATGTAAAACTGATTCATTAATTGAAGGGAAGGTTTCGTTAAAAAGCTTAGTGGGGATTGGGTCTAAAAGACAAGTTGAGCTTTTGGAGGATGTAATAACTGATGTTAATTCTGCTAGATCTACAGCAGTGAAGCAGTCTAATGTTACAGAGGTTTCTATAGATGCCTTTGTTTCTACTGTTTTAGCCTGATCTGGGCTGATAGTGGGGATAATTTTGTTCAGCTTTTGTCTAATATTTAGGATTTTACAGTTGAAGAATGAAAGAAATTCCTCAGAGCTGAGAGTAGCAGGAATATGTGGTTCCACTGAGCTGTGACTGCTAGTCAGTCTGGCTATAGTACTAAAAAGAAATCTCGGATTATTTCCATTCTGTGCTATTAAAGCTGAATAGTTTTGGGTTCTGGCTTTATGCAGAGATTTTTTATAGGTTAAAAGGCTATATTTCCAGTTATTCAGGGACTGCTGTGAGCCGGATCGGCGCCATTCTCTTTCTAACTTACGGGTTACTTGTTTAAGGGAACGTGTTTCAGTGTTAAACCACGGTGATACTCGGTTTAGTCTAAATAGTTTTGGTTTCAAAGGAGCAACAACATCAAGTGTTCTCCTGAGGGTCTCCAAGGAATCATCAGCAAACTGATCATTTTTTCTGGGACTGAAACTATGGGAGCTGCTCTCAGAGTGTTTGCTCAGCATGTTACTAAATATTGGTTGGACTGTAAGTTTAAATTCAGAGACAGAACGGTCAGTCAATGTTCTTCTGAGCTGTTCTTTATTTATTGGAGCGGTGGAAATCTCTAGAACAAACTGAAAAGTGATTAGAAAGTGATCTGAGAGTATGGGGTTATGAGGGAGCACACTCAGCTGATCTCTATACCACCAGTTAAAACAAGGTCCAGGGTGTGCTTGTGACAGTGCGTGAGTTCCTTTACATTTTTTTTTTAACTTGTCCTGTCCAACAGCTGAGCAAACAGATATGAGCTGAGAGCCTCTTGCATTAGACAGATTTTACTCTTACAATTGGGGGGTATAAATCATTGGTAACACAAACTGTATGTTGGTATAAGCCCCTTTTGTAATTTAAACAAAACTT
The DNA here is from genome assembly GCA_014656515.1 of Oryzias celebensis. Lineage (NCBI taxonomy): Eukaryota > Metazoa > Chordata > Actinopteri > Beloniformes > Adrianichthyidae > Oryzias > Oryzias celebensis. Next base: position 37,810,771 of record BNCR01000001.1, on the reverse strand, counting down.
TATTAATATTAATTTTGTTTGTGTTCTTTTTGTTGAACCGGACGGAGAAAGAAAGGGGGAAGGGGGGGGGGGGTATTATAGATTATATTATATTATAGAGAGTAGAGTTTTAAGTCTACAGGCAACAAAATGCTGGAGCCTATACCCATTACAATAGTGAATGTTGGTCTAAAATGGGCAGAGCCTGTCCACACACTCAGCTGTTACAAACATACCTGCCGGCTCCAAGAGTGTTCACAAACTTGTCCACATCCAGTTCACACACACACTTTTGCATACCAACCAACACATGTAAAGCATTACATTCTGACATGCACACTATTTGAAGGTGCAAAGGTGAGCCGACGCCTGTGCTCAGGTGAATGTTATGTTAAGCTAAAGTGGATGAAGAAATGAAAAGAAAAAAAAAGGAGGGAGAGCTCCCAGACATCCTCACACCAAGACCCCCGCCGAGGCAGCAGCGCAGACAAGGGCCCGCCCCCGCAGCCATATTATGGGGTCAATGGAGGAGATCCGCCCGACAGGCAGCTCGGCCAAGCACCCAGACCAGGGCCCGCAGGACCACCACATGGGCCCCCAACACCCGAGCGCAGTGACGTACGGAAGCGCAGAGCGCAAGGCCCAGCCCAGCCAGAGAGCAGCCCTCGCACCGCACCAGGCGGCCTAGCGCGGGGCCCCACCCCCGAGAGCCCCCCCACCCCAGAAAAGCCACCCACCACCACCCAGGAGCTCCGAGCACCCCCCCACCCCAGCCCCGGGTACGAGCCAGGGCCCCCCAAGGGAGACCCGCTCCGAAGCTCCAGGCAGTTGCGGAGATCCAGAAGAGAGCACGGCAGGGGTCAGCTATCCCTACCTAGAGTAGGGATGACCAAGAGAAGTGGGGGTCCCCAAAGGAGTACGTAGCCTGACCAGGCTCTCCTATGTTGCAACTTAGAAGGGGCCCGACACCCGGGGGTAATGACCAGAACCCGTGCCACAAGGACACAGACACCCTCCAGGAGCTGCTGAAGGTCCTGTTCCCCCCACGGGGGATGGGGTAAGGGACAGAAGATCAGTGGTCCCACCTTCCTTGTGTAATGTATTTGTGTGTGTGTGTGTGTGTGTGTTGAGGTGTGTTTCTTGTGGTTGAAGGGTGTGTGTAATAAAGGGTAAAATTGGCGAGCAGGGCACTGGGGACATCTCCTGATTGCTTACAGCGATGTCCAATCACCCTCTCACCAAGGAACCGTAAGTGTCTACAGTGCAGTTTAAATTGGAGGGTAGAGCACTGAGAGGACATCTCCTGCTTGCTGGCAGTGATGTCCAAGCACCCCCGCCCCCACCAAGGGTCCTACGTGTCTAAGGTGCATTTAAAACCAAGAGAAGGGGGCGAAACTGTGCGGAGACCTTGGGAGGGTGGACCACTGCCAAGTGGCTCGGCCCCTCGAGGAGACGCTATCAAATACGCGACCTTCAATTGTGATGTGACGCCATACTCCCCTACCCTACATGTTGAAAGGAGTAAGAAAATGAATGATAAAATTCAATACATACAATACAAGGACTTTCATAAACGTACTTTCTTGAGGGTGTCTCCAAGTTCCACATCGGTTACATCTTCTGGACAAACGCTGATGTCAAACATACGTCCAGTCAGCAGGTAGTCCAAGACAACAGAGGAAAGGAGAGCAGGACATTCTCCACCTTGGACAATGATGGTAGAAATCATCTGTCCAGTGATGTGGTAGACTCGATTTTGTATGTGTGAAACATTAAACCTTAGAATGAAGCCATTAAGGGACTCTACAGATCAAATAAAATATGTTCATGTCAGCTTTAAGCAATCTTAATTTTATTAAACAATAGTGGTCTATGCACTCTCTTGTAAATACAAATCACTCATTGAACTAAGAAGAAATAGAAAAAAAATCACCCTCAAATGCTCCACTTTCTTTGAAAATGGCTTTAACAAGCAAACGAAAGAATTCTCGTCGGGGACCACCAGGGTCTTCTGCATCTTGTGTAGTGTTTTCATTACGGGCAAATGTTACGTACAGCATATCTGTGCTTTCGACAAATTTTGGTCGCCTGAATTGTCAGGTTGCAGATTTGACTGACAATGATTGGCCTAAATCCTTCAGTAACAACCATTTCACTGTGAGCTTTTACAATTCCTGTTATTTCTTCTGCTGTCAACGTTTTCTTTTTTAACCTTGAAAGAATAAAATGGCACACGTCACCATTACAGAATAGAATAAAGGAAAGACTGGAGAATTAAGAAATGTAATTTTTAAATAATTGAAACCTTGACTCCTGTGGAACCTGGACAGTTTCTTCTTCCAAACTGCGTCTGATGGCTTCCTCGACTGCCTCCTCTTCTTCAAAATCAAGTGGTCTAGAAAAGAGATGCAAAAATGAAGAAGAAAACGCTAAATTGAACACACAGAAAAGTAAATTGACAGTTTATTAAAATTAAAAAGGTATAAAACATACATGAAATCAGCAAAACCAGTGCCTCCTTGTCTGATCTTATGTTCTTGATTTGTGATTGAAAGATCACTGACATCTGCCTCCTTTGGTTCATATTGACTCTCATCATTAGATTGCCCCACTGTCTCAAGTTCTATATGGAACAGATTGAGCAGAAGACATATTACAATATATTAGTTTAAAAAAAGGACACAACACATCAGGAATGGCCAATACATTGATCGAAATCAATCAATCAGTGTGGGGTTGATCATGTAACATCAAGGGGGAAAAATAGAAACGCTCACTAGTCATCAATTTTTCATAGTTGATAAGCAAAAGTTGAAAATGTTAACCTTTAAATTTAGCCACCTCTCCTCTGAATAGTTGGCCTTTCAAAGTCACTGTCATCGGACATGTCTGAAAAGCTATGCTGGAAGATAAAATATTTAAATTTTGTATAAACAACGGATTTAAAAAGTATAATTTATATATTACATGTGTGACTTGTAAAAGATTTTCAAAGTAAATTTGCAATTAAAAAACAATGTACAACAATAAAGACTGACATTAAAAGTCATTGATTAGATACACTGGGGATAGAAAGTTTGGCTTGTGTGCTTAAAGAATCCAAGGAACAATTTAAAAATGTAAAAATATTCTAAAGGAATCATTTACAGATGAGACATTCTTTAATTATGTTAAAAAAATGTGTTATTTCCATAAATTACCCTTTCAAAATAACAGAAAACACAATAAAGACGTGTGCAAAGGTTTGGGCACCCTGTAGAACATATATTATACACACCCCCTTTGAAATAGCTGACCTGACAGTGACATGGATTGTTCACAATCATTGTTTGCAAAGACCAGGTGATTTCAGTCTGAAAGATTTGAAATAATATGAGTCATCTGACCTTGCCCCAACATCATCATCAGGGTCACTTTTCATATGACCCATAACACAAAGTGCATTACACTAAAATACAACAAATGTAAAACAAGCACAAACATAAAAATATAACCCCCCCACACACACACACACACACACACACACACACACACACACACACACACACACACACACACACACACACACACACACACACACACACACACACACACACACACACACACACACACACACACACACACACACACACACACACACACACACACACACACACACACACACACACACACACACAATGCCCCCAACCCTGTTCACAACTCCCACCCCTTAAATGGATGGAAATAGCATTGGAAAACATATGGGGTAAAGAAACTGTCAAAAAGAAACGTATTCATAAGGAAAAATTGGTATTCATGAAGAAAAATTTGTATTCATAAATACAAAGTTGTGCACAAATTTATATTTTGTGCACAACTTTGCAGAAAAAATATGAATTCAACCTTTAGTTTTACGTTTCACATGTCTGTTTTGAATACGATTTGTCTATGTTTTGAATACGACTCTTGCTTGTCTTGAATACGAATTTCTCCTGTTAAATCGCTGTCAAAAACATGTCATGGGGTCACAGGCATAAACATTGAGTCCCAGAGCATCGATTCATCTGAATGAGCATGATAGAATTGAACTTTATCAAATGTTATTGATCCCTTGGCTGGAAAATGATCTTGTTACCGTCGCTATGTGTTGTGGGTCGTCTGACGCCACGACAGCTCCCACCTGTGCTCAATCAGCCACCAGGTATGGCCACCATGATTGCCTGCACCTGGGTCTCCAGCAGGTGTATAAAGGATCGTGGAGATCCCAGCTCCGGCGCCAGACTGTTAGCTTGCCTAAGACGGTAACGTGCTGGCTGTCAAGACGTGTCTTAGGACTCCACTCTTGTGTCAAAGATTTGCCGACTAACTAGTGTGTTTGCTTGCCAGTGGCTCCCGCTTTCTCTCCACCACCCCTGCTGCTCCCCTGGGCTCATCCAACTCCACTCTCGACGCAGACCAATCCATGCTGGACTTTCCCCCATCAACATTCATCGCCTTACCCTTAAATAAACCTCATAACTACAATTGTGTCCTGCGCTTGGATCCTCCCCTTCCTGCTCTCCGCCTAACAGCTATGCTGGAAAAAAAAGTTATAAACAGCCAAGTCCTGCCGCTTTTTTTTTTTTTTTTTGCCAGGCGACATCAGTGCAGCTTAAAAACAATCAAACAGACCCAGAAGTGGTGGCAAAAAAAGAGATGTTAATAAGAGAATGATTAAAGAAAATAAAAATGCCCGAGCAGGTGGCAGAGGGATCCCTGTATCTCTGCTGCTGCCATTCTGCCGTGCTTTTGTTATGGGGCGGCCGTGGTGCAGTGGAAAGGGCAGTCGGCCTGTGATCGAAGGATTGCAGGTTTGATTCCCGCCTTGCCCGCCCATGTGTCGAACTGTCCTTAGGCAAGACACTGAACCCCACATTGCCTCTGATGGAAGGTTGGCGCCAGTGTTCGGCAGCGGAGCCTCCATCAGTGTGTGAATGTGTGTGTGAATGGGTGAGTGGGTCTGTGACTGTAAAGCGCTTTGGGCCTTCAATGAAGGTAGAAAAGCGCTATATAAGTATACGCCATTTACCATTTTTACCATGTTGTGTGCATAGACACGTTCTTTGTGTTCTCAGTCTCAGACATGGTTCTGGCAGAGGAAACGTACCTTGGGGATCCCCACTTAGCCGGGACAGGAGGGGTGGCCGCACCGTGGAGATAGCCAGCGGGTTAAGAAAATGGATGGAAATAACAAAGACAGATAAGCTAACTCAGCTAAAGTAAGCTAACTGGCAGCCGACCGTAACAATAGTTAAAAAAATTAGAAACAGAAAGACAGTTGGGTATTCTGATCCTACTGACTTTTTGACTTTTCTTTTTTTGTTTGTTTTTACTGCCGCAACAGTCGGCTGCCTGTTAGCATACTTTAGCTCCAAATTAGCTTAGCCGTTTTGACTGCGTTATCCTCTGATTATCAACTAATTTCAGCAGACATGGTTTTATTTTACACTGAATGAGTGAAGTTACACATCTGTTACGTCTTTCTAGACTGTTTTCCACCACTTCTGGTTTTAAAACAATCCTCTGCTGCATTGTTTACACAATCGCCTGTTATAGCCTGAAAACCATAAAATGCAGCTGGAGATCCCTGAATTTTTTGTTTTTGTTTTTTAAATCTTTTTTATCTACTTTTCCACAGAGCTATGGCTATCAAGATAAGTTTCTCATTATGTTATCAATATAATTCCTAAAAGTTCAATTTCATCACGCAAGCGCAGTTGGAAGAATCGATGCTCTGGGACTCGATGTTTATGCCTGTGACCACATGACGTATTTTTACAGCGATTTAACAGGAGAAATTCGTATTCGAGACAAAGAAAAGTCATGTTCAAAACAGACATGTGAAATGTAGAACTAAAGGTTGTATTCATATTTTTTCTGCAAAGTTGTGCACAAAATATAAGTTTGTGCACAACTTTGTATTTCTGAATACAACTTTTTCTTTATGAATACATTTCTTTTTGACACCTATCTTACCTCATTAAAACAGGCTGAGCACAGAGAAAGTTGGTTGGTGGACATGCTTATAGTTGGGACCTCTTTCTCTGTGCACAACCGCAAAGCCGGCCTAATGCAGCATCACAGGCGGGGACCCAGCCCCACCCCAGCAAGATGGCGAGGCAGGTCCCCATCTAGAGCTGCAGCAGCTGAACCGAAGCCGACCCAGGGGGAGAGGACCCAGCCGAGGAGGAACTGGAATTAAAAATATACATTTAAATTAAGCATTTGATAAAAGCAACAAACAATAACACAGGAAGATAAAAAGTATTAAGATAAGCTATAAATAATCCATCGTAAAATCATAAAACATGCTAAGAAAAATAAAAGAAAGATAAATTAACATAATAAGACCTAAAAGCTCATTTCAATAGATAGGTTTTGAGTCTTTTCTTAAAAACCTCTACGTTCTCTGCGGCCCTCTGGTCCTCCAGAAGACTGTTTCATAAACGGGGGCCATAGTGCTGAAAAGATGCCTCTCCATAATTTTGGGTCTTCGCAGTTGAAATGATTAATAGACCAGTGCCAGAGGATCTTAGGGTCCGTGAGGGTTCATATTTAGATTAGAGAAATAAGAAGGCGCAAGACTGCTCAGACAATTAAAAACCATTAAAAGTATCTTAATATAAATCCTGAACCAGATGGGGAGCCAATGCAGGGATTTTAAAATCGGGGTGATGTGAGCTCGCCTTCCGGTCTTGGTGAGAACTCTTGCAGCTACTGGTGATAAAAGCATGCATCAGCGTCTCCATAGTAGCAAAAGAGAGAACTGGGCGGACCCTAGCCAAATTTATTAGAAAATTAAAAATCTGTTTTAATTACCTGCTTTATATGAAGGATAAATGTTAGCCTGGAGTCAAAAAATAACGCCCAGGTTTCTGACTGTTTCTAAAAAATTGAATGAAAGTTCTTTCAGTTTCAGAAACTGTTTCTCTCTCTTGGCTTCAGACACCAAAACCAAAAATTTCAGTTTTCTCCTGGTTGAGCTGCAGAAAATTATTTGCCATCCATGATTTTACATCTAAGATAGAATTAAAAAGTGCTTCTATTCGTCTTGTGTCATCAGGTGACATAACAATGTACAGCTGGGTATCATCAGCATAGCTATGAAAGCTAAAGTGGTGTGATTCCTGATGACATTCCCCAGAAGAAGAGTGTAGATGTTAAAAAGCAAGGAGCCATGGATGGAACCTTGAGGCACACCACATCAATGTTGTGGACCCCAGAGAAGTAAGTGTCCATGCTTACCATAAAGTGTCTCTCCGTGAGATAGGAAGTGAACCACTGGATAACAGTCCCTGAAAGGCCAAGACTTTTCAGTCTGTTTAACAGGATCAGGTGATCAACAGTGTCAAAAGCAGCACTTAGATCCAGTAGTACTAATACTGTGATCTGACCTGAATTCGAGGCACATCTAACATCATTAATGATTTTTAACAGGGCTGTCTCAGTACTGTGGTTCGTTCTAAAACCAGACTGGTGTTGCACACTTGAAAGGACGACCCGGACAAATGTGGATTTTTTTAAAAGTTGAGCCTTTAGTGAGCAGCTAGAACACAAACTCAGCACACAGTCAACTTCTGTCTCGATGTTTCCCTCGTAGACTCCGCACTTCTGACCTTTATCTACAAGAATACATCAGTAAGTCCCCATCTCATATCCCTGTGATCATGGTTAACCATATATGCATTACTCAAAATCCACCACAGTAGCCCGCTGCTCTTCGTTCGTTAGCTTTAGCTGCTAAATGCTAGCGATATAGCGTCTTACATTAAATCCGTCACGAACGAATCGCGACACAAATAATACAGACAACGGCCAGCTTTCTGTATCAACTCCCCTCTCTGGTTCATCCATTGTATCTGTATTATCTATTCTGCAGCTTAACTAGAACACAAACACAGCACACACTTCTGTCTCGATGTTTCCTTCGTACTGCAGGTTCAGTAGACTCCGCTCTTCTGACCTGCTCAATGAAGGGAAACTCCCTCTTGTGGTGAGACCGAAGAATACACTACCCAGTAAATTGAGTGCTGTGTCTTATGAGCAAGAGAATTACTCATTTTTAAAAAACATACAGCAAATAAACATAACAATATGGGGCAACAGGGTTGACTAATTTGTCAGTATGCATTCTTTTCCCTTACACTGGTTTATCTCAAATGTGTTATTTTGTAAGAGAAACTCATTTAGCTGAATAAAAACTTTTTTTCTTTCTTAAAAAATGGAAATAAGCCTGATGCATTTTGGAAACAAGTTCTGTGGACCGACCAGGTTCAAATGGAACTATTTGGCTGCAATGAGCAAAGCTACGTTTGGAGAAGAAAGATTACAGCGTTTATTGAAAAGAACCTCTTTCCAACTGTTAAGCATGGGGGTGGATCAATCATGCTTTGGGCTTGTATTGCAGCCAGTGACACAGGAAACATTAGAAGGAAGAATGGATTTCACAAAACTTCAGCAAATTTTGGACACTAACTTGATGCCATCTGTGAAAAAGTTGAAGTTGAAGAGAGGATGGCTTCTACAACTGGATAATGATCCTAAACACACCTCCAAATCCACACTGTCTTACATTCAGAGTCATAAACTGAAGGTTTTGCAGTGAACTTCCAATCACCTGACCTCAACATCATTGAAAATCTATGGATGGACCTGAAAAGACCAGTGTGTAACAGACATCCCAGAAATCTCAAAGAACTATATATATCCTCAGGTTTCAAAGAGTTTGCCATGACTGACTAAACTTCCCTCTGTGAACTTGGACTGCTCAAAGCGATGAGGGGCGTGGTCACATTAGCATATTTCTCAAACATTTAAAGTCAACATTTATATTTAACTTTTAGGCGGAACATTTAGATTTACGTTTACATTTAACATTTAGATTTAACATTTGCATTTGACATTTAGATATATAATTCATTTTTATTTTTAACATTTACATTTAGATTTAACATTTAGATTTAACATTTACAGTTAACATTTACATTTAATCTTCAGATTGATCATTTAGATTTACCATTTAGATATATGTTTGACTTTTATTTACATTTAGATTTAACATTTAAATTTAACATTTAGATATTTGTCTGACTTTTATTTACATTTACATTTATAACATTTACATTTATTTTAATATTTTCTTTAGCATTTAGATTTAACATTTAGGTATGCATTTAGATATGACATTTACATTTCACATTTACAATTATGTTTAGGATTTAGATATGTGTTTAGATATTACATTTCTTATTTATATATAACTTTACATTTGCCATGTACAGTATACATATATATTTGCATTCATATCATTATTAATTAGATTTAAATTTAGCATCTTAAAGTACATATCCTCAAGTCACAGATAATGCATTTATTTGTGATAAATACTAACAAAATGTGATATAAATGCAGCACATATGGAAAGAAATGTTTAAATGTGATAAAGTTGTCAAATAATTTTCCTCAGGTGAAACTGTACGTTCATTTAAGCTGATTAGTGACATTTCGTGATACACACAGTGCTTTAAGTGGACAACAAGATGTGGCGGTACTCTCTTTCATGGAAGTCGAAACACAAAAGGCAGAGAATTTTAAATGTAAAATTTGATCAATAAAAAAACGTATTTTTCTATGCACTATAAGAGGGAGCTCAGGTCAATTCTATAAATAAATGTAGTCATGCATCGACTGTGTATGTAACATTATTTTAAATGATTTTACTTTGATTTAATAATAAGCAAACTGGCAACAATGATAGTGTAACAAAACATGTTAAAGTGATGCTGTAAATAAATAACATGTACTCATCAAAAGACTGTCAAAAGAAAGTTAAAAAATGCAAATAAATAATATAACTTAAAAACAGTTTTGTATCACTTATTGAAACATACATAGAACATTCAAGATACATTCTGAGTAAATTAGATCTGTCCTGTAAAAGATGTATAAATGAAAAATGAACCAGAACACACCAAAATAAATAAATACATCAAAAACAGCAAATACAATAACAAACACTGTTCTTAGTCGTCTCTTTGGAAAAGGTTCCAGCAGATCTTAGGGTCCACAACAGTCACAGTGAGGATTGATGAGCTGAGCTCTGGATCAGAATAATTCAAACTCAGATTTCCCACCAATATCTGAGATTGAATTGTTTTTGAAATATCAATTACAGCTTCATTTGACATGTGTGGACAAGATGTTAAAGTCTGATATAGATTCATTGTAAATATTTCTCTGCTAGCATACACATCATGTATATGCATAAAGAGTGTGTATGTGTACTTTGAATGATGTTTTTAATGTAAAAGCTAAACCAGGGCTCTGCAACCTCTGAAAAAAACATTTGGTCCAGTTTCTTACTGAAAAAAAATTGAGCTAGAGCCGTAAAATCTCACTACACTTTTTATAAAAATCTTGTCTTCACCAGCTGCTCCTCATGATGTCATTACCACGCTGCTTAAAAGCCAGCCTCACCTTCTCCTCTGTGCGTGGTCTTGAACACTCTCGGTCAGTCTAAGCTATTCTCCTGCCTTGTCTGCCTGTTTGTTATTCACCTTCGCCTGTTTTGTCGACTCCCGCCTTGCTCCTTGTTATTGACCCTCGCCTGTCTCAAACCTCGCCTTGCCTTGTCCTCTTGTGCTGTTATTAAACTCTGTTCGCATATGGATCCACATGCCTCAGTGCCCCCCTTGCATTTGTGTGCATTTGGGAGGATTGTTAAAACACAAAAGGCTTCTTAATTTTATGTCATGTCAGGAGTGTTTAAGTGTCAGGCCCCACCCTGGCCAAACGGGAGGGGTCCCTCTAAATTGTCACTAAAAGAATTCAGGACCAGGGGAAGAGCACCGCACAATGAACTAAAGAAAAAGGATCGGTTTCTTAATCTTGATTTAATAAAACGAACCCACAGCAAAACACAGCAAACACTGTTAACAATTAAAATCCCAATTTTAAAAAAAAGGTAATAAAAACAGTTAAAAAGTCGAAGGGGAACCCCATAAAAATGTTCTAGAAAAAAGTAAAACTGTCCATAAAAATGTTGGGAAATCAAAATCCTGCAGGTGGGCAAAAATCCCGTCTCTCCCTTCCAGCCACGCCTTTTATCCAGTCCTCACAGGTGTAGCGGGCTGCTCCTTCCAATGTCCACCTGCAATATGAAAGATTCTGCCAGTACCCAGGTTTTTCAGGAAAAGACAGGCTACTTCTTTTGCGAGGAGAGAGGGCCACTGGGTAGGACAAGGGTACTCACACACTGGCAGGGCTCCTCACCCTGCCTCTGAGTGCACGTCAGATCACAGCCCCTTGTCCTGGAGAAGACTCTTCCTGCTCCAACCCCACCAGCCACTGCACCTCTTTGACTGCTGTCTCTTGCAATCAGTTCCAGCTCTGCTCTCACACTGCCGGTGCCAGCTTTATGGGCAGGCTGTCACCTTACTGATTGGACACCAGGTGTGTCCAATCTGGGAGTCCGTCTCAGAGGTGAAACAAACACAAAACCCAAACATAAAAGCATGCAAATACAACCACACAAAAAAAGAAGGAGTTTCACCTCATAACATAAGAACAAGTTTATTTTATTATAAGTAAAATATTATTATTATAAGTTTTATTGTAAGATAATTTCATTAAAAAATGAACCTAAATGACAAAATGTAACTAACAAAGCCATAATTGATACACAATAAGAAACAAATCAGGCTTCTATGAAGCTCCATACAAAAGCTTCTGGTGAAACATATTAATAAAAGAACATTTTTATGAACAGAGAAACTCATGACGACCCCCCCCCCTCCTCCCGTCCAGCTGCTACAGGTTTCAAATGAACTTCCGCAACAAAGGATTAACGTACTGACGTCATCATACGGCAAGGTGGTGACGTCACATATCATCCTAAGTCACTCAAGTCAAGAATTATGAAAAAAAGCCAAGAATGATGAATGAATGATGAATTATAGCGTCATTACGTTGCCTGATGACGTCACATGATATAATCTCATGTCATTCAAGTCAAGAATTATGAATGAATGATGAATTATAGCGTCATTACGTTGCCTGATGACGTCTAATTTTGACAGAGTACACTGGCCAAAAAACTTTTAAATAACCCCACATGTTCTTTGGAAACCATTTTCACGCAAACAAAGACGAAAAGATTCAGAGAACACATCCAAGGAAATGTCGGACGAAGAGGAAAGGAGCATGGTAGAGATAGAGATCTTCCCCGAGGAGGTCATCTACATCTTGTCGAGACTGACGCCGACACAGCTCTTCAAGATCATCTACGGACACGTTGATCGGCTGACAGAGGAGACTCTATCCGAGCTGAAAGACGAACTCAGTCCGGAGATCGTGGATGAAGTGATTGACAGCATCACTCAAGAGGTGACTGACGACACAGAAAGCAGCGAGAGCCCCTCCACGGCGGAAGAAGCGCGAGCCAAGAAAAGCGCTGTGTGGCGAAACATCAAGAAGCTTTACCACAAGCTGAAACGGAGCAAGTCGCCCAAGGAGGGAACGCCTTCCGAGAAGAAAAAACGTGGATCTTCCAAATTCAAGGCAGTGACTGAAAGCGTGAAAACGAAGCTTTCATGTCTGAAACGGAAGAGCAAAAAAGAGAAAACCCGCGATGACAACGAGGCTCCAGAAACACAAGCGGAGCCTGCAGAGCCGCAACGTCAGGATCCAGCATCACACGATGTGGTGAAGTCAGATTCTGACAGCACGTCATCACAGGAGTTCTGCGCTGCAAAAATTAAAGCTGCTGGCGCGAGATTTCAAAAGAGAACACGTGCAAGAATTGCTGCAATGCAGGGTCCAGTGAAGAAACTCAGGAGCATGAAGAAACCTGCATGCATGAAAAGACTGTCTTCAGGTGGAGCTAAGGTCCATTGGTCACGCTTTCACCAGACGACCAGAAGATCCGCTTTGAAAGTAAGGACTGCAGGAGCCAACATGCTGAGGAAAAGTCGGAGGACAATTCAAGCTGCACAAAGAAAATCCCTCCAAGCTGTGGAATCAGGGAAAAGACGTGCAGCAGAAATCTCAGCTGCTGGTGCCAAAGTGCTGAAAGAAAGTCAGGAGAAAATTCTAACAGCACAAAGAAAATCCCTGAAATCAGGGAAAAGACGTGCAGCAGAAATCACAGCTGCTGGTGCCAAAGTGCTGAGGAAAAGTCAGGAGAGAATTCAAGCAGCACAAAGAAAATCCCTCCAAGCTGTGGAATCAGGGAAAAGACGTGCAGCAGAAATTACAGCTGCTGGTGCTAAAGTGCTGAGGAAAAGTCAGGAGAGAATTCAAGCAGCACAAAGAAAATCCCTCCAAGCTGTGGAATCAGGGAAAAGACGTGCAGCAGAAATCTCAGCTGCTGGTGCCAAAATGCTGAAAGAAAGTCAGGAGAGAATTCTAACAGCACAAAGAAAATCCCTGGAATCAGGGAAAAGACGTGCAGCAGAAATCACAGCTGCTGGTGCCAAAGTGCTGAGGAAAAGTCAGGAGACAATTCAAGCAGCACAAAGAAAATCCCTCCAAGCTGTGGAATCAGGGAAAAGACGTGCAGCAGAAATCTCAGCTGCTGGTGCCAAAGTTCTGAAAGAAAGTCAGGAGAGAATTCTAACAGCACAAAGAAAATCCCTGGAATCAGGGAAAAGACGTGCAGCAGAAATCACAGCTGCTGGTGCCAAAGTGCTGAGGAAAAGTCAGGAGACAATTCAAGCAGCACAAAGAAAATCCCTCCAAGCTGTGGAATCAGGGAAAAGACGTGCAGCAGAAATCACAGCTGCTGGAGCCAAAGTGCTGAGGAAAAGTCAGGAGACAATTCAAGCAGCACAGAGAAAATCCCTGGAATCAGGGAAAAGACTTGCAGCAGAAATTACTGCTGCTGGTGCCAAAATGCTGAGGAAAAGTCAGGAGAGAATTCAAGCAGCACAAAGAAAATCCCTCCAAGCTGTGGAATCAGGGAAAAGACGTGCAGCAGAAATAAAAGCTGCTGGTGCCAAAATGCTGAGAAAACGTCATGAAAAAGTTCAAACTGCTGAAGAGGATGTTGAGAGAAAAGAGGTTACAGAGACTCAACTGAAAGAAGCAGAAGAGGCAGAGGCACATCTGGAAGATGTAAAGGCACATCTGGAAGATGCAGAGAGTCTTGATGGAGCCGAAGATCTTAAAACAGCTTTGAAAATGTCCGTTTTAAGGATGATTTCACATGTTGTTTCAGAGTCCGGCTTTAGACGTCATTCTGATAAATTTTTGTTCCCCGTAACAAACCTCGTGGACAGAATTTGGAATGAAGTCAAAGATGAAGGCATCCAGATGGATGATGAAAAACTTGTGAACAAGCTGCATGTGCTTGTTTACAAAGACCTGCTAAAAAAGTGGAAAAAACCTGAATTCATTTTGATTATCATTGACTCAGATTCTGATCTAGTCAATGACTTCATTGCTTCCAGGTTTAAGAAGCATCTCATGAAATCAAAGGTGCCCAGCGTTTTTAGAAGGTTCTTAAACTTTTTCCGGCGGAAGTCGGACTAGTTTAATCAGAATTAAGAAACAGGGCATAAAGGAGATGCTATTGTAGAAAAACAACGTTAAAAAGTAGGTCAAAAAAACAAGATAAAGAAAAAAACTTGGAATGGTAGGTTAGAAAAAAAACTTAGGTTAGAAAAAAAACTTAGAAAAAAACGTAGGTTAGAAAAAAAACTTAGGAAAAAAAACTTTAAAAAGTAGGTCAAAAAAACAAGATAAAGAAAAAAAAACTTGGAAAGGTAGGTTAGAAAAAAAGCTTAGAAAAAGAACGTAGGTTTAAAAAAAAAACCTTAGGAAAAAAAACGTAGGTTAGAGAAAAAAAACGTAGAAAAAAATGTAGGTTAGAAAAAAAAAAAACCTTAGAAAAAAAATGTAGATAAAGAAAAAAAGGTTTAGAAACGTAGGTTAGAAAAAAAAACCTTACTAAAAAAGCACCTAAAAAATAGGTAAAAAAAAGTAATGCAACCACAAGGTGGCACAGTACAGTGCTTTCTTGTGCCGGTCCCAAGTCCGGATAAATGCAGAGGGTAATGCCAAAAAGGGCACACGATCAGCCTTTGCTGTTAGACGGTCAGAATGCAGAGCTGTTTACTGTCTCTGGTGGACAAATTAGACTTATTTAAAGATAAATTTCCTCCACCTTTCTATGGAGATCCAGAAAAGACAATATGAAATAAATATATTCGCCAGTCCCTCATTAAATGAAAGTGTCATTCCATCAAATTTGAATTAAATAAATAAAATTGTAAATCAGTAAATACATGTTAAAATATATGTGGCATTAAAATAAAATTTGTTTTATTAAAAAGCACATTTTATGTCATATCTAATTATTTCATGGTCCCAGTGTTGGCTGGAAGAGACACACTGAAAAATATATATATTTTAAAATATTAAATAAATGTGTTATTAATTATTTAAAATTAAATAATCAAGAGTGTCATTAAATATGTAAATGTTTCATTAAAATTTAATTTAACATAATTTAAGAAACATGCTTTGGATTACACTTTAAACTGGGACAAGGTTATCTTGACCCCTGCCCAAACACCTTTTTTGGACTTTCTCTGAACTCAATAGAGTTCGATTCTCAACGGACAGAGTGAGATCTTTTTTTTAGGCTTGTCTGGCACGGTTCTGCAGGTGGACATGTATCCAGTTCAGGCAGTTCTTCAGACTATTGGGTCTCATGGTGTCTGCGTTAATAGTGGTCCTGTTACGCTGCTTATATATGTGTCAGTTTCAGCTCAACCTGAGTCCTGCTCACCATGGTCACCACAGAGTTCATTTGACGGTAATGTGCACTCCACGCCTGTGGAGGAACGCGTCCATCCTGACCAAGGGCGTAACCACAGGAACCATGCAAAAAATGAATATTGTTACCATGGATGCCTCGTTGATAGGCTTGGGAGCCACATGTAAAGGCATGACGGTGAATGGCTCTTAGAGCTCATGCATGCAACTGCTGTACAGAATTCCTCTCCTCAGGGACTTGCTATGTCACCATGGGCCTGGCCTGTGAGAGGTTAAATCTGAGTGCTACTGGTCTCCCAGAAAGTGTTGTGCAAACAGCTCACAATGCCAGAGCTTCTTTTTCTCATTTGGCGTATGATGGGAAATGGCGTGTGTTTGAGGAAGGGTGCGCTGAAACCACTGTGGTGGCTTATCAGAGTTCTTTGGCTGACATTGTGTCATTTCTGGGGACCTGCTGGACAAAAGTGTAGCTTTCTCCACCGCTTTCTCGGCTTGCCATGTTGGTTTTGGGACCAAAACAACAGGCCAGCACCCACTTTTGGCACAGTTCATGAAGGGAGCTCGCCGGCTTTGGCCAGTGTCCAGAAGCCTGGTTGCTCCCTGCGATTTGCCTTTGCTGTTTTTCTGCGTTGACACGCTCTGCTTTTTAGCCTTTGCTGCAGGTCGAGCTTAAAGTACTCTCCTTGAAGACTGCTTTACTGATCGCACTGGTTTCTGCAAAATGTATGAGCGATATTCACACAGTGTCAGTTAACCCGTCATGTATGGAGTTTTCCATGGGGGATTCAAGGGTTTTACTTAAGTCTAATCCCCGCTGCTTGGAACTTATGGGTGGTGGTGGGCTGCTTGACTGGGGTGGTGGGGCTCTCGAGGGTGGGGCCCCGTGCTGGGCACCCTGGCACGGTTGGAGAACTGTTCTCCTGGCTGGGCCACGGCTTGCAGTCTGTGCTTCCGTACCTCACTGCTCTTGGTCTGTGTGCTTGGCCAGACTGCCGGGTGGACGGATCTCCTCCGTTGGCTCCACAGTAGTGTGTGTGTGTGTGTGGGGGGGGAGTCTTGGTGTGGGAATGGCTGGGAATTATCCCTCCTTTTTTTCTACATCCCATCATCCACCTCAGTTTAACATAAACATTCACCTGAACACAGGCGTCAGCTCACTTTTGCATAATTAGTTTACATGACAGGATGACACGCATGTTTCATTTACATGAGCTGGTTTTTATGCATAATTGTGCGTGTGAACTGTATGTTGACAAGTTTGTGAAGACTCTTGGAGCCAGCAGGTCTGTTAGTAACAACTGAGTGTGTGGACAGGTCCCACCAATTTTCAGACTAACATTCACACTTGACTACAATGATTATAAACTTCCAGCATATTGTTCCCTGTTGTTTTATGATTCTACCCTCCCTCCCCTGTAGTCATCCTCCAAGTTCTGTAACCCACCCTTTTCCTAGGTCTTTTGTGCCCCCCTTTTATTTCCTCTCTTCTTCCCCCTCTTTCTTTTCCATCTGGTCCAACAAAAAAAGTATGCAAACATTTATTACTATAAATAAAGTTGAGTTTAAATAACAAAAGGGGTTTATACGAATATACACCCTGTGAGCTCGATAATTTATATAATATTATATATATTATATCATTAATATATTTATATATATTATTTATACATAATATATTGAAAAAATATATTAATTAAATGTGTTTAGAATTAAAGAGTGTCATTAAATGTGTCAATATTTCATAAAATTTCAATTTAAGATTATTTAAGAAACATGTTTTTATTAATGATTTAATGAAACATATTATGGTACCAATTTCAGCATTTTATTACGCTGTCTAACTGCCCCGTAAAAACTGTGTGCGCGGGGGTAACTCAGATCATCTGTACTCCACTGCTCTTGTGTGGTTTTTAATCTCATCATGGCGCAGGACTGCTGATTTTGAAATTCCACATCAAATCAGTCTGAAACTTATTTTAGGACATCACTAGATAGGATACTATCAGTGGGAAGTGAAATGATTCTGTGGAAACAAGGAGTTTCTATTTTACACAGATGTCATTTTTCAATTTTTATCGTCTACTCTTTGTTTTTTATTCTCAAGAATACATGGAATAAGCTATTAGAATAAACTAAGACAGCACAAATGCTGGTGGCTATATAAACTAAAAGAGCATGATAGTCTGTGTAACTTGAAATTATATTATTTTTAAGGGTACTGCAAAGCCTTGAACAGTATATATTTATGATAAAAACCAGGAGATGTCTTAAAGTTTTACAGATAAGAAGAAAATGTTGATTGTCCATCATGTAGCCATAATAATTTCAAACAGTGTAAAAGTATGCATTTAATCTGATCTGGATATGTAATATCCATATTGTGAGACAAAACGAAACATCAGTTCATCAGCAGGTAGAAGTAGCGATGATATGCTCTTTGTATCGATCTTTCAAAGCAGAAGTGTCAATCAGCAATGGAAACTTTGTAATATTTAAAGTCCCACTCCGATCACCTTTGGATCCATTGTAAAAGCGTTCCCAGTGGTCTTTTAAATGACTATGACAATGCTGTTTTTTATGCCAAAATCTAAAACCCCATTCAAAATGGCTGTAGTTCAGAGATTCGCCTCTGAGTTTTTGGCTGAACTGTTGGTGCGGAGTAAACCTGTCCCCATTTCCCACCACGCATCTGTTTACATGCTCTCCCACTATCTTACAGCCCCTCACGGTCCCAAGCTAACATTAGCGGTGCAACAAAAATGTATGCAATGCAATATCAGAGCTATCCAGCCGTACAGTTTTGAAGCAGATACACACATGGACAAAATTGTTGATACCCTCCGGTAAATGGGAAAAAAAGCTCACTATGGTCAAAGAAATAACTCATATCTGAAAAAAGTAATAATTAATAAAAACTTTATAAAACTGAACCAAAGAAAATTAGACATTGATACGTTCTGCATGTTGTGCATCTAGTTTTGTTTTCACTGCTTGTTCTGAATCCGTGTATCGTTCGTTCATTCGTTTTTTCGATTTAAAATCAAAAACGAAAAAATGAACAACCGATCGTTTTTCTTTTTTCCGTCTCAAAATGTTGTGAACAAGGAGGTGGGTGGAACCCAAGAGCAGACATGTTTTAAAAGATTAGAAGGTGATGTTTATTGATAAGGCGAATAGTGGAGCAGGATGACAGAGCAGGCAGGTAGGCAGGCAAGCTTAGCTGATGGAGCGGGCTGGCTGGCTGGCAGACAGGTGAGCTGACAGAGCGGTTGGCTGGCTGGCAGACAGGTGAGCTGACAGAGCGGATGGCTGGCTGGCAGACAGGTGAGCTGACAGAGCGGATGGCTGGCTGGCAGACAGGTGAGCTGACAGAGCGGATGGCTGGCTTGCAGACAGGTGAGCTGACAGAGCGGATGGCTGGCTTGCAGACAGGTGAGCTGACAGAGCGGATGGCTGGCTTGCAGACAGGTGAGCTGACAAAGCGGGCTGGCTGGCTTGCAGACAGGTGAGCTGACAGAGCGGGCTGGCTGGCTTGCAGACAGGTGAGCTGACAGAGCGGGCTGACAGAGCGGGCTGACAGAGCGGGCTGACAGAGCGGGCTGACAGAGCGGGCTGACAGAGCGAGCGGGCTGGCTGGCTGGCTGGCAGACATACAAGCAGCATAATGATCTGACAATGTCTGGAGGTTTGATGCTGCTTAAAAAGCCATGGTGATGAAGATTAGGTGCAGATGATTAGGAACAGGTGCCGTCGCTTGACGAGGGGGAAGGAATGCCTCCAGGGCACAACACAAAATCAAAAATGAAAAAAATGAAAAAAACGAATGGTTTTTTTGGTTTTCCGATTTGTGTCTTAAATGGAAAATGGAGTAAACTGAATAACGAGCGTTCTGTTTCATTTTTCGCAATTTCGTCTGGAAAGTCTGGGTCAACTGGAAGTAGTTTGCTTGGAGTTAGTGTTGATCCACTGCTCGTGCTATCAGTTGTCTTTCAACAAAGGGAAAAGATCTTATTTTGTTTTTTTGCGACCGTAAAAGGAAACCCAGAGACCCAAGGATATGGTAACCGAAAATACTTCCGTCACTTTCCAGGTAAGAATCAATTTAATGATCTTTTTTTCACATGTCTCTGACGATGTTATTTTGTTAGAAGTTTTCCTTTGACAAGTAACTGTTGTGAACTGAAACTCGGGGATGCACAAGAGGAAACCGAAAACCGTTCCTATTGTCGGTAATAACGTTGTTAAGGGCCTCCACGAAACAAGGAGGCATTAAAGTTGCATGTTCATCAACTTCATCATAAGGAGAATTAAAACGTCCGATTTTACATGTAGCTATGTCTGGAGTTTATTAAACCCATTATGTAATTATATATGTCAAAATATTGACTGTAAATACAATAAAATGCAATAACCAGTTGTGTCTAATCTTTTTTGAACCACACAAGTTAACGTAGCTGCAGCGCCCCAAAGTGTGGAATGTGCTGCTAGCTAGCTAGAGCTAGCATCAGACACCGGTGTAGTTCCAGGGATCAGTGACACAAACTGAGCTTTGTTTGATTAATTTAGGATAAGAATCGTGAAATATATGAAATCGTTGTTGTGGAATCATTTGTCAACCGAAAGTAATAATTATTGTCAGAAATATGGAGTTTAAATTCTGGCAGGGGAAACTATTTTTTTCATAACAGCTGCAGCAGAGAAAATCCAGGAAGTATCCAGAGCCATTTCTTCAGATTCTAACACGACATGTTGTTGCGATCTCTAGCAATGACAGACCAATGACTCAGTGAAAGTTTTCTTCTTATTTTAAAAATTCACAGAATTATATAAATATTCTGATAATGGTTTTTGTTTGTTGCAGTGGATCATTTATCTTAATTATTTTGATTGTAATCAATACTGTGTGTAAACTTGTGTTTAAAAAAAACTCCTAAAATAGATTAAAACTAAATAATGTGATTTTTTTTTTGCATTACTGCAACATCACCAATAATAAAATAGGAATATGCACTCATTATGTATTTTTTTCCAATAATCTAGTGAGCTGTGTCCCTTCAGGAGCAATTCTAAAATATTTGGAGATAAGACATTGATCCAGAGGGATCTGAGGAACCTCCTGACCAAGAAGCTCCAGGACCATCAGGTTTCTGAGGATCTCTCTGGCATAAAGGTATCATCTGCAAATGTACATGGATACTGGCCTGTTTTTACTAAACCTGTAGATGCAGATGACTGGCCAATTTATTCTCTTATTTATTCAGGACAGATGTAGTAGGCAGAGCAAAAATTCAGATTATTTCCCTTCTTCCAAAAAAGGAGATTTTAAAAGCTTTTAGCATCACTTTCTTTAAAGAACTAGTGAGGAAAAGATATTGACTTTGCCAATAAAAAAAGCCAGAAAGCAGACATTTTGAGGACAAAGCACCATGACTGTTACAATAAATACTGTTATTATTAGGTATTAAAAGTGTGAGACTACGATAGTCAAGCATTATCGTAAGTGTACATTTGTTGTTTTAAATACAATTGTTATTTTATTGAATCTCTTCTAATTATTAAGATAAAGAGAATGTGTGTCTGTGTGTGTGTGTGTGTGTGTGTGTGTGTGTTTTTCCCCGTCATTTATAGTGGTTTTTTTTCCTACATAGGACTGTCTTAGTAGACCAAAGGGGTTAGGAATCCTTTCTCCACAGCTTACAAAATGGAGGCCCTTAACCAGCATCTGCTCTAGGGCCCCCACAAGGCTAGAAACGGCCCCAGCCAGCCTTGATGATTCTGTTATTCATACAGTTATTATATGAGTCAAAATGTGTGATTTCTGCAGGTCAAGTTTCTAGAAGCAAAGTTCCAGAAAAGTTTGTGCAAAGACAGAAGAACAGAGGACAGCTCTACAAGGGAATAAAAAAGAAGACTAAGTAATTTCACCATGGTATATAGCATACAGACAAATCACTATGACGGATTTCACTGATTTATATGCAGTTCAATAATTAATTACTCGACTCTAATCTTTACATTTTTTTTAAACTGCAGGTCATTGGAAAAGCCATTTTTTCTTGACCTGCTACATGAGTCTGGTTGGTTGTTAAGGACGTCTTGGGGAAGAGGAGCCGTTATTCCTGCTGAAAGTGTCAGGCTGATGAGCTGGAAAACAACATCCAAAAGGACTGCATCATATTGGACTTGTTTTATTTAGGAGTTGGTGTTTACTGGCTCCATGTTTACCATTTGAAGTTTAAAGCTTTATTAAAATAGTCAATGTTGACATTTTTAAAGCTGTTTAGAAATGTCTCTTCTTGCTGGTAAAACTGAATGCTGACATGAGTGTTATAACAGATATAAAATAAACAACATGGTTTCATGGCAGAGCAGTTTATTTATTACAAACTTAACATGAATATGTAACAGAAACAAAGAGACAGTTAGAGGTTTTGTTTTGTGGCTTCTATATGCATTCAAATATTACATTTATAATCAGCATTTACTCAGCATGTCTGTCTAACATTTATTAGATGAAGAAATGCATCTGGAAAAAGTCTGTTTGTGGTTAAATTCTGCATCAGAAAGAGTCGTGTCAGGGAAAGTCTGTCCACGTTGCTGCTCAGCATCATATCTGCCGTGCTCTGAGAAAGGATCCTCTGCAGATGAAGGTACCTCGGTAACAGACCCCAGCTCCTGCTCATGCATGCTTGCAGCTTCCTCTGCACTGGACTCCCAGCTCCACTGAAATCCCTGGAAAAAGAAAACCCAGCAGCTGTAGTTGGTCTTTTATTCAGGAATCAAGCTCAGCAAAATGAAGAGAAAACAGGCTATACTAGAAAAGCATTAGAGAAGGGTCAAAACACCTAAACCTGATTCAAATACATTCTTTGGGTCAAACATGATAGTATTCCTCTGCCTACAATCTAAGTTGTCCGTCCATCATGTCTTTTTCTCCGGAGCTGGAGCTTCAAACAGAAACTTCTCACAGACATTTCTGAAAGCTCTGCCTGCGTTTGAGTTTTCTGAAAGCACTCTGTCACTAAACCTGAGAATTCTTCTAAATTTGCCATATTAGCATCCGCAGCTCGCATTGTATGTCCTCAATAAAGCACTTAAAAAAACTACTTCCGGTTGACCCAGACTTTCCAGACAGAATTGCGAAAAATGAAACTGAACGCTTGTTTTTCCATTTGCTCGATTTTCAATTTAAGACACAAATCGGTAAACCAAAAAAACGATTCGTTTTTTCATTTTTGATTTTGAGACGAAAATAAGAGAAACGATCGGTTTTTCATTTTTTGATTTTGATTTTAAATTGAAAAAAACGAATGAACGAACGATACACGGATTCAGAACAAGCAGTGAAAACAAAACTAGATGCAAAACATGCAGAACGTATAAATGTCTAATTTTCTTTGGTTCAGTTTTATAAAGTTTTTATTATTACTTTTTTCAGATATGAGTTATTTCTTTGACCATAGTGAGCTTTTTTTCCCATTTACCGGAGGGTATCAACAATTTTGTCCACGTGTGTATCTGCTTCAAAACTGTACGGCTGGATAGCTCTGATATTGCATTGCATACATTTTTGTTGCACCGCTAATGTTAGCTTGGGACCGTGAGGGGCTGTAAGATAGTGGGAGAGCATGTAAACAGATGCGTGGTGGGAAATGGGGACAGGTTTACTCCGCACCAACAGTTCAGCCAAAAACTCAGAGGCGAATCTCTGAACTACAGCCACTTTGAATGGGGTTTTAGATTTTGGCATAAAAAACAGCATAGTCATAGTCATTTAAAAGACCACTGGGAACGCTTTTACAATAGATCCAAAGGTGATCGGAGTGGGACTTTAAATATTACAAAGTTTCCAGTGCTGATTGACACCACTACCCTTTTTGACTTCACCACAACATTCTTTCTTTTCTTTTCAAAATATAGTTGTTTTAGTGTCTGTTCCAACTAGGCTGTCAACATGTACTATCTTTATCTTTGTTTTCCTTGAGTAATACTGCAGACATAAAAGTCTTTACAGTTCTTTTGAGTTCAGCTTATATTACTGTTGATGTGTTTAGTGCACATAATATACATTTCTGCGTTAACACTTTAAAACATATCATTTCAGACAAAAAAGTCTTGTTTTTTGGTTCAAAAGCCACATATTGTCGTATAAAATGTACCTTGTAAAACATTGTGATTAATTGTGATAAATAAAAAAGTTCAATTAATCTGATTAATTTTTAAATCGATTGACAGCACGAACTCTAACTTAAAAAAACACCTTACTACACATAGTGTTTGATTTTGTAAAACCACGGTGACCTTATTAAGCTGCATTTTGAAAATCACATCATTGTACAAATGGTGAAGCCAGTAATTGAACAGTCACCAGTGACACTTCTGCTTTGAAAGATCGATACAAAGAGCATATCATTGCTACTTCTACCTACTGATGAACTGATGTTTCGTTTTGTCTCACAATATGGATATTACATATCCAGATCAGATTAAATGCATACTTTTACACTGTTTGAAATTATTATGGCTAAATGATGGACAATCAACATTTTCTTCTTATCTGTAAAACTTTAAGACATCTCCTGGTTTTTATCATAAATATATACTGTTCAAGGCTTTGCAGTACCCTTAAAAATAATATAATTTCAAGTTACACAGACTATCATGCTCTTTTAGTTTATATAGCCACCAGCATTTGTGCTGTCTTAGTTTATTCTAATAGCTTATTCCATGTATTCTTGAGAATAAAAAACAAAGAGTAGAAGTGATGTCTAGTGATGTCCTAAAAGTCATGTCCTAAAATAAGTTTCAGACTGATTTGATGTGGAATTTCAAAATCAGCAGTCCTGCGCCATGATGAGATTAAAAACCACACAAGAGCAGTGGAGTACAGATGATCTGAGTTACCCCCGCGCACGCAGTTTTTACGGGGCAGTTAGACAGATAGCGTAATAAAATGCTGAAATTGGTACCATAATATGTTTCATTAAATCATTAATAAAAAACATGTTTCTTAAATAATCTTAAATTGAAATTTTATGAAATATTGACACATTTAATGACACTCTTTAATTCTAAACACATTTACTTAATATATTTTTTCAATATATTATGTATAAATAATATATATAAATATATTAATGATATAATATATATAAGATTATATAAATTATCGAGCACACAAGGTGTATATTCGTATAAACCCATTTTGTTATTTAAACTCAACTTTATTTATAGTAATAAATGTTTGCATACTTTTTTTGTTGGACCAGATGGAAAAGAAAGGGGGGGAAGAAGAGAGGAAATAAAAGGGGGGCACAAAAGACCTAGGAAAAGGGTGGGTTACAGAACTTGGAGGATGACTACAGGGGAGGGAGGGTAGAATCATAAAACAACAGGGAACAATATGCTGGAAGTTTATAATCATTGTAGTCAAGTGTGAATGTTAGTCTGAAAATTGGTGGGACCTGTCCACACACTCAGTTGTTACTAACAGACCTGCTGGCTCCAAGAGTCTTCACAAACTTGTCAACATACAGTTCACACGCACAATTATGCATAAAAACCAGCTCATGTAAATGAAACATGCGTGTCATCCTGTCATGTAAACTAATTATGCAAAAGTGAGCTGACGCCTGTGTTCAGGTGAATGTTTATGTTAAACTGAGGTGGATGATGGGATGTAGAAAAAAAGGAGGGATAATTCCCAGCCATTCCCACACCAAGACTCCCCCCCCCCACACACACACACACTACTGTGGAGCCAACGGAGGAGATCCGTCCACCCGGCAGTCTGGCCAAGCACACAGACCAAGAGCAGTGAGGTACGGAAGCACAGACTGCAAGCCGTGGCCCAGCCAGGAGAACAGTTCTCCAACCGTGCCAGGGTGCCCAGCACGGGGCCCCACCCTCGAGAGCCCCACCACCCCAGTCAAGCAGCCCACCACCACCCATAAGTTCCAAGCAGCGGGGATTAGACTTAAGTAAAACCCTTGAATCCCCCATGGAAAACTCCATACATGACGGGTTAACTGACACTGTGTGAATATCGCTCATACATTTTGCAGAAACCAGTGCGATCAGTAAAGCAGTCTTCAAGGAGAGTACTTTAAGCTCGACCTGCAGCAAAGGCTAAAAAGCAGAGCGTGTCAACGCAGAAAAACAGCAAAGGCAAATCGCAGGGAGCAACCAGGCTTCTGGACACTGGCCAAAGCCGGCGAGCTCCCTTCATGAACTGTGCCAAAAGTGGGTGCTGGCCTGTTGTTTTGGTCCCAAAACCAACATGGCAAGCCGAGAAAGCGGTGGAGAAAGCTACACTTTTGTCCACTAGAAATCCATGGTAACAATATTCATTTTTTGGACGCTTCCTATGGTAACGCCCTTGGTCAGGATGGACGCGTTCCTCCACAGGCGTGGAGTGCACGTTACCGTCAAATGAACTCTGTGGTGACCATGGTGAGCAGGACTCAGATTGAGCTGAAACTGACACATATATAAGCAGCGTAACAGGACCACTATTAACGCAGACACCATGAGACCCAGTAGTCTAAGGAACTGCCTGAACTGGAAACGTGTCCACCTGCAGAACCGTGCCAGACAAGCCTAAAAAAAAGATCTCACTCTGTCCGTTGAGAATCGAACTCTATTGAGTTCAGAGAAAGTCCAAAAAAGGTGTTTGGGCAGTGGTCAAGATAACCTTGTCCCAGTTTAAAGTGTAATCCAAAGCATGTTTCTTAAATTATGTTAAATTAAATTTTAATGAAACATTGACATATTTAATGACACTCTTGATTATTTAATTTTAAATAATTAATAACACATTTATTTAATATTTTAAAATATATATATTTTTCAGTGTGTCTCTTCCAGCCAACACTGGGACCATGAAATAATTAGATATGACATAAAATGTGCTTTTTAATAAAAGATTTATTATTTTAATGCCACATATATTTTAACATGTATTTACTGATTTACAATTTTATTTATTTAATTCAAATTTGATGGAATGACACTTTCATTTAATGAGGGACTGGCGAATATATTTATTTCATATTGTCTTTTCTGGATCTCCATAGAAAGGTTGAGGAAATTTATCTTTAAATAAGTCTAATTTGTCCACCAGAGACAGTAAACAGCTCTGCATTCTGACCGTCTAACAGCAAAGGCTGATCGTGTGCCCTTTTTGGCATTACCCTCTGCATTTATCCGGACTTGGGACCGGCACAAGAAAGCACTGTACTGTGCCACCTTGTGGTTGCATTACTTTTTTTTACCTACTTTTTTAGGTGCTTTTTTAGTAAGGTTTTTTTTTCTAACCTACGTTTCTAAACCTTTTTTTCTTTATCTACATTTTTTTTCTAAGGTTTTTTTTTTTTCTAACCTACATTTTTTTCTACGTTTTTTTTCTCTAACCTACGTTTTT
The DNA here is from genome assembly GCA_014656515.1 of Oryzias celebensis. Classification (NCBI taxonomy): domain Eukaryota; kingdom Metazoa; phylum Chordata; class Actinopteri; order Beloniformes; family Adrianichthyidae; genus Oryzias; species Oryzias celebensis. The sequence continues at coordinate 37,783,575 of BNCR01000001.1, read as the reverse complement.
TGTCCTAAGGTTTTTTTTTAAACCTACGTTCTTTTTCTAAGCTTTTTTTCTAACCTACCTTTCCAAGTTTTTTTTTCTTTATCTTGTTTTTTTGACCTACTTTTTAACGTTTTTTTTCCTAAGGTTTTTTTCTAACCTACTTTTTTTCTAAGGTTTTTTCTAACCTACCTTTTTTTGTAACCTACGTTTTTTTCTAAGGTTTTTTTCTAACCTAAGTTTTTTTTCTAACCTACCATTCCAAGTTTTTTTTCTTTATCTTGTTTTTTTGACCTACTTTTTAACGTTTTTTTTCTACAATAGCATCTCCTTTATGCCCTGTTTCTTAATTCTGATTAAACTAGTCCGACTTCCGCCGGAAAAAGTTTAAGAACCTTCTAAAAACGCTGGGCACCTTTGATTTCATGAGATGCTTCTTAAACCTGGAAGCAATGAAGTCATTGACTAGATCAGAATCTAAGCCAAGGAAAATCACTATGTATTCAGGTTTTTTCCACTTTTTTAGCAGGTCTTTGTAAACAAGCACATGCAGCTTGTTCACAAGTTTTTCATCATCCATCTGGATGCCTTCATCTTTGACTTCATTCCAAATTCTGTCCACGAGGTTTGTTACGGGGAACAAAAATTTATCAGAATGACGTCTAAAGTCGGACTCTGAAACAACATGTGAAATCATCCTTAAAACGGACATTTTCAAAGCTGTTTTCAGATCTTCGGCTCCATCAAGACTCTCTGCATCTTCCAGATGTGCCTTTACATCTTCCAGATGTGCCTCTGCCTCTTCTGCTTCTTTCAGTTGAGTCTCTGTAACCTCTTTTCTCTCAACATCCTCTTCGGCAGTTTGAACTTTTTCATGACGTTTTCTCAGCATTTTGGCACCAGCACCTTTTATTTCTGCTGCACGTCTTTTCCCTGATTCCACAGCTTGGAGGGATTTTCTTTGTGCTGCTTGAATTGTCTCCTGACTTTTCCTCAGCACTTTGGCACCAGCAGCTGTGATTTCTGCTGCAAGTCTTTTCCCTGATTCCAGGGATTTTCTCTGTGCTGCTTGAATTGTCTCCTGACTTTTCCTCAGCACTTTGGCACCAGCAGCTGTGAATTCTGCTGCACGTCTTTTCCCTGATTCCAGGGATTTTCTTTGTGCTGCTTGAATTCTCTCCTGACTTTCTTTCAGCACTTTGGCACCAGCAGCTGAGATTTCTGCTGCACGTCTTTTCCCTGATTCCACAGCTTGGAGGGATTTTCTTTGTGCAGCTTGAATTGTCTCCTGACTTTTCCTCAGCACTTTAGCACCAGCAGCTGTAATTTCTGCTGCACGTCTTTTCCCTGATTTCAGGGATTTTCTTTGTGCTGTTAGAATTCTCTCCTGACTTTCTTTCAGCATTTTGCTACCAGCAGCTGTAATTTCTGCTGCACGTCTTTTCCCTGATTCCACAGCTTGGAGGGATTTTCTTTGTGCTGCTTGAATTGTCTCCTGACTTTTCCTCAGCACTTTAGCACCAGCAGCTGTAATTTCTGCTGCACGTCTTTTCCCTGATTCCACAGCTTGGAGGGATTTTCTTTGTGCTGCTTGAATTCTCTCCTGACTTTTCCTCAGCACTTTGGCACCAGCAGCTGTGATTTCTGCTGCACGTCTTTTCCCTGATTTCAGGGATTTTCTTTGTGCTGTTAGAATTTTCTCCTGACTTTCTTTCAGCACTTTGGCACCAGCAGCTGAGATTTCTGCTGCACGTCTTTTCCCTGATTCCACAGCTTGGAGGGATTTTCTTTGTGCAGCTTGAATTGTCCTCCGACTTTTCCTCAGCATGTTGGCTCCTGCAGTCCTTACTTTCAAAGCAGATCTTCTGGTCGTCTGGTGAAAGCGTGACCAATGGACCTTAGCTCCACCTGAAGACAGTCTTTTCATGCATGCAGGTTTCTTCATGCTCCTGAGTTTCTTCACTGGACCCTGCATTGCAGCAATTCTTGCACGTGTTCTCTTTTGAAATCTCGCGCCAGCAGCTTTAATTTTTGCAGCGCAGAACTCCTGTGATGACGTGCTGTCAGAATCTGACTTCACCACATCGTGTGATGCTGGATCCTGACGTTGCGGCTCTGCAGGCTCCGCTTGTGTTTCTGGAGCCTCGTTGTCATCGCGGGTTTTCTCTTTTTTGCTCTTCCGTTTAAGACATGAAAGCTTCGTTTTCACGCTTTCAGTCACTGCCTTGAATTTGGAAGATCCACGTTTTTTCTTCTCGGAAGGCGTTCCCTCCTTGGGCGACTTGCTCCGTTTCAGCTTGTGGTAAAGCTTCTTGATGTTTCGCCACACAGCGCTTTTCTTGGCTCGCGCTTCTTCCGCCGTGGAGGGGCTCTCGCTGCTTTCTGTGTCGTCAGTCACCTTTTGAGTGATGCTGTCAATCACTTCATCCACGATCTCCGGACTGAGTTCGTCTTTCAGCTCGGATAGAGTCTCCTCTGTCAGCTGATCAACGTGTCCGTAGATGATCTTGAAGAGCTGTGTCGGCGTCAGTCTCGACAAGATGTAGATTCCCTCCTCGGTGAGGAACTCTGCCACAACGATGCTCCTTTCCTCTTCGTCCGACATTTCCTTGGATGTGTTCTCTGAATCTTTTCGTCTTTGTTTGCGTGAAAACGGTTTCCAAAGAACATGTGGGGTTATTTAAAAGTTTTTTGGCCAGTGTACTCTGTCAAAATTAGACGTCATCAGGCAACGTAATGACGCTATAATTCATCATTCATTCATAATTCTTGACTTGAATGACATGAGATTATATCATGTGACGTCATCAGGCAACGTAATGACGCCATAATTCATCATTCATTCATCATTCTTGGCTTTTTTTCATAATTCTTGACTTGAGTGACTTGAGATGATATCATGTGACGTCACCACCTTGCCGTATGATGACGTCAGTACGTTAATCCTTTGTTGCGGAAGTTCATTTGAAACCTGTAGCAGCTGGACGGGAGGAGGGGGGGGGGGGGGGTCATCATGAGTTTCTCTGTTTATAAAAATGTTCTTTTATTAAAATGTTTCACCACAAGCTTTTGTATGGAGCTTCATAGAAGCCTGATTTGTTTCTTATTGTGTATCAATTATGGCTTTGTTAGTTACATTTTGTCATTTAGGTTCATTTTTTAATGAAATTATCTTACAATAAAACTTATAATAATAATATTTTACTTATAATAAAATAAACTTGTTCTTATGTTATGAGGTGAAACTCCTTCTTTTTTTGTGTGGTTGTATTTGCATGCTTTTATGTTTGGGTTTTGTGTTTGTTTCACCTCTGAGACGGACTCCCAGATTGGACACACCTGGTGTCCAATCAGTAAGGTGACAGCCTGCCCATAAAGCTGGCACCGGTAGTGTGAGAGGAGAGCTGGAACTGATTGCAAGAGACAGCAGTCAAAGAGGTGCAGTGGCTGGTGGGGTTGGAGCAGGAAGAGTCTTCTCCAGGACAAGGGGCTGTGATCTGACGTGCACTCAGAGGCAGGGTGAGGAGCCCTGCCAGTGTGTGAGTACCCTTGTCCTACCCAGTGGCCCTCTCTCCTCGCAAAAGAAGTAGCCTGTCTTTTCCTGAAAAACCTGGGTACTGGCAGAATCTTTCATATTGCAGGTGGACATTGGAAGGAGCAGCCCGCTACACCTGTGAGGACTGGATAAAAGGCGTGGCTGGAAGGGAGAGACGGGATTTTTGCCCACCTGCAGGATTTTGATTTCCCAACATTTTTATGGACAGTTTTACTTTTTTCTAGAACATTTTTATGGGGTTCCCCTTCGACTTTTTAACTGTTTTTATTACCTTTTTTTTAAAATTGGGATTTTAATTGTTAACAGTGTTTGCTGTGTTTTGCTGTGGGTTCGTTTTATTAAATCAAGATTAAGAAACCGATCCTTTTTCTTTAGTTCATTGTGCGGTGCTCTTCCCCTGGTCCTGAATTCTTTTAGTGACAATTTAGAGGGACCCCTCCCGTTTGGCCAGGGTGGGGCCTGACACTTAAACACTCCTGACATGACATAAAATTAAGAAGCCTTTTGTGTTTTAACAATCCTCCCAAATGCACACAAATGCAAGGGGGGGCACTGAGGCATGTGGATCCATATGCGAACAGAGTTTAATAACAGCACAAGAGGACAAGGCAAGGCGAGGTTTGAGACAGGCGAGGGTCAATAACAAGGAGCAAGGCGGGAGTCGACAAAACAGGCGAAGGTGAATAACAAACAGGCAGACAAGGCAGGAGAATAGCTTAGACTGACCGAGAGTGTTCAAGACCACGCACAGAGGAGAAGGTGAGGCTGGCTTTTAAGCAGCGTGGTAATGACATCATGAGGAGCAGCTGGTGAAGACAAGATTTTTATAAAAAGTGTAGTGAGATTTTACGGCTCTAGCTCAATTTTTTTTCAGTAAGAAACTGGACCAAATGTTTTTTTCAGAGGTTGCAGAGCCCTGGTTTAGCTTTTACATTAAAAACATCATTCAAAGTACACATACACACTCTTTATGCATATACATGATGTGTATGCTAGCAGAGAAATATTTACAATGAATCTATATCAGACTTTAACATCTTGTCCACACATGTCAAATGAAGCTGTAATTGATATTTCAAAAACAATTCAATCTCAGATATTGGTGGGAAATCTGAGTTTGAATTATTCTGATCCAGAGCTCAGCTCATCAATCCTCACTGTGATTGTTGTGGACCCTAAGATCTGCTGGAACCTTTTCCAAAGAGACGACTAAGAACAGTGTTTGTTATTGTATTTGCTGTTTTTCATGTATTTATTTATTTTGGCGTGTTCTGGTTCATTTTCCATTTATACATCTTTTACAGGACAGAACTAATTTACTCAGAATTTATCTTGAATGTCTTGAATGTTCTATGTATGTTTATGTATGTTTATGTCTATGTATGTTGTATGCCACATCTTGTTGTCCACCTAAAGCACTGTGTGTATCACGAAATGTCACTAATCAGCTTAAATGAACGTACAGTTTCACCTGAGGAAAATTATTTGACAACTTTATCACATTTAAACATTTCTTTCCATATGTGCTGCATTTATATCACATTTTGTTAGTATTTATCACAAATAAATGCATTATCTGTGACTTGAGGATATGTACTTTAAGATGCTAAATTTAAATCTAATTAATAATGATAAGTATTAAATATGAATGCAAATATATATGTATACTGTAAATGGCAAATGTAAAGTTATATATAAATAAGAAGTGTAATATCTAAACACATATCTAAATCCTAAACATAATTGTAAATGTGAAATGTAAATGTCATATCTAAATGCATACCTAAATGTTAAATCTAAATGTTAAATAAAAATATAAAATTAAATGTAAATGTAAATAAAAGTCAGACATATATTTAAATGTTTAATGTAAATGTTAAATCTAAATGTAAATAAATACCAAACATATATCTAAATGGTAAATCTATATGATAAATCTGAAGATTAAATGTAAATGTTAACTGTAAATGTTAAATCTAAATGTTAAATCTAAATGTAAATGTTAAAAATAAAAATGAATTATATATCTAAATGTCAAATGCAAATGTTAAATCTAAATGTTAAATGTAAACGTAAATCTAAATGTTCCGCCTAAAAGTTAAATATAAATGTTGACTTTAAATGTTTGAGAAATATGCTAATGTGACCACGCCCCTCATCGCTTTGAGCAGTCCAAGTTCACAGAGGGAAGTTTAGTCAGTCATGGCAAACTCTTTGAAACCTGAGGATATATATAGTTCTTTGAGATTTCTGGGATGTCTGTTACACACTGGTCTTTTCAGGTCCATCCATAGATTTTCAATGATGTTGAGGTCAGGTGATTGGAAGTTCACTGCAAAACCTTCAGTTTATGACTCTGAATGTAAGACAGTGTGGATTTGGAGGTGTGTTTAGGATCATTATCCAGTTGTAGAAGCCATCCTCTCTTCAACTTCAACTTTTTCACAGATGGCATCAAGTTAGTGTCCAAAATTTGCTGAAGTTTTGTGAAATCCATTCTTCCTTCTAATGTTTCCTGTGTCACTGGCTGCAATACAAGCCCAAAGCATGATTGATCCACCCCCATGCTTAACAGTTGGAAAGAGGTTCTTTTCAATAAACGCTGTAATCTTTCTTCTCCAAACGTAGCTTTGCTCATTGCAGCCAAATAGTTCCATTTGAACCTGGTCGGTCCACAGAACTTGTTTCCAAAATGCATCAGGCTTATTTCCATTTTTTAAGAAAGAAAAAAAGTTTTTATTCAGCTAAATGAGTTTCTCTTACAAAATAACACATTTGAGATAAACCAGTGTAAGGGAAAAGAATACATACTGACAAATTAGTCAACCCTGTTGCCCCATATTGTTATGTTTATTTGCTGTATGTTTTTTAAAAATTAGTAATTCTCTTGCTCATAAGACACAGCACTCAATTTACTGGGTAGTGTATTCTTCGGTCTCACCACAAGAGAGAGTTTCCCTTCATTGAGCAGGTCAGAAGAGCGGAGTCTACTGAACCTGCAGTACGAAGGAAACATCGAGACAGAAGTGTGTGCTGTGTTTGTGTTCTAGTTAAGCTGCAGAATAGATAATACAGATACAATGGATGAACCAGAGAGGGGAGTTGATACAGAAAGCTGGCCGTTGTCTGTATTATTCGTGTTGCAATTCGTTCGTGACGGATTTAATGTAAGAAGCTATATCGCTAGCATTTAGCAGCTAAAGCTAACGAACGAAGAGCAGCGGGCTACTGTGGTGGATTTTGAGTAATGCATATATGGTTAACCATGATCACAGGGATATGAGATGGGGACTTACTGATGTATTCTTGTAGATAAAGGTCAGAAGTGCGGAGTCTACGAGGGAAACATCGAGACAAAAGTTGACTGTGTGCTGAGTTTGTGTTCTAGCTGCTCACTAAAGGCTCAACTTTTAAAAAAATCCACATTTGTCCGGGTCGTCCTTTCAAGTGTGCAACACCAGTCTGGTTTTAGAACGAACCACAGTACTGAGACAGCCCTGTTAAAGATCATTAATGATGTTAGATGTGCCTCGAATTCAGGTCAGATCACAGTATTAGTACTACTGGATCTAAGTGCTGCTTTTGACACTGTTGATCACCTGATCCTGTTAAACAGACTGAAAAGTCTTGGCCTTTCAGGGACTGTTATCCAGTGGTTCACTTCCTATCTCACGGAGAGACACTTTATGGTAAGCATGGACACTTACTTCTCTGGGGTCCACAACATTGATGTGGTGTGCCTGAAGGTTCCATCCATGGCTCCTTGCTTTTTAACATCTACACTCTTCTTCTGGGGAATGTCATCAGGAATCACACCACTTAAGCTTTCATAGCTATGCTGATGACACCCAGCTGTACATTGTTATGTCACCTGATGACACAAGACGAATAGAAGCACTTTTTAATTCTATCTTAGATGTAAAATCATGGATGGCAAATAATTTTCTGCAGCTCAACCAGGAGAAAACTGAAATTTTAGGTATTGGTCCTGAAGCCAAGAGAGAGTAACGGTTTCTGAAACTGAAAGAACTTTCATTCAATTTTTTAGAAACAGTCAGAAACCTGGGCATTATTTTTTGACTCCAAGCTAACATTTATCCTTCATATAAAGCAGGTAATTAAAACTGATTTTTAATTTTCTAATAAATTTGGCTAGGGTCCGCCCAGTTCTCTCTTTTGCTACTATGGAGACGCTGATGCATGCTTTTATCACCAGTAGCTGCAAGAGTTCTCACCAAGACTTGAAGGCGAGCTCACATCACCCCGATTTTAAAATCCCTGCATTGGCTCCTCATCTGGTTCAGGATTTATATTAAGATACTTTTAATGGTTTTTAATTGTCTGAGCAGTCTTGCGCCTTCTTATTTCTCTAATCTAAATATGAACCCTCACGGACCCTAAGATCCTCTGGCACTGGTCTATTAATCATTTCAACTGCGAAGACCCAAAATTATGGAGAGGCATCTTTTCAGCACTATGGCCCCTGTTTATGAAACAGTCTTCTGGAGGACCAGAGGGCCGCAGAGAACGTAGAGGTTTTTAAGAAAAGACTCAAAACCTATCTATTGAAATGAGCTTTTAGGTCTTATTATGTTAATTTATCTTTCTTTTATTTTTCTTAGCATGTTTTATGATTTTACGCTGGATTATTTATAGCTTATCTTAATACTTTTTATCTTCATGTGTTATTGTTTGTTGCTTTTATCAAATGCTTAATTTAAATGTATATTTTTAATTCCAGTTCCTCCTCGGCTGGGTCCTCTCCCTCTGGGTCGGCTTCGGTTCAGCTGCTGCAGCTCTAGATGGGGACCTGCCCCGCCATCTTGCTGGGGTGGGGCTGGGTCCCCGCCTGTGATGCTGCATTAGGCCGGCTTTGCGGTTGTGCACAGAGAAAGAGGTCCCAACTATAAGCATGTCCACCAACCAACTTTCTCTGTGCTCAGCCTGTTTTAATGAGGTAAGATAGGTGTCAAAAAGAAATGTATTCATAAAGAAAAAGTTGTATTCAGAAATACAAAGTTGTGCACAAACTTATATTTTGTGCACAACTTTGCAGAAAAAATATGAATACAACCTTTAGTTCTACATTTCACATGTCTGTTTTGAACATGACTTTTCTTTGTCTCGATTACGAATTTCTCCTGTTAAATCGCTGTAAAAATACGTCATGTGGTCACAGGCATAAACATCGAGTCCCAGAGCATCGATTCTTCCAACTGCGCTTGCGTGATTACGTTTTTTTTAATAAAATAAAATGAAATTGAACTTTTAGGAATTATATTGATAACATAATGAGAAACTTATCTTGATAGCCAAAGCTCTGTGGAAAAGTAGATAAAAAAGATTTTAAAAAAAAAACAAAAAAACAGTGATCTCCAGCTGCATTTTATGGTTTTCAGGCTACAACAGGCGATTGTGTAAACAATGCAGCAGAGGATTGTTTTAAAACCAGAAGTGGTGGAAAACAGTCTAGAAAGACGTAACAGATGTGTAACTTCACTCATTCAGTGTAAAATAAAACCATGTCTGCTGAAATTAGTTGATAATCAGAGGATAACGCAGTCAAAACGGCTAAGCTAATTTGGAGTTAAAGTATGCTAACAGGCAGCCGACTGTTGCGGCAGTAAAAACAAACAAAAAAGAAAAGTCAAAAAGTCAGTAGGATCAGAATACCCAACTGTCTTTCTGTTTCTAATTTTTTTAACTATTGTTACGGTCGGCTGCCAGTTAGCTTACTTTAGCTGAGTTAGCTTATCTGTCTTTGTTATTTCCATCCATTTTCTTAACCCACTGGCTATCTCCACGGTGCGGCCGCCCCTCCTGTCCCGGCTAAGTGGGGATCCCCAAGGTACGTTTCCTCTGCCAGAACCATGTCTGAGACTGAGAACACAAAGAACGTATCTATGCACACAACATGGTAAAAATGGTAAATGGCGTATACTTATATAGCGCTTTTCTACCTTCATTGAAGGCCCAAAGCGCTTTACAGTCACAGACCCACTCACCCATTCACACACACATTCACACACTGATGGAGGCTCCGCTGCCGAACACTGGCGCCAACCTTCCATCAGAGGCAATGTGGGGTTCAGTGTCTTGTCTAAGGACAGTTCGACACATGGGCAGGCAAGGCGGGAATCAAACCTGCAATCCTTCGATCACAGGCCGACTGCCCTTTCCACTGCACCACGGCCGCCCCATAACAAAAGCACGGCAGAATGGCAGCAGCAGAGATACAGGGATCCCTCTGCCACCTGCTCGGGCATTTTTATTTTCTTTAATCATTCTCTTATTAACATCTCTTTTTTTGCTACCACTTCTGGGTCTGTTTGATTGTTTTTAAGCTGCACTGATGTCGCCTGGCAAAAAAAAAAAAAAAAAAAAAAAAGCGGCAGGACTTGGCTGTTTATAACTTTTTTTTCCAGCATAGCTGTTAGAGGGGGGGGCAGGAAGGGGAGGATCCAAGTGCAGGACACAATTGTAGTTATGAGGTTTATTTAAGGTTAAGGCGATGAATGTTGATGGGGGAAAGTCCAGCATGGATTGGTCTGCGTCGAGAGTGGAGTTGGATGAGCCCAGGGGAGCAGCAGGGGTGGTGGAGAGAAAGCGGGAGCCACTGGCAAGCAAACACACTTGTTAGTCGGCAAATCTTTGACACAAGAGTGGAGTCCTAAGACACGTCTTGAGAGCCAGCACGTTACCGTCTTAGGCAAGCTAACAGTCTGGCGCCGGAGCTGGGATCTCCACGATCCTTTATACACCTGCTGGAGACCCAGGTGCAGGCAATCATGGTGGCCATACCTGGTGGCTGAGTGAGCACAGGTGGGAGCTGTTGTGGCGTCAGACGACCCACAACAGTAACCCCCCCAACGCCGACGCCGAAGATCACGAACCAGAGAGGCACCCAGGATAGCGGAACGGGGAACCCAGGCCCGTTCCTCGGGGCCATAGCCCTCCCAGTCCACCAAGAACTGCAAACCCTGAACACGGCGCCGGACGTCCAGGACGCGCCGCACGGAGTACGCTGGACGCCCAGCCACCACCCGGGCGGGCGGGGGGGGCAGCAACAGGAGGGGCCAAGGCAGAGGAGGCGACCGGCTTTATCTGGGACACATGAAAGGACGGATGCACCCGCATGGTACGGGGCAGGCGCAGCTTGACCACTGTCGGGTTGAGCACTTGGAGGATTTGGAAGGGGCCCAGAAACTTCGGGGAAAGCTTGCGAGAGTCAGTGCGGAGAGGAATGTTCTTGGCGGACAGCCAAACCTTCTGGCCTGGGGCATAGGCAGGAGCTGGGGTCCTGTGGGAGTCAGCATTGCTGCGAGCCCGGTCCTGAGCCCGCCTAAGTGCCGCCTGGGCTGCTGTCCAAACCCGCTTACACCTGCGCATGTGGGCCTGTACGGAGGGGACAGCTACCTCCTCCTCCTGGATCGAGAAAGATGGGGGCTGGAAACCTAGGGAGCATTCAAAAGGAGAGAGGCCAGAAGCTGAACACGTGAGGGAGTTGTGTGCATACTCGACCCAGTCCAGGAAATCACTCCAGGAGGAGGGGTTGTCCGCAGCCATACACCGCAGGGCGGCCTCCAGACATTGGTTGGCACGCTCCGCTTGTCCGTTGGTCTGCGGGTGAAAACCCGACGAGAGGCTCGAGGTGGCACCAATCCACCGACAGAACGATTTCCAGACAAGGGAGGTGAACTGCGGGCCCCTGTCAGAGACGATGTCCGTGGGGATCCCATGCAGACGAAGGACGTGATGAGTGAGGAGATTGGCAGTCTCCCTGGCCGTGGGAAGTTTTGGGAGAGCCACGTAGTGTACTGCCTTTGAGAAACGGTCGACGATGGTGAGTATTACAGTGTTACCTCGTGAAGGGGGCAGTCCAGTAACAAAGTCCAAGGTTATATGGGACCAGGGCGGCCAGGAACAGGCAGAGGGCGGAGGAGACCAGAGGGTGGCCGGTGCGGAGTCTTGTTCCGGGAGCATGCGGAACATGCCGCAACGAACTCCCGGACGTCGTTGTCCATGGTGGGCCACCAAAAACAGCGTCTTAACAAGGACAGAGTCCGAGAACCACCCGGGTGGCAGGTGCGGCGGGAAGAGTGGCCCCACTGGATAACCTGGGAACGTACTGAGTCAGGGACAAACGAACGATTTGGTGGGCCGGTACCTGGGTCAGGTTGCTGTCTCTGTGCCTCTCGGACTTGTGACTCGACCTCCCAAGACACAGCGGCTACCACACACGACGGAGGAAGGATGGGGTCCAGGGTGGCCGGAGTGTCTGGGGCAAACAGACGGGACAATGCATCAGGTTTCTGGTTCTTTGAGCCGGGTCTATAAGACAGGGTGAAGTTGAATCGCAGGAAGAAAAGTGACTAGCGGGCTTGACGGGGATTCAACTGTCGTGCTGATTGCAGGTAGGCCAGGTTCCGGTGATCGGTCCAAATCAGGAAAGGAAGTTCGGTGCCCTCCAGCCAATGCCTCCAGTGTTCCAAGGCCAGTTTCACTGCAAGTAATTCACGGTCACCTACGTGGTAGTTGTGTTCGGCTAGTGACAGTCGTCGAGAGAAGAATGCATAGGGGTGTAATTTCTGAGTCTCTGCAGAACGCTGGGATAGAACTGCCCCCACACCCGTCTCAGAGGCATCAACCTCTACCACGAACTGTCGAGTCGGATCCGGATGGCGCAGGACTGGGGCAGTGGTGAACAGGCTCTTTAACTTGGCAAAGGCAGCGGCTGCTTCTGTGGACCAAGAGAAAGAAACAGACAGTGATGTTAATCTGGTTAAAGGTGCAGCGATGCGGCTATAGCCCCGAATGAATCTCCAATAGAAATTGGCGAAGCCGAGGAAGCGTTGGAGTTGTTTCACAGTTGTGGGTACGGGCCACTCCACCACGGCCTTTATCTTGTCCGGATCGGCCCTCACCTGGCCTCCCTCGAAAATGTACCCGAGGAAGGGGATTGTTTCTTTATGAAAATCACATTTCTCGGCTTTCACGTACAATCGGTTCTCTAGGAGTCACTGTAGAACTTGGCGGACGTGGCGAATGTGGTCACGGAGGTTGGAGGAAAAAATCAACATGTCATCCAAATATACAAAGACAAAGCGGTTCAGGTAATCACGGAGGACATCTGATCACCAAGGCCTGGAAGACTGCTGGTGCATTACACAGTCCAAAAGGCATCACCAAATACTCAAAATGGCCTAATGGGGTGTTAAAAGCCGTTTTCCATTCATCTCCCTGCTTTATTCGGACTAGGTGATAAGCATTTCTGAGATCCAGTTTGGAGAAAAAGGAGGCACCATGAAGGGAACTGAAGGCGGAGTCAATGAGGGGCAAAGGATATCGATTCTTTACGGTGATGTTGTTTAATCCCCGGTAATCGATACATGGCCGGAGTGACCCCTCCTTCTTGGTCACGAAGAAGAAACCGGCACCGACAGGTGAGGATGAGGGTCTGATCAGCCCGGAGGCCAGGGAGTCATTGACGTAGTTCTCCATGGCCTCAGTCTCGGGCCGGGAAACATTATACAGGTGGCTGGAGGGGAGAGGAGCCCCAGGGAGCAGCTCGATGGCGCAATCATAATGCCGGTGGGGAAGAAGAGCAACAGCTTATCCTTGCTAAAAACCTCGGCCAGATCATGATACTCCACTGGAACATTGGATAGGTCGACTGACTCGGGTGACCTGACGGTGACAGGGGAAGGCCTGGGAAGTGCTGAGCGAAGACAGGAGGAGTGACAAGAGGGGTCCCAACTGAGAATACAGCCTGTGCGCCAGTTAACATGGGGGTTGTGGAGCGAAAGCCATGGGTGCCCGAGGACCACAGGGGTATTGGGAGTGTCCACAATAAGAAAACGGAGTAGCTCCTGATGATTACCTGAAACGATCAATTTCATTGGTGCGGACTGGACATGAACAGTGTACAGCTGCTGTCCATTCAGGGCTTTAGCAATGACTGGGGGGTCTACAGGCTCTGTTGCCAGCTTGAGTTTATGGGCCAAGCTTCGGTCCAGGAAGTTGCCCTCCGCTCCAGAATCCAAAAGGACACGAACTGGATGCGTTGACTGGGGGAGACATAAAGTGGCAGGAAGCAGGGTCATGGATGGCAGGATGGAACTGCTTTGGGTCGCCAGTAATCCCACCCTCACTGGTGACCCTGGTCTTTTGGCCGCAGAATACAACCGGCCACACGATGGCCCCCTTTGCCACAGTAAAAACATAACCTGCTCTGGAGCCGGCGTTGTCTCTCCTCCCAGGGGAGCTGGGTGCGGCCCAATTGCGTGGGTTCCTCTCCCTCCGACGGAGCCAGGGCTGCAAAGGACGCCGGTGTGGGAAGCGACCGACCTTGGCGTTCTCGTGCCCTCTCCCGGAGTCGGTTGTCCAATCTGATGGTCAGGGAGATCAGTTCATCAAGGGAGTTTGGGGGGTCTCTGGTGGCAAGTTCGTCCTTTAGTTGTTCTCGAAGTCCTCTTGTGAAAACACCCTGCAGAGCTGCGTCGTTCCAGCCAGCCTCTGCAGCTCAGCCGCGCTGAGAGATCCCTGTCGTAGCTGTAGGAGATGTTTAGCCGCCTCACCGCCCCTGACCGGATGGTCAAACACCTTCTTCAATTCATTGATGAAGTCAGCATAAGTCATCTGCCCCAGACCTTGGGATTCATAAGCTGCCTCCGCCCAGCTCAGAGCCTTGCCCTCCAAAAGACCGATGACGAAGGATATCCGTGACTGATCGGTGGCATATGTGACGGGCTTTTGCTGAAAAACCAAAAAACACTGCAACAAAAATCCTCTGCATTTACCTGGAACTCCGGAATAAGGCTTCGGATCAGGTATGTGTACCTCTCTCACAGGTGTGGGAACTGCTGGCGGGCTGGCAGCTGGGGGCACAGATGAGGCAGCCGTGGCGATGAGCGCTGCAACAGTGTTGGTGAGCTGCTGCAGCTGCGAGAGAAGCGCGTTGTGTTTGTAGTCCAGAACCTGCAGCAACTGCTCATGCCGGGCAAGATCGGGATGGGTCGGGGTTGCATCCGCTGGATCCATGAATGGCCAGATTGTTCTGTTAGGCGGAGAGCAGGAAGGGGAGGATCCAAGCGCAGGACACAATTGTAGTTATGAGGTTTATTTAAGGGTAAGGCAATGAATGTTGATGGGGGAAAGTCCAGCATGGATTGGTCTGCGTCGAGAGTGGAGTTGGATGAGCCCAGGGGAGCAGCAGGGGTGGTGGAGAGAAAGCGGGAGCCACTGGCAAGCAAACACACTTGTTAGTCGGCAAATCTTTGACACAAGAGTGGAGTCCTAAGACACGTCTTGACAGCCAGCACGTTACCGTCTTAGGCAAGCTAACAGTCTGGCGCCGGAGCTGGGATCTCCACGATCCTTTATACACCTGCTGGAGACCCAGGTGCAGGCAATCATGGTGGCCATACCTGGTGGCTGATTGAGCACAGGTGGGAGCTGTCGTGGCGTCAGACGACCCACAACACATAGCGAGGGTAACAAGATCTTTTTCCAGCCAAGGGATCAATAACATTCGATAAAGTTCAATTCTATCATGCTCATTCAGATGAATCGATGCTCTGGGACTCAATGTTTATGCCTGTGACCCCATGACATGTTTTTGACAGCGATTTAACAGGAGAAATTCGTATTCAAGACAAGCAAGAGTCGTATTCAAAACATAGACAAATCGTATTCAAAACAGACATGTGAAACGTAAAACTAAAGGTTGAATTCATATTTTTTCTGCAAAGTTGTGCACAAAATATAAATTTGTGCACAACTTTGTATTTATGAATACAAATTTTTCTTCATGAATACCAATTTTTCCTTATGAATACGTTTCTTTTTGACAGTTTCTTTACCCCATATGTTTTCCAATGCTATTTCCATCCATTTAAGGGGTGGGAGTTGTGAACAGGGTTGGGGGCATTGTGTGTGTGTGTGTGTGTGTGTGTGTGTGTGGGGGGGGGGGGGGGGGGGGGGGGTTATATTTTTATGTTTGTGCTTGTTTTACATTTGTTGTATTTTAGTGTAATGCACTTTGTGTTATGGGTCATATGTAAAGTGCTATACAACTGATGATGATGTTGGGGCAAGGTCAGATGACTCAGATTATTTCAAATCTTTCAGACTGAAATCACCTGGTCTTTGCAAACAATGATTGTGAACAATCCATGTCACTGTCAGGTCAGCTATTTCAAAGGGGGTGTGTATACTATAAGTTCTACAGGGTGCCCAAACCTTTGCACACGTCTTTATTGTGTTTTCTGTTATTTTGAAAGGGTAACTTATGGAAATAACACATTTTTTTCAACATAATTAAAGAATGTCTCATCTGTAAATGATTCCTTTAGAATATTTTTACATTTTTAAATTGTTCCTTGGGTTCTTTAAGCACACAAGCCAAACTTTCTATCCCCAGTGTATCTAATCAATTACTTTTAATGTCAGTCTTTATTGTTGTACGTTGTTTTTGTAATTGCAAATTTACTTTGAAAATCTTTTACAAGTCACACATGTAATATATAAATTATACTTTTTAAATCCGTTGTTTATACAAAATTTTAATATTCTATCTTCCAGCATAGCTTTTCAGACATGTCCGATGACAGTGACTTTGAAAGGCCAACTATTCGGAGGAGAGGTGGCTAAATTTAAAGGTTAACATTTTCAACTTTTGCTTATCAACTATGAAAAATTGATGACTAGTGAGCGTTCTATTTTTCCCCCTTGATGTTACATGATCAACCCCACACTGATTGATTGATTTCGATCAATGTATTGGCCATTCCTGATGTGTTGTGTCCTTTTTTTAAACTAATATATTGTAATATGTCTTCTGCTCAATCTGTTCCATATAGAACTTGAGACAGTGGGGCAATCTAATGATGAGAGTCAATATGAACCAAAGGAGGCAGATGTCAGTGATCTTTCAATCACAAATCAAGAACATAAGATCAGACAAGGAGGCACTGGTTTTGCTGATTTCATGTATGTTTTATACCTTTTTAATTTTAATAAACTGTCAATTTACTTTTCTGTGTGTTCAATTTAGCGTTTTCTTCTTCATTTTTGCATCTCTTTTCTAGACCACTTGATTTTGAAGAAGAGGAGGCAGTCGAGGAAGCCATCAGACGCAGTTTAGAAGAAGAAACTGTCCAGGTTCCACAGGAGTCAAGGTTTCAATTATTTAAAAATTACATTTCTTAATTCTCCAGTCTTTCCTTTATTCTATTCTGTAATGGTGACGTGTGCCGTTTTATTCTTTCAAGGTTAAAAAAAAAAACGTTGACAGCAGAAGAAATAACAGGAATTGTAAAAGCTCTCAGTGAAATGGTTGTTACTGAAGGATTTAGGCCAATCATTGTCAGTCAAATCTGTAACCCGACAATTCAGGCGACCAAAATTTGTCGAAAGCACAGATATGCTGTACGTAACATTTGCCCGTAATGAAAACACTACAGAAGATGCAGAAGACCCTGGAGGTCCCCGTCGAGAATTCTTTCACTTGCTTGTTAAAGCCATTTTCAAAGAAAGTGGAGCATTTGAGGGTGATTTTTTTTCTATTTCTTCTTAGTTCAATGAGTGATTTGTATTTACAATAGAGTGCATAGACTACTATTGTTTAATAAAATTAAGATTGCTTAAAGCTAACATGAACATATTTTATTTGATCTGTAGAGTCCCTTAATGGCTTCACTCTAAGGTTTAATGTTTCACACATACAAAATCGAGTCTACCACACCACTGGACAGATGATTTCTACCATCATTGTCCAAGGTGGAGAATGTCCTGCTCTCCTTTCCTCTGTTGTCTTGGACTACCTGCTGACTGGACGTATGTTTGACATCAGCGCTTGTCCAGAAGATGTAACCGATGTGGAACTTGGAGACACCCTCAAGAAAGTACGTTTATGAAAGTCCTTGTACTTTATGTATTGAATTTTATCATTCATTTTCTTACTCCTTTTAACATGCAGGGTTGGGGAGTATGGCGTCATCTCTGCCATTAATTGAAGGTCGCGTATTTGATAAGAGCAAGAACGTTTTTTCTGACAACTAAACTGAGTAACAGCTGTGGAAGTCAAAGAGATTTGGACTTTTTGGAGCCAGAAAGTAGTTCCTGTTTGGAACACGAGGAGGTAGGGATTGGTCAGTCCAATTCCGTTTTCCAGTCAATGTGTGGTGCGAGAGAAAAAGATGCAGAGTCTATGATGAAGAATTCTTTGACATTAAAGGAACAGAGGATAGAGTGAAACAACTGACTGAAGAGAGAGACGAGCTCAACATAACCTTGAATGGTGGGGAACATTACTGAGGTGTTGGTAATGTCCTGAAGAACAGCAGGTGTGTGAACAATCTGTAAAATTAAACTAAAACAACAGCAAAAAACATCATATTGAGCTCAATAGTTTATTTTCTCCATGGACAACATACCATAATCTCACAAATACCTTTTTCCAAAATGTAATCATGTTTTCTTCATGTTCTTCCTGCTTTAGTTTGCATGTTCGTGTATTGAAGGAACAAATCTCACACACTCATGTTAGCACTTGTTTATTTGTTGCAGCAAAGTACAAGAACATGACTGTGGAAAAGAGTGAACTGCAGAGAAAGTTGAATGCCTTCGGTAAGCAGGCTCACAGCACTATTTCATTCAATTCCATTTGATTTCTATGCCCCCATATCACAGCTATAGTCGTCTCATTGGACTAACATTGGTATTTGCAAGAACAAAAAGTCAAACATGAAAATGGAAATAATAGCTGGTTGTTAAACAGACTAAGCTAAACAAACATCTCTGCCCTTAAACCCTCCTTCTCTGTGAGGAAAAACTCTTAAAAAAAAACCTCTGTCTCTTTTTGAAGGAAAAAATCAGAATCCTCAGGGTTGCCCACATGAAGGAGGGATATATCAATATTATATCAATCTTTACCAGGGATTGGTAATTCCAGGCCTCGATGGCCACGTTCCTGCATGTTTTCCAACATAAAATGCTCTTTTCATGTTCTACATGGCTGGACACACCTGAATCAGGTAATCAGTCATGAGTAGGGCTTGGATATCTGGATATCATGCAGACACTGCGGCCCTCAAGGTCTGGAGATGCTATTTCAGATCTAGACCGTTTGGATCCAGCTGTGAGGAAGTAATGCAGTTTTATCTCACGCACTGCTGTTGTCAAAAACCCTGAGGTTTGGTCGGCTCTGTAGAAAACCACACTGTAAGAATGAATCTAAAAAATAGCTTAAATTAGAAAAATTACATGAAAATTAAATTAAATTAGATTAAATTATTCAAGGACAATATAGTATCTGTGATATGAGAATCACTCATGGCAAAGGATTAAAAACCTGAAGACACAACTAAGAATCACCAAGAGGTGAAGACAACAGGAGTAAGACAATTTGGTTCTTAAAGAAGCCTTTGGGTGATTTAAAGTATGGACATATAAATTAATATAGACATGGACTACATAATGCCCTGGATTTTAAAAGCAATTCGGACACCATACTCACTACTTTTTGGTCGCCGTTCTTCTTCGGGTGTTGTTTATATGGCGGTGGACAAACAACAGAATGGTTGCATTACCGCCACCAGCTTGGAACAACATATTATTCAGAAGTTTAAGACCCACGGGACAGTAGCCAACCTCTCTGGACGTGGCCGCAAGAGGAAAATTGATGACAAATTGAAGAGATGAATTGTTCGAATTGTATCCAAAGAGCCCAGAACAGCCTCCACAGAAATTAAAGGTGAACTCCAAGGCCAAGGTACTGTAAGGGAAAATAATGCATACAGACAAAGTAGTCAACCCCCCTGCCCTATAATGTAATGTTTATTTGCTGTATGTTTTTTTTAATTAGTAATTCTCTTACTCATTAGACACAGCACTCATTTTACTGTATAGTGCAGTCTTTGGTCTCACCACAAGAGGGAGTTTCCCTTCAGTGAGCAGGTCAGAAGAGCGGAGTCTACTGAACCTGCAGTACAAGGGAAACACCGAGACGAAGTTGACTGTGTGCTGTGTTTGTGTTTTAGGTGAGCTGCAGAATACAGATACAATGAATGAACCAGAAAGGCGAGATAATACAGAAAGTGAAGTGGTCCTGTTAACATTAGAGGCCACCAATCTATGAATATAATCAGCAGTTGCAGCTCCTGAGAAAAAAGTAAAATAAGTTCTGTGTGGATATGTTAATGTACATGTGTGTGAGTGGAAATGTTTACTCACCAATGTATGACTGTATAAGCTGAAAACCAGAGACTGAACTTGTGCTAAAGTGGAATGCTTCAAAGGAGATCGTGAAAAACTCTTTTCTTTTTGTCTGTAGTGCAGCTGGAGATGTCCAGAGAGTCAACTTCTCTGCAGGAGAAAGAGAATGTAGCACATAAGACAAATTTAAACCCAGAATTGTCAGGGTTGGCGTGTGGACACAAACGCAGACGGCAATCAAAAATGAATAGTTCTTCATTTAATTTCTCAAACGAACAGGAACATATCCTAGAAGGAAACAGAACCACCCGACAACCCGTGCAAGGGAGACGAGGACTTATAACAGGGAGAGAGGATGAGGTAACTACACACAGGTGTGCCAAGAAGGAGGGAGGGAACACACAAGGAGGGAAGTGTCAAGTGACCTGAAAAGCAATGGTGAGCACAGGAAATACAACAAAATAAAACAGGAATTGATAACAAACTAACAACAACGAATCGACCTGGTTCAAAAACCCCACAAGAATAATATTCAAAATGTATAATTCCAACAATATACATTCAAAAAAATTTGCTTTTGCAGGTCTGATGTAGTTTATGCGTCATTTACAAGTGCCTCCAAGGGTGACTATTTATGAATGTGCTTCTGCCCTGGATGTGGAGGAGTGCAGATCTCCTGACAGATTACAATTAGAATAATTCTAGTATGGA
The DNA here is from genome assembly GCA_014656515.1 of Oryzias celebensis. Lineage (NCBI taxonomy): Eukaryota > Metazoa > Chordata > Actinopteri > Beloniformes > Adrianichthyidae > Oryzias > Oryzias celebensis. The sequence goes on along the minus strand of BNCR01000001.1, from coordinate 37,763,117 downwards.
AGGTTTTAAACACAGATGTAGAATCCATCTTTGCAGAATGCTTTTTTACTTTGGATTGGTGACTCAAGACTGCTTTGAAAAACGTAAAACTTTTTTTTTTACTCTAGAATCTAAAGAAGGGGTTCTCAAAGTTTTTGTCGCGGGGGGGCAAAATTAAGACTGGGGCCAATTTTAGTGGGAAAAAATGGATAAGCAGAATCATTTTGTCTTTAACAACTTTAATGACCAAATGTCATCTGTACAGTTAAGAGAGCAGTTTACGCCGGTGTTGGGTCAAGCTACGTTTCACAGCCAGAATGCGTTTCCTCGCTCAATGACAGCTTTTTGTGTTAAAATTGAGGGGTACCAACAATTTTGTCCACGTGTGTAAATGTTGTGCTGGTCAGTGTTATGTCTATGTCTTAACTATGAATGATTCTGTTTCTGTGAATATTTCTTACAGCATCAGTTTAAAATATATCTGCTCTGTTGTCCCCAGAGTCTAACTGTAAGTGAAGTTAAAGGTCTTCTTGGCACCAACCTTCCAGATTTGAAGTCTTATGAAAACCAAGAACTGGTGCAGACCTGGATCAGAAGTCTTCTGGGGGGAAGAAATTCACCACTTTCAGTCTGTTTGAAGCAATCTTGTGGAGACGCAGATTAGAAAGTGCAAGCATCTTTTGAGCTCTCTGGAGGACATCAATTGCCTCAGCTTCAGTTGGGAAGGATTTCAGAGCGTCGTCGACATAGAAATCCCGCTCTATGAAGCGTCGTGCATTCGTACCATACTCATCTTCTGCCTCTCTTGCTGCCATTCTCAACCCGAAGATTGCCACTGCTGGGGAAGGACTGTTTCCGAAAACATAAACTCTTATTCGGTAGTCTACCACCTCTTTGCTGAGATCATTGTCTTTATTTAATTATTTAATTTTCAATAATTTTTTATTTATTGTTACTTTTGTTTTGATTTCAGTGAGAATTGTGGGTTTTTCCTTCTTTAACTGAGGGGTACCAACAATTTTGTCCACGTTTGTACATTTTGCAGAAACCAGTGCGATCAGTAAAGCAGTCTTCAAGGAGAGTACTTTAAGCTCGACCTGCAGCAAAGGCTAAAAAGGAGAGCGTGTCAACGCAGAAAAACAGCAAAGGCAAATCGCAGGGAGCAACCAGGCTTCTGGACACTGGCCAAAGCCGGCGAGCTCCCTTCATGAACTGTGCCAAAAGTGGGTGCTGGCCTGTTGTTTTGGTCCCAAAACCAACATGGCAAGCCGAGAAAGCGGTGGAGAAAGCTACACTTTTGTCCACTAGAAATCCATGGTAACAATATTCATTTTTTGGACGCTTCCTATGGTAACGCCCTTGGTCAGGATGGACGCGTTCCTCCACAGGCGTGGAGTGCACGTTACCGTCAAATGAACTCTGTGGTGACCATGGTGAGCAGGACTCAGATTGAGCTGAAACTGACACATATATAAGCAGCGTAACAGGACCACTATTAACGCAGACACCATGAGACCCAGTAGTCTAAGGAACTGCCTGAACTGGAAACGTGTCCACCTGCAGAACCGTGCCAGACAAGCCTAAAAAAAAGATCTCACTCTGTCCGTTGAGAATCGAACTCTATTGAGTTCAGAGAAAGTCCAAAAAAGGTGTTTGGGCAGTGGTCAAGATAACCTTGTCCCAGTTTAAAGTGTAATCCAAAGCATGTTTCTTAAATTATGTTAAATTAAATTTTAATGAAACATTGACATATTTAATGACACTCTTGATTATTTAATTTTAAATAATTAATAACACATTTATTTAATATTTTAAAATATATATATTTTTCAGTGTGTCTCTTCCAGCCAACACTGGGACCATGAAATAATTAGATATGACATAAAATGTGCTTTTTAATAAAACAAATTTTATTTTAATGCCACATATATTTTAACATGTATTTACTGATTTACAATTTTATTTATTTAATTCAAATTTGATGGAATGACACTTTCATTTAATGAGGGACTGGCGAATATATTTATTTCATATTGTCTTTTCTGGATCTCCATAGAAAGGTGGAGGAAATTTATCTTTAAATAAGTCTAATTTGTCCACCAGAGACAGTAAACAGCTCTGCATTCTGACCGTCTAACAGCAAAGGCTGATCGTGTGCCCTTTTTGGCATTACCCTCTGCATTTATCCGGACTTGGGACCGGCACAAGAAAGCACTGTACTGTGCCACCTTGTGGTTGCATTACTTTTTTTTACCTACTTTTTTAGGTGCTTTTTACGTAAGGCTTTTTTTTCTAACCTACGTTTCGAAACCTTTTTTTCTCTATCTACGTTTTTTTTCTAAGGTTTTTTTTTTAACCTACATTTTTTTTCTAAGTTTTTTTTCTCTAACCTACGTTTTTTTCCCTAAAGTTTTTTTTTTTTCTAACCTACGTTTTTTTTCTAAGCTTTTTTTCTAACCGAAGTTTTTTTTCCCAAGCTTTTTTTCTAACCTACGTCTTTTTTTTCTAAGGTTTTTTTTCTAAACTACATTTTTTTCTAAGTTTTTTTTCTAACCTACGTTTTTTTTCCTAAGGTTTTTTTCTAACCTACGTTTTTTTTCCTAAGGTTTTTTTCTAACCTGCGTTTTTTTCTAAGCTTTTTTTCTACCTACCTTTCCACGTTTTTTTTTCTTTATCTTGTTTTTTTGACCTACTTTTTAACGTTTTTTTTCCTAAGTTTTTTTTCTAACCTACGTTTTTTTCTAAGGTTTTCTTCTAACCTAAGTTTTTTTTCTAACCTACCATTCCAAGTTTTTTTTCTTTATCTTGTTTTTTTGACCTACTTTTTAATGTTTTTTTTCTACAATAGCATCTCCTTTATGCCCTGTTTCTTAATTCTGATTAAACTAGTCCGACTTCCGCCGGAAAAAGTTTAAGAACCTTCTAAAAACGCTGGGCACCTTTGATTTCATGAGATGCTTCTTAAACCTGGAAGCAATGAAGTCATTGATTAGATCAGAATCTGAGTCAATGATAATCAAAATGAATTCAGGTTTTTTCCACTTTTTTAGCAGGTCTTTGTAAACAAGCACATGCAGCTTGTTCACAAGTTTTTCATCATCCATCTGGATGCCTTCATCTTTGACTTCATTCCAAATTCTGTCCACGAGGTTTGTTACGGGGAACAAAAATTTATCAGAATGACGTCTAAAGCCGGACTCTGAAACAACATGTGAAATCATCCTTAAAACGGACATTTTCAAAGCTGTTTTAAGATCTTCGGCTCCATCAAGACTCTCTGCATCTTCCAGATGTGCCTTTACATCTTCCAGATGTGCCTCTGCCTCTTCTGCTTCTTTCAGTTGAGTCTCTGTAACCTCTTTTCTCTCAACATCCTCTTCGGCAGTTTGAACTTTTTCATGACGTTTTCTCAGCATTTTGGCACCAGCAGCTTTTATTTCTGCTGCACGTCTTTTCCCTGATTCCACAGCTTGGAGGGATTTTCTTTGTGCTGCTTGAATTGTCTCCTGACTTTTCCTCAGCACTTTGGCACCAGCAGCTGTGATTTCTGCTGCAAGTCTTTTCCCTGATTCCAGGGATTTTCTTTGTGCTGCTTGAATTGTCTCCTGACTTTTCCTCAGCACTTTGGCTCCAGCAGCTGTGAATTCTGCTGCACGTCTTTTCCCTGATTCCACAGCTTGGAGGGATTTTCTCTGTGCTGCTTGAATTGTCTCCTGACTTTTCCTCAGCACTTTGGCACCAGCAGCTGTGATTTCTGCTGCACGTCTTTTCCCTGATTCCAGGGATTTTCTTTGTGCTGTTAGAATTCTCTCCTGACTTTCTTTCAGCATTTTGGCACCAGCAGCTGAGATTTCTGCTGCACGTCTTTTCCCTGATTCCACAGCTTGGAGGGATTTTCTTTGTGCTGCTTGAATTGTCTCCTGACTTTTCCTCAGCACTTTAGCACCAGCAGCTGTAATTTCTGCTGCACGTCTTTTCCCTGATTCCACAGCTTGGAGGGATTTTCTTTGTGCTGCTTGAATTCTCTCCTGACTTTTCCTCAGCACTTTGGCACCAGCAGCTGTGATTTCTGCTGCACGTCTTTTCCCTGATTTCAGGGATTTTCTTTGTGCTGTTAGAATTCTCTCCTGACTTTCTTTCAGCACTTTAGCACCAGCAGCTGAGATTTCTGCTGCACGTCTTTTCCCTGATTCCACAGCTTGGAGGGATTTTCTTTGTGCAGCTTGAATTGTCCTCCGACTTTTCCTCAGCATGTTGGCTCCTGCAGTCCTTACTTTCAAAGCAGATCTTCTGGTCGTCTGGTGAAAGCGTGACCAATGGACCTTAGCTCCACCTGAAGACAGTCTTTTCATGCATGCAGGTTTCTTCATGCTCCTGAGTTTCTTCACTGGACCCTGCATTGCAGCAATTCTTGCACGTGTTCTCTTTTGAAATCTCGCGCCAGCAGCTTTAATTTTTGCAGCGCAGAACTCCTGTGATGACGTGCTGTCAGAATCTGACTTCACCACATCGTGTGATGCTGGATCCTGACGTTGCGGCTCTGCAGGCTCCGCTTGTGTTTCTGGAGCCTCGTTGTCATCGCGGGTTTTCTCTTTTTTGCTCTTCCGTTTCAGACATGAAAGCTTCGTTTTCACGCTTTCAGTCACTGCCTTGAATTTGGAAGATCCACGTTTTTTCTTCTCGGAAGGCGTTCCCTCCTTGGGCGACTTGCTCCGTTTCAGCTTGTGGTAAAGCTTCTTGATGTTTCGCCACACAGCGCTTTTCTTGGCTCGCGCTTCTTCCGCCGTGGAGGGGCTCTCGCTGCTTTCTGTGTCGTCAGTCACCTCTTGAGTGATGCTGTCAATCACTTCATCCACGATCTCCGGACTGAGTTCGTCTTTCAGCTCGGATAGAGTCTCCTCTGTCAGCCGATCAACGTGTCCGTAGATGATCTTGAAGAGCTGTGTCGGCGTCAGTCTCGACAAGATGTAGATGACCTCCTCGGGGAAGATCTCTATCTCTACCATGCTCCTTTCCTCTTCGTCCGACATTTCCTTGGATGTGTTCTCTGAATCTTTTCGTCTTTGTTTGCGTGAAAACGGTTTCCAAAGAACATGTGGGGTTATTTAAAAGTTTTTTGGCCAGTGTACTCTGTCAAAATTAGACGTCATCAGGCAACGTAATGACGCTATAATTCATCATTCATTCATCATTCTTGACTTGAATGACATGAGATTATATCATGTGACGTCATCAGGCAACGTAATGACGCTATAATTCATCATTCATTCATCATTCTTGGCTTTTTTTCATAATTCTTGACTTGAGTGACTTGAGATGATATCATGTGACGTCACCATCTTGCCGTATGATGACGTCAGCACGTTCATGCTTCGTTGCGGAAGTTCATTTGAAACCTGCAGCAGCTGTGCGGGGGGGGGGGGGGGGGGGGGGGGGGGGGGGGGTCGTCATGAGTTTCTCTGTTTATAAAAATGTTCTTTTATTAAAATGTTTCACCACAAGCTTTTGTATGGAGCTTCATAGAAGCCTGATTTGTTTCTTATTGTGTATCAATTATGGCTTTGTTAGTTACATTTTGTCATTTAGGTTCGTTTTTTAATGAATTTATCTTACAATAATAAAATAAACTTGTTCTTAAACACTCCTGACATGACATAAAATTAAGAAGCCTTTTGTGTTTTAACAATCCTCCAAAATGCACACAAATGCAAGGGGGGGCACTGAGGCATGTGGATCCATATGCGAACAGAGTTTAATAACAGCACAAGAGGACAAGGCAAGGCGAGGTCTGAGACAGGCGAGGGTCAATAACAAGGAGCAAGGCGGGAGTCGACAAAACAGGCGAAGGTGAATAACAAACAGGCAGACAAGGCAGGAGAATAGCTTAGACTGACCGAGAGTGTTCAAGACCACGCACAGAGGAGAAGGTGAGGCTGGCTTTTAAGCAGCGTGGTAATGACATCATGAGGAGCAGCTGGTGAAGACAAGATTTTTATAAAAAGTGTAGTGAGATTTTACGGCTCTAGCTCAATTTTTTTCAGTAAGAAACTGGACCAAATGTTTTTTTCAGAGGTTGCAGAGCCCTGGTTTAGCTTTTACATTAAAAACATCATTCAAAGTACACATACACACTCTTTATGCATATACATGATGTGTATGCTAGCAGAGAAATATTTACAATGAATCTATATCAGACTTTAACATCTTGTCCACACATGTCAAATGAAGCTGTAATTGATATTTCAAAAACAATTCAATCTCAGATATTGGTGGGAAATCTGAGTTTGAATTATTCTGATCCAGAGCTCAGCTCATCAATCCTCACTGTGATTGTTGTGGACCCTAAGATCTGCTGGAACCTTTTCCAAAGAGACGACTAAGAACAGTGTTTGTTATTGTATTTGCTGTTTTTCATGTATTTATTTATTTTGGTGTGTTCTGGTTCATTTTTCATTTATACATCTTTTACAGGACAGATCTAATTTACTCAGAATGTATCTTGAATGTTCTATGTATGTTTCAATAAGTGATACAAAACTGTTTTTAAGTTATATTATTTATTTGTATTTTTTAACTTTCTTTTGACAGTCTTTTGATGAGTACATGTTATTTTTTTACAGCATCACTTAAAGAACATTTAACATGTTTTGTTACACTATCGTTGTTGCCAGTTTGTTTATTATTAAATCAAAGTAAAATCATTTAAAATAATGTTACATACACAGTCGATGCATGACTACATTTATTTATAGACTTGACCTGAGCTCCCTCTTATAGTGCATAGAAAAAAAAAGTTTTTTTATTGATCAAATTTTACATTTAAAATTCTCTGCCTTTTGTGTTTCGACTTCCATGAAAGAGAGTACCGCCACATCTTGTTGTCCACTTAAAGCACTGTGTGTATCACGAAATGCCACTAATCAGCTTAAATGAACGTACAGTTTCACCTGAGGAAAATTATTTGACAACTTTATCACATTTAAACATTTCTTTCCATATGTGCTGCATTTATATCACATTTTGTTAGTATTTATCACAAATAAATGCATTATCTGTGACTTGAGGATATGTACTTTAAGATGCTAAATTTAAATCTAATTATTAATTATATGAATGCAAATATATATGTATACTGTAAATGGCAAATGTAAAGTTATATATAAATAAGAAATGTAACATCTAAACACATATCTGAATCCTAAACATAATTGTAAATGTGAAATGTAAATGTCATATCTAAATGCATACCTAAATGTTAAATCTAAATGTTAAATAAAAATATAAAATTAAATGTAAATGTTATAAATGTAAATGTAAATAAAAGTCAGACATATATTTAAATGTTAAATTTAAATGTTAAATCTAAATGTAAATAAAATTCAAACATATATCTAAATGGTAAATCTAAATGATCAATCTGAAGATTAAATGTAAATGTTAAACATAAAAATGAATTATATATCTAAATGTAAAATGCAAATGTTAAATCTAAATGTTAAATGTAAACGTAAATCTAAATGTTCCGCCTAAAAGTTAAATATAAATGTTGACTTTAAATGTTTGAGAAATATGCTAATGTGACCACGCCCCTCATCGCTTTGAGCAGTCCAAGTTCACAGAGGGAAGTTTAGTCAGTCATGGCAAACTCTTTGAAACCTGAGGATATATATAGTTCTTTGAGATTTCTGGGATGTCTGTTACACACTGGTCTTTTCAGGTCCATCCATAAATTTTCAATGATGTTGAGGTCAGGTGATTGGAAGTTCACTGCAAAACCTTCAGTTTATGACTCTGAATGTAAGACAGTGTGGATTTGGAGGTGTGTTTAGGATCATTATCCAGTTGTAGAAGCCATCCTCTCTTCAACTTCAACTTTTTCACAGATGGCATCAAGTTAGTGTCCAAAATTTGCTGAAGTTTTGTGAAATCCATTCTTCCTTCTAATGTTTCCTGTGTCACTGGCTGCAATACAAGCCCAAAGCATGATTGATCCACCCCCATGCTTAACAGTTGGAAAGAGGTTCTTTTCAATAAACGCTGTAATCTTTCTTCTCCAAACGTAGCTTTGCTCATTGCAGCCAAATAGTTCCATTTGAACCTGGTCGGTCCACAGAACTTGTTTCCAAAATGCATCAGGCTTATTTCCATTTTAAAGAAATATTTTTGAAAAAAAAAAGTTTTTATTCAGCTAAATGAGTTTCTCTTACAAAATAACACATTTGAGATAAACCAGTGTAAGGGAAAAGAATGCATACTGACAAATTAGTCAACCCTGTTGCCCCATATTGTTATGTTTATTTGCTGTATGTTTTTTAAAAATGAGTAATTCTCTTGCTCATAAGACACAGCACTCAATTTACTGGGTAGTGTATTCTTCGGTCTCACCACAAGAGGGAGTTTCCCTTCATTGAGCAGGTCAGAAGAGTGGAGTCTACTGAACCTGCAGTACGAAGGAAACATCGAGACAGAAGTGTGTGCTGTGTTTGTGTTCTAGTTAAGCTGCAGAATAGATAATACAGATACAATGGATGAACCAGAGAGGGGAGTTGATACAGAAAGCTGGCCGTTGTCTGTATTATTCGTGTTGCAATTCGTTCGTGACGGATTTAATGTAAGAAGCTATATCGCTAGCATTTAGCAGCTAAAGCTAACGAACGAAGAGCAGCGGGCTACTGTGGTGGATTTTGAGTAATGCATATATGGTTAACCATGATCACAGGGATATGAGATGGGGACTTACTGATGTATTCTTGTAGATAAAGGTCAGAAGTGCGGAGTCTACGAGGGAAACATCGAGACAAAAGTTGACTGTGTGCTGAGTTTGTGTTCTAGCTGCTCACTAAAGGCTCAACTTTTAAAAAAATCCACATTTGTCCGGGTCGTCCTTTCAAGTGTGCAACACCAGTCTGGTTTTAGAACGAACCACAGTACTGAGACAGCCCTGTTAAAAATCATTAATGATGTTAGATGTGCCTCGAATTCAGGTCAGATCACAGTATTAGTACTACTGGATCTAAGTGCTGCTTTTGACACTGTTGATCACCTGATCCTGTTAAACAGACTGAAAAGTCTTGGCCTTTCAGGGACTGTTATCCAGTGGTTCACTTCCTATCTCACGGAGAGAAACTTTATGGTAAGCATGGACACTTACTTCTCTGGGGTCCACAACATTGATGTGGTGTGCCTCAGGGTTCCATCCATGGCTCCTTGCTTTTTAACATCTACACTTTCTTCTGGGGAATGTCATCAGGAATCACACCACTTTAGCTTTCATAGCTATGGTGATGACACCCAGCTGTACATTGTTATGTCACCTGATGACACAAGACGAATAGAAGCACTTTTTAATTCTATCTTAGATGTAAAATCATGGATGGCAAATAATTTTCTGCAGCTCAACCAGGAGAAAACTGAAATTTTAGGTTTTGGTCCTGAAGCCAAGAGAGAGAAACAGTTTCTGAAACTGAAAGAACTTTCATTCAATTTTTTAGAAACAGTCAGAAACCTGGGCGTTATTTTTTGACTCCAGGCTAACATTTATCCTTCATATAAAGCAGGTAATTAAAACAGATTTTTAATTTTCTAATAAATTTGGCTAGGGTCCGCCCAGTTCTCTCTTTTGCTACTATAGAGACGCTGATGCATGCTTTTATCACCAGTAGCTGCAAGAGTTCTCACCAAGACTTGAAGGCGAGCTCACATCACCCCGATTTTAAAATCCCTGCATTGGCTCCTCATCTGGTTCAGGATTTATATTAAGATACTTTTAATGGTTTTTAATTGTCTGAGGAGTCTTGCGCCTTCTTATTTCTCTAATCTAAATATGAACCCTCACGGACCCTAAGATCCTCTGGCACTGGTCTATTAATCATTTCAACTGCGAAGACCCAAAATTATGGAGAGGCATCTTTTCAGCACTATGGCCCCCGTTTATGAAACAGTCTTCTGGAGGACCAGAGGGCCGCAGAGAACGTAGAGGTTTTTAAGAAAAGACTCAAAACCTATCTATTGAAATGAGCTTTTAGGTCTTATTATGTTAATTTATCTTTCATTTATTGTTCTTAGCATGTTTTATGATTTTACGCCGGATTATTTATAGCTTATCTTAATACTTTTTATCTTCATGTGTTATTGTTTGTTGCTTTTATCAAATGCTTAATTTAAATGTATATTTTTAATTCCAGTTCCTCCTCGGCTGGGTCCTCTCCCTCTGGGTTGGCTTCGGTTCAGCTGCTGCAGCTCTAGATGGGGACCTGCCTCGCCATCTTGCTGGGGTGGGGCTGGGTCCCCGCCTGTGATGCTGCATTAGGCCGGCTTTGCGGTTGTGCACAGACAAAGAGGTCCCAACTATAAGCGTGTCCACCAACCAACTTTCTCTGTGCTCAGCCTGTTTTAATGAGGTAAGATAGGTGTCAAAAAGAAATGTATTCATAAAGAAAAAGTTGTATTCAGAAATACAAAGTTGTGTACAAATTTATATTTTGTGCACAACTTTGCAGAAAAAATATGAATACAACCTTTAGTTTTACATTTCACATGTCTGTTTTGAACATGACTTTTCTTTGTCTTGAATACGAATTTCTCCTGTTAAATCGCTGTCAAAAATACGTCATGTGGTCACAGGCATAAACATCGAGTCCCAGAGCATTGATTCTTCCAACTGCGCTTGCGTGATTAAGTTTTTTTTAATAAAATAAAATGAAATTGAACTTTTAGGAATTATATTGATAACATAATGAGAAAATTATCTTGATAGCCATAGCTCTGTAGAAAAGTAGATAAAAAAGATTTTTAAAAAAACAACAAAAATTCAGGGATCTCCAGCTGCATTTTATGGTTTTCAGGCTATAACAGGCGATTGTGTAAACAATGCAGTAGAGGATTGTTTTAAAACCAGAAGTGGTGGAAAACAGTCTAGAAAGACGTAACAGATGTGTAACTTCACTCATTCAGTGTAAAATAAAACCATGTCTGCTGAAATTAGTTGATAATCAGAGGATAACGCAGCCAAAACGGCCAAGCTAATTTGGAGCTAAAGTATGCTAACAGGCAGCCGACTGTTGCGGTAGTAAAAACAAACAAAAAAAGAAAAGTCAAAAAGTCAGTAGGATCAGAATACCCAACTGTCTTTCTGTTTCTAATTTTTTTAACTTTTGTTACGGTCGGCTGCCAGTTAGCCTACTTTAGCTGTACTTTAGCTGAGTTAACTTATCTGTCTTTGTTGTTTCCATCCATTTTCTTAACCCGCTGGCTATCTCCACGGTGCGGCCGCCCCTCCTGTCCCGGGTAGCTGCCCGGCTAAGTGGGGATCCCCAAGCTAATATGGCGCCGCTGGCCGGTGTTGTGCCGAGGTACGTTCCCTCTGCCAGAACCATGACTGAGACTGAGGACACAAATTCTGGCAGAGAAAACGTATCTATGCACACAACAGCACGGCAGAATAGCAGCAGCAGAGATACAGGGATCCCTCTGCCACCTGCTCGGGCGTTTTTATTTTCTTTAATCATTCTCTTATTAACATCTCTTTTTTTTGCCACCACTTCTGGGTCTGTTTGATTGTTTTTAAGCTCCACTGATGTCGCCTGGCAAAAAATAAAAAAAGCGGCAGGACTTGGCTGTTTATATCTTTTTTTTCCAGCATAGCGACAGTAACAAGATCATTTTCCAGCCAAGGGATCAATAACATTCGATAAAGTTAAATTCTATCATGCTCATTCAGATGAATCGATGCTCCGGGACTCAATATTTATGCCTGTGACCCTGTGACTTATTCTTTGCAGTGTGGTACGATGGAAAGGGACCAGCAATAGTTGATTGCACACAAAGAGCAGGAGGCGCGAGTCCACAATCAAATTCAATTTTATTTCAAAGAAATCTAAAAAATGTTATAAAAAGTTAACCACTATAAACACAGGTTAAGAGAAAGAAAATTCTGTAGCTGGGGCCCGGAGCCGCTAACAAGTGGAGGCTTGACACTATAACCTACGAAACACTTCCACCCCACTCACGTGATGCAGAGCACACACTCAATTTGTGATTCCCTCCACCAAGGGCACCGCAATCCACACGGGGGAAAGCCTCCACTTGAGCACTGGCCAACACTCGGGGCCTCAGCACGACAGAAACAAATTAAAAAAAAGAACAACAGAGTTAAAAACAGACAACAGGATTCACACTAAAAATCTAAAAATGCACGAGCGGCTGAGGGTTACACCTCAGGGTAGTCAGGACAACACACCATACACAAAAACCACAAAGTTACAAACCAACTGTAAAATAGTCCGTGGGGTTATGGGGCAATCCCCTGTTATCCTGCTGACGGCGAGGGAGCAAGTCCGTATCCACTGTCGTCTGTCAGTTTAACCGCTCCGAAGTCGCGGCAGCAGGTGTCCACGCTGGCAACACCGTCACACGCCCGACGCGTCGAGCGGCACAGAAGTATGGAGACTTGAAAGTTAATAATAATAAAGCAGCAGCTGTCTCCAACAGCGGAAGCACAGAAAGTCCCTGGTGAGGGAAAACAATAAATCGCTTGAAAGAGAGAACTGCATACCTGGATTTCGCCAAGCTTACTAGGTGGATCAGATTCGTCACCTGAGAGGGACAAGCTGCACTACACTCACGGCTGCAGGAGCGATGATTGAGCTTCTCAGTCATGCATTTACCCCAGAGCTACAAACAAACAGTAAAATACTGGTGACACCGGCTCACACTTTGTCCAAAGACAGGGTCCTACCGCAACATTACCTGTACAGCTAGCTGGCAGTGTGCCGCAGGAAGTGGGCGGTTCCAAAGACCAGAAGATGCCCCTGACGGCCAGTGGGAACCTCAGCTATTTTATAGCGCCCCACAAGGTCACTAATTGCCATTAACCCCCAGCTACACCTGCGCTAATCCATTCTGCCACAATCCACCCTCCCAAAGTGCATCGTCGCCCCGACGATGGTGCACGCTGCTAACTATACCCATGGCCTAAATGAGACAGTGGGAACTACGGCTACCCCAGAGCAGCTTGGTCCCTCCCCTGCAGCTCTTGGGAGCCTGTGGATGTTAGAATGGTGTCCAGCTGTGGGCCGTGAGGTGCGCCGCACTTGAAGGCTACTGGTACCAGAGTCACCTGGTAAAGTGATCTGGGAGGAGGACGGTACACTAGGCTCAGTAGAGCCAGGCTCCTCCTGCCTATGCTGCCGCTCAGGCCCCCTTTCCTCCTCTGCCTCTCTCACAGGTGCATCCCTCAATACGAACCAGTCCCCATTCTCAACCGGTTCCTCTTCGCCGTGAAAAGATAGCAGAGGGGGTTGTTGTCCGTATAAACAATGCATCTCTGGCCGAGGAGGTACTCTCTGAATTTCTCTGCTACAGCCCACTTGAGGGCCAAGAACTCTAGTCTCATAAAGCTGTAGTTAATGGGGTTCCGCTCAGTGGGCCGCAAGCTTCGGCTAGCGTAAGCTACCGGACGCACCCTACCCTCATGCTCCTGAGAAAGTACCGCTCCCAGGCCCCCATTGCTGGCATCTATCTCCAAAATGAAGGGACGGGAGAAGTCGGCATAAGCCAGGACTGGTGTTATAGTCAGCTTTGCTTTTAAAGCCTCAAAGCTACGCAGTCCAGTGGTTTTCCACCCCACGTTCTGATCGCTTGCGGACCTTGGCACCCTCCAGCTTTGCCACCAACCGGTGGAGAGGCGCGGCCAACTGGGCAAATCCCTCAAGAAAACGTCGGTAATAGCTAGCAAAGCCAATGAATGAACGCAACTGGAACACTTTGTCTGGGTCGGTGGAGACCCCTCGGTCTGAAATCACATGCCCGAGGTAACGCACCTGCCGATGAAAAAAGGCGCATTTGGTGAGGTTAACCTTAAGTCCCTCATGTTTCAACCTTTTAAGTACCAGCTCTAATCGCTCCAAATGCTGCTCAACTGAGGAGGAAAAGACTACGATGTCATCCAGGTACAATAACAAGGACTGACCTTGTTGCTCACCGAACATCCGTTGCATCAAACGCTGAAAGGTACTGGGGGCGTTACAGAGGCCAAACAGCATGCGATTCCACTCAAAGAGGCCAAACGGGGTACAGAACGCCGTCTTCAGGCGATCTGCCTCTGCCACTGCCACCTGATGGTAACTGCTGGCCAGCGGGAACGCGTCTTTCCTAGTCCTGCTATTTAGCTGCCGGTAATCCACACAAAGACGGAGGCCACCGTCTTTTTTGCGGACCAGCACAATTGGGGATGCAAAGGGGCTGCTACTCTCACGAATCACCTGAGACTCAAGCAAGTTATTAATGTGCTCCTTTGCTGCCTCGTATTCTGATGGAGGAATCCGCCTATAGCGCTGCCTGATGGGAGCCTCCTCCACCGAGGGAATCTCGTGGGTAATTAAACTTGTGCACCCCAGATCACCCTCATGCCGCAAAAAGACCATAGAATATCTTTCTAGGAGGGCCCGAACTCGCTTCTGCTCTTCCACAGAAAGGGAAGAAAGGTCTATCGACTCCAGCGGAACCTGTGGTGGGTCAGATGCTGCCTGTGCAGCCACCAAGGCTGTCCCTGAGGGTACCTCAATCTCCCCTTGGGGTAAACTCACGATCCCAGCTGGGGCCAAAGTGCCCACTAGTGTACGTGGGTAGACCCTTCCCGCCGTGGACCCAATGTTGATGATGGGGATGTAAGCTGTCCCTCGAACTACCTTCACCAAAGAGGGGGGTGCTAAGAGACCCGCTGGAAGGTCCGAGCCTCATGGCTCGAACACCACCACCGGGTAGGAGAACTTCTCCGAACAGGTAGCAGCAACGACTGTTAGGACGCCACCTGGAACCCAACAAGGCCTTCGACCACGTGTTCTCACCTTAAAAGCACTGGGGGACCCCTGCGCTTGAACTTGGTGACACTGCTGCAGGCCACTCAAAATCGCACCTGGGGCGGTAGACACCTCAGGTTCTCCAAAGAGAGCACAACCATGGTGGGCAAAGAGATCTTGATAGCAGCGGGGTATGATATTCATCCCCAAAACACCAGGTACTTGTGCACAAAATATACATTTGTGCACAACTTTGTATTTATGAATACAACTTTTTCTTCATAAATACCAATTTTTCCTTATGAATACGTTTCTTTTGACAGTTTCTTTACCCCATATGTTTTCCAATGCTATTTCCATCCATTTAAGGGGTGGGAGTTGTGAACAGGGTTGGGGCATTGTGTTTGTGTGTGTGTGTGTGTGTGTGTGTGGGGGGGGGGGGTTATATTGTTATGGTCGTGCTTGTTTTACATTTGTTATATTTTAGTGTAATGCACTTTGTGTTATGGGTCATATGAAAAGTGCTATACAACTGATGATGATGTTGGGGCAAGGTCAGATGACTCAGATTATTTCAAATCTTTCAGACTGAAATCACCTGGTCTTTGCAAACAATGATTGTGAACAATCCATGTCACTGTCAGGTCAGCTATTTCAAAGGGGGTGTGTATACTATAAGTTCTACAGGGTGCCCAAACTTTTGCACACGTCTTTATTGTGTTTTCTGTTATTTTGAAAGGGTAATTTATGGAAATAACACATTTTTTTAACATAATTAAAGAATGTCTCATCTGTAAATGATTCCTTTAGAATATTTTTACATTTTTAAATTGTTCCTTGGGTTCTTTAAGCACACAAGCCAAACTTTCTATCCCCAGTGTATCTAATCAATTACTTTTAATGTCAGTCTTTATTGTTGTACGTTGTTTTTGTAATTGCAAATTTACTTTGAAAATCTTTTACAAGTCACACATGTAATATATAAATTATACTTTTTAAATCTGTTGTTTATACAAAATTTAAATATTTTATCTTCCAGCATAGCTTTTCAGACATGTCCGATGACAGTGACTTTGAAAGGCCAACTATTCGGAGGAGAGGTGGCTAAATTTAAAGGTTAACATTTTCAACTTTTGCTTATCAACTATGAAAAATTGATGACTAGTGACCGTTTCTATTTTTCCCCCTTGATGTTACATGATCAACCCCACACTGATTGATTGATTTCGATCAATGTATTGGCCATTCCTGATGTGTTGTGTCCTTTTTTTAAACTAATACATTGTAATATGTCTTCTGCTCAATCTGTTCCATATAGAACTTGAGACAGTGGGGCAATCTAATGATGAGAGTCAATATGAACCAAAGGAGGCAGATGTCAGTGATCTTTCAATCACAAATCAAGAACATAAGATCAGACAAGGAGGCACTGGTTTTGCTGATTTCATGTATGTTTTATACCTTTTTAATTTTAATAAACTGTCAATTTACTTTTCTGTGTGTTCAATTTAGCATTTTCTTCTTCATTTTTGCATCTCTTTTCTAGACCACTTGATTTTGAAGAAGAGGAGGCATTCGAGGAAGCCATCAGACGCAGTTTGGAAGAAGAAACTGTCCAGGTTCCACAGGAGTCAAGGTTTCAATTATTTAAAAATTACATTTCTTAATTCTCCAGTCTTTCCTTTATTCTATTCTGTAATGGTGACGTGTGCCGTTTTATTCTTTCAAGGTTAAAAAAAAAAACGTTGACAGCAGAAGAAATAACAGGAATTGTAAAAGCTCACAGTGAAATGGTTGTTACTGAAGGATTTAGGCCAATCATTGTCAGTCAAATCTGTAACCCGACAATTCAGGCGACCAAAATTTGTCGAAAGCACAGATATGCTGAACGTAACATTTGCCCGTAATGAAAACACTACAGAAGATGCAGAAGACCCTGGAGGTCCCCGTCGAGAATTCTTTCGCTTGCTTGTTAAAGCCATTTTCAAAGAAAGTGGAGCATTTGAGGGTGATATTTTTTTTCTATTTCTTCTTAGTTCAATGAGTGATTTGTATTTACAATAGAGTGCATAGACCACTATTGTTTAATAAAATTAAGATTGCTTAAAGCTGACATGAACATATTTTATTTGATCTGTAGAGTCCCTTAATGGCTTCACTCTAAGGTTTAATGTTTCACACATACAAAATCGAGTCTACCACACCACTGGACAGATGATTTCTACCATCATTGTCCAAGGTGGAGAATGTCCTGCTCTCCTTTCCTCTGTTGTCTTGGACTACCTGCTGACTGGACGTATGTTTGACATCAGCGCTTGTCCAAAAGATGTAACCGATGCGGAACTTGGAGACACCCTCAAGAGAGTACGTTTATGAAAGTCCTTGTATTGTATGTATTGAATTTTATCATTCATTTTCTTACTCCTTTTAACATGTAGGGTTGGGGAGTATGGCGTCACATCTCTGCCATTAATTGAAGGTCGCGTATTTGATAACTGAGCGTGCAGAGCTCTGACCACACCCGCTCAGTTTTTCTTTGCGCCCGTTCAGTTTCAGGGGGCGTTTTTGTCACTCAGGGGGCGGTAACCTTTCTGGTTGATCTGATTGTCCAAAATTTCTGGTCAAATCCGCGAGGCAACAGGGCGGGGCTTTCATTTTTTAAAATCTGCTTTAATAGAGAAAATATGGCGGTTTTAAAATTTTATCAAGTAAGTCTACAGTCACTGCAGCTCAATCCATAAATCATCTATTAATTACCAGTAGATAAAAACACAATGGTTATAAAGCACATCTTGGGAAATAGTCTCCACAATGTAGTTTCCATTTTAACTTTTTCCTTGAATTAGATTAATGTTGGAGTGGATGGTTTATGGACAGAATGATTTGAATTTATGATGGCACTGGAGAAAAAGATATTGGTCGCTATAATGTGGCAGTGTTAGTGTTTCAGAATGCTTATTCTTCCCTTTAAGGCATTCAGGACTGCATTGTCTCTGGAGATCCTCATTACAATACATTTGACAAGAAGTACTTTACCTTCATGGGAACCTGCACCTACACTTTAGCAAGAACCTGTAGGAATGAGTCTGGTAAGTGCAACTGGGTATTTCAGTTTACAAATATACACAAACAAGCGTTTCAGTTAACTACATTTCTCATTTCCACACTTTTAGATTTAGTCAAAGTCGGGGTTGAATCCAACATGAAACTTAGCAATATCTGTGATTCAAGCAAAAATGCTGACATAAGTCATACAAAATCCTGAAACAATTCTTAGCCCCTGGTCCACAGTAAAACATACCTCAGGGTTTAAAATAGGTTGGAAAAAATGTCTGTGAATACGAATGAAGAATAGAAATGTAGAGGTAAGACCTATGACTTTTGATTTCTTTTTAGGCACATGTTACCAAACATTCTAAGAGCCTGTGAAAGCTGAGATCTCATGCTGGGAAGATTTTGACTTATGATGGTGCTTTTTCAGAAAAAAACATAGAACATACAGTAAAGGCCCATTCATAACTGTGAAACAAATCACCAAATGTCCCAGCTTACACCCTGTCTCCTGTTGACTGATGTCTCTTGTGATTGGTGGATGTTCCTGTACAGAGCCCTGGTTCTCTGTGGAGGGGAAGAATGAAGAGCGAGGAGTGTCAGGAGTGTCCTACCTGAAGAAACTCTATGTCACCATCAACAACATCACAGTGACCATGATGAAGTCCAAGACAACTCTGGTCAGTCTAAGCCGTGCTTCCTCATGAATTTATTGTGTCCAATTCAAATAGCTGAAAAGAACGTGATTCTACTCTACAGTCTCCTCTGTATCTGAATAAAACTGAATCTTTTTCTTCCTCCTTCCTGGATCTACCATCTACTTTATTGTTTTTTATGCTCCCCTCCTGCTGCATCTAACCTCTAATCAGTTCTTTTCTTTGCTTGTTCTCACATGTAAACTGGAGGATCTTCATCTTTGTTGCTGGATTCCCATTTCTGATGCAGTCTTTGCTTTCCGTGTTGCAGGTGAACGGCGTCCGAGTGGCCTTCCCTCACAACCCCTCCCCACTCATGTCCCTCAGTCTTGCTGGTCAGTACGTCATCTTGCAGACCACTTTCGGTCTGAGGGTGCGCTGGGATGGAACTCATTACGCCCAGATCTCCGTCCCCAGGTTGGTGTTTGTTTGATCTTGCAGCTCAGTCTGCTGATGAAACATCCTTGTTTTGTTGAGAGGTGCTGAGGCTCAGAAACACTGAGCCCTCCATCTGCTTTCCTTCAGCTCCTACCACAACCAGATGTGCGGCCTCTGTGGTGACTATGACGGCAACACAGGCAACGACTTCACCAAACCGGACGGAACTCTAACGGAAAATGTCAACGACTTTGGGAACAGCTGGCAGACGGAGGAGGATGAGGATGAAAAGTGAGTGAAGAGTCTTGACTCAGCTGAGGTCTGACACTTTCCCAGTTTGTCCTGGAAGAATGGGACTGAGGATGTGTCAACATGTGTGCTGTCCAGGTGTAGTCCAGATACAACGCCTGACCCAGACTGTGACCCTGAGCTGGAGGCTGAGGTGACCAAACCAGACAAGTGTGGAAAAATAGAAGATCCTTCTCGGCTCTTCAGGTGAGAAATCAGCTCCTGAGCAGAACCAGAACCAGAACCAAACATGTGTTGACATTTAGAAGCATCAGTAACTCTGTTTCCCTGCACTTTGACAAAAAGGTTGACGTTTGTCCTGTTTTCTTGTGCAGAGAGTGTATTGGTGTGGTGGATCCTGAACCGTTCTTCCAGAGTTGTGTATATGACGTGTCAGTTCAACGGGGAGCTGCATGTTCTGTGTGACCAGCTCCAAGCCTACACTGACGCCTGCCAAAGCGCCGGAGCCACGATCCACCACTGGGGGAGCGCCAGACTTCTGCCATAAGTTCTCCAGAAAGACACAGAAGAGTTCCTGCTGAAGTTCTACATCAGAGAGTTCACTTCAGAGGGTTCTGCATAGGTCTGAGTTGAGTGCAATCCACACCTGAGGACGTCATTTCCGGGTGAGCATAACCAGTGTTTGGTCTTTGTCTTTGCTGCTCCAGTCATTGAGAGTCCGTTTTATTAATATATAACTTATCATTATCTTGTTTTGGTGTTCAAACATTAGAATTGTCTTCTTTAGCATTCTAGTGAGTAACCACTGCTGTCTAAGCAGTTTGCGACATAGTTACTTCCCCTTAGCCAAACACCGCTAGCCTTTGCTAAGTGCTAGCATGGCCTCCACCTCGTCTGCTTTCACCCCTCTGTCCTGCTCCATGTGCCATATGTTCAGTGAAGATCCTGCCTCCTTTAGTGAAGATAGTGGCAGATGTGTTAAGTGTAGCCTTATTTTAGACTTGGAGGCCAGGCTAGAGCACTTAAAGACGCGGCTACGCACATCGGATGCTAAGCCTGTTAGCCAGATTATTACCTGCAGTGCAGCTCGCAATACCGGAACAAAACTGCTAATCACTAAAGTCAGGATGGGTTTGTACCGGTGGGAAGGAAGCATAGTGCTAAACATAAACACTTAGAGCTACAGAAGCTCCCGAAGTCACTAATCAGAGGTGAGCTTGTTGGAAGTCCACACTCCTTCCACTGAAAGTGGCTTGGGAGAATCTATCAATCAAACTTTTGAGGTGGGGCCAGCGGGCACCACATGCTTTTTTTGAGGCATCTGATTGGTCAATTTATTACTTGAATAACTTGCGATAAAGGAAAAATATCCTGAAAAAAAATTAGTTAATAAGCAAGAGCAAGAAGGGTTTTTCTGACAACTAAACTGAGTAACAGCTGTGGAAGTCAAAGAGATTTGGACTTTTTGGAGCCAGAAAGTACTTCCTGTTTGGAACACGAGGAGGTAGGGATTGGTCAGTCCAATTCCGTTTTCCAGTCAATGTGTGGTGCGAGAGAAAAAGATGCAGAGTCTATGATGAAGAATTCTTTGACATTAAAGGAACAGAGGATAGAGTGAAACAACTGACTGAAGAGAGAGACGAGCTCAACATAACCTTGAATGGTGGGTAACATTACTGAGGTGTTGGTAATGTCCTGAAGAACAGCAGGTGTGTGAACAATCTGTAAAATTAAACTAAAACAACAGCAAAAAACATCATATTGAGCTCAATAGTTTATTTTCTCCATGGACAACATACCATAATCTCACAAATACCTTTTTCCAAAATGTAATCATGTTTTCTTCATGTTCTTCCTGCTTTAGTTTGCATGTTCGTGTATTGAAGGAACAAATCTCACCCACTCATGTTAGCACTTGTTTATTTGTTGCAGCAAAGTACAAGAACATGACTGTGGAAAAGAGTGAACTGCAGAGAAAGTTGAATGCCTTCGGTAAGCAGGCTCACAGCACTATTTCATTCAATTCCATTTGATTTCTATGCCCCCATATCACAGCTATAGTCGTCTCATTGGACTAACATTGGTATTTGCAAGAACAAAAAGTCAAACATGAAAATGGAAATAATAGCTGGTTGTTAAACAGACTAAGCTAAACAAACATCTCTGCCCTTAAACCCTCCTTCTCTGTGAGGAAAAACTCTTAAAAAAAAACCTCTGTCTCTTTTTGAAGGAAAAATCAGAATCCTCAGGGTTGCCCACATGAAGGAGGGATATATCAATATTATATCAATCTTTACCAGGGATTGGTAATTCCAGGCCTCGATGGCCACGTTCCTGCATGTTTTCCAACATAAAATGCTCTTTTCATGTTCTACATGGCTGGACACACCTGAATCAGGTAATCAGTCATGAGTAGGGCTTGGATATCTGGATATCATGCAGACACTGCGGCCCTCAAGGTCTGGAGATGCTATTTCAGATCTAGACCGTTTGGATCCAGCTGTGAGGAAGTAATGCAGTTTTATCTCACGCACTGCTGTTGTCAAAAACCCTGAGGTTTGGTCGGCTCTGTAGAAAACCACACTGTAAGAATGAATCTAAAAAATAGCTTAAATTAGAAAAATTACATGAAAATTAAATTAAATTAGATTAAATTATTCAAGGACAATATAGTATCTGTGATATGAGAATCACTCATGGCAAAGGATTAAAAACCTGAAGACACAACTAAGAATCACCAAGAGGTGAAGACAACAGGAGTAAGACAATTTGGTTCTTAAAGAAGCCTTTGGGTGATTTAAAGTATGGACATATAAATTAATATAGACATGGACTACATAATGCCCTGGATTTTAAAAGCAATTCGGACACCATACTCACTACTTTTTGGTCGCCGTTCTTCTTCGGGTGTTGTTTATATGGCGGTGGACAAACAACAGAATGGTTGCATTACCGCCACCAGCTTGGAACAACATATTATTCAGAAGTTTAAGACCCACGGGACAGTAGCCAACCTCTCTGGACGTGGCCGCAAGAGGAAAATTGATGACAAATTGAAGAGATGAATTGTTCGAATTGTATCCAAAGAGCCCAGAACAGCCTCCACAGAAATTAAAGGTGAACTCCAAGGCCAAGGTACTGTAAGGGAAAATAATGCATACAGACAAAGTAGTCAACCCCCCTGCCCTATAATGTAATGTTTATTTGCTGTATGTTTTTTTTAATTAGTAATTCTCTTACTCATTAGACACAGCACTCATTTTACTGTATAGTGCAGTCTTTGGTCTCACCACAAGAGGGAGTTTCCCTTCAGTGAGCAGGTCAGAAGAGCGGAGTCTACTGAACCTGCAGTACAAGGGAAACACCGAGACGAAGTTGACTGTGTGCTGTGTTTGTGTTTTAGGTGAGCTGCAGAATACAGATACAATGAATGAACCAGAAAGGCGAGATAATACAGAAAGTGAAGTGGTCCTGTTAACATTAGAGGCCACCAATCTATGAATATAATCAGCAGTTGCAGCTCCTGAGAAAAAAGTAAAATAAGTTCTGTGTGGATATGTTAATGTACATGTGTGTGAGTGGAAATGTTTACTCACCAATGTATGACTGTATAAGCTGAAAACCAGAGACTGAACTTGTGCTAAAGTGGAATGCTTCAAAGGAGATCATGAAAAACTCTTTTCTTTTTGTCTGTAGTGCAGCTGGAGATGTCCAGAGAGTCAACTTCTCTGCAGGAGAAAGAGAATGTAGCACATAAGACAAATTTAAACCCAGAATTGTCAGGGTTGGCGTGTGGACACAAACGCAGACGGCAATCAAAAATGAATAGTTCTTCATTTAATTTCTCAACCGAACAGGAACATATCCTAGAAGGAAACAGAACCACCTGACAACCCGTGCAAGGGAGACGAGGACTTATAACAGGGAGAGAGGATGAGGTAACTACACACAGGTGTGCCAAGAAGGAGGGAGGGAACACACAAGGAGGGAAGTGTCAAGTGACCTGAAAAGCAATGGTGAGCACAGGAAATACAACAAATAAAACAGGAATTGATAACAAACTAACAACAACGAATCGACCTGGTTCAAAAACCCCACAAGAATAATATTCAAAATGTATAATTCCAACAATATACATTCAAAAAAATTTGCTTTTGCAGGTCTGATGTAGTTTATGCGTCATTTACAAGTGCCTCCAAGGGTGAATATTTATGAATGTGCTTTTGCCCTGGATGTGGAGGAGCGCAGATCTCCTGACAGATTACAATTAGAATAATTCTAGTATGGAAGGTTTTAATCACAGATGTAGAATCCATCTTTGCAGAATGTTTTTTTACTTTGGATTGGTGACTCAAGACTGCTTTGAAAAACGTAAAACTTTTTTTTTTTACTCTAGAATCTAAAGAAGGGGTTCTCAAAGTTTTTGTCGTGGGGGGGCAAAATTAAGACTGGGGCCAATTTTAGTGGGAAAAAATGGATAAGCAGAATCATTTTGTCTTTAACAACTTTAATGACCAAATGTCATCTGTACAGTTAAGAGAGCAGTTTACGCCGGTGTTGGGTCAAGCTACGTTTCACAGCCAGAATGCGTTTCCTCGCTCAATGACAGCTTTTTGTGTTAAAATTGAGGGGTACCAACAATTTTGTCCATGTGTGTAAATGTTGTGCTGGTCAGTGTTATGTCTATGTCTTAACTATGAATGATTCTGTTTCTGTGAATATTTCTTACAGCATCAGTTTAAAATATATCTGCTCTGTTGTCCCCAGAGTCTAACTGTAAGTGAAGTTAAAGGTCTTCTTGGCACCAACCTTCCAGATTTGAAGTCTTATGAAAACCAAGAACTGGTGCAGACCTGAATCAGAAGTCTTCTGGGGCGAAGAAATTCACCACTTTCAGTCTGTTTGAAGCAATCTTGTGGAGACGCAGATTAGAAAGTGCAAGCATCTTTTGAGCTCTCTGGAGGACATCAATTGCCTCGGCTTCAGTTGGGAAGGATTTCAGAGCGTCGTCGACATAGAAATCCCGCTCTATGAAGCGTCGTGCATTCGTACCATACTCATCTTCTGCCTCTCTTGCTGCCATTCTCAACCCGAAGATTGCCACTGCTGGGGAAGGACTGTTTCCGAAAACTCTTATTCGGTAGTCTACCACCTCTTTGCTGAGATCATTGTCTTTATTTAATTATTTAATTTTCAATAATTTTTTTATTTATTGTTACTTTTGTTTTGATTTCAGTGAGAATTGTGGGTTTTTCCTTCTTTAACTGAGGGGTACCAACAATTTTGTCCACGTTTGTACATTTTGCAGAAACCAGTGCGATCAGTAAAGCAGTCTTCAAGGAGAGTACTTTAAGCTCGACCTGCAGCAAAGGCTAAAAGGAGAGCGTGTCAACGCAGAAAAACAGCAAAGGCAAATCGCAGGGAGCAACCAGGCTTCTGGACACTGGCCAAGCCGGCGAGCTCCCTTCATGAACTGTGCCAAAGTGGGTGCTGGCCTGTTGTTTTGGTCCCAAAACCAACATGGCAAGCCGAGAAAGCGGTGGAGAAAGCTACACTTTTGTCCACTAGAAATCCATGGTAACAATATTCATTTTTTGGACGCTTCCTATGGTAACGCCTTGGTCAGGATGGACGCGTTCCTCACAGGCGTGGAGTGCACGTTACCGTCAAATGAACTCTGTGGTGACCATGGTGAGCAGGACTCAGATTGAGCTGAAACTGACACATATATAAGCAGCGTAACAGGACACTATTAACGCAGACACCATGAGACCCAGTAGTCTAAGGAACTGCCTGAACTGGAAACATGTCCACCTGCAGAACCGCGCCAGACAAGCCTAAAAAAAGATCTCACTCTGTCCGTTGAGAATCGAACTCTATTGAGTTCAGAGAAAGTCCAAAAAAGGTGTTTGGGCAGTGGTCAAGATACCTTGTCCAGTTTAAAGTGTAATCCAAAGCATGTTTCTTAAATTATGTTAAATTAAATTTTAATGAAACATTGACATATTTAATGACACTCTTGATTATTTAATTTTAAATAATTAATAACACATTTATTAATATTTTAAAATATATATATTTTCAGTGTGTCTCTTCCAGCCAACACTGGGACCATGAAATAATTAGATATGACATAAAATGTGCTTTTTAATAAAAGATTTATTATTTTAATGCCACATATATTTTAACATTATTTACTGATTTACATTTTATTATTTAATTCAAATTGATGAATGACACTTTCATTTAATGAGGGACTGGCGAAATATTTATTTCATATTGTCTTTTCTGGATCTCCATAGAAAGGTGAGAAATTTATCTTTAAATAAGTCTAATTTGTCCACCAGAGACAGTAAACAGCTCTGCATTCTGACCGTCTAACAGCAAAGGCTGATCGTGTGCCCTTTTGGCATTACCCTCTGCATTTATCCGGACTTGGGACCGGCACAAGAAAGCACTGTACTGTGCCACCTTGTGGTTGCATTACTTTTTTTTACCTACTTTTTAGGTGCTTTTTACGTAAGGCTTTTTTTCTAACCTACGTTCGAAACCTTTTTTCTCTATCTACGTTTTTTTTCTAAGGTTTTTTTTTAACCTACATTTTTTTCTAAGTTTTTTTCTCTAACCTACGTTTTTTTCCTAAAGTTTTTTTTTTTTTCTAACCTACGTTTTTTCTAAGCTTTTTTTCTAACCGAAGTTTTTTTCCCAAGTTTTTTCTAACCTACGTCTTTTTTTTCTAAGTTTTTTTTCTAAACTACATTTTTTCTAGGTTTTTTCTAACCTACGTTTTTTCCTAAGTTTTTTTCTAACCTACGTTTTTTTCCTAAGGTTTTTCTCTAACCGCGTTTTTCTAAGCTTTTTTTCTACCTACCTTTCCAAGTTTTTTTTCTTTATCTTGTTTTTTGACCTACTTTTAACGTTTTTTTCCTAAGCTTTTTTTCTAACCTACGTTTTTTCTAAGGTTTTTTCTAACCTAAGTTTTTTTTCTAACCTACCATTCCAAGTTTTTTTTCTTATCTTGTTTTTTTGACCTACTTTTAATGTTTTTTTTCTACAATAGCATCTCCTTTATGCCCTGTTTCTTAATTCTGATTAAACTAGTCCGACTTCCGCCGGAAAAGTTTAAGAACCTTCTAAAAACGCTGGGCACCTTTGATTTCATGAGATGCTTCTTAAACCTGGAAGCAATGAAGTCATTGACTAGATCAGAATCTGAGTCAATGATAATCAAAATGAATTCAGGTTTTTTCCACTTTTTTAGCAGGTCTTTGTAAACAAGCACATGCAGCTTGTTCACAAGTTTTTCATCATCCATCTGGATGCCTTCATCTTTGACTTCATTCCAAATTCTGTCCACGAGGTTTGTTACGGGGAACAAAATTTATCAGAATGACGTCTAAGCCGGACTCTGAAACAACATGTGAAATCATCCTTAAAACGGACATTTTCAAAGCTGTTTTAAGATCATCGGCTCCATCAAGACTCTCTGCATCTTCCAGATGTGCCTTTACATCTTCCAGATGTGCCTCTGCCTCTTCTGCTTCTTTCAGTTGAGTCTCTGTAACCTCTTTTCTCTCAACATCCTCTTCGGCAGTTTGAACTTTTTCATGACGTTTTCTCAGCATTTTGGCACCAGCAGCTTTTATTTCTGCTGCACGTCTTTTCCCTGATTCCACAGCTTGGAGGGATTTTCTTTGTGCTGCTTGAATTGTCTCCTGACTTTTCCTCAGCACTTTGGCTCCAGCAGCTGTGATTTCTGCTGCAAGTCTTTTCCCTGATTCCACAGCTTGGAGGGATTTCTCTGTGCAGCTTGAATTGTCTCCTGACTTTTCCTCAGCACTTTAGCACCAGCAGCTGTAATTTCTGCTGCACGTCTTTTCCCTGATTCCAGGGATTTTCTTTGTGCTGTTAGAATTCTCTCCTGACTTTCTTTCAGCATTTTGGCACCAGCAGCTGAGATTTCTGCTGCACGTCTTTTCCCTGATTCCACAGCTTGGAGGGATTTTCTTTGTGCAGCTTGAATTGTCTCCTGACTTTTCCTCAACACTTTAGCACCAGCAGCTGTAATTTCTGCTGCACGTCTTTTCCCTGATTCCACAGCTTGGAGGATTTTCTTTGTGCTGCTTGAATTCTCTCCTGACTTTTCCTCAGCACTTTGGCACCAGCAGCTGTGATTTCTGCTGCACGTCTTTTCCCTGATTTCAGGGATTTTCTTTGTGCTGTTAGAATTCTCTCCTGACTTTCTTTCAGCACTTTAGCACCAGCAGCTGAGATTTCTGCTGCACGTCTTTTCCCTGATTCCACAGCTTGGAGGGATTTTCTTTGTGCAGCTTGAATTGTCTTCTGACTTTTCCTCAGCACTTTGGCACCAGCAGCTGTGATTTCTGCTGCACGTCTTTTCCCTGATTTCAGGGATTTTCTTTGTGCTGTTAGAATTTTCTCCTGACTTTCTTTCAGCACTTTGGCACCAGCAGCTGAGATTTCTGCTGCACGTCTTTTCCCTGATTCCACAGCTTGGAGGGATTTTCTTTGTGCAGCTTGAATTGTCCTCCGACTTTTCCTCAGCATGTTGGCTCCTGCAGTCCTTACTTTCAAAGCAGATCTTCTGGTCGTCTGGTGAAAGCGTGACCAATGGACCTTAGCTCCACCTGAAGACAGTCTTTTCATGCATGCAGGTTCTTCATGCTCCTGAGTTTCTTCACTGGACCCTGCATTGCAGCAATTCTTGCACGTGTTCTCTTTTGAAATCTCGCGCCAGCAGCTTTAATTTTTGCAGCGCAGAACTCCTGTGATGACGTGCTGTCAGAATCTGACTTCACCACATCGTGTGATGCTGGATCCTGACGTTGCGGCTCTGCAGGCTCCGCTTGTGTTTCTGGAGCCTCGTTGTCATCGCGGGTTTTCTCTTTTTTGCTCTTCCGTTTCAGACATGAAAGCTTCGTTTTCACGCTTTCAGTCACTGCCTTGAATTTGGAAGATCCACGTTTTTTCTTCTCGGAAGGCGTTCCCTCCTTGGGCGACTTGCTCCGTTTCAGCTTGTGGTAAAGCTTCTTGATGTTTCGCCACACAGCGCTTTTCTTGGCTCGCGCTTCTTCCGCCGTGGAGGGGCTCTCGCTGCTTTCTGTGTCGTCAGTCACCTCTTGAGTGATGCTGTCAATCACTTCATCCACGATCTCCGGACTGAGTTCGTCTTTCAGCTCGGATAGAGTCTCCTCTGTCAGCCGATCAACGTGTCCGTAGATGATCTTGAAGAGCTGTGTCGGCGTCAGTCTCGACAAGATGTAGATGACTCCTCGGGGAAGATCTCTATCTCTACCATGCTCCTTTCCTCTTCGTCCGACATTTCCTTGGATGTGTTCTCTGAATCTTTTCGTCTTTGTTTGCGTGAAAACGGTTTCCAAAGAACATGTGGGTTATTTAAAAGTTTTTTGGCCAGTGTACTCTGTCAAAATTAGACGTCATCAGGCAACGTAATGACGCTATAATTCATCATTCATTCATCATTCTTGACTTGAATGACATGAGATTATATCATGTGACGTCATCAGGCAACGTAATGACGCTATAATTCATCATTCATTCATCATTCTTGGCTTTTTTTCATAATTCTTGACTTGAGTGACTTGAGATGATATCATGTGACGTCACCATCTTGCCGTATGATGACGTCAGCACGTTCATGCTTCGTTGCGGAAGTTCATTTGAAACCTGTAGCAGCTGGACGGGAGGAGGGGGGGGGTCGTCATGAGTTTCTCTGTTTATAAAAATGTTCTTTTATTAAAATGTTTCACCACAAGCTTTTGTATGGAGCTTCATAGAAGCCTGATTTGTTTCTTATTGTGTATCAATTATGGCTTTGTTAGTTACATTTTGTCATTTAGGTTCATTTTTAATGAATTTATCTTACAATAATAAAATAAACTTGTTCTTAAACACTCCTGACATGACATAAAATTAAGAAGCCTTTTGTGTTTTAACAATCCTCCAAAATGCACACAAATGCAAGGGGGGGCACTGAGGCATGTGGATCCATATGCGAACAGAGTTTAATAACAGCACAAGAGGACAAGGCAAGGCGAGGTTTGAGACAGGCGAGGGTCAATAACAAGGAGCAAGGCGGGAGTCGACAAAACAGGCGAAGGTGAATAACAACAGGCAGACAAGGCAGGAGAATAGCTTAGACTGACCGAGAGTGTTCAAGACCACGCACAGAGGAGAAGGTGAGGCTGGCTTTTAAGCAGCGTGGTAATGACATCATGAGGAGCAGCTGGTGAAGACAAGATTTTTATAAAAAGTGTAGTGAGATTTTACGGCTCTAGCTCAATTTTTTTCAGTAAGAAACTGGACCAAATGTTTTTTTCAGAGGTTGCAGAGCCCTGGTTTAGCTTTTACATTAAAAACATCATTCAAAGTACACATACACACTCTTTATGCATATACATGATGTGTATGCTAGCAGAGAAATATTTACAATGAATCTATATCAGACTTTAACATCTTGTCCACACATGTCAAATGAAGCTGTAATTGATATTTCAAAAACAATTCAATCTCAGATATTGGTGGGAAATCTGAGTTTGAATTATTCTGATCCAGAGCTCAGCTCATCAATCCTCACTGTGATTGTTGTGGACCCTAAGATCTGCTGGAACCTTTTCCAAAGAGACGACTAAGAACAGTGTTTGTTATTGTATTTGCTGTTTTTCATGTATTTATTTATTTTGGTGTGTTCTGGTTCATTTTTCATTTATACATCTTTTACAGGACAGATCTAATTTACTCAGAATGTATCTTGAATGTTCTATGTATGTTTCAATAAGTGATACAAAACTGTTTTTAAGTTATATTATTTATTTGTATTTTTTAACTTTCTTTTGACAGTCTTTTGATGAGTACATGTTATTTTTTACAGCATCACTTAAAGAACATTTAACATGTTTTGTTACACTATCGTTGTTGCCAGTTTGTTTATTATTAAATCAAAGTAAAATCATTTAAAATAATGTTACATACACAGTCGATGCATGACTACATTTATTTATAGACTTGACCTGAGCTCCCTCTTATAGAGCATAGAAAAATACGTTTTTTTATTGATCAAATTTTACATTTAAAATTCTCTGCCTTTTGTGTTTCGACTTCCATGAAAGAGAGTACCGCCACATCTTGTTGTCCACCTAAAGCACTGTGTGTATCACTAAATGTCACTAATCAGCTTAAATGAACGTACAGTTTCACCTGAGCAAAATTATTTGACAACTTTATCACATTTAAACATTTCTTTCCATATGTGCTGCATTTATATCACATTTTGTTAGTATTTATCACAAATAAATGCATTATCTGTGACTTGAGGATATGTACTTTAAGATGCTAAATTTAAATCTAATTATTAATTATATTAATGCAAATATATATGTATACTGTACATGGCAAATGTAAAGTTATATATAAATAAGAAATGTAATATCTAAACACATATCTAAATCCTAAACATAATTGTAAATGTGAAATGTAAATGTCATATCTAAATGCATACCTAAATGTTAAATCTAAATGTTAAATAAAAATATAAATTAAATGTAAATGTTATAAATGTAAATGTAAATAAAAGTCAGACATATATTTAAATGTTAAATGTAAATGTCAAATCTAAATGTAAATAAATACCAAACATATATCTAAATGGTAAATCTAAATGTTAAATCTGAAGATTAAATGTAAATGTTAAAAATAAAAATGAATTATATATCTAAATGTCAAATGCAAATGTTAAATCTAAATGTTAAATGTAAACGTAAATCTAAATGTTCCGCCTAAAAGTTAAATATAAATGTTGACTTTAAATGTTTGAGAAATATGCTAATGTGACCACGCCCCTCATCGCTTTGAGCAGTCCAAGTTCACAGAGGGAAGTTTAGTCAGTCATGGCAAACTCTTTGAAACCTGAGGATATATATAGTTCTTTGAGATTTCTGGGATGTCTGTTACACACTGGTCTTTTCAGGTCCATCCATAGATTTTCAATGATGTTGAGGTCAGGTGATTGGAAGTTCACTGCAAAACCTTCAGTTTATGACTCTGAATGTAAGACAGTGTGGATTTGGAGGTGTGTTTAGGATCATTATCCAGTTGTAGAAGCCATCCTCTCTTCAACTTCAACTTTTTCACAGATGGCATCAAGTTAGTGTCCAAAATTTGCTGAAGTTTTGTGAAATCCATTCTTCCTTCTAATGTTTCCTGTGTCACTGGCTGCAATACAAGCCCAAAGCATGATTGATCCACCCCCATGCTTAACAGTTGGAAAGAGGTTCTTTTCAATAAATGCTGTAATCTTTCTTCTCCAAACGTAGCTTTGCTCATTGCAGCCAAATAGTTCCATTTGAACCTGGTCGGTCCACAGAACTTGTTTCCAAAATGCATCAGGCTTATTTCCATTTTAAAGAAATATTTTTGAAAAAAAAAATGTTTTTATTCAGCTAAATGAGTTTCTCTTACAAAATAACACATTTGAGATAAACCAGTGTAAGGGAAAAGAATGCATACTGACAAATTAGTCAACCCTGTTGCCCCATATTGTTATGTTTATTTGCTGTATGTTTTTTAAAAATTAGTAATTCTCTTGCTCATAAGACACAGCACTCAATTTACTGGGTAGTGTATTCTTCGGTCTCACCACAAGAGAGAGTTTCCCTTCATTGAGCAGGTCAGAAGAGTGGAGTCTACTGAACCTGCGGTACGAAGGAAACATCGAGACAGAAGTGTGTGCTGTGTTTGTGTTCTAGTTAAGCTGCAGAATAGATAATACAGATACAATGGATGAACCAGAGAGGGGAGTTGATACAGAAAGCTGGCCGTTGTCTGTATTATTTGTGTCGCGATTCGTTCGTGACGGATTTAATGTCAGAAGCTATATCGCTAGCATTTAGCAGCTAAAGCTAACGAACGAAGAGCAGCGGGCTACTGTGGTGGATTTTGAGTAATGCATATATGGTTAACCATGATCACAGGGATATGAGATGGGGACTTACTGATGTATTCTTGTAGATAAAGGTCAGAAGTGCGGAGTCTACGAGGGAAACATCGAGACAAAAGTTGACTGTGTGCTGAGTTTGTGTTCTAGCTGCTCACTAAAGGCTCAACTTTTAAAAAAATCCACATTTGTCCGGGTCGTCCTTTCAAGTGTGCAACACCAGTCTGGTTTTAGAACGAACCACAGTACTGAGACAGCCCTGTTAAAAATCATTAATGATGTTAGATGTGCCTCGAATTCAAGTCAGATCACAGTATTAGTACTACTGGATCTAAGTGCTGCTTTTGACACTGTTGATCACCTGATCCTGTTAAACAGACTGAAAAGTCTTGGCCTTTCAGGGACTGTTATCCAGTGGTTCACTTCCTATCTCACGGAGAGAAACTTTATGGTAAGCATGGACACTTATTTCTCTGGGGTCCACAACATTGAGCGTGGTGTGCCTCAGGGTTCCATCCATGGCTCCTTGCTTTTTAACATCTACACTTTCTTCTGGGGAATGTCATCAGGAATCACACCACTTTAGCTTTCATAGCTATGCTGATGATACCCAGCTGTACATTGTTATGTCACCTGATGACACAAGACGAATAGAAGCACTTTTTAATTCTATCTTAGATGTAAAATCATGGATGGCAAATAATTTTCTGCAGCTCAACCAGGAGAAAACTGAAATTTTAGGTTTTGGTCCTGAAGCCAAGAGAGAGAAACAGTTTCTGAAACTGAAGGAACTTTCATTCAATTTTTTAGAAACAGTCTGAAACCTAGGCGTTATTTTTTGACTCCAGGCTAACATTTAACCTTCATATAAAGCAGGTAATTAAAACTGATTTTTAATTTTCTAATAAATTTGGCTAGGGTCCGCCCAGTTCTCTCTTTTGCTACTATGGAGACGCTGATGCATGCTTTTATCACCAGTAGCTGCAAGAGTTCTCACCAAGACCGGAAGGCGAGCTCACATCACCCCGATTTTAAAATCCCTGCATTGGCTCCTCATCTGGTTCAGGATTTATATTAAGATACTTTTAATGGTTTTTAATTGTCTGAGCAGTCTTGCGCCTTCTTATTTCTCTAATCTAAATATGAACCCTCACGGACCCTAAGATCCTCTGGCACTGGTCTATTAATCATTTCAACTGCGAAGACCCAAAATTATGGAGAGGCATCTTTTCAGCACTATGGCCCCCGTTTATGAAACAGTCTTCTGGAGGACCAGAGGGCCGCAGAGAACGTAGAGGTTTTTAAGAAAAGACTCAAAACCTATCTATTGAAATGAGCTTTTAGGTCTTATTATGTTAATTTATCTTTCTTTTATTTTTCTTAGCATGTTTTATGATTTTACGATGGATTATTTATAGCTTATCTTAATACTTTTTATCTTCATGTGTTATTGTTTGTTGCTTTTATCAAATGCTTAATTTAAATGTATATTTTTAATTCCAGTTCCTCCTCGGCTGGGTCCTCTCCCTCTGGGTCGGCTTCGGTTCAGCTGCTGCAGCTCTAGATGGGGACCTGCCTCGCCATCTTGCTGGGGTGGGGCTGGGTCCCCGCCTGTGATGCTGCATTAGGCCGGCTTTGCGGTTGTGCACAGACAAAGAGGTCCCAACTATAAGCGTGTCCACCAACCAACTTTCTCTGTGCTCAGCCTGTTTTAATGAGGTAAGATAGGTGTCAAAAAGAAATGTATTCATAAAGAAAAAGTTGTATTCAGAAATACAAAGTTGTGCACAAATTTATATTTTGTGCACAACTTTGTAGAAAAAATATGAATACAACCTTTAGTTTTACATTTCACATGTCTGTTTTGAACATGAACATTTTCTTTGTCTTGAATATGAATTTCTCCTGTTAAATCGCTGTCAAAAATACGTCATGTGGTCACAGGCATAAACATCGAGTCCCAGAGCATCGATTCTTCCAACTGCGCTTGCGTGATTAAGTTTTTTTTAATAAAATAAAATGAAATTGAACTTTTAGGAATTATATTGATAACATAATGAGAAAATTATCTTGATAGCCATAGCTCTGTAGAAAAGTAGATAAAAAAGATTTTTTAAAAAACAACAAAAAATCAGGGATCTCCAGCTGCATTTTATGGTTTTCAGGCTATAACAGGCGATTGTGTAAACAATGCAGCAGAGGATTGTTTTAAAACCAGAAGTGGTGGAAAACAGTCTAGAAAGACGTAACAGATGTGTAACTTCACTCATTCAGTGTAAAATAAAACCATGTCTGCTGAAATTAGTTGATAATCAGAGGATAACGCAGCCAAAACGGCCAAGCTAATTTGGAGCTAAAGTATGCTAACAGGCAGCCGACTGTTGCGGCAGTAAAAACAAACAAAAAAAGAAAAGTCAAAAAGTCAGTAGGATCAGAATACCCAACTGTCTTTCTGTTTCTAATTTTTTTAACTATTGTTACGGTCGGCTGCCAGTTAGCCTACTTTAGCTGTACTTTAGCTGAGTTAGCTTATCTGTCTTTGTTGTTTCCATCCATTTTCTTAACCCGCTGGCTATCTCCACGGTGCGGCCACCCCTCCTGTCCCGGGTAGTTGCCCGGCTAAGTGGGGATCCCCAAGCTAATATGGCGCCGCTGGCCGGTGTTGTGCCGAGGTACGTTCCCTCTGCCAGAACCATGACTGAGACTGAGGACACAAATTCTGGCAGAGAAAACGTATCTATGCACACAACAGCACGGCAGAATGGCAGCAGCAGAGATACAGGGATCCCTCTGCCACCTGCTCGGGCGTTTTTATTTTCTTTAATCATTCTCTTATTAACATCTCTTTTTTTGCCACCACTTCTGGGTCTGTTTGATTGTTTTTAAGCTCCACTGATGTCGCCTGGCAAAAAATAAAAAAAAGCGGCAGGACTTGGCTGTTTATATCTTTTTTTTCCAGCATAGCGACAGTAACAAGATCATTTTCCAGCCAAGGGATCAATAACATTCGATAAAGTTAAATTCTATCA
The DNA here is from genome assembly GCA_014656515.1 of Oryzias celebensis. Lineage (NCBI taxonomy): Eukaryota > Metazoa > Chordata > Actinopteri > Beloniformes > Adrianichthyidae > Oryzias > Oryzias celebensis. Next base: position 37,727,965 of record BNCR01000001.1, on the reverse strand, counting down.
TGCTCATTCAGATGAATCGATGCTCCGGGACTCAACATTTATGCCTGTGACCCTGTGACTTATTCTTTGCAGTGTGGTACGATGGAAAGGGACCGGCAATAGTTGATTGCACACAAAGAGCAGGAGGCGCGAGTCCACAATCAAATTCAATTTTATTTCAAAGAAATCTAAAAAATGTTATAAAAAGTCAACCACTATAAACACAGGTTAAGAGAAAGAAAATTCTGTAGCTGGGGCCCGGAGCCGCTAACAAGTGGAGGCTTGACACTATAACCTACGAAACACTTCCACCCCACTCACGTGATGCAGAGCACACACTCAATTTGTGATTCCCTCCACCAAGGGCACCGCAATCCACACGGGGGAAAGCCTCCACTTGAGCACTGGCCAACACTCGGGGCCTCAGCACGACAGAAACAAATTAAAAAAAAGAACAACAGAGTTAAAAACAGACAACAGGATTCACACTAAAAATCTAAAAATGCACGAGCGGCTGAGGGTTACACCTCAGGGTAGTCAGGACAACACACCATACACAAAAACCACAAAGTTACAAACCAACTGTAAAATAGTCTGTGGGGTTATGGGGCAATCCCCTGTTATCCTGCTGACGGCGAGGGAGCAAGTCCGTATCCACTGTCGTCTGTCAGTTTAACCGCTCCGAAGTCGCGGCAGCAGGTGTCCACGCTGGCAACACCGTCACACGCCCGACGCGTCGAGCGGCACAGAAGTATGGAGACTTGAAAGTTAATAATAATAAAGCAGCAGCTGTCTCCAACAGCGGAAGCACAGAAAGTCCCTGGTGAGGGAAAATAATAAATCGCTTGAAAGAGAGAACTGCATACCTGGATTTCGCCAAGCTTACCAGGTGGATCAGATTCGTCACCTGAGAGGGACAAGCTGCACTACACTCACGGCTGCAGGAGCGATGATTGAGCTTCTCAGTCATGCATTTACCCCAGAGCTACAAACAAACAGTAAAATACTGGTGACACCGGCTCACACTTTGTCCAAAGACAGGGTCCTACCGCAACATTACCTGTACAGCTAGCTGGCAGTGTGCCGCAGGAAGTGGGCGGTTCCAAAGACCAGAAGATGCCCCTGACGGCCAGTGGGAACCTCAGCTATTTTATAGCGCCCCACAAGGTCACTAATTGCCATTAACCCCCAGCTACACCTGCGCTAATCCATTCTGCCACAATCCACCCTCCCAAAGTGCATCGTCGCCCCGACGATGGTGCACGCTGCTAACTATACCCATGGCCTAAATGAGACAGTGGGAACTACGGCTACCCCAGAGCAGCTTGGTCCCTCCCCTGCAGCTCTTGGGAGCCTGTGGATGTTAGAATGGTGTCCAGCTGTGGGCCGTGAGGTGCGCCGCACTTGAAGACTACTGGTACCAGAGTCACCTGGTAAAGTGATCTGGGAGGAGGACGGTACACTAGGCTCAGTAGAGCCAGGCTCCTCCTGCCTATGCTGCCGCTCAGGCCCCCTTTCCTCCTCTGCCTCTCTCACAGGTGCATCCCTCAATACGAACCAGTCCCCATTCTCAACCGGTTCCTCTTCGCCGTGAAAAGATAGCAGAGGGGGTTGTTGTCCGTATAAACAATGCATCTCTGGCCGAGGAGGTACTCTCTGAATTTCTCTGCTACAGCCCACTTGAGGGCCAAGAACTCTAGTCTCATAAAGCTGTAGTTAATGGGGTTCCGCTCAGTGGGCCGCAAGCTTCGGCTAGCGTAAGCTACCGGACGCACCCTACCCTCATGCTCCTGAGAAAGTACCGCTCCCAGGCCCCCATTGCTGGCATCTATCTCCAAAATGAAGGGACGGGAGAAGTCGGCATAAGCCAGGACTGGTGTTATAGTCAGCTTTGCTTTTAAAGCCTCAAAGCTACGCAGTCCAGTGGTTTTCCACCCCACGTTCTGATCGCTTGCGGACCTTGGCACCCTCCAGCTTTGCCACCAACCGGTGGAGAGGCGCGGCCAACGTCGGTAATAGCTAGCAAAGCCAATGAATGAACGCAACTGGAACACTTTGTCTGGGTCGGTGGAGACCCCTCGGTCTGAAATCACATGCCCGAGGTAACGCACCTGCCGATGAAAAAAGGCGCATTTGGTGAGGTTAACCTTAAGTCCCTCATGTTTCAACCTTTTAAGTACCAGCTCTAATCGCTCCAAATGCTGCTCAACTGAGGAGGAAAAGACTACGATGTCATCCAGGTACAATAACAAGGACTGACCTTGTTGCTCACCGAACATCCGTTGCATCAAACGCTGAAAGGTACTGGGGGCGTTACAGAGGCCAAACAGCATGCGATTCCACTCAAAGAGGCCAAACGGGGTACAGAACGCCGTCTTCAGGCGATCTGCCTCTACCACTGCCACCTGATGGTAACTGCTGGCCAGCGGGAACGCGTCTTTCCTAGTCCTGCTATTTAGCTGCCGGTAATCCACACAAAGACGGAGGCCACCGTCTTTTTTGCGGACCAGCACAATTGGGGATGCAAAGGGGCTGCTACTCTCACGAATCACCTGAGACTCAAGCAAGTTATTAATGTGCTCCTTTGCTGCCTCGTATTCTGATGGAGGAATCCGCCTATAGCGCTGCCTGACGGGAGCCTCCTCCACCAAGGGAATCTCGTGGGTAATTAAACTTGTGCACCCCAGATCACCCTCATGCCGCAAAAAGACCATAGAATATCTTTCTAGGAGGGCCCGAACTCGCTTCTGCTCTTCCACAGAAAGGGAAGAAAGGTCTATCGACTCCAGCGGAACCTGTGGTGGGTCAGATGCTGCCTGTGCAGCCACCAAGGCTGTCCCTGAGGGTACCTCAATCTCCCCTTGGGGTAAACTCACGATCCCAGCTGGGGCCAAAGTGCCCACTAGTGTACGTGGGTAGACCCTTCCCGCCGTGGACCCAATGTTGATGATGGGGATGTAAGCTGTTCCTCGAACTACCTTCACCAAAGAGGGGGGTGCTAAGAGACCCGCTGGAAGGTCCGAGTCACATGGCTCGAACACCACCACCGGGTAGGAGAACTTCTCCGAACAGGTAGCAGCAACGACTGTTAGGACGCCACCTGGAACCCAACAAGGCCTTCGACCACGTGTTCTCACCTTAAAAGCACTGGGGGACCCCTGCGCTTGAACTTGGTGACACTGCTGCAGGCCACTCAAAATCGCACCTGGGGCGGTAGACACCTCAGGTTCTCCAAAGAGAGCACAACCATGGTGGGCAAAGAGATCTTGATAGCAGCGGGGTATGATATTCATCCCCAAAACACCAGGTACTTGTGCACAAAATATACATTTGTGCACAACTTTGTATTTATGAATACAACTTTTTCTTCATAAATACCAATTTTTCCTTATGAATACGTTTCTTTTGACAGTTTCTTTACCCCATATGTTTTCCAATGCTATTTCCATCCATTTAAGGGGTGGGAGTTGTGAACAGGGTTGGGGGCATTGTGTTTGTGTGTGTGTGTGTGTGGGGGGGGGGGGGGGGGGTGTTATATTTTTATGTTTGTGCTTGTTTTACATTTGTTATATTTTAGTGTAATGCACTTTGTGTTATGGGTCATATGTAAAGTGCTATACAACTGATGATGATGTTGGGGCAAGGTCAGAAGACTCAGATTATTTCAAATCTTTCAGACTGAAATCACCTGGTCTTTGCAAACAATGATTGTGAACAATCCATGTCACTGTCAGGTCAGCTATTTCAAAGGGGGTGTGTATACTATAAGTTCTACAGGGTGCCCAAACTTTTGCACACGTCTTTATTGTGTTTTCTGTTATTTTGAAAGGGTAATTTATGGAAATAACACATTTTTTTAACATAATTAAAGAATGTCTCATCTGTAAATGATTCCTTTAGAATATTTTTACATTTTTACATTGTTCCTTGGGTTCTTTAAGCACACAAGCCAAACTTTCTATCCCCAGTGTATCTAATCAATTACTTTTAATGTCAGTCTTTATTGTTGTACATTGTTTTTGTAATTGCAAATTTACTTTGAAAATCTTTTACAAGTCACACATGTAATATATAAATTATACTTTTTAAATCTGTTGTTTATACAAAATTTAAATATTTTATCTTCCAGCATAGCTTTTCAGACATGTCCGATGACAGTGACTTTGAAAGGCCAACTATTCGGAGGAGAGGTGGCTAAATTTAAAGGTTAACATTTTCAACTTTTGCTTATCAACTATGAAAAATTGATGACTAGTGACCGTTTCTATTTTTCCCCCTTGATGTTACATGATCAACCCCACACTGATTGATTGATTTCGATCAATGTATTGGCCATTCCTGATGTGTTGTGTCCTTTTTTTAAACTAATACATTGTAATATGTCTTCTGCTCAATCTGTTCCATATAGAACTTGAGACAGTGGGGCAATCTAATGATGAGAGTCAATATGAACCAAAGGAGGCAGATGTCAGTGATCTTTCAATCACAAATCAAGAACATAAGATCAGACAAGGAGGCACTGGTTTTGCTGATTTCATGTATGTTTTATACCTTTTTAATTTTAATAAACTGTCAATTTACTGTTCCGTGTGTTCTATTTAGCATTTTCTTCTTCATTTTTGCATCTCTTTTCTAGACCACTTGATTTTGAAGAAGAGGAGGCAGTCGAGGAAGCCATCAGACGCAGTTTGGAAGAAGAAACTGTCCAGGTTCCACAGGAGTCAAGGTTTCAATTATTTAAAAATTACATTTCTTAATTCTCCAGTCTTTCCTTTATTCTATTCTGTAATGGTGACGTGTGCCATTTTATTCTTTCAAGGTTAAAAAAAAAAACGTTGACAGCAGAAGAAATAACAGGAATTGTAAAAGCTCACAGTGAAATGGTTGTTACTGAAGGATTTAGGCCAATCATTGTCAGTCAAATCTGTAACCCGACAATTCAGGCGACCAAAATTTGTCGAAAGCACAGATATGCTGAACGTAACATTTGCCCGTAATGAAAACACTACACAAGATGCAGAAGACCCTGGAGGTCCCCGTCGAGAATTCTTTCGCTTGCTTGTTAAAGCCATTTTCAAAGAAAGTGGAGCATTTGAGGGTGATATTTTTTTTCTATTTCTTCTTAGTTCAATGAGTGATTTGTATTTACAATAGAGTGCATAGACCACTATTGTTTAATAAAATTAAGATTGCTTAAAGCTGACATGAACATATTTTATTTGATCTGTAGAGTCCCTTAATGGCTTCACTCTAAGGTTTAATGTTTCACACATACAAAATCGAGTCTACCACACCACTGGACAGATGATTTCTACCATCATTGTCCAAGGTGGAGAATGTCCTGCTCTCCTTTCCTCTGTTATCTTGGACTACCTGCTGACTGGACGTATGTTCGACATCAGCGTTTGTCCAGAAGATGTAACCGATGTGGAACTTGGAGACACCCTCAAGAGAGTACGTTTATGAAAGTGCTTGTACTGTATGTATTGAATTTTATCATTCATTTTCTTACTCCTTTTAACATGTAGGGTTGGGGAGTATGGCGTCACATCTCTGCCATTAATTGAAGGTCGCGTATTTGATAACTGAGCGTGCAGAGCTCTGACCGCACCCGCTCAGTTTTTCTTTGCGCCCGTTCAGTTTCAGGGGGCGTTTTTGTCACTCAGGGGGCGGTAACCTTTCTGGTTGATCTGATTGTCCAAAATTTCTGGTCAAATTCGCGAGGCAACAGGGCGGGGCTTTCATTTTTTAAATCTGCTTTAATAGAGAAAATATGGCGGTTTTAAAATTTTATCAAGTAAGTCTACAGTCATTGCAGCTCAATCCATAAATCATCTATTAATTACCAGTAGATAAAAACACAATGGTTATAAAGCACATCTTGGGAAATAGTCTCCACAATGTAGTTTCCATTTTAACTTTTTCCTTGAATTAGATTAATGTTGGAGTGGATGGTTTATGGACAGAATGATTTGAATTTATGATGGCACTGGAGAAAAAGATATTGGTCGCTATAATGTGGCAGTGTTAGTGTTTCAGAATGCTTATTCTTCCCTTTAAGGCATTCAGGACTGCATTGTCTCTGGAGATCCTCATTACAATACATTTGACAAGAAGTACTACACCTTCATGGGAACCTGCACCTACACTTTAGCAAGAACCTGTAGGAATGAGTCTGGTAAGTGCAACTGGGTATTTCAGTTTACAAATATACACAAACAAGCGTTTCAGTTAACTACATTTCTCATTTCCACACTTTTAGATTTAGTCAAAGTCGGGGTTGAATCCAACATGAAACTTAGCAATATCTGTGATTCAAGCAAAAATGCTGACATAAGTCATACAAAATCCTGAAACAATTCTTAGCCCCTGGTCCACAGTAAAACATACCTCAGGGTTTAAAATAGGTTGGCAAAAATGTCTGTGAATACGAATGAAGAATAGAAATGTAGAGGTAAGACCTATGACTTTTGATTTCTTTTTAGGCACATGTTACCAAACATTCTAAGAGCCTGTGAAAGCTGAGATCTCATGCTGGGAAGATTTTGACGTATGATGGTGCTTTTTCAGAAAAAAACAAAGTACATACAGTAAAGGCCCATTCATAACTGTGAAACAAATCACCAAATGTCCCAGCTTACACCCTGTCTCCTGTTGACTGATGTCTCTTGTGATCGGTGGATGTTCCTGTACAGAGCCCTGGTTCTCTGTGGAGGGGAAGAATGAAGAGCGAGGAGTGTCAGGAGTGTCCTACCTGAAGAAACTCTATGTCACCATCAACAACATCACAGTGACCATGATGAAGTCCAAGACAACTCTGGTCAGTCTAAGCCGTGCTTCCTCATGAATTTATTGTGTCCAATTCAAATAGCTGAAAAGAACGTGATTCTACTCTACAGTCTCCTCTGTATCTGAATAAAACTGAATCTTTTTCTTCCTCCTTCCTGGATCTACCATCTACTTTATTGTTTTTTATGCTCCCCTCCTGCTGCATCTAACCTCTAATCAGTTCTTTTCTTTGCTTGTTCTCACATGTAAACTGGAGGATCTTCATCTTTGTTGCTGGATTCCCATTTCTGATGCAGTCTTTGCTTTCCGTGTTGCAGGTGAACGGCGTGCGAGTGGCCTTCCCTCACAACCCACAACAACCCTCACAACAAACTGATGGGTCAGTTTGTCCGGACGGCCAGCTCCAGGAAGGGTTCTGGTCGTCCTGAACATCTTCCATTGAAGGATTATGGAGGCCACTGTGCTCTTAGAACCTTAAGTGCAGCAGATATCTTTTTTGGAACCCTGGTCAGATCTGTGCTTTGCCACAATTCTGTCTCTGAGCTCTTCAGGCAGTTCCTTTGGCCTCATGCTCTCATTTGCTCTGACATCACTGTGAGCTGGAAGGTCTTATATAGACAGGTGTGAGGCTTTCCTAATCAAGTCCAATCAGTAGAACAAACACAGCTGGACTCAAATGAAGGTGAAGAACCATCTCAAGGATGGACAGAAGAAATGGACAGAACCTGAGTTCAATATACGAGTGTAACAGCAAAGGGTCTGAATACTAAGGATCGTGTGATATTTCAGTTATTTGATTTTAGTAAATGGGTGCAATATAACAAAGAGTGACACATTTAAGGGGGTCTGAATACTCTCCGTACCCACAGTAAATGTGAAGGGACAGGACCGTCTCATGGTAGATTCTGAGTTTCAGAGCCCAGGCTGTGCGTGGAGGTTAGCCCAACTATATCTAGCTGGGTTTTCTCCAGCAGCTCTGGTGCCTCCTGCACTTTGTAAATTTCAATCTTCTCATCTACCAGGGTGACCTCCAACACTTGGAGGCTGCGCTGGGGGCTCACGGAGAAGCCCACACACAGCCCGCCCGCTCTCACCATGAGCAACTTCAGGATGGTAGTGAGTCCAACCTGTTGCAAGAAACTGAGACTGGCTCCATCCACTCCCAGTGCCTTGCCACAGAGGAACTCTTCGACTCCCTTGGAGACTTCAGCATGGGTGATGGACAGTCCTGACCCTCTGTTTCCTCAGGAGGAGGCATGTTTGCAGACCTCAAGAAATTCCAGGGACCTTGGGGAGGGTCCCTGGGCCTACCAGGTACTTGGGTCTAGAGCAGGACTCCAGCTATGCATATCTGGGCATGGATTAGAATCTTGATGGCTCTGACTCAGAAAGGGGGTTCTGATAAATACATGTATATATAGATGTATATTTAACTCATCTCTTGTTATGATTCACATGTTCAATTTTTTATACTCTCACACAATCCCTCTGCATTCATCCGGACTTGGGACCGGCACTAAAGCTGCTTGGCAAGTTTAGAGGCTGATTTCTTTGCCTGGGAGAGTCCAGCGTAGGTTTCTCTGAGGTTCTTTTTGCCTTCCAGCTCAGCGGCGAGGGTTTGCAGCTGGCTGGTCAGCGAGGTGATTTCCTGGACTTTATCGTCAAGATTGAAGAGGTCCTGTTTGAGGGCACTCTCCTCAACCGCAGAATTCCTGAGACGGCGCGAGAACATTTTAAATACCTTTTTTCAGCAGAGCAATGGAAAACTTTAAAACGTTCGTGTTGAAAGTAGAGTGCGTAGATGCAGTCTTCTGTTGCGTGTAGGAGAAAGGCTGTGTGTTCCTCTGCGTAGATCGAAGGTACTTGACGGGATGCAAGGCTTCTAGTAGCTGTGAAGCAGAAGGTTTGCTCTCAGGTATGACCACAACGGGGCCAAGGAATCATATGTGTCATCCTTAGATCAAAGGCGATGATGCGTAGAAAACAAACATTCCCGGGTATGTTTAAGATCATATGTATGGCAGCAAAGAAGGCCAATCCAGTAATATACATCAATGATTTTCAACTACAACCTTCATTATAATATATTAAAATATATTATTACCATATTGCAGAAATCATTTTCTTTCCCCAAAACATACGGAATCAGACAAACAAAAGTTTTATGCCAGATGTCGAAAAATGTTTATTTTTCTGGAAAAAAAAACAAAAAAAAGGGTCATTCTGTTTTCACATTTTTAAGCACTTCGTGTAGGATGTGTCGATGCAAAAAAGATGCATTAATTTTTATCGTGATGTGCTGACAATTGAGTATGATTTTCTCCAGTTAATAAACTGTCAAAAATACGTCACAGGGTCACAGGCATTTACATCAAGACCTG